>OX382180.1:7719563-8458791 GCA_947507545.1 Clistopyga incitator | reverse complement strand
GAGACTCATATCCGGAATCTTTGCTGTATTTCGACGTTTTTTTTCTTCGTCTTCTTCTTCTTTTCGTGCTTCGCACTTTTCTAATGGAAGCTTTTTCTGGGGGTTGGCTTTTCATAAACAGGGCCGAGCTGTGGGTTGGATTGTTGGGGTACAGGCAAGATCAATGTCAGATCTGGGAACGGTATGATCATGAGGTATGGCTTGTTGGAAGGTCATGTTGAAGTAGGATGTTCTCGTTGAGGTCAAGTTGACTATTCGCTTTGTTTGTGTTTGATGTACAAGACCCGGAAAATCCGGAATACCGTCTGTCCTTGGACGTTTTTTCTTCGTCTTCTTCTTTTAGTGTTTTGCACTTTTTCAGTGGGTTGGCTTTTCACAAACAAGGCCGAGCTGTGGGTTGCATTGTTGGGGTACATGTAAGAACAATGTCAGATCTAGAAATGGTACGATCATGAGGTATGGCTTCTTGGAAGGTCATGCTGAAGTAGGATGTTGTCCTTGAGGTCAAGTTGATTATTCGCTTTGTTTGTGTTTGAAGTACAAGACCCGGAAAATCCGGAATACCGTCTGTCCTTGGACGTTTTATCTTCGTCTTCTTCTTTTAGTGTTTTGCACTTTTTCAGTGGGTTGGCTTTTCATAAACAAGGCCGAACTATGGGTTGTATTGTTGGGGTACATGTAAGAACAATGTCAGATCTAGAAATGGTATGATCATGAGGTATGGCTTCTTGGAAGGTCATGCTGAAGTAGGATGTTGTCCTTGAGGTCAAGTTGACTATTCGCTTTGTTTGTGCTTGATGTACAAGACTCATATCCGGAATACGTTCTGTCCTTGGACTTTTTTTTTTCTTCTTTTCATGTTTCGCACTTTTGCGATGAAAGCTTTTTCGGTGGGTTGGCTTTTGAGAAACAAGTCCAAGCTGTGGGTTGGATTGTCGTGCGAACTGTGAATGGTATGAACACGAAGAACGGCCTTGAAGAAGGTCACACTGAAGTAGGCTTATCTTGTTGAGGTCAGGCGTGGCTACCGTGGAAGTCGAATTTTTTTCTAGGACAAAAACACAACGACGACCATTCGCTTTCTCTCTGTTTGTAAAATGTACTCAAGATTCCCATCCGGAATCTTTGCTGTCCTTGGACTTTGTTTCTTCTTATTTTCGTGTTTCGCACTTTTCTAATGAAATCTTTCCACTGCTTTGGCTTTCCATAAGTGGGTCAGAGTTGTGGATTGACTTTTCATGGTACAGGTAAAATCAATGCCAGATCTGGGAGTGCTATGAACATGAAGTGAGGCTCGTTGGAAGGTTGCAGGAGGATATCCTTCGTGAGGTCAAGTGTGGTTACCGTAGAAATCGATTTCTTTTTTCTGGGACACACACTTTAGGAAGCATTCGCTCTCTTTGACGTACAAAATGATATCCGGAATCCTTCCTTTGGACTCTACCCTTCTCTTCACATTTCGCACTCCTCCAATAAAACCTTTTCAGTGGTTTGGCTCTTCATAAATAGGTCGGAGCTGTGGGTTGTTGGTTTCCTTTGTATTTGTCTGCTCCAGACTCATATCTGGAATCTTCGCTGTCTTTGGATTTTCCTGCTTCGCATTTTTCCACGAGAGTCGACTTCTGATGTAGGACATACACGTCGGCGACCTTTGTGCCTCTGATTTCTATATCTCCTCTTCCTTCTTCACACTTTTCGAATAGAATCTTGCTAATTGCTTCCTCATTATTGCTCACCTTTTGTAAAGCCCACTCCACGAGGAAGTTTTCTGATTAATTTTGCCTTTCTCGTCGAAAGAGCCTTATTGAAAGCGGAAAATAATTATAAAGCAATGAATCCACTTTGCAAACTTGTTTAATTACTGCAGTTTGCGTTACCGAAATTTACTTTGTACACTGTTAATATTTTCAATATGAAAATTAATTGAATTTTGTCTGTTCACTTTTCGAAAACTTTCTGCATAAATCTGTATATCAAATTTAATATATAATTACGATGTAAAGTATACATCGATTTATATATCAAAATATGCAATAAGTTTATGTTAATCTTTGAAACATTTTTTAGTTGTATAAAAATGTTCCTTTTTTATAACTTTTTATCTTCAATTCTGGGGAAAAATGGAAATTTAAAATATCGTTTTTAGGATAGAAATTCTTATTAAAAAAGTTTTATTAAAATGTTTATGCTATAGTCGATTCTATTTACCCTACGTCGAAAGTCTCGCGTAGTAAGTTCTTTACTTGCGTGTTAAACTTGAGCTGAGTACCTTAAGCTATTCCCGAGATCAATATTACTCGAATCGAATATAGTCATTTCCTCTGAATGTCATAACTTTTACCTTTTAACCTCTTAAACTATTCCCACAAACTGCAATGCCAACCAACCTTCGTTGTAATTTCTCTTACGCAGAAACTTTGAATCTGATAGCTTGGCATTTGCACACGAGTCGGGAAGCTTAAGTCGGTTTGCATTTTTAATGGAAATCAAATCTACGATAAGACGACAAGCAAACATTGCGCATTTAGACTTTGAGGATTTGAATCAAGAAACACAGTGAAATGGAGAAATGTGGGGGAGGAAGTCAGGCGTTAAAGCTGCAAAGTTCTAGGATCAATAAAAACGTATATGAAAAAAATCAGGGTTAAAAAAATAATTAAATAAATGTATACAATAATACAGTTTGCTTAGTATCAATAAAATTCGCTAGAAATTAAAAAATATATATATTAAAAAGTTTAAAAAAACATATATATCATCGAATATAATTTTTAGACCAAATATCGATGAAGTTCATGAAAACAAAGCATTTTTTCAATTGACATTAAATTTACGATAAAACGGCAAGCAAATATTGTGCATTTAGACTTTGAGGATTTGGATCAAGAAACACAGTGAAATGGAGAAATGTGGGGGAGGAAGTCAGGCGGCAAAGCTGCAAATTTCTAGGATCAATAAAAACATATATGAAAAAAAAAAAAAAAATCAGATTTAAAAAAATAATTAAATAAATGTATACAATAATATAGTCAGACTTGATATCAACAAAATGCGCTAGAAATTTAAAAAAAGTATATAAAAAAGTTTTAAAATTTATATATATCATCGAATATAATTTTTAGACCAAATATCAATGAAATTCATGAAAAAAAAGCATTTTGTAAATGGAAAATAGGAAAGAGTGACGAAAACAAAGCTCGTATTTTTTTTTATGGCTGCTCGGATATACTTTAATTGTGGTATCAACACACTTTCCTCTTCCGGAATTTGTATACAATTCTGTGTGTATAAAAACAAAAAGCCAGGGAATTTTTTTCTTCCTTTTCTGTACCTTCAAGTTTTCACGTGGCTCGGCACCTATTCATCGGAGTTGCAAGCAGGTGCAACCGGGTCTAAGTCATCATCGCCTTCCATGCAACTGTGTGCGGGGGCGGAAAAGCCCAAGCAACGTCTCTAATAGAAGCTTCAGTGTGTTTCAACGGTTTTCGTGCTCTTCCTCTTGTGGGATGTACCATCTAGTCATCATCCGAACTATATTTCTCATCTGCCCACGTTCTCCTGTCCGCACGTCTCATCCACAAAGTGTGGCATGCATACAGAATTTCTTGGTTCTCGAAGGAACTATACATTTACTCCTAATGTTAATGTTAATGTTAATGTTAATGTTAATGTTGTGGTAGTTGTTGTTGTTGTTATTATTATTATTATTATTGTTGTTGTTGTTGTTGTTGTTGTTGTGTACATAATACACGAAATTGGGGGCAAAATGGGTTTGATTTCTAAAAAACGACTTGCAGAAGTTTTTTCGTTTAAAATAAGAAAAGGGTAGAAGATGAGTAAAAGTTTTCATGAAAGGAGGAATTGCTATTTCAAATTGAATTCGTTTTTTTGAACCATTCTTTTGAAGCCCTTTTTCAAAAATTCGTTGAGGAACAACTTTCTTCAGAATTTTTAAAATAATACAAATATTTTCGAAAATCTGTAATAAAATGTTCGTATTGAGACGGAGTGAGTGAATAAAATGAGCTCTGCTGCTCATTTTTACGAATTTACCTTAAGTGAGAAAAGCGGGGAACTGAAAAAAAGTCGTTTTTAATAACGTTAAGATGTTTTCGGTTTTGCAGCATCTCTGCTAGTGAAATGTAGCGTTAGATGAGGAGAAAAGATGTGAATACAAAGGTGTGTATTGCATCCTGATTGTAATTCAATTTGTAAAGTAAAAATACGTATATATAAGACAGAGCACACCATTTTTTCTGATCCACTTTTCGCCACGTTTTACATAATTTCAAATATAACATAAAAAACCGAACCATCTTTTTCACGAGAATAAAGTTTCCTCCTTGTAAAATCGAAGAAGGATGCAAAACAGTACATTCCTGCCTCATTATTTTTCACTTTTTACGAAGTTACTTTCGCGAGAAGGTATGTTTATCGGTTCTCCTTTTTCACAGTCAGGAAACTTCGTAAGAAGTGCAAGATATTCAGAACTCAATTTGCAAGCTACTGTTTTGCATCTTTGTTTAAAATAAATTAACAAAACTTTGAATAAAAATTCAGACGTCAAGAAATAATGAAGAAAATTCGAAGCTCGAATTCAATCCGAACCCTTTTATGTATCTTAATGAAATTACATATCCAGCATCACTGAATAATATATCGCTCATATTAAAAATTGGGACTCGTTATCCCAAGTAGTCCCAAGACGTTTGTAGTAGTAATTCGCATATAGGAAAATGGAGGCAGGATAGACAGGAAATACAAAAGTATGTATTGCATCCTGCTTGTAAGTCAGTTCGTATAAGCAGCTAATATATACATACGTGTATACAAAAGACGACAGAGTGACGTACAATAACGAGGAACAGAAAGACCTTGGCTCTCTTCTGCTTCGAATTCAACGCCGTTCGCCACCGCTGGGAGCAGCGAGGTGTTGCATAAAATCTGTCGCCGTTATCTTGCCTCTTACCTACGTTAAATCCCGAGATTTCATAGCATGGAAGAGCATTAAAATCCTCTTTCCTCAACTGCACTCTGATGGAATGAGAAACAAGAAATAGAATTTCTTATGTAAAACGACATTTATGTAAAATCGTTATGTAAAACGCTCCGAGAGAACATCGTCCCAAAACGGAAATCAGCAACCCCTGAGATCCTAGAAATTATAATGCCACTATTAATAGCCCAACATTAATTTAACACCAAAATCTTGTTAAATAATATTTCATTATTTGCAAGTTTTTTTTTATACAAAATGGTAAATAAATGTGGAATTATCGTATGAAATGAACATCTTAAATCTGGAATTTTTGTAGCATGGGAGAACATCAAAATTGTTCATTTTCAACTTGAATCTGATGAAATGAGAAATAGGAAGTGGATAAAAAATTTTATGTAAAACGCTTCGAGAGAACATGCTCCTAATACGGAAATTACTAACCCAAAGGATCCTAGAAATTTTTATGTGCAATTATTATAGAAAGGAACTGGATTATTGGCGATAAAATAGAAACATTTTTTTCTATTTTTCTATATAATTTTTAAGTTTTATTACATTTTATAATATATATTACATATATACATATATACATAAATATATATGTTGTAGTGTTTTTTGTCTACAATTGTCGCCCACGTGTGCGGTCAATTCCAATTGCGGTAACGCGTTATATGTATGAGATGATTTGGGATGGAAATACATGGGATTCTGGTGGTATCCTGAAGGATCCCCGAGGGTTTGGTGAGTGGCATTCTATTCCTAACGGATACGATAGAGCTATAGTCGGCAGGGATTTATTGAAACCGAGCCGAAATCTGTGTTGGCTGCGCTTCGGTATGGTTGGCGCTCCAATATGACTCCGAAGCTGGGAATAGTTTTATTACACGTGAAAACATATTGTCCGTGAAAAGTTTTACGGTCCTCGAATAACTGCAATAAAACAAAGTCAATAATTTCAGGTCGTGTGGTCAAGCTCCGGAATTTGACATTTCGTATTACCCACAAGACCCATTGAAACTCTGGCTATTAATTTATTCTCGAATTTACGATATTCGTATATTTTTCAAATAATTTGCAAATCAATATTTATCTTAATTTACATTATAGATGATTAACTAAAATTTATTTTTATACGTGGATTTTTTATTGTTTTCCGATTCTCTGTAATTTTTAATTATCGTACCTTCGAATAATTTTGCTTTTGTCGTCGATTTCAAAGACGACTATTATTTTCGAATATTTGAATGAACTTTGCTCCAAATTCCAATGAATCATTTTTGCGACGAATCCAATTGAAAAAAAAAAAAAACTCGAGCCCTTTGAACGTGTAACTCAACATCATTAAAGTTAACATCGTTTAATTTAACTTAAAATTTATCATCATTTCATTAAACTCTACATATCTATGATGGAATCATCCCATGCACCGTAGCATATCACTCCACGCGATTGAATCATTCGCTTTACCCCAAAATTGCGCCTTCCTCAATTTGACCTCATCAAATTCACCGCAAGCCAACTCAACTCAACGCATCACTCCACGGTTAAATCTGTAACTTTGAGCCCCGGCATCGATCCGCTACAATTTTCGCGTTTTAAACTCGACTTGTTGGTACAATAGCACATGTCGTACCTATTTACTCGCTCACTGATAAGCACTTGGTATATATTCACATGCATATGATGCTGCAGTTTGTATACAATAACGAGGGACGGAAAAGCTACCCTTCCATTTCCCTCACTTGTCCCTTCTTCTTTCACCCTCTCACTTGCAGTTATAATCATACACCTATGTCCTATATTTACACACACCCCCACACATACACACATCCACCCACACTCATACACATGGATGTATATATATATATATACTGGCCGCGTCTTTTCGTGAGACTGCTTCACACGAAGCGCTTGCGCTCGTTGATGCCGAGGGACGACGCCGGTGTCGCCACCCCCGCAAAGCAAAATGCCACCCCCCGAGCTAAGCGCTCGAGGGGGTATCGCGAGAGTCGAGACCGAGAGCCAGTCCGACGCCGGGGCCCGTAACGCCATGACGTCACCGTGTCCCGCCGCGACCACCGCTACCAGTTATACCAGAACCAACGCCACCACCGACGATCACCCCCGATTCTCATAGCCGCGAGTTTAACCCTTCTCGTCTGCATTTTCTCACCTCCAGGCCATTCGCCACGTGAATGAAAAGTAATTTTTTTTCTCAAATACGCTTCAATAAATTCGACAATATTCGGATTATTAATTTGGTGATTATTCATTTTTTGTATTTTTATTTTGGATCATTTTTTGAGCTGAATGGAAATGGGGCAATTTTGGGTTTTGATGGATTAATATTTTTTGTTGATATTGGGATTTTTTCGTTCGTGAAAATTATCACTTTTTTCGCGGTTGGGTTATTAATTTTAGTCATTTTGGTAGAATATATACGATTTTTTCGGTTTTTTTAAACAATTTTGTTTTTTTGGACTTAAGATTTTGGGATTCATTTTTGAAAAATGTAGGTTTTTGTGAAGTTTTGCTATTGTTGTTGTTGTTGTTGTTGTTGTTGTGCTTTTGGTGTTGCCTAACATTGAATTTTGTAAATACGTCGAAATATTTTGTACTTTGTGTAATTAATTCGGTGGACAAAATATTAATTTTTAAAAAGATCTGTTGATTCATGAAAAATGTTAAAAACAATTTTTTTCTTGTGATCAATTTTTATATTTTGTAAAGCACTAAAAAAAAATGGTGTGAAGTTATCTGGTGTAAGTGCAACTGCAATGCGAAATTATTTCTTGCAGTTATTTTCGTGAATGAAAATTCAAGCGTAGGAAAGTATGGATTTTTTGGTTTTCAGTGAATTATTTAACCGGTGATCGCGGGGAAAAAAAATGATTTGTGGTTTTCGTGTGCATAGATTTGGCAATTTTTCTCGCTGTATTTTAGACGTTTTCATTGATAACTCTTCGGCTTCTCATTCATCCCACCACGATGAACCAAACCACGTTTGTGAAGTCACCCGGTGTCGATGCATACGACTATCGTAGTAATCAGGACTTGCGCGGATCCGCAACCATATCGTCGTCTCTGCGACACGCGTGCGAATCTGTACGTGACGAAAAAGTTGATTGCAATCAAGCCGATCTCAAATGTAACAGCAAAAAAATTTAGCACTGGTAAAAAGTTAAAAAAAATGAATATCAATTTGGCAACAATCCATGACTAAAAAAGTGACCACAATAAAATTAAAATTTATAAATTGTTTACAAAATCTACAATAATATTGACCAAAATATTCACTTTTCGGTATTCACTCAAAAAATTAATTCGTACATCAAATTCACAATTATCGTAAACCGAAATTACTAGAATATCACTTCCGGTTTTGGTAGACCAAAAATTCCAGTGTTTTTATTTATTGTTTAATGGGAATTTAGAAATGAACTGATAAAAAATTGACAAGAATAGAAAAGTCGGTGACTGTTCGAATTTAGTTTCATTTATTCATAAAATTCTGAGTTTGATTTTTTCTGCATTTTTCATAAAATCATATTCAGAATTTCAATTCGTAACGATAATATTTACAATTTTTTTTATATACGGAAATGGTGCAAATAATTGAAAAAAAAGTGTTTAAACACAGAAGTTAATTAACCAATGCAATGAAAATCATTTAAGTAATTCGCGTGGCCTTAAAGTTTATTTTAATTGCATCTTTATTTGCAATTTAAGTGGGTCGTAAAGTAATGCCCGGTTATATACACTTGCCATAAATCTGTGCGAAGTTATTCTGAGCCTGGCGTCAAGTCGATACATTTTCGAGAGGGTGGAAGGAGATCCAGAGTGGAAAAGAGTCGAACGGGTCTGGGTCACGAAGCTTATACCACCGGAGATTTTCCCTGTCAGCCCAAAACCCCAGAGGGCTTAATAGAATCGCGCGTTTACTGTGTCAGTGTATTTTGTCCGAGATGGTGGGGTGAAAAACAGGATTTTCCCACGGTATCATACCGCGCCGATTGAATTTTCACGTTCCTGTGATTTCGGTGCCACTTAAACCTCAAAAGTGAATGTGTAATACGCTTTTACCTTTCATATTATTCGTAAATCGTGATAGAAATAAACATTGGTTTTACTATCAGATTCCTTGGTAAAAAAAAATTGCCGGGCCATAAATTTGATAAAATTTTTCGCGGGTTGTTGTTATGTTTTTTAATGTGTATTTTGATTTCAGTGATTCTGAATTAAATTTTATTTCTTAATTTTTACCTTTTATTCACTTTTATTTGCATGTTTAGTAGGTTAACTATTGTCATGTAAAAACTAAATATTCTGGGTTTGAATTTTTTTCAATTCTTGAATAAATTATAGATTTACTAGGGATTTTAAAGAAAAGGGTAAAGTTTTACTGGAAGGATAGATCTGATGCATAACTGAAAATAATTTGAGATTTTTTCGCCTATAATAAAAGTGTGCAAAGTGTGAAAGAAAAAAAAATTTTTAGGTGACCCAGAAAAGCCGAATGCTTTTTGCATCATTATAAAATTTCTTTGTTTCAAGAGTAAAGTGCATATATTTTTCGTATATAATGGCAGTAGAAAAATAAATGATATCACTAACCTGAATATGATTTTTTTATTATTTTTTAAACAAAAGACTTTTCGAAATAATTGCAAGTATCTTTTGCATATCTCAGAATTATTTGAGATTTTACCATCTACTGATTAAAAATAAAAGTGTGCAGAGTGTAAAAAAAAAAAATATATTGCATGTGACCCAAAAAAGTCAAATAATTTTACCACATAGAAAAAAATTAAAAAATGAAATGAAAAATAAATGTTGACCTCGTTGACTTCGCTTCATTATAAAAATTCTTTATTTATATTGATATAATTGATAACCATTGTTACGAATAAATAAACTTGGCGAGAACGTCAACGACCGTACCTCGTTCGGAAATTAATATCAGAGATTGTAATCGATATATCGGCCCCAATACCAGACATGTGCTTCGTTTATTTACTCGAGTATGACAGTAAATTCACTTACGCTTAGGACTCTTTGTATTGTTCATTGTACAAAATAATTTAAAAGCGAAAAATATCAATACTGGATTTGTCGATATATCGGATTTTATATTTGCTTGATTGAATTCAAATTTATTCAATTTAGCACGTACAGCTTCGCGTCGCACTCTCAGTTATTTCATCGTGTCCGTTAATTGAACGCTTTTTTATGTATCGAGTGAAACGTTTAACAGGTACGAGTTAATTAATTTAATCAGTACCGGCGTTGACTCATTTTATAATAATTATTTAAGTGATATTATTAACGCATGGTTCATCAATAATTTCTACAATTAAGCATTTCAACGGTTAAATGGGTCGTATTCATTACCCGCTTGAGCTTTTTCGCCGCGAGCTAATATTATACATAAATCTATAATGCAAAACCATTGTCTATCTTTCGGTTGTCATGCTTTATTAATTCATTTACAATTGTGCATCATCTACAGCATATTTCGAGATGCAGAGTAACTGGAACAAATCATTTTTATATTCAGATATGGTAATATCGATTTTATTTTTATTTATGTTGGAAAATTAATGATAATACAATCATGTAAGTGAAAATTGCTTGAGCAGAGACTTTCAGTGTTACAACAGGCACTATTGAGACTCTGGTCAGGCCCTGGCCAGTCCCTAGTCAGGACCTATCCAGGGCCTATCCAGGGCCTATCCAGGGCCTGGCCAGATTCTAATTTGAGTCTGAGTAACGGTAAAAGTGTCTGAGGCAACTTTTCGTGTGTCCACGTCTCGAACACAAGCCAGAAGTTCGTGCCAAGAGCATGGATTTCGATGCACAACTCGTTCAGGCAATAAAGCTTCATACTTGTTGTACAAAAACTCCCCTCGTGAACTTCTCTCAGTCACTTTCTCGTTACGGAGATTTATCGCGTTCAATGCAACGCCAGTGGTGGCTTACCTCGATGAATTCCTACGGGATAAAGGCGCAGAGTGCGAAAACTGAAGAGGGTCGAAGGCGAGGACCGTGAACGCGGCGCGATCCACGTTTCGTACCCGGGAGGGCGGAAAATGAAGATTTTAAAGTTCGCGTGGGGGCGGGTCGATGATCTCACGGTTCCTAGCTTGGAAACGACGACCTCTCTTATTGGTGCAGATTTAATTTTACATAACTGGCGAATCTGTAGAAGTAAACCTGAGCACTCATTTTTTATTTAAGCTAAGTTCACTTTTCTTCCCCTCGTTGTTTCAGCTCTTTGTACATTTCTCTCTGGCCAATTTTCATATAATTAGATTTTTTTTTCAGACAGTCGTAATTCACATAAAAATGTATCTTTAAAAACTTTCTGAATTGTTATTGTTGTTAATGCCAACAAAATATTCCAGTTAATTGTAAATCAATAGATTTTTCAAATTCACAAATTATTATTATTAAAAAGTGAAACTATTATTTTTGCACAAACCATTATTATTAACGTTTCCAGAAGAAAAAATAAATTCTCAATTATCACTGTCGATAATGGCTATGAAATATTCTGATTAATTACTTTTATCGCACTGAAATTATTTAAAGTGGTTTTATGATCGAAGAATTAGGCTAGCTTTGAAATGGCAATTTTTCGATGAATTTCTTGCGGTTTTTGAAATATAAACTTACTTAAATTAAGACTTTGCTAAAAAAATTAAGTGGCTCTATGATGCAAGTAATTAGTAATTTTCTGTAGCAGGGCGCATTTCCTCCAAGTGCCAAGTTACTTTCTAATAGGCCAGCCACGCCCCGGTTTACACACCCTGGGTTAAGGTAATTGAATACACATTGCATTCTCACAGTTTCACCTTCCCATTTCAACTCGTTGAAATGATTTTTGGGTATAAAATTAAATAGGGTTAAACGTCGGATTTGGAGCTGTACAGAAATGTTCAATTCTAAAGATTAATAAGATTCGGGCTTTTAATTGACTATGGCACTAATCCAATTTCCATTAATTTTTATTAATATACAAAGAACTTTTAACAATAATTTATAATTACTCCACTTTGATAAAATCCCATTATATTCGTGAAAAAGTTTATTCATATTTTAAGACCAATAAAAATAATGTCTACTTAGAACAATTAAGAGTTTCACCAAAAATAGATCATAAACAAAATGAACAAATAATGACCAAAAAAAACCAAATATGGTCCCTTCAAAAAAATCTTTTTTTCACAATAAAATATTTATACCTTTTCTCATCAACGAGATAACAGCTTTTTAAAAATTTACAAACATAAAATTATTCATGAAATAAAGAAATAAATGTGATGTGTCCATAACAGCTGACTATTTATAGATAATTAATAATTGTTACATTCCACGCAAAAATTCTTAATTACATAAAACTTGTTCACTCACAGCGTAATTAATACTTAAGCTAACAAGAGACAAAGTTGAAGTGAGTAAAAAAATTGTGGCACGAATTAATAATTAATTAATTATTAGTTACCTAACTCAGCACCAATTTTCTCGTTGTGTTCATTTGCACGGGTGGTAATAAATAAAAAAACCGAAAAAAACAAAAAAAAATCGCCGACGTCTTGGCCGCGTTCTGTGAGGCAGCACTTCAAACAGTTAGAAACTTGTAAACCCCCCAAAGGAGTTTCAGACTCATCAAGATTGCAAAGCAGTACGCAGCAACTTGCACTGTCGCGAAATAAACGAGAGCTTTCTCTCGAGGAGAAAGCTCGGGCTGAACAATTTCCCCGCTAAGCCATATCTTTATGTCTTTATTTTCTCCTTTCTCACCCTTGACTCAACTCCATATTTCCTCGAGGGCATTTTACAGGAAGATATCACTTCTCTTCACTCGTCATCATCCTCATCGTTGTCGTCTTATCTACGTCTTCACTTTCCATCTCATTTTTTTTTTTTTCCCAAACTAGACCACTTTTTCTTGGTACACCGCCCACATGGATAGCTGAGAGTATCAAAGCAGCTAGGGGAAAAATTGAAACGTGCTGCAGCACTTATTCCACTTGTCAACTTTTTTTTTTTCTCTCCTCCCAGTTTCGAATCCATTTCAAAGTTCCGCACAAGCAAGGCAGCACAATCGAAGCAGTCTGTTCGTCGTTGTTTCGACCTTTCGAGTTTGAAATTTCCAAAGCTTTGCCAGGTTAAGGCTTTCCCGAGTTAGAATGGCACGTTTTCGCCTGGTCATGCTTTTTCTTAGACCCTTTTATTCCAATAAGAAATATTTCAGAGCATTTCGACCCACTTACCACTTACAGTCAGCAGAAACGTATGAGCAATTTTATATTCGGTTACATTTGAATACACAGCGAAAAAAAAAAGTAATATTGATTCGAAAATTATTTAACAACGAAATACTACATTTGCTTTGGATTTGAATGCAATATTTATTTTTTGTTATTTTGTACGAGACAACAATATTAACAAATGGGGAAAAACGTAACAAGATCTTAAAATTTTCGACCAAAAGATATTTCTATAAATGCTGATATACATTTTTTTTAATCACTATAAAAAATTGTGATTTTTATAAATATTCTATTTCTGCATTGTCGATTAATCAATAATACCACAAGATAAGATGTTTTTAATGAAAACTATAGCATATTATAAATATTTATAATGGAAAAAAAATGTATTAGTCTGCTATTCACTTTGGCCAAGACTAAATAAATGTTTGCTTATTTATTTGAAATCAATAAAAGAGGAAGTGATGTATATATACGTATATAGGTGTATGATATAGTGATTCGAAGAACTGTAATGCCCTCTTTAGATCCTCTCAAGTTTCAATGCTTCCCATTCTTCGGGGATTACGTTTTCGTTCGAATTATGAGAGAAATGCATCGGTTCGAAGTATCTATAACCATTTCCGGGGTTTGCTCTGCCCCTTCCTTTGAAATTTATTCCCCATCTCGAGAAAACTATCGAGAAACCACAGACGAAATGCTTTGAGTTGGTAAAATCGAAAGCTTGAATTTTCCGGCTGAACCAATCGTCGAGACGATGAATAGACATTTATATTCATTGCGTGACCATAAAAAAAAAAAGAGAGAGAATGAATGAAAAACGTCTATACGTGTGATTTAGACTGTGGCGATAATGGAGGGTAAAACTTTTTAGACGCCCCCGCATTTCGCCTATTTCCATTCTTCACGCGGATTATATTATATTTTCCTCCCATATATGAGAGTGTATATTGTCCGAAAAATGAAGTAGAGCAGTCAGCGTTTCGAATTTATTTTGCAGATAGACAAAAACCATTTCAATTTTTTACAATTTAAAAAAAACTCTTTTCAAACTGCAACAATTTTCCAGAATTTATAGATTGCCATTTTTTAAAGGTAAAAATAAATTACCATTCACATTGTTAGATATTAATAATAATAATTATGATATACTTTTACACTGAATATACTGAAATTACTTTTTTTTCAACTTTCAACCCCCTCGTAAATTCCGCAATTTAAGCCCACTGCTAGAATTCATTTTCTTTTCAGGGCAAAAAAGAAAAAAAAATAAGGATTCCGACACTTTTTAGGTCCCTGCAAGAGAAAAGAATCTCAGACTGAAAGTAACAGAACCAAGAGCCCGAGCTTTGGCTCAGCTCTGTTAAAATAAATTACCATTCACATTATTACATATTAATAATAATAATTATTATTATTACATATTTTTTTCTTAATATTAAATTTTTTCACCTTTCAACCCACTCGTAAATTCTTCAATTTAAGCCCTGTGCTAGAATCCATTTTACCTCCAGGGCAAAAAAAATAACAAAAAAAAGGATTTCGCCACTTTTTAGGTTCCTGCGAGAGAAAAGAATCTCAGACTGAAAGTAACAGAACTAAGATCCCGAGCGTTGGCTCAGCTCTGTTAAAATAAATTAAAGTTAAAATAAATTACCATTCACATTATTACATATTAATAATAATAATAATTATTATTACATCATTTTTTCTGAATGTACAATTTTTTCAACTTTCAACCCACTCGAAAATTCTTCAATTTAAGCCCTGTGCTAGAATCCATTTTTCCTCCAGGGCAAAAAATAGAACAAAAAAAAAGAATTTCGCCACTTTTTAGGTCCCTGCGAGAGAAAAGAATCCCAGACTGAAAGTAACAGAACCAAGAGCTCGAGCGTTGGCTCAGCTCTGTTTACCAGCGAGAGAACCAAACTAGATTTAACGACACTTCCGAAAAATTTACCTCGTAAGTCTGCCAGCCGAAAGAGAGCGGATGTGGGTGTCACATACATAGCTATAGTCATACGTGGCAAATTCTATGTACATTCTTGTCCGCTCTAGGTACGTTTCGTTGATAGAGAAGCTGAGAGCGAATTTGAGACAAAATCTGAGATCGTCGTGTGCAAGCTTTCGAATACGTGGAGCGAAACGAAAACTTTTCGGCACTCCACGATAAAGTTTTGGGTTATTTTTGAAGGGGTGGAGACTGGAGGGGGCAGGAGGAAGGGATGGAAGGCTCTCAGCAGCTTTAACAATTGCTCTTGGCCATGTTTAGCTCATTTCTGTCCTTTCCATTCGTAACCTTGCATTAATTTCGTCATCAGCTTTCATGAAAAAATGTTATGCCTGTGAAATTAATGTTATAAGCTTTAACAATTTCTGTTGGCCATGTTTAGTTCATTTCTGTCGTTTCCATTCGTAACCTCGCATTAATTTCGTCATCAAAATGTCCACGATATTTGAGCTTTCATGAAAAAATGTTATGCCTGTGAAATTAATGTTTTAAGCTTTAGCAATTTCTGTTGGCCATGTTTAGTCCATTTTTGTCGTTTCGATTCGTTACCTTACATTAATTTTGTCGTCAAAATGTCCACGATATTTGAGCTTTCATGAAACAATTTTGTCTGTGAAGATAATATTTTAAGCTTTAACAATTTCTCTTAGCTATGTTTAGTTCATTTCTGTCGTTTCCATTCGTAACCTTGCATTAATTTCGTCCTCAAAATATCCACGATATTTGAGCTTGCATGAAAAAATTTTATGTCAGTGAAATTAATGTTTTTGTAAGTCCAGAAAATTTTCTGCCGGTCGATATGCGCCCAATAATTGGATACCAGTGTTTTTACCCGGGTTTACACTCCCTTCCCGAATTCTTGAAGAACTACACGAAGTGATTCATGGGAAATTCATTGTACACTCGATCGATCAGCAATCGCGAAAGGAGGAAAGTTTAAAAGTCAACTTTTAGTTTAATTACTTTGGAATCGACGCTCGAAACTCAAAATTTACTGCCGCGCAAATGACGATGTCGAAGAGTGAATTTTGTTCTTGTGAGAATTTTTATTTAGTTATTTTTCAGTGGTAATAGCTTGTTTTTTTTTTTTTTCAATTTAGCGTTCATTTTATTTCAGCGCTGAAAATGTTTAGTTATAGATTCCATGAATGACCTGAATTATTTTTATTTCGTGTACTTCAATTACTGGCAAAATAATTAATATTTAATAAAAAAAAAACAAGAATTTTCTGAAAAGTGTAATAAAAACAGGAATGACATGCAATGAGAGATACTATGGCTAATTATTTATTCTCCATTTTTCTGAATATATGAAAATGAAATTACAAATTTTATGTATTATCAACCTGATGACTTTTCCTTGCAGCCTTGTATTTTTTTTCACTATTTTAAAATTTCATCATTGCAACATATCGTATTATAAAAATCGGCATTTCGATTTCTTTTTTGCAGATCGATCGTTGATTTTCCCGTCGGCATCCGAGAGACTTCGGAGAAACAGTTTCACCCCTCTGTGCGTCGACTGTGTCGAAATTTAATTCGATAAGGGTGAAACAAGAGCGGTATTGCAGTGCCGTACCTGAAGAGGTGGAAGGAATTTCGTATAAATTCCAGGTCGTAGATAAGAGGTGGCTGGACCAGGAGAAGAGGAAAGCAAAGAGAGAGAGAGAGAAGTCCAGCGAGAATAGTGGAGGGAAGGAGCGAGGAAGAAGGAGAGAGAGAGAGAGAGAGAGTAGGAAAAGCCCAGCGAAAATAGTGGAGAGAGCGTAGAGACTCTAAATTCGCAACAATCGTGCAGAAGAACGAGCAGTGGCCCTCCAGAGTCGGCATAAATCAGGAAAAATGTGGAGGGCGGTGGAACGGTGAATGGTGGCCTTAAGGGTAGCATAGTTTGTGTGGATCCTGTGCCGTGTACCGGGGTTGGTACTTTGGTTAGCCGGGCTGGTGTTTCACGTGCGTGAAAAGTCGGACATTGCTGGAAGTCCTGGAAATCAACTTGGTGGAGAGTTCGGGTTGGGTTCTCGCTAAACTCGACTGAGAGCTCCGCGGCAGCGAGTTAAAAACGAGCGTCTGTGTTGGTGTCTCGCGTAGGTGGTTTTTTAAATTTTTTATATCCTTTTCTGTTTTTTGTTTCGTGGCTGTGCACTTCTCGTGGTCGAGAATTCGCTATTTCATTCCGTTCACCGGTACCATCCGCGTTCCAATCTCGCAGCGCAAAGGTAGAAGAAAAAGTACGAAGAATAGAAGTCGAAAGTGGGAGTGTTCAAGAGTCGCAGTAAATCTGTACCAGCAAGAAAATGGGAAAGAAAAATAGCAAGCTAAAGCAAGATACCATCGATCGTCTGATGAGCGCCACCTACTGTAAGTTTTCAGCCTTATGGCACATAAGCACATGTTCCTGAAGCTAGCATAACGATAATAATGTTAGTAATAACAATAACAATAACGACAAGCGGAAGTGGGAGGTATATTGATGGCGTGCGCGACTCCGGTGATTTTCCGAGTTAAACAGTCTTTCGTGCAGCTGTATGACAGTAAAACCTCACCTAGCGTGCCTTTGTTTAATTTCGTCAGATGATTGATATGGCCAACTGACTAATTGTAACAGTCAACCGATCGATTGGTAAATTCAACCAATTAATAATGCTCACTAATCGAAGGTGGAACTGGCACCAATTGATTGGTAACTTGAAATCAATTGATTGATAACTTGAAACCAATTGATTGGTGGCTGAAAACCAATTGATTGGTAACTTGAAATCAATTGATTGATAACTTGAAACCAATTGATTGGTAGCTGAAAACCAATTGATTGGTAACTTGAAATCAATTGATTGATAACTTGAAACCAATTGATTGGTAGCTGAAAACCAATTGATTGATAACTTGGAACCAATTGATTGGTAACTTGAAATCAATTGATTGATAACTTGAAACCAATTGATTGGTAGCTGAAAACCAATTGATTGATAACTTGGAACCAATTGATTGATAACTTGGGACCAATTGATTGGTAACTTGAAACCAATCGATCGGTACATTGAAACCAACCGACAATTACAATTCGCGTTGAGTCGAATCAGCTACGAAAATTTCACCAACTTTTGAAAGAACGACCCTGTCCCTAACTCAAGAACGTTGAAATCTATCGAAGAAAAAACCGAAAATTATAATTTTGATTCCGACTCTCCGGTAGCACTAGAAAAAACTGTGTGTTTATGGCGTATATCGACTCAAGATAGGCAATTCAATCCAAAATGACCTTTACTGCAGTCGATTATTCAGCTGAATCCGTTTAATCCACTGCACCCAATACAAATCATTTCAGGGTCAAAGCCTCAACTTCTTCGTCTTCTTCTTCCTCTTGTCTGACGAGTTACACATTGAATTAACAGAAACTGACGACACTCAGCCACATGTACGGTCGAATTATCCGGTATATCTATCAACTTTCATCCTGTACGAAGTGCTGCAGGTCCCGTGGGACTCAGAATAGACACTTTACCGTGAGAATACTTCCTTATACCAATATATACGTACGTGTATCTATATACTCCGAACTGCGGCGCGAGGAAAACTCCAGGGGTCTGTCCTCTCTTGGGAATAAAAGCAGACGACTCGATTTCACACGACTCCGCCGTTTCCTTCGATTGACCTGAACTACAGGGGCGCCAAATGCCAGCCTCACTTCTTTTCCGACTGCTCTGCTTGTAACAAGACGTGAAGGATGAAGAAAGAAAAAAAAAGAAACGGAAAAAACGTAGAAAATGTGGCGAACTACCTGTAGTAAAAGAGCGGAAAAGCCTCGGGGAGATTCTGCAAGTACAGCCAGGGACAGAGGTCGCCCTTTACCACTCTGCAGTGGCTACACTGCGGCTAACCCGGAATTACAAGCTCGTTAGGACATCCAGCACCTTCTTCTGTCGTTTCAGGACACACACACACACTCTACTGACTCAAAACTTTAGTTACGAGCTCGACAATTTATTTTACTGGTGGAATAATTAAAATTAAATTAATGAAATAGCTGAATAATTAATTGGATGAGTAACGCAATGAGAAATGCTTAATTGCATATACTGGATTTTCAAACGAAATGTTTATTCGAAAATATTTTTTGAAACAATTTCTTTTTGAAAATATTCGAATATACTTTATTTAAATCGATATATTTAATATTTATATATTTATATGTTTAATTGCTTCTTGGATGAAATCAAAATTTTGTTGACTTAACCAAATATTTTATAATTGGTCAGATAAACCCGCTGAATTTTTCTACAGAATTTTCGCATATGCCCATTTATTATTACTGCAATTTTTTTCATTTTGAATATTTTCGTATACGAAATCGCAAGAATTTTTTGATGGTAACTTATTTACGTACATGGAGTTGAATTGGTTAATTTAAGATTGATTTTAAATTTTATTGTAACATCAAATTATTACGTAAAATGATAACTCTTGACATAATTACAAATAACTTTGTAACGTTTGTGCCATTTTCCACTCGAGCAATTTCATCAACAACAAAAGAGACTTTCTTTCTGTAATGTACTTGTTATAGTTTAACATCAGTTTAGTTATGTAACGATTCCATAACCCAGATATTCTGACTCACTTGACCTAAAACCTCAAGTTTGTCTTTACAGTAAATTAAAGGTAAAAGATTTTTTTCGTGGCTGATTAAAGATAACAAAGCGGAGAAAATGTTGGGCTTGATTCTACCTCAAGATTCCTCAAAACTATTTCTTTTTCCTAATTTCGTGGAAAATATTCCAGAGGACATTACTTTTTTTCATACTCTACTCAGAGTTACGATTTGTGGGAAATTTTTGTGCTCGAGGAAAAGCTGTAAGTGCAAACTGTGACCACATGCTGTGCCTCTAATTCAGTTTAAATGCGGCTAAGCGAAAATTACGAGTGAGCATATACAACATAATTCATCGTGTTAATTAACACGAGGATGTTTTGTTGCCTCACGGGAAAATAAGGTTACGTCTTAGTTTTCCGAGCGTCTGCCACGTCTTCATGTATGAAATTGTTATTGCAGCGTCGTATCCTGAATCTCCTGAGAATAAGGGACAAAAGACGAGCAAGGATAATGACACAAGAGTGATAAAAATCCAAGGAGCATCGCTAAGAAAGCAAAAAAGCTCAAAATATTTTTAAGACTCTTTTTCAAGATTATTTTCAAAGTTTGGTAATGTGGGCCATCGAAAAGTCGACTAATATGGACGAGGTACATTTTCGTGGAAAATCGTTTCGTATTTTTTTTTTTTTGTGAACTCAGTGGATTATAAAAATTTTTTCGATAGAATGTAAAAGTTTGAAAAAAATATTCTCAATTTGTTTTTGTATTTGTTGTGAATAGTAATTTGGACTTGTGTTAACCAAATTTCGTTTTCAGAATTTAATTTCCCCTGATTTTTCTTTATTACATTTAACATTTTTTATTTTTAACGTTGCTCAATTTTTTTTCCTTTATTATTTTGTAGCCTAATTTGGTATGTCAGGTTTTATAAGCTTACGGGCCTGTAAACTCTAACTTTTCCCAGTCCTCATGTTGGTCGTTATACCTTGGTCCATATTCGCTACTTTTACCGTATACATAACGTTATGTCTTCATTTTCCAAGCGTCTGCCACCCCGTCATGTATGAAAATTGGACTGCAGCTTCATGTCCTGAAACCTCTGAGGATAAGCGACAAAAAAGCGAGCAAGGAAAACGGAAAATACGCGTAAAAAGTGAAGGAGCCTTACAAAAAATGCGAAAAAATCTAAAGTCCCTTGACTAATGTTATTTCAATTTATTATACCCAAATTTGTTGTTTTTATCGCATTATTATTTTGAAGCAAAATTTGGTATGTCAGGTTTTATAAGTCATGCAGGCCTATAAACTCTAACTTTTCCCATTCCCCATGTGTGCCGTTAATCCCTGGTCCATACTCGCCACTTCTGTTATATACATGAAGTTATATCGTCATTTTCATGTATGAAAATTGTATTGCAACTTCATACCCTGAAACCTCTGATGATAAGTGACAAAAAGCGACGGAGCCTCACAAAGAGCGTGGAGAAAGCTAAAGCCTCTTGACTGTTAATATTCCAATTCATTACATTCCAATTTTTATTTTTGTCGTTACCCATCTTTATCGCTTTATTTTTTTTGGAGCGAAATTTGGTGTATTAGGTTTTATAAGTCATGCAGACCTATAAACCCTAACTTTTCCCATTCCTCATGTGCATCGTTAAGCCCTGGTCCATACTCGCCACTTCTGCCCTCTACATGAAGTTATGTCTTAACTTTCATGTATGAAAATTGTACTGCAGCTTCATGTCCTGAAACCTCTGAGGATAAGTGACAAAAAGCGAACAAGGAAAACGGAAAAAGGAGCAAAAAAACGAACGAGACTTACAAAGAACGTGGAAAAAGCTAAAGCCTCTTGACTGAGCTAGAGTAGGTTATGGGAGGGGGATGGGGATGGGCTTCATCCCCTTTATCCACCCCTTACAGTGACTAGACTGCGGCTAACGCGAAATTACAAGCTCGTTAAGGCGTCGTTGATGCTCGTGGTAGCTTCCATCTCTCACTCTGTTGCCTCTAAAGTCTCCGCTTGGCTTCCACTGAGTTCCCGCCAATTTGCCATCCAGTGAGTAGCGCGCCATTCGAGAGAAGTGTACACTACGAGACACCGAGGTCCCCGTCATCGTTTTCTTGACCCTCGTTCTCTCGTAATAACTGTGCAGAGATAAAATTTAACGACTGTCAAGAACGGAAATTCAGAGCAAAGAGCAAAGAGGAAAATGAAGGGTGAAATAGGGTTTGCGTTGAAGAAACGACATTTCAGAAGGAATTTAAACAATGAAACCAAAATATGGAAGAAAAACTAACCTAGATGAATATAATACGTTTTATAACGTCATGACGATGCATACTGGGTCACCCTTTGTCTTAACCCTAGCGAATGTCGGAATGGGACAAAGAGGAGCCATTTTGTTTCCCTTGTTGTTTTTTTTTTTTTATGGTTATGTCGATTCATTTGAGGATTGACGTTGGTGCACTTGGTTCTTATCGTTTGTTGGTTATCGTTTTAACCCAAACGATTAGGTTTGGGCCAAGTACGAGCAGGTGGAGGTCATCATGAAAAGGTTGATTCAAGGTTTTGAGGTTACTATAGTAGTGCGGTTAAAATTGTTTCTTTACAGCAAAGGGATCAATGACAGAATTGTCGTTTCTTAAAAACAAGTTAGGTTATCGTGTGATGAGTTTTTGTTGTTCTTCAGCTTCTCGTTTATTTGCTTTCCGATTATTGTTATTTTTATGAGTCACAATGCCTGTTGATGGTAATAAATAAACAGGTTATGGACAAATAAAGTCAACCTACTGGAATAATCCGTGATTTATGGTCGACAAGTCTGCCAACTTTTAGTTTGCATATGTCACCACTTGTCAGAAAATTCGCCTCATCAGGAATGTATATCGTACTTTTTGAATTTTTTTGCCGACGCAAAACCAACCACGAAGAGTGGCGCATACGACGACAGCGTTTTGCATACGGCGAACGTAAGTTAGCAGACAAATCGATTATACGTCTGGGTTTTTGTCAGTCGATGTTGGCATTGGCTCGGTACACGTAGCTGCTAGTTATTTCAATGTCATTTGTCGCTAACAGTTGTTACTTTGCAAAATGTAATGGCATAAAGTTTGAAAAAGACAAAACTGCGAGAGTAAACTGACCCAATGGAGTAAATATATGAAACACAAAATGATCCGGGCTTAACGTTTTTTATCGTGATTTGCACTTGTTCATTCGTTTAGCACAATCCCCTTATAGATGGATTTTAATAAAATTGTAATCTGAATAGCTAGATTTTTCCTAGTTTAAAATCTGAAGAGCTAGATTTTTCCTAGTTTAAAATCTGAAGAGCTAGATTTTTCCTAGATTAAAATCTGGATAGCTAGATTTTTCCTAGTTTAAAATCTGAAGAGTTAGATTTTTCCTAGTATGAAATCTGAAGAGTTAGATTTTTCCTAGTATGAAATCTGAATATGTGCATTTTTGTTAGTTTAAAATCTGAATATATGGATTTTCCTCGTTTACATGTGAATAGACACTTTTCCCTTCTTCTAAAGTTGAACACATAGATGTGTTTAAATTAAAAAACCAAACAGATGAATTTTCCCAAGTTTTACTTCCGACTGAATGAATTTCTTCCTTTGCAGATCCGACTAAACACATTTTTCCTGCTTTTAAATCAGAACAGACACACTTTCCCTGCTTTCGAATCAGAACAGATACATTCTTCCTGCTTTTAAATCCGCATAGCTCGACTTTTCCTACCTTTCTACCTCCGAACAACCATATATATATTTTTTTCCAGTACCCATCCTCGCAGATAAATTTTTTCTGCTCTCAACTGTCACACTTGGCGACGGCTCGTAAACAATGGATTCGCGTTTTCCACATTGACGGCGACTGTGAAAACCATTCTTTACGCGCGCCGACGCTAAACCCAGTTACATTGTCATGCGTTTTTTTGTTATCCCGGCCAACGAGTTTGACAATGGCGGACGTCAATCACTGGCCCGTGACAAACAACCATATTTATTCAACCCAAAGAATAAGTTGTCATCTCAACATATCTATCGATGCACGGATTCCTGCATAACGCAGCATAAATCCATTTCGACCATTTCCACGTATGTCCATCTCTTCCTCCGGTTCTCCACATGGACACGTGACCAATCGGTGGCGGAGCCTCTCGATATTCACGCGAGACTACTCCATACCCATCGAAACAAGCAAAGCACAAGGAATGGAACGCTTTGTCTCGAACTTATTGTGGACGTACATGGTACCAGGAATTCCATGTTGGCCGTTCCATCGTCGACGTGCTTGGACTATCCGTTTTCCGTCTTTCCCTCTTTTTCCAACCCCTCGCACCCAACGTGCACCTTCACAGTCGTAACCAACGTGCATAAGTTGTTTTTCCTATCTCTTCTCTCTTCTTTCTCCACTTTCTCTCCCTCTTTCTCTGTATACATAAGTACCATAGTACCGTAATACAAACGTACGTGAATATATGCGTTTTATTATTCATTCCATTGACTACGCCGCGCCAGGAAACCCAGACAATGTATTGTCTGTCTGTTTGTCCAAGTGTGCGTGCATTCGTGTGAGTAAAGCGCCCAGCAGAATTTCCAGCGTGACAAACCAACGGATCGATCACTCGGAGTCGCGTTTTAATGCTGGTGCACCAATCGCACATTCGCATTTCGTCACCTATGCATTCTCTGTCGATTTGGCCATTTTTTCTCTGACCATCTGTGACCTGACCCATAATTAGTATTTTTTTTCCTTCTACAAATTTCTTTACTCATATCTTTATTTTCCGCAATTAATCTGGATGTATAAAGTAGCACGTGCGTTTTTATTCGCGCCCTTATTCTGGGTTTAACTATGTAATGGGTTAAAAATTTTTTTTAATAAAATTACTGCAGTGTCCACGGGAAGTTCGTTTACGGAAACGGGGATAAAAAATTGATTGCAGGAGGATAACGTAAAGCACACGCGGGCAGAAAGGGTTTTTTACAGGGACGGGTATAAAAACGTTACTACAAAGAGTGTAACGTTAAATTGATACACACTTCTATTAAATTTGTTAATAAAGTCGCGTTTTTAATTGTTACCACACGTACATTGATTTTTTTTTGTATACCGAATTGAATTTTATACACGGACTTAGTAAAAATGGATTATATGGGTTTGGTATAAATTAATATATAGTTTATGAATTTTTTAACTTTTTTTTTTTGGAGCGTAATATAAATTTGTCTTTTATCTCGCTTCTTGCTTTTGAACTTATATTATTGTTGTTTCGACTTTTCGTGGGGAATAAAAATTCGGAAATGAAAAACGAAATTATAGTGCCCCGCGCGAAATCGACCTTACTTTGGTGTTATTTCATTTTTTACGCCAGAACCTCGATAAATGAGGCTCTGACAATTTTTCTGCGACATCGACAGACCTTCGGCAATACTCTGTAATTTTCTCAGCCAAAAACAAAACATGCATTTTTTAATAAAAAAATAATAATTTCCTCGTTTTTCGGTGATAAATCAGCGTTACCAGAATGTAAAAATTCTTTTAAATATCCCATTGAATGTCTCTACATGAAAACTGTAGTTTTTTGTGGTTTTCATGTGGAGACATTTTTTTCAGTAGTTTCAACTTTCCAAATTATGTTCACTTGCAAAAAAAAATCAGCATTTAAAAAATAATGCATAGAAAAATTTTAGGTACTTTTTAGTGGTACTTCGACGTAGCCAATTTTGGAGCTGATCTTAGAAGAACGAAAAAAAAAAATAAATGTCTGAATTGACGGAGAAGGTTTTCTCTATAAATATCACAATAGTTTTTTACGCTGTTACAAATTGCACTTCCATCGTAATGGTGCAAATGCGTACTTATTTATTTCTGAAGGGCTGTCACTTGTTTTTCCCTTTTTTTCTTGCCTTGGCTTCTTCTCGTGTGCGTTGTAGACATCGGGGCGACAGGTGCGATCGGCAGCATGGTTTTTTTACCAGGACTGTCAGCGACAAGGCACAGTTATTGGCCATTGGCAGTGGATCGTGCACAATGGAAAGGGACACGAGTACGAGAATGACTGTGGCTTTGTTCGACATACGGAATAGCAAAGTAACGTGTTATGCGGGAATATGGGCGAGAGAAGCTCGTCGCAATGAAACGAAATGGACATGGATATGTGAGTTATGTCACGATCGCTCCAACTGACAAAGCTTTTTCTTCTGGAAATGGCACTAGTTTTGCAGTGACGATGTGAATAGAAGATGTGACGTTAGCTCCACTGAAATTGTTTAAAAAATTTTTTTTTACTATTGACTTTTCTAACTAAAAAACTGTCGAAAAAGTAGAAAATTTTTTAAACAAATAAAAAGATCGTAAAATGGTCAGTGGGTAAAAATGATTTAACAGTGTTCTCTATAACATTTGACACTTTTTTTAAAATACAACTAATGGAAAAAATGGCACCTTGGAAAATTTAATTTATAGCAGAAACAATTAAAATCTGGAAAAAAAAAGTTTGAAACTGTTTTTTTTTTCGACTGTTTGGATCATTGGCATGACAATTAAATACAAAAATTTGGCAAAAATTAAATATTTGTGATTTCAATAAATCATAGTAATACAATTTTGATGTACATGTAATTCAGCGTGAAATCATATTTTTTAAATTACATCTTCTTCCTTTACCTAATTTGTAATTAAAAAAGAATAAAACTCAAAAAACTGCGGTGATGAGGAAAAAATCGAATGGAAGAGAATAAAAATCGATTTTCAGAGCGCAACGTGGATAACGCACGTCAATGGCATGCGTATTGTGTCGAGGCCTCGCTTGAATAACGCTTTGATCAGTCGAATTGTTGAGCTGTATAAAAACACACACATAGCTCTGGTGCTTTGTGGCGTAGCTGTGAATATCACTCTTTCGTTAAAATGGCACGAGTGCCATGGTACATAGTAGCGAATGGGATCGGTGCAATAACTGTAGCAATGCTAAAGTCTGATAGCATGTACAAAAACGAAAATAAAGCTCATAGCAGATGCAAAAAAAAGGTGATATCCTGCGAATTTTTATGTCATTCCTATTTTTTTTCCTATATTTAAAAAGAGAGGAAGAAAGATCAATACATTTTAATGTACTATAGTTCAATATTATAGTTATTAAATAATAGTTTAAAAAATGCCAATATTTTGAATTTCTAAATTTATTCTTATTTTATTTTTTAAATGTCATTGTAACTTTATTACATTGCTATAATTGTAGCTGTCGTGAAAATAGAAATGAAAAATAATGTGAATGCAGAAAAAGATTTTAGAGGCTGACGAATAGTAATTGTCACTTAATAATCACTTAAAAGACCAACGAACAATAATACTCACAATTTCCGTATTTCACTTTGTGTAATTGTGTTTTTTTTTTTAAGTGACGAGCATAAAAAACCAATTAAACACGAATCGTGCTACAAAGCAAATACGGGAGAGTGAAAATAAATGAGGCGAGTAAATGGGAGAAATTCCAATGATTAACAGAAACGCAGGATATACTGCAAATTTTTGTCATTCCTATTTTATTTCCTTCATTCACACAGAAAGGAAAAGAGAGCAATACATAACACATTTTTAAAAATGCCAATATTCGTAATAACTATAAATTATTCATCAATTTTTATTTCGTTTTTATCAATTAATCCGATTGTCATTGTAATTTTACAAAATTGCAACAATTAATTGTTGCCGTCTTAAATTTTTTTTAAATAATGTAAGTACAAAAATGAATTTCATAGACTAACAAATGATAATTGTTACCTAATAGTCCTTTAAATGGCCAACGAACAATAATTCCCACAATTTCTGGATTTTAGTTCTTTTTTTTTTTAGTGACGAGCGTAAAAAATAAATTAAATAAAAATCGTGCTACAAAGCAAATGCGGGAAGATAAAAGTAAATGGGTGCTAGAGTAAATCCAGAATTCGTGGACCGTTTACCCAATGGAAATTCCATTTAATAGCTGAAATACAGATCCAGTAGCTTATGCTGTGTTTTACATATATATATATATAATATTATATAGAGCAGATGATAGTAGTGCATCACACCCGCAGTTTTATCCCCTTTGCACTTTCAGCGTGATTAAAAGCACGTTCCGTTATGCGGGTTTATTTATCAGTGATCTATATTTAAGCGTTTGCATACGTACTGATTTTTCTCTGGGGTCTTACTAGCCTCGTTTATTCTGTTTTATCAATTTTTGCATAGATAAGCACTATTTCCGTTGATATTGTTCACCGCCCAACATGTGGTATGCATTGATTTATTTATTATTTAAATTTGTAGGTAATTTTTGCGGTACATTAATTTTTCGAAGCCAAAATTCATTTGCAGAGAAAAAAAATTGTTGACATTGTTAACCATCTTAACTCATGTTTAAGCTCTCACTATTCCAAG
Organism: Clistopyga incitator; assembly: GCA_947507545.1. Classification (NCBI taxonomy): domain Eukaryota; kingdom Metazoa; phylum Arthropoda; class Insecta; order Hymenoptera; family Ichneumonidae; genus Clistopyga; species Clistopyga incitator. The sequence goes on along the minus strand of OX382180.1, from coordinate 8,430,471 downwards.
TTCATTATTAATTTATCTTTAGGGTATCCAGAATAAAAAAGTCAAAATTTTATTGTATTTTGCCGCTATTTTTTCTCTGCTTTTGTCAGTGATTGTAAATGCCAATTTTTTTTATCATTAATAATAGGATTATATGTTCTTAAAGGTGCAGCGAAATTTATACTTCTGCAGATTCACATTTACTCGCGGTAAATTTGCGAGTTCGCTCACACATGTCGCTCACTTTTCAGTTCTCTTTTTACACTTCCAACCACGACTACCGCGCATACTCAGCCCTTTCAGGTCATTTCACGATAATCCAAGCATTCACTTGTACGTACCCACCGTTGCCTCTTTTCCTCCTTCAATCATTTCGTTGTCGTGAGTTCATTTCAAATTTCCAAGCTGTATACAGGATAAATGTTTCAGCATATAACGGAAAATTAGCACGTTGAACGAAGAGAAATCTTAATGTTAACATTTAATTCAATTTATTTTATTATTTTATTTTTGAAACATTTTGCAATTTTAAGGGTTGAATTGTTACGGTCATATTTAACGGTCTGAATTTTGAGGGTTAAATATTTAGGGTTCAGTTTTAGGGGTTAAGTTTTTAAGGGTTAATATTTTCAGCATTAAAATTTTAAGGGTTAACATTTTCCGCATTAAAATTTTCAGTATGAAAATATTTGGGGTTGACATTGTTTGCATTCAAATTTTAAGGGTTGACATGTTTGAATTAACATTGTAAGGGTTGACATTGTTTCATAAAAATTTCGAGGGCTCAACTGTAAAGTTACAGGCCGTCAAGTTAAAGAGTGAAAATGCGGACATGTGTTAAACCTATGTACCCAAGGGATATGCTAAGCTGAAGGGTTAAATATCAAAGCAATGCCCTTACCATCAAGCATCTAACTAAATCATCCGAACCATCTAACCGTGAAATACAGCGAAATGTGTTTGCGTAGTCTTCCGAAATTTACGTTAACAGCAGAATATGCATTTCCGGTAAATTTGACTATTCAAATACAGCATAAATTCACATTGACTAGCCAAATATGACAGAAGTTTGACTACACAAATATAGCACAAGTATGACAAGACAAATACACCAGAACTTTATAATTTCCTGTTAATGTGACATTCTGAATATACCGGCTATGTTTAATTTGTGTCTCTCTTCATATACATTCGTAAACGCTTATTAATCCATAATTCATGTAAATTAAATGCTCCTAAGTGGATTTTTTCATTCAGACTAATTTATTAGCTTACATATTCTTTCAGCTTCACTTTGTAAAAACAATTTTTCCAGTTCAGACATTTTTTACGTGAAGATTTTTCGCTGCAGCTATTCTGACTTTTGAAGTAAATTTCCCTTCGCGAAATAACTTTTCCACTAAATTTTCTGACAACTACTGCGAAAGATCTCCGAATAAAATATTCTCCACTTGGACCGGACGAAATATTGTTACTAAGAGAATTGGACCTTGTCACTGCAACAGTAAAGCGATTTTTTTTTTCAGAGTTGCATGGATTTAATTACTTTTGTATTAAAAAATTATTTTATATAGTTCACATACCAATGAATGTATTTTTCAATAAAAAAAAATTTCTATGCAATAATTTGCTTAAAGAAAATTCCCAAAAATCGGGTAATGTCAGGGCACTGGTAATTCCTGCACTGGTGATGTTCCTTAAGGGGCAATCAAAGTTCCTTTACGTTCTCGTATATCGATACATGGAAATTGGGCTGGGGGTAACGAGTGACTTCCGATTGTGCTTCTGCAGTGGCACCGCCACGATAAACCACTCCCCAGTAATTAAAAGGCCAAAAGTTTGCACACATTTGTTAGAGCGAATACAAGCCAGTTTCCAGACTCCACAGAGAAAGCGAATATGGCGACCGGTCTCGTTACCAAACGAATTGCTTGTTACAGAGCACCGGTTTCCCCAAGTCATCACGAGCATCCGCATTTCTGCAGCTTGTGCAACGAAATAACCATCAAACGAAGTCGCCCCTTCCCATTTCCCTTGCTCATAATCGAATCGCTCGTCTGAGTGTACCTTTGGGAAACAACGAAGTGAAATTGGCTTCCAGTTATTCCAGTTACCATGCGCCAGTGGATAACTGCAGAAGCAAATTGACCAATAGTTGATAGAGAGAGTGAAGACCATTTCTTCGCTTCTTACTCCCGGAGTAGCTTCATTTTTTTTTTTATTTCTTTGTAATTTCTCGTGCACTTTTCCGCATTGAATTATCCGGAGAAATGGCTCCAAATGAACTCCAGTTTGTGGAGTTGAATTTAACATCGCTTAAGTGAGTGACTTTCCTTTCGGGGATGGGAAAATGTGTTTGAACAGCGAGGACAAAATTCCGAATTAATTCTTGGCACTGAGGAAATTTTTTTCATTTTTGTTGCTTAATTTTTTTCGTTTCTGTAATTTCAAGTTCGCATGCTTAATGTAGAAAATATGAAGGAAGAAATGTGCAAGGTTAGATTTTTTGCCGTTCTTTTTAATTAATTAATATACACGACTCAGTATTATTTTATTTGCATACTAAATTTTCGGTTGATATTTCAATTTTTCTTTTTTAATTAAAAATTTCATAAAAACTGAACGACTTTACCTTTTTTTTTCATTGGAGCATTAAAAGGTTGGCGAAGGTTACGGTTGGATTAAAATTGAGTAGTGTAATCAACATAGAAAATAATTATGCAATTTCAAAGATAATGAAAATTCACCAAAAAAAAGCGCCCAAAAGTAAACCTTACATAAAGTCCTCATTTTGGGCCGCTCGCTGAATTTCCTTTTCAAAGCTCCCAACATTTTAGTAAGATTCTCGAGCGTCCTTAAGGTAAAAAGTCTAAAGGGTAACCGCCAAGGGAGCATAAGTCAACCATGGTATAACTATATACATAATTTCCGCAGTATTATCACATTAATGAATCGTGGTTGGTTGATTGTACCTTCCCCTTAAGGTTCTCATGTACACAGCCTCAAACCCTTTCGTGGCTTATTTTCGGTAACGAAGTTTTTCGATTTCTATTTATTCAATACATTAAAAAACAAAAAAATATATAAAAATTCGTTTATATAACGAATTCTATGTTTAGAATTCGTTATATAAACCATGAAACTAATAAAATCAATTAGTTTATTCATGCAAAAAAGTTTAACAAATATTTTTTTAAATGCAATAATTTTAAACGTACGAAAAAAGAAAATTTAAAGACATATATTAATGCAAGTTGAATTATGTTTTTTTTTTTGGAAACTTTTTTCATGCAGATGGTGAATAATTCTAATTAACAAAAAAACATTGACAATTAAAAAATAAAATAAAATATTTTCAGCAACGAAAATGACATCTGTTATTCCAGCGGTTGTAATGTTAGGGTTTCTGTGTGCATTGAAATCCTGAGCTTAAGTTATGCTGATAAGAAGTTCGAGTGTCTATAAGTTTGTAATATATATGGCATGGTTTATGTCGAGAATGGTACTTGCATTCCATTTGCAACTAAGTCTCAGGAAATCCGTGGAGAACTTAGAAGAGGGATCGAAACTCGTGATCAGTTGAAAGCGTCAGTCGAGAACTTCCGACATAAGCGTTTTCTTATTTACCCATTAAGCTCTGTCACGTATTCAATCGCCTAATCGGGCCATTGCAACTTTCTGTGTCCATCGTGCTTTGTGTTCGCTTCAACGAATCTCTTCTAGTTGATCTGCTTATTGAGATAATTGTTAGAAACATAAATGCACAAAGGTTAATTAATTGATTAATTAATGAATCAATTAAATATAGACATTTCTTTAGTTTAATAAATATTTAATTTATGCATCCAAATAATTGAATAATCAATTAAACATCAAAATAGTTCAAAATCATTCAAAAAATTATGCAACAGCACGTATGAAATTTTGCACCTGCAAAATAAATTCGACTTGACAAATCTTCGTGCAAGGATTTGCTTCAATTTGAGAAGGAAAAAAATTTTCTTCTGCTTCTTACATCGTTACAATATTCAAAAAAGTATTTAAAAAAAGTTAGTGATTGATTTTTTTTTTTTTCGAAAAATGTATCCTAGATAAGCAAATAGACTTCTGAAATTTTTGAACTTGAACTGTCTATGAATGCAACTAAAAATTCGGTGAAAGCTCAAAATAAAAATAAAAATAATGATTGAGCTCAACTCGATTTGTTTTTTCTGCTGGTCAAGTGATATTTTATATTAGCAGTTCATGAAGAAAGCAGTTTTGATAGGAATGCTACCACTCAAGAAATAATGCTTCTTAGGTTACTCCACCCCCATAAACCATGTAATTTTATGTCGCGATAACTCGCGAACGATCGTGATAATTTTTTTCAACCATATTGTCCCTTAGTGCGCTTGTTTGATAAGACTTTCAGTACAGTGGCCACGACTTCGATTGCCACGGTAATAAAATGGCACTTCGTGCCTCGCGAGCCAACCGGTGAACGAGTGAGCAAGCACAGCCACGGCCTTCCTCTGCAATTAGCACGCGAAGCCACCCACGCGAATTACCCAACTTGAGTTTATTTTACGTCTCCTCGAGACGCTGATTGCTGAGTTACTTACTTGTTTGGTGAGCCCTTCGGTAGACCTCGGAAATCGTTCTGAGTTCAGGCATTAAAAATTAGGGACTGTCGAATCAGCTTCTCGCACCCGTTACTAATTACCAACGAGCCAGAAATAAAAATGAGATTGAGCACTTGAAAAAACCAAAGACAATGCATTGTTTTGTAATTTGCATAAAAATCGGGGAGACGATTAATTTTTTTTTACAAATACTTTATTTTTTGACGTACTTTGTATGTGATGAGAAAGTAATATGAAAATCGTGAGCTTTTATAAGAGCGTGATTTATGAAAGAACTGAAAAATCATTTTTGCGTGATTGTCGTTTTTTAATTTATTCGAGCTTCTGATCTGAATATTATTTCCAGGTCCAGAACTTTTTACGTCGATTATTTTTTTAAATTTGTATGGATTTTTTTTCGGTATTTTTATTTTAGAATACTCAAAATAATGACAATTTTATTTCTTGTTGTCCTGTTTTCGAATTTATTAACAACAAGGAGGCAAAGTAGAAGCTAATTATTGTGGATATGCTTCGGTGATGAGCGACTTGTGAAAAAGATGTTCTTTTCTGTGTTGTTTTTATTTTTTATTTTACGATTTGCCCTCTTCAAAATTATTTCTGTTCCGTTTTTTTTTTTTTTTAATTTATTTATTATATGTAATAAGAATATTTCCTTGGTGTTTTAGGTCTCCCATGCGGTTGGTTATATTCCGATAAATTTATACATAACGTATAATAATTTATACATAACGTATAAATCAGTTGTGAATTATTGTAACGTATGAATTTGTGATTTGTGATTGGATGTAATGTAGTTAATTTATTTTGATTGGTTATTGTGGTGAATAGTATTTGTTTTCATATGTTTGTGTATGAAATCTTTGATTTGAACTAATTCTTTTCATTTTTTTGTACGATGAAAGGACCTAACCGCCGTGTGGTCACATTTCGACAGAAGTAAAAGCTTACACATTGCCTCCTCATTATTATTCAATTTTTGAAATGCTTCCTCAAAGAGGAAGTCTCAATCAATGAAAATACTTTCCGGCAGAGGAAAATTTGTGAAAAGTAGAAAAAAATAAGGAAGCAGTGAGCAAAAAGTTCGACTTTACAGCCTCTTTTATTGACCACAAGTTTGCCATTCAAAGGTCGTGTATTCCCTTTAGTCAAAAGCACACCATCTCCAAAAGTGCACATAAAACTTTTGACATAGCCGAACTTTTAGCGTTTCAATAAGCACACATACTGCATAATTCATACATAAAACGCAGTACAATTTTCATTGAACTTAAACCTCGAGTTTTGTGCTCTGCTTGTTCTGGCGAAACTTCGCCTACTTGACGTTCTCCGTTATAACCAAAAACTTTATCCCTTTGTGTCTCTTATCATCTACGTAAGCCTCGCCGTTCACCCTCACCAAACCCCCTTAATGTATCTCGACTTTTCTTAGCTCATGCTTTTCGTGCATGTTATTTTTTTATTTGTTTATTCTTTATTGCTTCTTCATGGAGGAAGCTTTGTTTTTATGAAAATTGTTTTTTTTTTTTTTCGAGATTTAGATGTCGCGACTCTTAGAATGGTACACCAAAACATCGAGAAAAGTGGTTTTTAAAAAATGTGTGAGTGTGTGTAGGACTTCAAAATTGCAATCACCTATAACTCAAGAATCGTTCAACCGATTGAGCTAAAATTTAACACGCATGTGAAACAATAGCTCTTGTTTGACTGGTGCAATTTTTTGCGAAATGTATGCAGACCTTTTTATTTTACAGCGTTTTGAATTTTATCAAAAAAACGACATACGCGCTGTAGTTTTCGTAAATGTGGCGATATTTTGCTAAATAATTATTCGTAAGTGCAAGTACTCATAATGTTGTTTGGTATTGAATTTAATCGAAATCGGAAAAGCGGTTTGGATTTTATGGAATTTTTTAATTTTCAAAAAATTTACTTCGTTGTCCTAATTTTAGTAAATTACGAGATAATTAAGCCAAATTTTATACATGAAATCAGTACTATTTAATAACGATAGGTCTCTTTATAATATGTTATGCGTTTCAAATTCGTCAAAATTGTAACTTTTGTAATACAAAAAGCTCTACTTTGCAGCTCTAAAAAAATTTTCTTTTTCTTTTTTTTAAACATTTCCGTTCAATTTATATGCGAGCCTTGAAATAAGCGAGTCGATGAAATGTTCCTGCTACTTTTTTACAGGTTTTGCATTTTTATGCGGCCACGCATACTGCGAGAATATTTAATCGACACGCAAACGTAAAAGCTCGAGTCCCTAGGATCGAAGCCCTTCATTTTGATTTTACATTCTGTGCTATTCACTTCACTTTTTCTTGACTTTCATATAGTTCTTGGGGCTCTAATCTGATTTTCCAGTTTATGTTACCGTGACACGTCGCATAGTTGCGTGCGTACAACTTATAAACTCGGCAAAGCGGAGAAGATCGAAGTCGCTGCGTGTCTTTGAAGGTTCTGGTGGAGACCCCGAGGTTGCCAACCCTCGACTTTAAGCTCGTTTGAACCGTCGACGTTTTCAGACCCCAGGGAAAAGGAAGGAGTGAGAAGTGTGTCAAAATTTTTACGAGGATCGTGATAGAGAACGACCCGAGCTTCCTGGCGCATTGTACACCCTCCAAATTCGACCCTATTCTCGTATCAAGTGTGATGTTGCTTGTCTGCAAGATCATCATGTATACAGGATATGTTGTGTAGAGGGGACATAAATATATAAGGCATTCCCTGTGAATGAAATTGATAAAAATGAAAATTCGCAACCTTAAAACATTTTTGCTATGAGATACAGTTTAATACACGCTTTTATAGAAAATTTCGATTTTTTTAAACGTCGTTACGCCGATTTTTTTACCGAACTTAAAAGTTTTTTCTTTAAATCATGCCGAAAAAATAATTCTTCAAATTCTATTGAAAAGCCGGTTCAAAGCTCGAACTTTCACACTAACAACTTTTTTGTCTGTGATTTACAGTTTTCAAGTTACACGAATTCACAAAAAGTCGGCTATCTTCCAGAATAGGGTTTTCAAAAATCTGAAAAAAATTCTCCAAAAGTCCCTTTAAGTGGTACTAACATCGCTCCAAATATGAAGAAGATCTGTGGGTCAGAAAAAAGTAGCTTGTCTGACACAGAATGCCCCGTATACGCCGTCTTTGCTCTCGGTAGACATATACAGCGGCTCTAGACGCGTTTAAGGATTAATAGAGATGTAAACGCCCGTATAAATTCTCCTAAACCTCTTAAATGGAAACACGAAATTATGTTCTCGAAGATCTGAAAAAGCCCTTTCAAGTATCACTATAACATTCCACCAAACATGAGGAAGATCTGTGGATCAGACAAGAAGTACATTGTTTGACACAGAATGCCCCGTATGAGCCGTCTTTGCTCCCGGTAGGCATATACAGAGGCTGTACGCGCGTTTGAGGGTTAGGAGAGATGTAAACACACGCGTAAAATCCCCTAAATCAACACTCATACTATGGAAAGGGAGGTTAGGGGGCGCGAGGGTAAGGGAATCGAATTGTTCACTGTATCAATCCCATTACCGGCATGTGGGGAATAGCAGTAAACTTCTCCGCATCGGGACATCCCCACCCGCGATACGGACGGTGGTTGAAGCCCTCAACCCGATTGGATTAGCGAACAGCCACAGTGTTGTAAAGTGCCCATCACTATTCAACGCTAACGAAGAGTGGCTACCTCTATATTCTTGAACACGAATGCGCTGTGTATGTGATACACGTAAGCTTTAGGTGTGTCATCCATGTGGATTCATTGCAATGAAGTGGCTAGTTGAACGTTCAGGAATATAACGAAGTAAAGTGAAGGCTTGCGGTATGGAATACATAGTTTGGGATTCATGATGACATTATAACAAGATCGTTTTCTGCGTTTATGGGGCATTTCATGGACGCACGCAGTGATGTACTGCGCAATTTAAGGTCTGATCGTGACAGGGAATTGCATAACGAAGGATTTGTGGCAACATCGAACATGGAAAATATGTTACGGCGACGAGAGTTTATGTATTGGAAAACGGGACAGCGCCATCTAGCGTCCAATCTGGCAGCGCTGATTTTCGAATATTGAGCAATTGCGTAAAGCTCCGGTCTCCGCCATTTTGTCAGGCGCATACAGACGAAACGATCGAGACCTGTTTCATCTTTTTTGATCGCGTGGAAAAGTTTTTACAACGTTTTATAGATCTGATCCGTTCTTTTTTGTATACAGCGCCATCTAGTGTTCGATAAAACCGCGCGAATTTTTAAAAATTGCGTTTCATATTTTTTACTCTTGTGACAAAGTTTCTTCAATATCGACACAGTTTTGTTAACATAAAATTGCGCACATGATTCTCAAGAAAAAAGCAAACAAAGGATTAAAGCAATTTTGAATTGACTTTGAATTTACATCGCCAAAAAAATTTCTCCAAATTCGAGGGTTCATAAAAAATGAAGTCATTTATTCCGGAATGACTTCAACCGTATTCTTCGCTTTTATTTTATTTTTTTCGTCGCGTAATATCATTTTTACCGACATAGGCAAACCATACGTCGAAGATTTATGTTCTTCAGAAAGTAATAAAATACGGGAATAAAATATTTGTTTTGACATCACGAGTTACCCCGGAGTAGTTGCGCAAGAAGTTCCGTCGCCATGAGAATGTTCGCTATATCTGTAATATGTTATCGCACCGTTCGTACACCGCAAGTTATAGTTACGATCGTAAAAGCGCCGGACCCTCGAATGGAAAGACAATATAAAGTATTAGGTTCGCAGGATATTAGATCCGTGAGGAAATATCGACGATTATTTTTCAGCTGGTGTTTGGCGACTAAGCGGAAGAGGAAAGGAAGTTGGAGCTTGCGAAAAGTCTGGGGATGCATAGCTTCGATATCTCGACTTTATTATTTGTCTGGATCCTAAGGACGACGCGAGACGTGATTTCAGGATTAGCTATATATAAGAGAGGAAGCTTCTTCTCAGACATCAGCGGAGCGAGAAGAAGGATAAGACGGAAGAGGAAGAAAATGAGGCTGGGAATCGAGGGGTAGTCTCGACAGTTTCCACTCTGGCCTCCAAAGTACGTCGAGCGGGTGAGCTTATATTGCTTTCGCTAAATCGCCGCGTAAGGCTCCTCGGAGTAAGAGTAAAAGAGGTGCAGAAGAAGAGGGAAAAAAAACGAACGATTGGAAAATGGGAAGAAGGCGAAGAATAAGAAGTAGTCGGTATTTTTCTCACCGGCTTACGACCTCTCGAAGTGAATTTCGCTAAGCGACGTAAAAATTGATTTAATAATAATTGACATCACTGCGATTATCTACCTTGAGTAATAATAGTGAGAGAAGAGAATCGGTTAACTAGTGGAAAATTGTTTGAGATTTAGTCCATTCCTAAATTTCAATTTTTATTATTTATGTAATTCATATGTAATGTTAATTTATTAGTGAAAAAATTGATTGAAATAGTCCGCAAAAAGAAGGTACAAAAATCACCTTGTAACCTGAGGAAAAAGTAAAAAAGGTGCAGAAGAAAAGGGGAAAAAAGTGAGTGATTGAAAAATGGGAAGAATGCGAAGAATAAGAAGTAGCTAGTATTTTTCTCATCGGCTTTCGAACTCTCGAAGTGAGTTTCGCTAAGCGACAAAAAATGGATTTAATAATAATCGACGTCACTGCGATTGTCTATCTTGAGTAATACTAGTGAGAGAAGAGGATCGGTTAACTTGTGGAAAATTGTTTGAGATTTAGTCCATTATTAAAGAAATTCTTCTTGTGAAAAAATTGTGAAAAAATTGATTGAAATAGCCTGCAAAGAGGAGGTACAAAATGGACCACATTATGTGAAGAAAAAGTAAAAAAAGTGCGGAAAAAGGACCGATCGGAAAATAGGGGGAAGCCAATAAATAGGAAGTAGCAAGTGCTTTTCTCACTGGCTTCGATGTCCCAAAAAAATTCTAAGCCCACTCAAAATCAATGAATATTGAATATTTTATATAAATTTATTCCAAGTGAATAACGAAGTGATATTAATTAGCGCTATTGAACATGATGAGAGAATTCATTTTAATAATAATTAATTGAAAAAGCTGTTAATAAATTAATTTTCTCAATGTACTTCGAGAAATGTTTTTAAAAATTGTAATTTTTACTTCATCTCTCTTAAAAACAAGTTTTTTTCTTCTGAAAACGTATATATTTTTTTAAAACCATTTATTGATCGAAAATGCGAAAATTACGATGCATATCGTGGACAAAGTAAAAGTTATTCAGAAGAAAAAAATGTATGGATAGGGTAATGGGAAAAAGACGAAGAATAAGAAGTAGCTCAAACTTTTCTCACTGGTATCGACCCTTTGTAGGGTTGGGATATTCTTTCGTCAGAACTTCTGCAACAATTGGCAAGTAAAAGCAAAGGATGCTACAAAGATATCGCACAGCCAAGCAAAATTTCTTTTTCTCGAGAGTTTGAGTACTTCGTAACACAAGAAAAATCTACAAATAATAATGAACATTGGAAATACGAAAAAAAAAAGTATCTCTAAAAATACCATTACAAAAAACATTCCAAAAAATTGTGAAAGCGAATTTACAAACTTTTAACAAACCACGTAATACAATATTCAAAATTACGTCTATTCTTTTTTTTCCGAAACACTTAAAAACCCACAATTTCTCCAAATGATGTAAAACAGTAAATTACACACAGGAAATTTCAGATAAATCGACTGTGCTATAAAAAAATCTTAAAAAGATTCTGGAAATCAGAAAAAATAACTTCACCTATCACCAATCGAGTGAAAGTGGTACGGAGAAAGTGCAATAAAGGAAAGTTCGGAAAACGTCAAGAAGAACCGGAAGTATCCGCTTTTTTTCTCACTGACCATTTCCGGGATTTACCGATCGTCGAGGAAAAGCGAACGACGTTAAAAACTCCACCGGAAGTTGCAGAAAAAACAAAAAAGCTACACAAAAAAAAATCCTTTTGAATGGATTTGAATAAATGTTGTCTTTAATTTTGAGAAAATGAAATTTTTCTATTTTTTTTTCGTCATTTTAACGGCGATTCGAAGAATCCTCTGGCTATTTCGCCGCTGTTGGTATCAAATCACTTCCGGGATGCTCGGTGGGCGAAACTTTGGCTGTGCACTTGAAGTGTCGACGGCAGCCGGTCCGCTCGGTTCGCCTCGCGGCGCCTGAATTTCGCCGTATCAATCGCTGCCCGTAAATACTCAACTTCAGACGTATAATACTCGTGTGCTGATATATATATATATATATATATGCCTGTAGCTATCGCATACCGAAATATTTTGCCGGCAGCGAAAGGACGACATCGGGTTTGGTACTCGAGACCTCTCGATACTGTGATTTAGAGCCGAGCTCGGTGACCACCATTCCAAAGTGGGTACTTCCTACATTTTACGTCATGGACCGACTTATTGAATGTCCCGAATATTAAATAATTTTTTTACGGCGAATAGTTTAATTAAATTGAATAGCAATAATTTTCGATGGTTTTTACTTTCGCCTTTCTGAATAAAAAATGAATTATAAATTTAAAATGAAAAGGAAAAGTACATTTTTTAGAGCATTTTGTAACGAGATTCATGTGGCCATTTTTTGTGACGTTTTCAAGAGACGCCAATTAGTGGGGAATTTTTGGCGTTTACTTCGCTAGGGAAAAAAAAATAATAATTCAAGCGTGCAATGAAAGCACCTATAAACAGCGAAATGGTTGTAATAAACCAAATATCAGATTACGTAAAGTTAGATGGGGCCAAGATATATGGAGGAGTAAGATTACAATGCATACTTAAGCATATCTACTGCATTATCCGATAACTGCCGGTTGTACAGAATTCCATGACCACTTGAACAGGGGGGCTTAAGTGCAGTAATATATATATATATATACATATGCAAAGGCACTCGTGGTGATGGGAAGGGGAGGGGGGAGGGGGGCACGGATCAGAAGCATCTGATAGTGAATATGCCACATGCCAAGCAGAGTATCGGATGTCTGTGCAATCCTGTGGAATGCGCAGTATCAACATGGCTATTGCTGAATCAACGAGGCCCCTATAAAATTCATGCTCCATAAAACCATATTTATATGCATCACTGTGTTTATTCCGTCCATTTCGTGTGCATTTGTCGTAAGTTACATACAACAGTTAGGGTTGTATATCATTAATATATTACTGTTATTGTTTTTTTTGTCAAGCTCTTAAGAAACATGTAGGGTTTGTAGGTGTATGCTTTTATGTCCACGTGTAGAACCTAACTCGTGTGAAGTGAAATTCGTGTAGAGTTCAAGACGTGTCAAATTTAGTTTGTGTAGAGCTGAATTCTTGTAGGGTCGGATTCGGGCAGAATTCAATTTGTGTAGAGTTGAATTCGTGTAGGGTTGAGTTCGTGCAGAATTCAATTCGTGTAGAGTTGAGTTCGTGCAAAATTGAATTCGATTAGAATTCAATTTGTGTAGAATTGAGTTCATGCAAAATTGAATTCGTGCAAAATCGAATTTGTGTAGAGTTGAATTCCTGTAGACTTGAACCTTCAACTCGTACACCTAATCTACAAATAGTATCGTTAAAAAAATGATCTAGTCGCCGGTGAAAATCTCCCGATTTTTCCGGTGCTATTTGCCATAAAAATGTTTCGGTAAATCGGCTGTAAATCTCGAGATATTACAATTTGTACGCGAAATATAGTAAACCAAAGAGTCGAGTAATGGTAATGCAATCAGTATGAAAGAGATGTATTAAAGCTCGAGAACTCATCGTTAACTATCATCACGTCGAATATATATATATTCGAAATTTGTTGTCGCAGTATTACCGTCACTGGTACGAAAGCTTTTTGCAAACTCGTAATGGCAACTCCGGATGAGTGCTGTAGTGTCCCACGCGTTCAACTAGCTTTGGGAATAAGAGAGAAGAACGAGGTGGATGCCAAAGGAAGCGAAGTACCCAACTGTATTACGAGGGCGCAGTCGGCAGTTATAGCAGTCGTAATAGAAGTGAAAAAGTTTATGAGGAGCAAGAAGAACAAACAGAGCTCGTCCCGCGAGAGAGAAGTCGCCGGGAGGCATCCTCTGGGTATCGCAAATGTTTGCGCCATCGATCTTACGTGCTCTGTGCACCACATCGCGACTCGCCTACCGTTTCCACTATCTTCTTACCGCACTAGACAATATTCGGTCAGCATCGCTATTAGGTCGTTGACTATCTACGCCCGAGAATCGTAGTGCCCATAACCCGGACGACCATTAAGTGACACCTATTAATTAATTGTCATTGCAGCTATTTCTGTAACCACGGTAGTTAATTAATGAATTGACCTTATCTTCAACGACAACAAAATAGAGGCTGGCAATTCATTTGAACACTAAGTAATTAGAAGTAAAACGAGCTTAATAAACTTCAGTGACTTAATTATATGGTAAAAAGTAAATAATTTTCTGAAAGTACTGAAAGTAGAAAAAATTGGTTGAAAAGAATAATATTCAGTCACGATTAATATATAATTTCTATCTTTTTACCGCACTAGACAATATTCGATCAGCATCGCTATTAGCTCGTTGACTATCTGAGCTCGAAAATCGTAGTGCCCATAACCCGGACGACCATTAAGTGACACCTATTAATTAATTGTCATTGCAGCTATTTCTGTAACCACGGTAGTTAATTAATGAATTGACCTTATCTTCAACGACAACAAAATAGAGGCTGGCAATTCATTTGAACACTAAGTAATCAGGAGTAAAAGGAGCTTAATAAACTTCACTGACTTAATTATATGGTAAAAAGTAAATAATTTTCTGAAAGTACTGAAAGTAGAAAAAGTTGGTTGAAGAGAATAATATTCGGTCACGATGAATATATAATTTCGTGGCGAATGTGTAAATAAATGTATTTTGTCGAATTTCGAAATATGAAGATTATGAAATTTATCGAATTATCTTTTGCAAAACTTGAGCGGCTCAAATTTAGTACGTACATTTTTCTGGTAATTTTTATGGAATTAAATTCAATTATTATGTTTTAGTTTTGGGAATTAATTGTAAACACGAATTAATTGAGAGCCAGAGAAACATCTTTTTTTCCAATGATTTATATAGTGAAAAGTGATTGAAACTGATTGTCCCTTTGACAAAAAGATTTTTTTCTACAAATAAAGGAGCTTTACAAATAAACTCTATTTTCCAGATACGCTCGAAAGTCTACAGCTAACCGGAATTTTTATTCGCTTTATTCGTTTCCCGATTGCCCGTTAGTGACACTGAATCGGAGTCTATTTGCCGATCCATTTTATTTCCCCACAGCGTGAAACAAAAATCTGACCTTTTTTATCCGACGTTTTCTGTGCGGCCTTTTAGTTAAAATAATGAATGGGGAGGCAAAGGTCGGAAGTCAAAATCGAGAGCAGCTCGTTTCGTCGATAAAATGTGAAGAGGATAAGCGCCGAGGAGGCACTAAATTGGAAAGCAACGAAAAAGAGCCTCAACGTCGTTCAATGTTATTCACTGCCCCTATTCGACTAATTGCTTCCCTCAATTTTACACCAGTGAATCAAGTGGTAATTATCGTCAACTCACTGAAGGATGTACACCTGATAAGACACCTACCGAAATATCCTATAACCTAAGCCAAGCACCGTATCAACTTAGGAAATCTGGTCGTTGAAGAGGATACCTTTGTGTGCTTTCATTATGGCAAGAATTCATCAAGAATATCAAGATGAAATGTCATGGGCGAAACTTCCTTCAGGCCCGTCAACCAAGGCACCCGAATGACGAATGGAACACCAACAGGCAGTTGTGGCTATACCGGAGAAAGTTCAGCGCTGGTAATAAAGCACACGACTCACAGTCACGCAAACCAGAAGCTCCTCGATTTCGAGATTCGCCATTACCCAAGGATAGCAAGTGCTTCGTCTCGAGATACTTCTGCCCAGTTTCTATATATGCATTCTGATGAACGCTGCTCAAGAATTCACGTCTTCTGTCTTTACAGTCTATCTATAGATATGAGGAACTATTGGGTTTGCTAATTCCGGAAAGCTCTTCATGTCTTGGAAACAGTGGGCACATCGATCGTGGCCGACCGATATGCAAAGCACTATGTTTGGAGAGTAATGTTCGTTGTAATACGTACGGATTGGTATACATCGCAATGGAAAGAGAACTTTGAACCGTGTCATGGAATCGCTGGATATCGATAGTTGATGTATTCCCGAACGGAAATTGCCTCAGGTTAGAATAGGGAGCGTACTAGGCATTTCCTAGATTGAAGTCCGGTTCTGATTTGGCTGCTTGATCCGGCCCGGAGGTTGGACGTTATCTGGCTGCCGAATATGGTCTTGATTTAGCAATGAATTGCAGCCTGATCAGGTTCTGACAAGGACCGAAATAGGATTTTCGCTAGTTTACGACCGTGGCCTGAAATGAAGTAGGGTCCTGATTGGAATTGCAGATCCGACATCGATCAGAGACGAATGCTGTGCCGAATATGGCGTTGATTTGGAAATTATTTAGATTACAACCTGGTCAGATCCTGAGAGGGGCCCAAATAGGATTTTCGCCAGGTTACGAACAGGGTCTGAAATGGAGGCGGGGCCTGATTAGAATTCGGAGATTAGGCCCCACTCAGCGACGAAACATCGTGGTAAATGTGATCTTTATATGTTAATGCACCAAAAGCTGATCAGTTTCCGACAAGGGCCTAAATACAAATTCGGTAACATTGAGATCCAAGCCTGAATTCTGATTGTAACGGTCTGTCGAATATGAATATGATCAGGAAATGAACCACAATTTCATCAGACCTGGACGGAACTTGACATTACGCCAAATATTGATTTGTCTAATTGAATGATAATAAACTTGTTTCCCTTTCTCTCGCATCTCCAAATTCCGGAAACCAACATTCATTACCATGCCCGTAAATTCGCGTGAACACTAGGCAATCAAGAATGCAGGTCCTCGAGCTCTCCCTCATGTATTACAACAACTATAAGTCACCGCAGTCGATTCGAGTGGGTCCTTGACGTATCCCTACACAGTCACAGGCACTAAAGTACATTACCACCTAGACAAACGTATATCTCGGGCAATTAATCAAACACCCCGAGAAAAAGGTCGGATTAAAAGAGTCCACAAAAGCGAAATACAAAAGCCCGTAGATTAAGCGAAAGAAAAATGGGAAGAAAGTTTCTGTTCCTCCACTTTATTTCCTGCACTTTATCAGGTCTTTTCTTCAATTAGTTTTAACTCTTCATCATATATTCTCCACAGAATGAACAGCCGCCTGTGTTTTCTTTAAAGCTCCGGATAAGCCTCGGATCATTTGTAAAAATAGATCCGTTGGTTCCCGTGTGTGTCAGATAACCAAGGATTATGATCCTAGGGAAGCGGAAGAGGGAAAGAAGGGCTCGTCGACTCCCGTACGTCCATCAGTCCATTATATATAGTGCGTGGAGTGAGGAAACGAGTCGCCTCAAAATTACCATATAAAGCACAAAGTTTCGCAGCCGTGCTGGGTGGTTTATCCTCCAGTACACCGATGTTGGAAGGAGGTGGCTATGAGGGTGGTTTGAACGGTAGGACTGGCGAGCACTATGGCTTACGTTCTACTTTCTAGTCGGTTGGGCGCCGTGGCAAATTGAAATGTTTACACGTGGGCGGCCTATATAGTACAGGCTCTCCACCCTCGTCCTACTGGTATCCTCATGGCAGTTCCTATCACTGAACACACACAGCCTCGATGTGCACAGCTAGAACAACTAGCTCCGACAGTAAAAGCTATAGCGACAAACTCGATGTTTTCATCCACGTTCGGATCATTAAGTTGGATTGAATTGATCGTCCTGTACAAACTACTTTAGCTGACTACTGGACTACTGTTCTGGTCTGTTGTACACACTGGAAGTCGTCCTAACAGTTGTTTTTCCAATTCTTTTTTCCTACCTCGTCATATCCAATAAATCAGATCACTTTTTGTATCCTCGAGTCGTTTGCTACTTGGGCGAAGGGCCATTTTAGGAAGTTGATGAATCGATAAGGGTATGGGGTTATTATTGTTTGCTTGGGGTTCTCAGTCTTGTTCGTTGTCCATTTCTGGTCTGTTTGTTCTGGGCACATATGACATTTCATGATGGATCAAATTGGACTGCGTGTTGGTTGTAGAATTGATGCAAGTTTCAGATGTACAACAAGAGACGCTATAGGGAAACTCCACGTTTCCATCCATGTTGGGATCATTGAGTTGAATTGAGTTGATCGTCCTGTATAAACTACTTTAACTAACTAATGGACTATTGGTCTAGTCTGTTGTACGAATTGAAAGTCGTTTTAACAGTTGTTTTGACAATTCTTTTTTCCTACCTTGTCATATCCGATAAATCAGATCACTTTTTGTATCCTGGAGTCATTTGTTTGTACTTGGGCGAAGGGCCAATTTAGGAAGTTGATGAATTGATAAGGGTATGCGGTTATTATTGTTTGCTTGGGGTTCTCAGTCTTGTTCGTTGTCCATTTCTGGTCTGTTTGTTCTGGGCACATATGACATTTCATGATGGATCAAATTGGACTGCGTGTTGGTTGTAGAATTGATGCAAGTTTCAGATGTACAACAAGAGACGCTATAGCGAAACTCCACGTTTCCATCCATGTTCGGATCATTGAGTTGAATTGAGTTGATCGTCCTGTATAAACTACTTTAACTAACTAATGGACTATTGTTCTAGTCTGTTGTACGAATTGAAAGTCGTTTTAACAGTTGTTTTGACAATTCTTTTTTCCTACCTTGTCATATCCGATAAATCAGATCATTTTTTGTATCCTGGAGTCATTTGTTTGTACTTGGGCGAAGGGCCAATTTAGGAAGTTGATGAATTGATAAGGGTATGCGGTTATTATTGTTTGCTCGGGGCTCTTAGTCTTGTTCGTTGTTCATTTCGTGTGGGTGTTGGGTTATCTTGGATCTGGTCGATTTGTGCTGGGTACACGTGACCTTTCATGATGGATCAAATATTGATTTAAGTTTTAGATGCATGCCAGGAAAATCATAGACGATTTCGTTCGGATCATTGAGTTTGATCGAATTGAAAGGACAATCCTTTATGAACAAGGTCCTAAATTCTATTTCTTTTCAACTATTCACAATTAGTCATCAAAAGTTCCTTCTTAATTTAGTTCGTATTTACACTACTTCTGCTACGCAAACATGACATTTCATGCCAAATCAATCAATTGCCAAACATCAATAGTAATAAATAGCAGCCGAAAATAGAAAGACTTTTCTATCCCAGTGATTCAAGTGAAATTTGATATAAGAACTGACGATTGAAGCTTTTTTCAGATCGGATTATTTTTAGTGCTCAGCTCGTATGAAGTTGTCCATACAGGACCATATTTATGAGTGTCCAAGCGTGTTTAATCAATTTTTCATCCCTTATAAGCGGTACCATCGACTTTTTCAGCTTTGTGAACGTCCAAGAGTCGCACGATAATAACTCATCGATATTTTTTTTTTCATCTGTTACATGCAGTCACGGAAAAGGAAATCCGGCAATGGTGAGTTGGCCAAATAGATGTGCTATATACACATTTCTTTTATATGGGCTATTCCACGATCAGTAAAAAATATATTCTGCAAACTCTTAATCGCATATCTCGGGTTTCTTAAGAGCAAAAAAAAATCTGACCAGCGCTTTTCAACCGGAAAACGTGCTATTTTCAATGACCAATGCAGAATAACAATCCCATTTGAAAAAAAAAAAATGTTACACTCCAAAAACTCATTAAAAATAAGGTTTTTACTTTTTTTCGGCCCTTCGGGTCCACTTAATTTTTTCAAAATTTCACCGAACACAGTTAACAGCATGTTATAAATGTTCGATGACATTTTCAGCTTGCCTTTTTTTTCTTTGCTGTCAATTACAGAGATATGTCAATTGAAAATGTATAAAATCGGTTCCACCACGCGTGGAATGTCCCGTACACTGCTTGTAAATTCAACATTTAATTCAAGTTATTCATATAATTCAACCCAGTCGATTTTCTTATGTTATTTTCGTCGTGTTTTATGTTATTCGTTCGTTTACTGTGCCATCATCGTTTCCATTTTAGGATAATAAATTCTTGGTATTATTATGCTGATGGTTGGTAATTTGTCTTCCGCAACGCTCGCCCAGGCACAAAGGATTCCTCAAGGATTGTCCTGACGGTCTGCTGACGGAACAGGTGAATATCTTGAAGCAGTTCACTATACGACTTCGGTCTATACCTCGTACTTTAAAGAAATAGTGCTCGAGCAATCTCGAGGGATTTCCAAGGATTACGTAAACTTTTCCAACTTGGTCTCGAAGACGCGATGGTCTGCACTTCGTATATCTTAGACTACATTACGACGTACACGAATAGTGCCCTGAAAATATGTACCTCACACTTATTTTCGTTTTATCCAGGGTTTTATCAAGATTTACAAGCAGTTCTTTCCTCAAGGCGATCCGTCGAAATTTGCAACACTCGTCTTCAGGGTCTTCGACGAGAACAACGTAAGAATAAATATATTCTGTGTTTTTTTTTTAATCGTACGTCCCATTTTCACAAAAATTCGATGATGAAATGTAAAAGCATTTTTACTATTTCATTGCTCTTCATATAAATCAAATAATCATTTTTTTATTCATTAGATAAGTGAATATTAATTTATTTATTGCTAACAATTGCAGGATGGCACGATAGAATTTGAAGAATTCATAAGAGCGCTGTCGGTGACGTCGAGGGGTAACTTGGACGAAAAATTGCATTGTAAGTAACTAAAAAAAAAAGTGGTCTATTAATTTTTGACATTTCAAAGCTGACAGAGTGAGCGAAGTATAATTGTGCAAACGTCCCTTTCTAACCACACATGGCAATTATACCGCACGAACGATTTTTTTTTTGCGATCAAATAAACGAGATCCATGTATGCGCTCATGCGAAAAGCTCGAGGATAAATGAGAGTCATTTGGAACGCCCGTCTGCATATGCATACTGAAGGCTCGAGCGGTCAACCACTCTCTCCATTTCCAGGGCCAGTGTGTGAGGATCTGAGTTTCCGGACTGTGGGTTGAATCGAGCGAAGTCATAGAGAATCGTGATCACCATTACCATCGAATTCCGACTAAATCATTCCAACACTCCGCCAATTCAAACAGAGTCTGGAAAATTAATATAAATTAAATTCGACCAACACCATAAATTCTCAAATGCTGGTGCTTAAATCAGTCAAAGGGTTATCCATTACTTCAGTCGCAATAATGTATTTAATAAACATGTTACCATTTAATTGCACACATTGCACACTTTATACATTCAAGAATGTATTGGCAATATTTATTTTTCAAATTCACGATAAATTTTGAAAAACATATATGAAGGAATAGAAGAATTTTATTATGAATGGCTGACTTAAAAAATTTAAAGTTGTTACTTGGTTACTATTTTTATTTAAACGAGTATCTGACTCGTTAGAATTTTGCTTATTTAGCAAGAACCTGGCAATTTTTGGATGGATAACTTTTTGTCAGGCTAATTTTCAGGGTTTACTAAAAAAAAGTATCTGACTCGTTAGAATTTTGCTTATTTAGCAAGAACCTGGCAATTTTTGGATGGATAACTTTTTGTCAGGCTAATTTTCAGGGTTTATTAAAAAAAGTATCTGACTCGTTAGAATTTTGCTTATTTAGCAAGAACCTGGCGATTTTTGGATGGATAACTTTTTGTCAGGCTAATTTTCAGGGTTTAATTATGCAGGGTCCAACATTCGTGTCACTGAATATTCACCGGATAATCCTTTCGTGCAGGGTTGGCGATAAAATACTCAAAGTATCAGGTACTTAGTCATTTAAGTACAAAGGGCTTATTACTTCAAGTAAAGACTACTTATTACCTTAAGTAAAAAATATTTACTGCCCTATGTAACAAAAGTACTTAACGTACTATAATGACTTCAACTAATGTTTGCTCTGCTTTTATGCAATATTTAATATTCCCAGGCTGTGAAGCCGAGCCCTTATTACCCCCATTAATGAATTCCCTGACGTGACGCAAAAACGACAGGTGCAATAAATTCGTCACGTGCGGATGCCGACGATGTCGCTCAATTCAATCAACCGGTCCCATAATCAATCCCAACGATGTCGAATAATCGTTAACCCTTTATTAACCACATTGATGATTTGTTCGCAGGGGCATTTAGACTTTACGACGTGGACAACGATGGCTTTATCACGAGAGACGAGATGTACAATATCGTCGACGCGATATACCAAATGGTGGTGAGTACACTTGTAATTACACCATTAAACTTTGTTGAACATGAGTTTAAATGGGTTTGTACGTGACCCTTGGCCGTGGGCTCGATGATTCAAGACGCTTGCGGAAGGGTTACGTGACCGGTAGCAAGTGCAGAAGCACCGGACACGACGAGGACACCCTGAAGGCGAATCCTCGCTTCGGACCCAAACTCAAGTGTCAGGGGAGATCGTGAGACTCGGTTAGGGTTACCGAAGGCATTCGTGGTGTCGTTACACGTGCCAGTGTCATGCCCATCGTATAAACGAAGGAGTTACACCTTCACCAATTCTGTTTCTCGAGGGTTTCTCTCTTCTTCTTCCTCTTCTTCTTCCTCCACGTCTCCGCGTGAACTCAAGACTCG
Source organism: Clistopyga incitator (assembly GCA_947507545.1). Lineage (NCBI taxonomy): Eukaryota > Metazoa > Arthropoda > Insecta > Hymenoptera > Ichneumonidae > Clistopyga > Clistopyga incitator. Next base: position 8,408,147 of record OX382180.1, on the reverse strand, counting down.
GAATTCACATTAGGAGTGTCTGCAAGTTCTGCAGCAATAACCTGTCCTAGAACACTGCGGTTTCGCCGTGCAGTCCAAGGTGAACTTCCTTCGGGAGAAGAAACACACTTAAACGCAGTGTGTACGAGGGTACATGGAGAAATGGACCCTGAAAATTGGTTGAGCCTTTAAGAAGGTTGCGAATCACGTTTACAGACATGAATTTGGTACAGGATTTAGTTCGTATCACTGTTTTGAGGTAATTGAAAGGATTTTTGATTGAAGGTAATTTTGGTTGGGGTGAAAAATTAAGGTTCTACAAAGTTTGAAGGTTTCTACTGAGCTTTGTTAAATTTGGTTTAAAGCCGCACTGATGATTATTTTGATTACCTGGAAAATTTGAGCTCGCTAGATCGAGTTTTGAAAAAATTGATGCGAGGACTTTGATTTTCTTTTATAATTCGACACTCCAGTGTACATCCTAAATGTCCAGTCCAATTTTCTATTACATTTTTTTCATCCCCGTGTCACACCATTACATTCAAGAACCAGTGAAAGCCTCTATGGTGATGACCCATTTAACGCACTGACGTTGATGGACCTTGATGGATCCTTGTGATCCTATCGTCCCTTAATTAACTCTGTTACCGGATTCCGGTTTAATCAGAGATTTCAATTTTCACACATTTATGCAAATATTCATTATCGTCAGTTCGAGTATCCAATAAATCTGACAAAAAAATGTCCAATCGAATTTTCCAGTAAATTTTTGAAATCTCCATGTGAAGCCATTGAAAAGCGTATTTACATCCAAAAACCAGTGAAGGCCGCTATGGTGATGACCCATTCAACACACTGACGTTGATGGACGAATTATCCTTGTGGTCTAATCAGTCCCTTAATTAAGTCTCTTAGCGGATTGCTGCTTAAACTGACGAATTAGCCCCGCAGCTGGTGCTCTGAGAGTGAAGTTACCTCCTCCCCGATATTATCATCTTGCACATACGAGGATACGTATTTCCCTGCACTATACATGTACTGTCGTGTATCTCCGGAATTCGGAACTGTAATATGTACTCTGCCTGGGGTTGGAACGGTTAGACGGTGCAGGAGAGTCTGGATAACTATGTGCACCACTATGGGCTATATATATGTGCAAAGCTTAGTACATGACGGATGCAAGTGGGTATAATCTTCATTTTGATACGCGCCTCCGGCCTCGAGCTCGTATATTGCAGCCCTTCATGATGGCGTTATCCCCTTATTCTCCCCTCGCTTTTCTTCCGTCTTCGTACGAGCTCTTGTAAATTATCACAATTCGCTCTTGCTTCATACGTACGCGAGATATTCCAGGCCAATTCGGTAAAGATGTGACCTTGGCGCCTCCAAATAAGTCATTACATCTGCAATTATTTTTTATATTATTGTAGGCACTCAAAAAGAACCCCACAATTTTTTTCAATTTTTTGTTTGGTTTATGATTTTTTGAAAAATAAAAATTTTCCAGCAGAAAATTTGAAGAAATTCTCTAAAATCGAGAATCGGATAAATAATATTTTGAGTCTCATAAAAAATGGACTATTTTCTATTTTTCTAGGATTCTGGAATTTTTTGTTCACTTTTAATATCACCGGAAAATCATGAAAACTATAAAAATCCATGTAATTTTCTAAACAGCGCTTTTCTCATTATTATCCCCTTATTCTCCCCTCACTTTTCTTCCGTCTTCGTACGAGCTCTTGTAAATTATCACAAATCGCTCTTGCTTCATACGTACGCGAGATATTCCAGGCCAATTCGGTAAAGATGTGAACTTGACGCCTCCAAATGCGTCATTACATCTGCAATTATTTTTTATATTATTGTAGGCACTCAAAAAGAACCCCACATTTTTTTTCAATTTTTTTAGTTTATGATTTTTTGAAAAATAAAATTTTCCAGCAGAAAATTTGAAGAAATTCTCTAAAATCGAGAATCGGATAAATAATATTTTGAGTCTCATAAAAAATGGACTATTTTCTATTTTTCTAGGATTCTGGAATTTTTGGTTCACTTTTAATATCACTGGGAAATCATGAAAACTATAAAAATCCATGTAATTTTCTAAACAGCGCTTTTCTCATTATTATCCCCTTATTCTCCCCTCACTTTTCTTCCGTCTTCGTACGAGCTCTTGTAAATTATCACAAATCGCTCTTGCTTCATACGTACGCGAGATATTCCAGGCCAATTCGGTAAAGATGTGACCGTGACGCCTCCAAATGCGTCATTACATCTGCAATTATTTTTTATATTATTGTAGGCACTCAAAAAGAACCCCACAATTTTTTTATTTATTTTTTTTGGGTTTATGATTTTTTGTAAAATAAAAATTTTCCAGTAGAAAATTTGAAGAAATTCTCTAAAATCGAGAACAGGATGAATAATATTTTGAGCCTCATCAAAAAGTGACGATTTTCTATTTTTCTAGGATTTTGAAATTTATTTGTTTACTTTTAATATCACTGGAAAATCATGAAAACTAAAGGTTATTAAAATCCACGTAATTTTCTAAAAAGCTATTTTCTCGTTATAGTCATAAAACTTATACCATTACATGAGAAGTGTCGTTCTATATGGAAAAACTTTGAAATTAGCTCGGCCCATCAATGTTCGGAGTGAACATAAACCGAAGGTTTGAATATTATGCTTAACTATATCGTAATTTAACGAGAGTGCGATAATTTCGGTAGTAAAATTCAGAGGGGGAGGGGGTAGTTATAAATCGATGAAGGGTATCTGGTGCCGCGAAGTGTCCCTCACTCCCCGAGCTCTTAAATAGTGATTTTCGTCTATTAATGGGCCTTTCGAGAGTTTTTGCACAAATTGCAAGGTACGTACAGGGTATGTGTATGTATCAAGGGGGTGAGGAGCGTAAATGGGGTAGGTAGGAGTTTGTTGAATAGCCGCTTTTCCCGAGAGAATAATCGAGAGGTCGATGTCTCGAACTCGGGTTCTCACTTCTTGGGTTCCCAACACTACTCGAGATGTCGAGGGAGGAACGAGCGATGGGTCGTCCGATCGATCACCGAGGGAAGCAATTTGAGCGTAAGCATAAGCTTGTCCTCGCTACCGGGTCCTCTCTAACCTTCTCTCTATCGGGCTTTCACTCCTTTTCTGTCTCGTACAGTCTCGTCTCACCTTCTACCTAGGCTTGGCTGGCCTAACTCCGAGATCCGCCCCCTCGCCTTATTCGCCCCTTCCTCGCCCTCGCATCCCATTCAAAAGAGCCGTCATCTCGGCCTCTTTTCAGCTCGCGAGCTTGAAATGCGTCGAGACTCTAATGAACCGGAAATGGAACGATGTCACGGGTAACGTCTGAAGGCTCAAGAAGGGCACGGCTCGTCTATGAATAAATCCGCTGGATTAGCAAATATGTATGTTAAATTATAGTTGATTAAACGTTAAGAAATTCTAATCATCGGGAACAAATGGATACGGTCATTCGATTTAGTCAGAGAGATATCAAGTTTTTTTATGTCGTTACTTTCAAGCCAGTTTAATGAAGAGTTTGTTTAGTCGAGGGATCCCGAGGGATAGGAGAACCCGTGAGTGCGATTTTTGAGGGTTCGGGGTACACGCGAGGACGGAGTATCCGGAAGATCGGGCTAACCGAGAGGTCAGAATACCCGAGGGATCGTGGTACTCGACGGTTTGGAATATCCGAGGGATCAGGGTATTCGAGGGATCGGAGTGCTTGAGCGATCGGGATATTCGAGAGTTTGGAGTATTTGAGGGATCGGTGTACTCAAGAGATTGGGGTGCTTGAAGCTTTGGGGTATCCGAGGGGACGGAGTACCCGAAAGATCGGGCTAACCGAAGGGTCAGAATACTCGAGGGATCGCGGTACTCGAGGGTTTGGGGTATCCGAGCGATTGGGAGATTCGAGGGTTTTGAGTATCCGAGGGGTCAGGGTACTCGAGGGATCAGGATATTCGAGGGTTTGGAGTGTCCGAGAGATCGTGGTCCTCGAGGGATCGGGGTATTCGAGCGATCGTGGTACTCGAGGGGTCAGGTTACCCGAGAGATCGTGGTCCTCGAGGGGTCCGGTTACCCGAGAGATCGTGGTCCTCGAGGGATCGGGGTATTCGAGGGATCGTGGTACTCGAGGGCTCAGGTTACTCGAGAGATCGTGGTCCTCGAGGGATCGAGGTATTCGAGAGATCGTGGTCCTCGAGGGATCGGGGTATTCGAGGGATCGTGGTACTCGAGGGATCAGGTTACCCGAGAGATCGTGGTCCTCGAGGGATCGGGGTATTCGAGGGATCGCGGTGCTCGAGGAGTCAGGGTACCCGAGCATCAGCAGACCCGAGGGTTAAGGGATACTAAGCGATATATGTATGTGATCCCGAGAGATAGGGCAGCTGCTGAGAGATGTACAGAGTACTGAAAGACATATATATAGTCCCCCGAGGAACAGCGGGAAGCTATATGTTATGCAAATGAAAATGAATATTGATATCCCAAATTCAATTAAATCACTTGTCGTTGCAGGGCCAGCAACCACACGCAGAGGATGAAAACACGCCACAGAAGAGGGTCGACAAGATATTCGACCAAATGGACAAGAATCACGATGACAAACTCACTCTTGAAGAGTTCAGGGAGGGAAGTAAGGCCGATCCTAGAATTGTTCAGGCTCTCTCGCTTGGTGGCGAGTAGCCCATGCTTCAACAGCAACAGCAACAACACGAACAACCAACATCTACCGATTCTTGCTAACTAATTCTCTTATCAATGAAAAGAAAATAATAAGTCAGCAGTCAACTATACACAACATTCGTCTCGGTTTAAACAAACTAAGAAGAATTGAAAATGACAAAACGATCAATGGAGACGAATAGAAAAAAATGCATTTGAGAATCACGTGATTTTCACCTTTCCTTACTTTCGATTCCATGTAAAATGTTAACTTTATTGTGGCATGCATTTTAATTACACTCAAAATTGTGTGCAATTATGTGCAATTTCAATGAACTTATTTTGACGCATTTTTTTTTAACAAATCTTTATTACGTATAATTGCAGTTTTGGCAGACTGCAAATTGCATTAATATATCGATTTTTCAAAGGAAATGCGTGCCTGCCACATAAGTTAACATTGAAAAACAAAAAAAAAACCAAACCTAAAAATTGCAACTTAAATTATTCGAAGCAGAGGAGGCTCCATTTATTCCGCAAACAAAATCCCGCAGCGCGAGTCGCTAAATTGTAAGTTAAGGAATCGATGACTTTGGAATGGCAGGAATTTGCGGTTTGACATGAAAAGTTATTGTTATATGAAAATAATTGAAAAATCGTGTGCGAGTCAGGAAAGAAAAATTTCTAAAGCGAAAATAAGAAAAAAAAACACGATGACGATCCGAACCTGAATTAAATATATACGAGTCAGGGATACGCGTTGGCCCGTAAATCTGTGGACTTGAACTTGAAAAAAAAAAAAAAAAATACGCTCATCGATAAAAATTCCACGAGGCGTGGAGTTCGAACCATCAGCGAGTATACATTTTCTGCGCCTTACTCTCGGCGCTCTTACACTTTTACTATTTCTGTATCTTTATCTACCTTTCCCTCTTTCCATCGAGCACCGATAAACTCTCCGGGGTGCTCCGTTAATTCACGGTAATGAAATTCCGACGGGTCGAGACGTACGAGCAAACGATAAAGTCTCGAGGTCGAGTATAAATGAGAAGAAAAATATTTGAGGATACTTGTCCGAGACCGAAGATAAAATGCTGATGCCAATGTATTCATTGAAAATTGCTTCACTTTTTTATTCACGCTCGAATATATTTCAATACTGCGATTGCGTTCATAGTTTTTAATCCCACAACCTAAAATGTGTTGATCGAATTTTTTTCATATTTTTCCGAAATATTTCGGATTTTAAATCGCAATCTTATGATAATTAATATCTGATGCTCGTTGCACACTCATTTTCAATTAATTATTATTTTAATAGATGTATTAATGATTTAAAGAATATTTATGCCAATGCTGATGCCAATGTATTTATTGAAAAAATGTAACTTTTTTTTTTTTTGAGCATTAATTGCGAATTAATTTCAATAATGATTTTGAATAATCATTATTGAACTCTGCAAGCTAAAAATTATGGATAATAAGCGAAATGATGAAAATTTTTTCAGTGAACGTGATTTTTCAAATGGCACAAAATCAACTTATGCTTGAAATAAATTATGCACGCTACTCTTTACTTACGTTTTTGTTCAATATGTTATTAATGATTTAATCGCAAGTAATCTCAATTTTAGGAAATACTTTTTTCATTATTTTGTAATCGGATATGTTCGAATTAATGTCAATTACGTGAGTCAGTATAAATAAAAACAAATTTGTTATTATTCAAACAAAAAAAAAATTTCATTTTTTTTATGATAATAAAATCAAGTTTTACAAAAAAATGTCACATTTTCTACCCTTATTTGCAACTTTTCACAATTTAATTTCAATTTTTGTTGAAGACAACCCAAAGTGACACCTGCATTAAATCGTGTTCACTTTCCACTCACCATATATAATATATTCTGTGTCAAATCAACCCCATAATTGGTAATTATCGAAGTACCAATAAAAATCACTTTTCCAGACATTTTCTCAGATTTTTCGATTCAATATTTTTTTAAATCGATAATTTTTGAAAAATTAAATTAAAAAATCTGACTAAATCATAAAGTGGCTTTTAGTGGTTCCAATTATCGGGCAGATCTGAGAGGGTCGTAATAAAAGTGGCTGATTGACACAGAATGCCCTGTATATGAGGCATGAGAAATCGATCAGGTGCGCTCAACTTCCGAAGGTGTTCAATCGTGGAATATCGAATATTCGAATATGTCGCTGTCGCATTCACAGATTTACGATTCGAGAGATCATCGCTATGTATATCTATGTGCAACTCGTTATGCTTGTGGATACTTGGAAAATGGCATAACGCATGGTATTCGCGGCAGCGTAACGTCGCCGTAACTTCGCGCGTGAAATGCTTTACTGGCGTAACCGAGTAGCTTGCCGTTTGTTATGACGGACGTAAATCCGTGAACGATTCATAGCAGACATGAATTTCTGAACGGCGTGAAACCGGAACGACGCACACGATTCAGGACCGTCCGCAAAGCGCGTTAACGTTTTCTTCACTTCCCGTAATAACTTATTCAATATCGCCGTCGTTGGCCGATAAATATTTCTGTGCATGAGATATTCTATGTCAACTGGGTAAAAATTTGTACCGAGCTTTGCCAATTCGGTGCATTCATTTTAAGTAGGCCATCTATTAAAATAGGCCTCCGCAATTTAAAAAAAAATTAACAAGTTTTAATGTATGCAATTATTTTTAATGATTTTTTAAAAATAAAAATGTTAGTCCTAATTTTTTCTCTAAAAAAAATGTGAATTATAAAGTGACGGCCGTCTTAAGCCTAATTAGAAAATAGGCATTAATTGTCTTCTAATTTTGTCACAGTGCCTGAAAAACGGGAAGATGGTCAATGTCCAATGTCTGATTAGGCTTGAAATTTGAGTTATCGTGCACTTGATTTCTGGGAATTTTGATAGATTTATAAATTGGGGATGAAATTCAGATTTTTTTGAAAATCGTGAAAGCGAGTTGATTAATTTTAAAAAATTGGAATAAATGTTCGGGGTTCTCTGGAATCGGTATGATATTATTAAAAATTATGGCACTTATTGGGCGAGGTCAGGGTCAAATATTTGTTGAGTTGGCGTGGAATGCCTCGTGTATGTACATATATTCCACCGTTTGCTACTATTCGTGATGATGGGGCTATGGTATTTCTCATATGCAAGTACCAGATGTCCTTCTTCCCATTACTCACCAAGAATAATTTGCTTGAGCGCCGCCGCATCGATTTTGCTTAAGCGAGGAATAATTTAACACTGCATCGTAGGTAATTTGTATCTGAAAAGAGTGGTACTTTTTTAAATAAATAAATACAATAAACACAATGTTTGAAAAAATTGCATATTGTTAAATAAAAAAATTTATTTGTCTACCTTTTATTGTTCGCCATATTTTATATCTGCTGATAAAGTAATCATGTTTAATCGGTTATAATCAATAAGACGCTGTACATTTTTTAATTGCGGCCCATTTGTTTATTGACTACCAAAAAATAAAAACACAATCAGAAGGTTGCCCGAAAAAATTAATGAAATAACGAGCAATAAATAAAAGGAACAGACAGATTTACGATAAACTATATAAGTACATAATTGTTAACATAATTGGCATCTCAGGCTTATCAAGATTACAAAAATTAGATATAGATGATATGTTGTTCATAAAAATTTTATTGATGTCGATTGTATGCAGTTAGGGAAGATTTTGGTTGGTTGAATTAAATCCGGTACACGCCGACTGTCTAATGAGTAACTGATTACTCATTACACCAACAAAATTTCCGTCAAAAAAATTTATTACTATCCGTTAGATTTAATTTGACTAACCAATTTTTTTTTTCTTTCGATGAAAAAAATCGAGCTGATGTTATAATTTGATATCTTTAATTTGTACAATGGTATTGCACGATAAGGAAAAATGGAGAAGTGAACAAAAAAAATAATCATGTTACTGAAGAAAATTCAGTCGATGATGGGATTTCTAATGAAGGTATATCACGTATAAATTTCCAGCCAAGAATAAGATTCGATGAAAATAATGCATAATTTTCCACCTGATGAAAATCCCTGATGATATTGAAACAAATTTATGACTCAAAGTCATAAAACGTTTTTTTTTTGCGAATAAAAAAAATTTCCTAATATTTTCGAAAGCTTTTTTATAATTAAAAAAATTTTTATGAAGGTCCTCATTCATTCATTCGAAAATATTCCGCAACCAAAAATGAAACTACAAAAAAATATCCAAAGGTTTTAACACTCTGCGATCATCGATAAAAAATGACTGTAACATTGTTAGTTGATTTATTTTTTTAACCAATTTATCAATCAAATTCATCGGCATTATAATGAAATTCATTATTCATAAACTTCATCGAATTTAATTTCCTTTTTCATATCATGCAAATTGTAATCGATCGGATCTTTTGATTGGAAATTTATACACGACACACCCTTGAAGCAATAAGCAATAATTGTGCCTCTTGGCTTCCTGCTGCAGTTGATGCTTCCGTCGCCAGCGCGTAAAAGCAATTAATTATCATTTTCATTGTAACCGCGATTTTTCATCGGCACTTTAACTTATTAGAATTATGCAAAGTTTAAACATTTAAACGTTTAAACGTTTTTTACGTCCCACAAGTCACAGCCTTTGCTCGCATTGATATAAGCACGATGTTAGGAAAATTCCCGATGACCTATATGGACTGACGTCCCGAATATAAAATCGATATATATATATATATAAATATATATATAGCGAGTATGACGTACTGGATAAGATCTGAAAGGGTTCGACTTATTCCTGGGCATTACCCAAGCGCAGCTCGAGTCTGAAAATAAAAAATTGATTAATACCGACAAGATAAAAAAATTAAATAAATTGTATTCGAAGTGTGAAAAAAAAAACGACGTTGAAATGAGTTTAAAAAAATCATTAAAAAATAAATAAAAAAAAACAAGTGAGAGAAAAAAAAGAAGAAAACCATGAATAAATCTTAATGTAACGGAGATGATAAGATTAGTGATTAAGTAATTTTTACAATTTTCAGATAAAGAATATGAATTAACTGGTTAATTATAATACCGATAATTATTAATTATGTGCTAGGCTGCGAATATTAAATACTTGATGAAAAAATTAAAAAATAGCATTGTCCCTATCTCTCTCTCTCTTCGCATTCGTAGTCGAGTTTTGCGTAGACTGCGCTTTTCGTGTGAATTGCCTTCGAGTTTTGTAGAGTGTTAAACAGCCGAGATCGAGAGAAGAATAAGAGATTCGCATTGTGCAATTGTGTGTCTGTATCTTGTCGAGGAAACCCAAGAGTCACGCGATCACTGATAAAACTCTACTATTACAATATAGTATACATAGAGTTTAGATGGTTCTATAGTCTATTTAGGCGAATGCGATTCGGCACGCTGAGAGAATTCCTTACGCTTATCGAGACACGTAATATCTCACTTTTGCATCGTTTCAGATATCCGCTATCGTTTTTTAGATAATAGATATTGTTATTCATTACAATTGTCAGGTGACCTTAAAAATATTTCCATCCACTTTCCCAGCCAATACCTCAAATTTGCAACTATTTTAATTAATTATACCGATTATTGTCTCACTCCAGCATAATTTCTGATAGCAACCGCTATCATTTGTCCAGATAATAAATATTATTTATTGCAACCTTCAGATGACTCCAAAAAAATTTATTTTCACGTTTTTTATTTTTTCATTTCATGAGATTTGCGAAAATTGTTTATTGGAAATTGGAATAATTAACACACTTTTGCATAATTTCAGATAATATCTAGATAATAAATATTACTTTTTGTAAATATCCTCGCCACGAATATTTATGTTTATTTTTTAAACAAATTCGTGACATTTGCAATAATTGTTTATCACGAATAATTTTTAAAATAAATGGATATAATTATTTGCAAATAAAAATGAAATATTAAAAAAGTTTATAAGTGCTGTGTTAATTATTTGATTAATTATACTAATTTGTTGGATGACTGAATGAATTGGAAAATTAGGCTTTTCTCTGATTACGTATTTCATGACTATCGCTCTAATCAACATAATCGGCTAACCTCAATTCTACATCTACTTCTACTAAAGATATTTATTGCTAGACGCTTAATAAATACTACGAGTACTATTATTATTATTACTACACTTCTACTATTACTACATTACTACGATTACCTACAGGCTGCGATTCTCAATTTTTCCGTCTATACTAGAATATTAATATCTAATTAATCATAAAATTACTAATAAATCAATAAATACATAATAACGATAAGTATAATAATCGTCACGGTCATTGTTTAACAAACTTTCTGTGATAATTATTAACAATCAATAATTAATTACTGCGTGAGTTGAAAAATGTTGATAAATTTGCCCAGATGGTAAATATCGTCGAAGTCGCACTAAATAAATTAATTTATTATAGTGCAATGAATGAAAAAAAAAAGAAATCCACGGGCGATTCACGAAAACGAGGAACGCAGAATTATGTGCGAAAGGCGATTACTAAGGAAATGTGGAAGGAAGTAATTAACGTACATTGTCGTGTCTTGCTAGGAATAATAATAGGAAGGAATGAGCGTGTTATTATAGTTTGTTACGCCGATATGCTGAGTGTTTAGCGAGCTCTTGTATTCGTCGACGTTCGATTTTATTGTATCGTCGTTGCATCGGACGATGAGCACGTTTTTCCACGTGCTATTTGCTCTCATGTGGTAGCGTGCGTTCGTATGTGTGTATGGGTACGCGCGCGACCCAATGGGCGCCTTGTTATTTTGTATGGGTGACATGCGTTTTTTGTAAAAGGAAAAACGAGACGGATTCACGTCAACGTGAACAAAAAACAATACTAATAATAATAACAGAAGTGAATGAAATTATTAAATAACTCGAAGCACCCAACGACTAATTATTTATTATTGCCACCCGAAAATTCATTACACTTTTTGTAATCCTTGGATCTGGAAATTCTTCGTTTCAATGTTTCATTAACAATTTTTCAAAATTTTCTTTTATTCGTGACGGCTAATTCGCAAAAAATTTGATTAACAGTTTTTTTTAAATGCATCCTCAATTTTAATTCCGTGAATAAAAATTTTTTACACCAAAAAAATTTCACTTCACGCTAATTTTTATTGCGAAAAATTAACAAACTTCCAAGGAAAAGCGATTTTTCCCCAATTGCGTTTTTTGTTTAGCTCTAAATATTTATAATTAAAAAACTACGTTCAAAAAAATCTGGAAAAAAACCGAATGTTTTTTTTTATCTGGAAAAATAATATAAAAAATTAAAAACCATATGTGGGAATTTGATGGTCGACCGTTGGTCGAGTTAGTGAGAAATGTCTTATATTCCTCATATCTTCATGTGGAAGCTAAAAACAGGACTAAAAATACCGTTTTACTAGTAGAGATAATTGATTATGGGTTTATAGCAATACAAACTTAGATCTGCTTGCTTAGGTTATCTGAGTGCTGCTCATGGAAACTAATCTCCGCTGGCAACGTCGTTCAGTGGGGGGCATAAATGTTGAAATCGATATTGAGTAATTTACACGTATTAAATCATACTGTTCCAATCAGAATTTTGCATGAGTATGCGACATTTTTGAGAGTGAAAAAAAAAATTTGAATCGAATTTTTCACGTTAACGTGTTAGAGTCTGGTCGGCGTTACCTCGTTAAAAACTTGTTTTTGATCACTTATCATCGCCATAAATCGTTCGATAAAATTCGCTTATCGTTAGCAATTTTTTCCTTGGTGTTTAGTAATTGATCAGTATTTTTCGTGTCATCAATCTTGCCATCAGATCGATTTCGATTTTTGGTGTGTGCTGTTTCGCTTACTAAGCGAAATCTTGTCAACTCATTTAACAATGAAGAAAAATACAAATTACTGCTACAAGGTAAGAATGAAATTCTCATTTTTCGAATGGCTTTTTTAACACCAGCTATTTTTTTCTTCGGTATTTTTTCAGTCCACTTCTATTTTTTATACTCCTTATACTAAAGAAAAATGCGTTTTTACAATTATTTTGCATAGATTCAATTGTTATTTGCTTAATAGACTATTTTTTTGGCTTTAATAGGGCTCGAAGGATTTTGTGATTGAAAATGGAATTTTGAAAGGTGTCGAGGTACCGTATCTCACCGAGCACAACAATTTTGGGGAGTACATTCTCCAGCAGTTGAAAGCTACTCCAGAGTTTATTGGTCAGGCACGTAAATTTCATTGCCTTTAATTTTTACCGACTGGTATAATCATTTTACAACGTCAGATCTGAAAATTTTTAACGAACATGTTAATTGCCAAATCAATCAGATCGATGGGATAACTGGAAGGGAAGAAAGCTTCGGAAGTATGATGGAAAAAAGTGTCAAGTGCGCAATGTGGCTTAAGGAACAAAACGTGCAAATCGGTGACATCATAGGCATTTGCACTTACAATCAAATGGACATGTATGTGCCTTTTTTTGCCTCGAATTACATAGGAGCTGTTTTTAATCCTTGGTGGAACACGGGATTGACAAAAGGTGAAAGCACAACATTTTTATTTCTTTTTTTCTATGCCATTGATGAATAATACATTTTACAAAAAATATACACAGGTTTGGTTATAAAGATAGAATTATATTTGTACATTCAGTTCATAGCCGAAAAGATTTTACATTTATTTAACAAAATATTATAGAATCATAAATTATACCTGAATCAGGAGAGCAGTGACATAGTGGATGAGGGCTCGGGTTCGATTCCCAGCCGACACCGCTGCAATTTTTCCAAGTGTTTATTCTGTGATCCTGGTGGTTGGGTTCCCACCGTAATAAATATGCACCTAAAAACACTCATCAGTGATGATTCGTGTTCGGCTCGTAAGCTCCCGCGGGTTCTTATCTGGCGGATGGTGTACTGCGAGCCGCCCTGTCGGATTAGGCAACCGTGGACACAACCACTTTTCTACCGCAAAACGACCGGTTGCCTTTGGCCGTACAAACTACCACAAAACGACTATGAAACAACCGATATCAGTTTTGATTTTGAGAAGAAAAATAGGGTCGGTTGGAAACTGGTTGATTTACGGTAGCAATATCCCATAGACAACCATCATACAGCGTTTCAACGGGCACTACCGGAAACTACTAAAATGGTTGAATAGCGGTTACAAAGCGGTTATTTTCATGGCGTTTTCCAACCGTCGTTTTTCGGTTGTTTTGAAGTTGCGGTGATCCGATAGGGCGAGCAGAAACATCACTGAGAGAAGGTGCCGCTCTAAGCGCCCCCGATGGCTGTGCGAGGAAGCGCTACTCGCATGGTAATCGGGGAATTAGAGGGACACCGACTGTATCGACCCAGGTTTTCCGCGGTTTCCCTGGGCCCTTGGCAAATGCGATACGGTAGGGAAGTCGGTTGCGGCCGCACAGTGGGGGAGGGGTCGCCATAACAGCAGAAAAAGAAACAGATGGGAGAATTAACAAGATGGAAAAAGGAAAAAGCGTAAAAACCTGAAGAAGGTATACGAAAGAATACAAAAATACCTGAATCATGTGAACGCCTAGTGAGAAAAATAATGGAATTTTTCCAAAAATTTGTTGTTACTACATAAATATATTTTTATAAAGGTCAGATTTAATTACAAATCCAGAAATCGTAAATTGTTCAGAGAAAAATAAATTGATAGAATTATTAGTCATTGAAATAAAAAGAACTTAATTTTTATGCTTTTGTTATAAATGTGGAAATTTATTTTTAAAAAGTCATTAAACCGACGTCGTTTATTTATCTTTGTGCTAATTTTGATCCAGTTTAACTTTATGAAACTTCAAAAATATTTCAGAGATGGCGAGGCACTTTCTCACTTTGTCACGTCCCAAAATTCTTTTCGCTGACGAAGTATCGGCAGATTTAATTCTCGAAGTAGCCAAGAACATCGATTGGCCATTGAAAGTCATCGTATTCGGACATCTGCCCGGCTTTCAATCACTGGACGAAATTCTTGCAACGCAAGACTCGAAAATTGTTGCTGAATTTAAATGCACAAAATTATCTAGTCAATCGGAGCCCGCTATACTTTTATACACTTCAGGATCTACTGGGCTGCCAAAAGGCAGTTTGCAGTCCCACAAATCGCAGTTTCGAGTTGTTCATAGCTATTCTTCAATAGGCAAAACCGAAGGTACCACAATTCTATTATTTTATTCGCCACTCGCCTGGGGCACCGCTACAACAGGAATATTAAGGACTGCGATTCAACGCGAGACGAGAATCGTCCATCCTGTTTTTTCGGCAGAAACAACTTTTCAACTTATCGAAAAATTTAAGGTACGTTTCAGCGTAGAAACTACTTTTCGACTTATCAAGAAATTTAATTCCCCTTTCAGTTCTTCATTTGTCGCAAATGAACTTACCTAACGTTCGATGAATTGAAAGAACCCAATTACTTAAAAAAAAGGCATGAGAAAAAAATTTTTGTAAATTATACCCTTCCTTTAAGGGAACATTGTAACGAGTCGAAATTTTTTTTCTATGGTTAAAATATACTAATCAGTCTCACTTATTAACGTTAAATCACTCATGAAGAACCGAAAATTAATTTTCAAACGTATATTTTTCTTACATTTTTTGACGTTGCATTAGATGCAAATAGAAAATCAAATACCCAGCATAAATGCATTGAAAACATTTTTTCGCTGGGCCAATTAATACACCGACGCTATTCGGTTTTTTTTAGCTTGGAAAATATATTTCCTGAACCCCTAAATAATTTTCCAGGCTAGCAACAAAAAGAGTTACCAACAAATAATTTTTTCTCCGTGCATCATAAACATTTGTACTGTTTATTAAATTTTCTTAATAAATCAGATAAACTGGTTGCTTGTGACACCGAGCGCTCTTAACAGTCTTGGAAAATCACAAGCGAGAACGAAATACGATTTGTCCTCATTGAAGTACCTTTACGTTGTTGGAAGTGTGGTAAAAGAAGAAATACATAAAGCACTGAATGCGATTTTTCCTCAGACCAGCGTACATCAATTTTATGGTACGAAAAATGTTATGGAACTCCAAAAAAACATTTATTTTTTCAATATCGCAACATTTGAGAACAAATTTCAGTGGTTATTATTAAAATTCAAATAACAATCTATTGCCCAAAAGGTTGTACCGAATTAGGTGTAATTTCTGAACAACATAGCGAACATCCCAAACCTGGTTCTTGTGGAACAATAATGGAAAATATGCATCTGAAAGTGATTGATACTGAGAGTGGTGTCATATTGGGTCCCAATCAAAAGGGTGAGGCTTGGATCAAGTGTCCAGACATGATGACTTGCTACTACAAAAATCCTGAGGCCACGAGTGAAACAATCGATGCTCAAGGTACAAGCTGCTTGCAGTTCAGAAACACAAGAATTTTCATAATTTACCGAATTTCTGACTAAAAAAAAAATTATCAAAATTCTAAATTATGATTGAAAAAATACCTACCAGTACAACATTGTTCTTGCTGTTTTTTTTCCGTCGTGGCTTTTAGGAGCCTTGGAAAATAGCGCATGAATCTCTTGCATTTAATTATTTCTGTGCGAAAAAAATGATTTTATGTATTTCATTTATTGATGAATATATCCCTCGAGTTTAAAAATATTCGTTAATACGGTAGGCCGATAATAATGTAATGATCATAGGCTGGCAGCACACCGGCGATCTCGTTCACTACGACGAAGAGGGCAACATTTTTATCACCGACAGAATTAAGGCGATGATCAAGTACAGAGGTCATCATGTTTCACCTGCAATGATTGAACAAATTCTGCAAGAACATCCGGCGGTCTTCCAGGCTGGAGTCGTAGCCATTCCCAATGAAACCGACGATGAACATCCAATCGCATTTGTGTCAAAAAAGCCAGATGCTCAAGTGAGTACATGTATTTTTATAAAATCTATTTTCATAAATCTAAAAAAACAAATTTGAGAATCATATCTTACGTGACAAACAATGATTTATTGATTCAAAATTCCTTTAATCAATGCAGGTTACAAAAGAAGAGCTTTTGGAGCTAGTGGCGACCAAATTGCCGGATTACATGAGACTTCGTGGAGGTATCGAATTTTTGGAAGAATTGCCTCACACACCGTCGGGAAAAATATCCAAAAGTCATTTGAAAAATATGGCACTGTGTGGCAAAGCCTTATAATAATAATGTTAACACTGAAAATGTTTCATACTTCGGTATAATAATTATAAAATTTCAAATATTTGTGAACTTAAAAGGCTGGAAAAAATCGACTTGAAATTGAATGTACATGTACTGGAAGTTTTTATGAATAAACTGGTATAAAAAATTTACTATGCAATTGCGATGTCAAATTTATTTTTGGTACAGTTATTATAATACTTTGCTTTAATTTTATTGTGAAAGTACTTTAATTTTAGATCACAGTTGTATGTTAAATTTAATTGACGAGTTTATGCATAAAAACATCCAATTTTTTCTGAAAGTGCAGGGCCAATATAAGAAGAAAATCGTAATAGTAACGGTCCAATACCCATGCTTAACCGACATTGAATTTTTAAAAAATATAGAAAACCAGAAAAATCGATCTGTGTAGCCTCCGAATGCTTTTTAATAATTCTAAGCCACTTTTTAACGATTTTTTACCAGGATTTTCTGGAAACAAGAGAAAATAGTTTTTAGACGTTTGAGGGGTTGAACCTGCTACCTCGAGATTAATTAATAATCCTCGATTTTTCCCACTCAGTTATCTCCTTATTTATAAAACAGTTTTGTCCATAACGTTATAATATCATTACTTCATTGGTGTCGTGATTGCGGTCCCTAGAATGCCTTTTAAAAAAGAAAACCCTTTAACATAGTACTTTTTCCATCACGCCATTCCAGTACCCTATGATCTTTACAGTATTGCAAAATCATAAATAATTAAAAAATATGTATTTCGAAATTTTCTGAATTTTATAATGCGTAAATCTGGCTTGCACTTCACTGTAAAAAAAAATTTGCTTGAAAATTAATGAACCGGTACAGGACGTTTTTATGCATAAACTGTTTCGTAAATTTCAAGAACATCTATGTTTTGATTTTCTAGCAATTGCTTTTGAATGTTAAGTCGGCAATAGTAGAATTATAGTAATTTTGTGCTGGAAATTTCCTAAGTAATTTCTGAAATTTCAATATATATTCATAGAATTTCATGTATGTTGTATTTGGAAATTAATTAAACAGTACTTGAAGTTTTTGATTTCTGTTTGGAATTTAATGTACCAGTATATGAAGTTCATTATGCAAGTCGAAAAGAAGTCAGAAAATTTCCACCGTTTTTGCAATTCAAGGACGGGAATCAACCCGACGATCAAAAGCCGAATACTTTCTTCTGAAAATGAGAGCCTACTATCCTCAGAGACACCTTTCCTCACACTATGTCGGTTTGACTTGGGTTTATATGGCCATCACAGCCGCGCTTCACTTGCGCGAATCGCGGCCGGAATTGGCCATCTAGCGGCGAAATGCCAAAACCTGGCCGGGGGTAAGGACGTCCCGTTGAAATCGGAGTGACGATGACGTTGCAAATTCAATGAATTTTCGCATTCATTTCAATCGAAGTGCTGGAATTTCTCATAACAGTTCATTAAAATTCAATAACGTGCTTACTTTCACTAACAAGTTATGTAATTTTCATCGACGATCTACAATTTTACGACCAAGGGACTTCGAATGTAAAGATTTCCTGTCATTTTCAAAAACCAGTGCTAATGAATTCTAAAAGGCAACCGCGCTTGATGTTTTCGAGAACACTAACTAAAATTTGAGGCACGATGATGTTGTAAATTCAAGTGCTGGAATTTTTCATAACAGTTCATTAAATTTCAATAACCTGTTTATTAAACTTTATGTTCATTATACAGTTATGTAATTTTCAGTGACAGTCTGTAATTTTACGACCAGGGTGCTTGAAATTTACAGTCCCGCATTCGAATATTGCGGATTTCCTGTAATTTTCAAGTACCAGTGTGGAAGAATTCTAATTGGCGACGAGATGGATTTTTCAAGAGCACTGACTGAAATCGCCGCACTGATGGCATAGTAAATTTAATGAATTTTTGCATTAGTTTTAATGGAAGTGCTGAAATTTTTCAAAACCGTTCATTAAATTTCGATAACCTGTTCAGGAAACATTACGTCCATTGAAAGATCTGTAAATTTACAGTATCGAGTGCATTATTTCTTGTTTAATGTACCAAGTTTGTAAATTTCATGTTTTTTTTTACAATGTTGAAGCTTTTTATAGCGATGTAGTACGATGCACGATTTTACCCACTTCGTTGTCCTCATTTTTTTTTCATAAACCATTTATTTCAATAAGTGCGCTACAATATCATTACTTCAGTCATGCAGTAATTGCTGTCACTAAACAGCTTTAAAAAACGAAAACCCCTAAAAATTTAACTTTTTACCTCACACCATTCCAGTGCACTATATTTTTTGCACTGTAGTTCTTACAATATTGCAGAATTGTAAATAATTTTTAAACACTCGTATCACGAAATTTTTCAAACTTGCGAATTCGTAGATCTGGCTTCCGCTTGACATATCGCATAACGATGTAGTCCGAGGCACGGAAAAATACTGAATTGTTCGAAAGTAGGAGTAATTTTCCAGACTGAGAGCCTGAAAAACAAAAACTGGATTGTTCGAACACTGGGAATAACACATTTCTTAGAAAATGATGACTAGCAGTCGTTAAAGTTATGAAATGATGAATGATAACTCAATAGGCCAAACAATAGTATAATCTTTGAAGGTGATCTCGCCAAGTGGGGGGCCTTGTCAGTGCTTAATAAAATGAATGTGCACAGATGTGGTTACTTTAATCCGAGATAGAATCTGACATTGACGTGGTGCACCTCAGAGAAAAGCAAATAAATAAGTTATTGACGCTGGGATTGGCCTTATCGTTAAAAAAATAATAGTTGTGGTCGATAATTAATCAATCGAGTGATTTCAATTGTTGGTGTGCAGTGTTCGGATTATTTACTGGAAACTTTTCTCTACCAATTCAACAATGGAGAGAAACACAAGTTACTGCTACAAGGTAAACGAATATTTCACCGGAAATGAATACTTGAAAACTGAAGTTGCAGCGAGGTCAGCCATTATCTTAAACGGTCATTTAAAAATATAATTATTATGAATAATATTGACTGAATGTACAAGTGCCAAGATTACATATGTTTGAATAAATTATTTGACAATATTCATTTGCGTCATTGGCGAAGGATTCGCAGTTTGAGTTTATTGTTCGATTGGTTTTGTCATCGGCAATCGTTTTGCCTTTCTTTGAATCTCATTAAGAATATCAAGAAATCGGCAATGAATATTTTACATATAAAAAAGGCAATTGATTTATTAATTGCACATCGAATCACTCGCTATTCGCTTAATTATTGATTTGTGTATCTCGATAGGGTTCAACGGAGTTCGTGATTGAAAATGGAGTTTTAAAAGGTGCCGAGGAACCGTATCTTACTGGTCACAACAATTTTGGGGAATATGTCCTCGAGCAGTTGAAGGCAACACCAGAATTTATTGGACTGGCACGTAAACTCCCTAATAAACTCATTTTATTTCACTCCGTGCGAGAAACCGCATTTCTCGCACGCTTCGCTTTGTTCGGGTGTGAGAAATCGCATTTCTCGCACAGAGTGAAAAAATTTTGTATGTTACGAGGGCAAGAAACTTTTCCTCATCACGTGCTGCAAATTCACAGTCGTGAGAAAATGTTTTATCGCACTCGTGTCGTAATATACTGTTACAATATTGGACCTGAACCACTTTTAACGAATACACACATAATTAAATCGATCAGATTGATGGGGTCACTGGAAAGGAGGAATGTTTCGGAAAAATGATGGAAAAGAGTGTAAAGTGCGCAATGTGGCTCAAGGAACAAAATGTTCAACCCGGTGACATTGTAGGAATTTGCACTCACAATCAAATGGACATGTATGTGCCTTGTTTCGCCTCGTTGTACATAGGGTCTGTGTACAATCCCTGGTGGCATGCTGAAATTACAAAAGGTGCGAACACTTCATTTTTGTTTGTTATTGCATTACCTTTGAAAAAATGTAATACATTTAATTTCGCATTTGTTTATCGTTTGTATTGGAGAATCCGACACTCAACATTAAAAATAGATTTTACTTCAATGTGACTCTTTATAGATAGAGTTTTTTAATATTTTTAAATAATAATTGAACAGATTGTAGATTTTTTAAATTCAGGGTCACTTTCGTACTGATATGCGTATCAATGATATCTGGATCATATCAAAACCTAAAGAGAAAGATAATCAATTTATTATCAAAGCTATAAACAGGAGAGTTCAGCGCAGATGCATTTTTTGCTTAACAATTTCATGATAATTGTTATTTGGACTTTAAGTTTTTGACTTAATTTAAATAAAGAAAAATCGATACAGCGTATTTAAACCTGCGTCGAATATTTAAGTTTTCGTTATTTTTAGTCACGTTTATCTATTTGATTTTTTATATTTCAGAGATGGCGAAACACTTTCTCACTTTGACAAGTCCCAAAATTCTTTTTGCTGACGAAGCCTCCGCAGATTTGATTCGCGAAGTAGCGAAGGATATCGATATGTCATTGAAAGTCATCGTATTCGGAAATCTGGCAGACTTTCAATCATTGGACGAAATTATTGCATCACAAGATGCGAAAATTTTCGCCGAATTTCAGTGTGCCACAGTATCTAGTTGCGCAGATCCTGCTGTAATCTTATTCACCTCAGGATCCACTGGTTTACCAAAGGGCGTTGTACACTCGCACGAATCTCTGTTTGGAAATAATCATAACTATATGGCGATGGGCAGAGCTGACGGCACCACAATTCCATTGATCTTTTCACCACTTGCTTGGGGCACCGGTATCTTAGGAATGCTAAGAGCTATAATAGCACGTGAAACGAGAATCATATGTCCGGTATTTTCGGAAGAAATTACTTGCCAACTCATCGAAAAATTTAAGGTAGGCATTTTTGTAATAGTACTTGGTATTACTAGTGCCAAAAAGTAGTCTTGTTGAGCAGGTATACGAAAAAGTGGACTTTTCGAGCAAGTGTGCGAAAAAGTAGCTTTTTCGTACTAGTGTGCAAAAATGTGTGAGAAGGTTGAGGTATATCATTGCGCATGTGCAGTTTTTTTTCATACCTAACCAATAAACGCCACTTTCACTACGCGTTGCAGGCACGAAAAATGGCACTTTTTGTGCATGTGTTACAAAGATAAATCAAATGCTCTTATACATTTCTCTCATTTAATGATATCTATACAGCGAATCAGGCACAAATTATAAATCAAGTACACAGGAAAAAAGTTACTAACACTTTTACCATCTATTAAATCGTCTTAATAAAATAATCAGATAAACTGGTTACTTCTCGCACCGAGTGGTATTGCCCGACTTCAAAAATCACCAGCACGAACAAAATACGATTTGTCCTCACTGAAGTTTCTTTACGTTGCTGGAAGTGTGCTAAAAGAAGAGGTGCAGGAAGCACTGGCTGTGAACTTTCCTCAGACCAGCGTACGTCAAATGTATGGTACGAATAACCACCTATCATTAATATTGAGTTAACTAATTTTTAAGATAAACGTGGTGAGTAGTCACCGTCGTCAATTTTGGTTTGCGTCTTATATTTTTATAGATACATTTTGTTATCTTATTTCAAAAAAATGTTAATTACGACTTATCGCCCAAAAGGTTCGACCGAAATGGGCGGTGGAGTTCTCGAACAACATAGCGAGCATCCCAAGTCCGGTTCTTGTGGAACAATCGTAAAAAATGTGCAGATGAAAGTGGTTGATCCTGAGAGTGGAGTAATATTGGGTCCCAATCAGACAGGAGAGGCTCGTTTCAAGTCGTCATTCATGATGACTTGTTACTACAAAAATCCTAAAGCCACAAGCGAAACGATCGATGACGAAGGTATAACATCCCGCATGAAAAAAAGTATGCTAAAACAGTACTTTACGACACTAGTGCGATAAAACTTTTTCCGACGAGTGTGATTTACAATCGCACGAGTTTCGTGTGAAAGTGTCCTTCTCTTCGCGTGCGAGAAGTCGCATTTCTCGCACTGAGTGGCATAAAAGTATGTTTCGATATTTGTTTGGGTATGCATTTTCCCATGGGGGTTCGCAGCTCAAAACTATAACGGACTTCGTGACGGACTTATAATGTGATGATAATTTTGATGATAGGCTGGCTACACACCGGTGATCTCGTTCACTACGACGAAGAGGGCAACATTTACGTTACTGATAGAATCAAGGAGATGATCAAGTACAGAGGCCATCATGTTTCACCCGCAATGATCGAACAGGTCCTGCTCGGACATCCCGCGGTCGTCGAGGCTGGAGTCGTAGCCAAACCTCACGAAATCGACGATGAACATCCGATCGCATTCGTGGTGAAGAGTCCAGAGGCTCAAGTACGTTTATAGATTTGTATAGAATCAATGATTGCAAATTTTTAAAAAAGATGAAGTAAGAATCACACCTCACCCAATTCAAAATTATTTATTAACTCAACTTTTTTTTTTAAACCTGAGCAGTTAACGGAAGAAGATCTCCTGCAGCTGGTGACGGACAAATTGCCGGATTACATGAGACTCCGAGGAGGTATTCAGTTCTTGAAAGAATTGCCTCACACACCATCAGGAAAAATTTCCAAAAGTCATTTAAAAACTATCGCACGTTCTGGCAATGTAGAATAAGTATAGTGTACACTGGATATATGTGATTGTGTGTAAGTGCATCGAAGTTAAATTGTAGGATTGGCTATTACATCAGTAACTATCAAGTGAACAAAATTAATATAAATCACACTACTTCAAATGGCGATATCATCATTAAGGTTTAATTCAAACACCAAAAACTTTGTATTTTCATTATTTAATAAAATTGTTATTAAATAGCGTTTAGATTAAGACTTTGTAGCCTTTATCCCTCCTCCCCGTTCCTTAATATGAGTGTAAAGTTAAATATAAAGTAAAGGAACTATAAGAGCCTGAACGTTCGTGTCGTTCATTCACACCTTACACTCCGACCTCGCTAATTGCAAGCGTTCGAGACCGAAGTTGCAGTTTTCGGGGCGACGGTGGCGCCGCTCACCAACGCTGCGCTTTCAAATTTCCCTCCGTCAGGCGGCAAGGTAAGATTACGACTGATGGGAGTGGCGGGAGAAACTGACGTAAGAAGTAGGACAGTGTGAGCGACTGTTAGTGGGGATTCGTTGCAGTTTCCGAGGTCATGCGGCAGTAAAATCGTCCGCGGCGATCGCACTATCTAGTGGCAAAGTTCTACCGCCCACCGCAACATTGTCGGAGCGCCACTGATCAGCAACACTCGATCCATAGATCAATGCCGAAGCGCGTAATGCTCTCGAGGCGACCGCGATAGCTGTCGTTAGATCCGTCAGAGAAACAGTTTATGATTGATAGTGACCGTGGAGGTTGTCCACGGTGCTAAGCTTGAGAGATTTGTCCGAAATCGTACGTGAGTATTTTTCAGATATTTTGAGATCTCTCTGGTCCCATTGATCCTCGTTTTTCAAGAGATTACGAATATTTTGTATCGAGTAAATCGGTTGCCACCACGTGGAGAACGGCATTTTTTTAGACGAGGTTGAAGATATCTGCAACTGAAAATTTCAAAAAATACTTGTGTCAGCTATAACTTTCTTGATTATCTCCAAAGCATTTTTTAAGCTTCTTCTTTTTACGATTCTACAAAAGTAGCAGTCATCTTCGTGATTTTTTTACTTAGTTAATTAGTGATTATTTAGTGTTTATTTCGCGTACGAGATGGTGCAGTGGTTATGGCAATTACCTCGAGTATTTTTAGTATGTAATTCATATTTCGACCCAATTAATGAATATTTCCGTGCTTCAGCCCCTCTCCCTCTATCAGATATTTAATTGACAGATATATAATTGACGTAATTTTTATTATATTTTATTTTGAGATGTTTTCTTGAATTCATTATTGAAGTTATTAAATGCATTTAACATTTTTTTTCTTTATATAGTTTACAATGATCCCTTTTCCTTTCCCGTTACACTCTGGCCCCGCTAACTGCAAACGTTCGGAACCGAAGTTGCAGTTTTTGGGCTCCGCCAGTCCATTCTCTCCGTACCTCTGCGCTTTCGCATTTCCTTCCGCCAGGCGGCAAAGTAAGCTTACGACTGATGAAAATGGTGGGAAAAACTAAAGCGAGAGGCAGCCCAAGCGACTAGCGGGGGGATTCGTTGCAGTTTGCGAGCCGGAGTGCAGAGGGAATCCGGTTATAAGTATTAGTAATAAGTGATAATGATTCTCGTGCATTAATCAACTAACTTGACTTTACCGCATTGTGACACTGAACGCTACTTAGTTGCCTGACGGAAAATTGTTCAGCGCAAGTTGCTAATTTGATCATGGAGGGAAATACTACTTACAATTACAAGGTAAGCATGCGCACTCGATTACTCGTTAGCCATATTAATTTTAGTGTTAATGAATTATTTTTAAAACATATCGAATTTGATTTCAATGATTTGTTCTCTTGTCTCTTCTGCTTGATGTCCGAATATAGTGTTCGAATATCATTATGCCTCAAAACTTTTTTTATGAGGAAACAGTAATTGAAAAACAGACTTTATTATGATTTAATAATGTACGCACTAAATTTGGTCTCGCTGAATTAATCTAGCTGCAAAGGTTAATGCAGTAACGTTAATTTTTCGAAAATCAATAAATCCGAATCGTTTTTCCAATTCCAGTCTAATTAAATCTCAAACAATATCAGTATTAGAATTTTTTTTTTTTTTTTAGAAATCAGAAAAATTATCGTAATTAGTGTTAGAAAAACTGTAAAGAAATGTTCATGTATCAGAAAAATATCGTAAATTTACGAATAAGAAATTATTATTATCAAATGTCGTGCAAAAAAATCTTGATCTATGAAGTTGCAATAAATAATAAATTTTCACAATTGCAACAGGCCTCAAAGGACTTTGTAATTGAAAATGGCATTTTGATTGGTGTCAAAGAGCCATACGTTACCAAGCACACCAGTTTTGGAGAATTGATCCTCGAGCGTTTAAGAGCCACACCAGAATTTCCTGGACAGGTAAATGAAATTTTTCCCATTCGTCTTCTAGGCAATTATATTTTCATATTACAATTCGAAACATGGAAACTTTTGTAAGACATTACCAATCGATTTTATGATACGATCAGATTGATGGAGCGACTGGAAAGGTAGAAACCTTCGCCGAGATTGCAGAAAAGAGTGTGAAATGTGCAATGTGGATGAAGAAACAAAATATCGCACCCGGTGACGTTATCGGCATTTGTATCGGCGTTCGGATGGACATGTATGTGCCTTGTTTTGCTTCGTTGTACTTAGGCGCTGTTTTCAGTCCCTGGTGGAACGCTGGAATTACAAAAGGCAAAAACACAAAATATTTATTTATCATTTGGTATTGAAATTGCACTAATTAACTAATTAACGATTACTTCCCGATTTACAAAAAATCCTCTTAAGCACTTTCTTAAACCAAAACATGTGAAAAATTTAATTCCAAAATTTTTTTTGTTTTCATGAAACTAAAATATTGAATATATTGATAGCAGATTTTCTTTGTTTGTAATTTTTTTAACGAGTATTTAGTACGAAATAGGTGAAGATATGAAAAAAAAAAAATGTTTTTCCTTCAATTTAATATGTATGTAAATAAATATTCATTTTTAACATTTCAAATATTAGTAAATAAGTAATATTAGTAAAACAAGTCATGTTTTTTTTATTATTTCATGATGTTCATATTTGGATATTTTAATTGCAGAAATCGTGAGGTACTTTCTTACCTTGACGCGTCCCAAAATCCTTTTCGCTGACGAGACCTCAGCAAAATTAGCCGTGGAGGTTTCTAAAGAAATCGAGATACCATTGAAAGTCATCGTATTTGGAAATTTGCCGGGTTTCCAATCATTGAATGATATTCTTACATCGGAGGAGACAAAAATCGTTCCTGAATTTCAGTGCACAAAATTATCGAGTCAAGAAGAGCCCGCTACAATTTTGTACACCTCAGGATCCACCGGGACACCAAAGGGCGCATTACTGTCTCAAAGATCTCTGTTTGGGAATGTCGAAAAATATAATAAATTGTATAGTAGAGTCAAGGGTACCCCGATAGGATTGAATTTTTCCTCTCTCTCTTGGAACACCGGAAGTCTCAACCTGTTTTCCGGAATCACAGGACCCCAGACGAGAATTATTTATCCAGAATTTACCGAAGAAATAACTTTCCAACTTATCGAAAAATTCAAGGTACGTTCAAGCATTTATATCATAAATAAATTGAATTAAAAATTCTATTCCAAAATATCGAAGAGCATGAAATGTCTTATTTTGCTGCATTAACTTTTTTTTAACATTAACTAAAATGGAAAAAAATGGCGGTAGTTAGTAATAAAAATAAAATTAACAATAAAAAAGCGGATTGCTCAACAATATATATATATATCAATTCAAAAAAATAATGTTAATTGTGTCTATGATTTAAAAAATTAAAAACCAATTCGATTTTTGGACTGCAATTTTTCATTATTTTTATTTTACTGAATATTAAAAAATCGTTCCGGTCGACATTTGATTTTAGGATTTACCAAAATAAAGGCATGCATTAATAACATAAACCTCGCAAATTTTCAGCCACACGATTTTTAGATAAATTAATCTTGATATTGAATAAATAAAAAGATAAATCATTTAACAAACCAATCAGGTAAACTGGATGTTCCTTGGAACGAGTGCTACCGTCAGGCTCCAAAAATCACCGGCGTTACCAAACTACGATTTATCCTCGTTGGAGTATTTTTACGTGGGTGGAAGTGTGTTGAAGGAAGAGGCACAAAAGGCAATTGCCTTGAGCTTTCCCCATGTTAAATTCGTGCAGCTTTATGGTACGATTATAATTTTAAAAACCAAACCATATATATCCATTACTTGTCAATTAGTTCGAGTAACCGCTTATCAATAGAATTTCAATTATGGTGTAATTACCCTGAAGGTATGACGGAATTGTATGGCGTAACACTTGAGCAAGATGTCGAAAATCCAAAGTTTGGTTCCTGTGGAAAAGTCATAAAGAATATTTCGATGAAAGTGATTGATATTGAAAATGGTAAAGTGTTGGGTCCCAATCAGCCAGGTGAGGCTTGTTTCAAGTCTCCATACATGATGACGAAGTACTACAATAATCCCAAGGTCACGAGTGAAACCATCGATGCTGAAGGTACGAACACAATTAATCAAAACGATTATAAAAATAATAATAATAACAATATCCTTGTGACAAGTGGCAGACCAATAATGTGATAATAGGTTGGTTGCACAGTGGTGACCTTGTCCACTATGACGAAGAGGGCAACGTCTTCATCACTGATAGAATCAAGGAGATGATCAAGTACAGAGGCAATCAAGTTTC
This sequence comes from Clistopyga incitator, assembly GCA_947507545.1. Taxonomy (NCBI): domain Eukaryota; kingdom Metazoa; phylum Arthropoda; class Insecta; order Hymenoptera; family Ichneumonidae; genus Clistopyga; species Clistopyga incitator. The sequence goes on along the minus strand of OX382180.1, from coordinate 8,379,869 downwards.
ACCTGCGATGGTTGAGCAGGTTCTTCAAGCCCATCCCAAGGTCTCCGAGGCTGCAGTGGTAGGTGTACCTGAAGATGTTGATGATGAGCATCCTATGGCGTTTGTCGCATTGAAGCCGAATGCTCAGGTGAGTTTTGAGATTTTTTAATACATGATTGCCTTCAGTTTCATTGATCGGTCACCACAATCAGTGGTCATGGTCAAATATGGTCCGGATAATTAACATGGTTGGTTCATCCATGGAACTAATTGCTTGGACTATTTCACCAGTTGATTGATCGATCAACAAATTGTTTAACCCACCTAACAATTTGGTTGTCGTTCAATTAATTGAAAGGCCTAAACGAATCAGTTGTTGGACTGAACAGTTTTTGTTTGTTGCTTAACTGGATCAACCATTTTTTTTAGTTTACCGAGCTATTTACCTTTTTAAGGCGTTTAAAACCATTCTAATTAACCCTTTTTTCTATGAACCCAGGTTACGAAAGAAGAGTTACAAAAACTGGTAATGGATAAGCTTCCAGATCAAATGAGACTCCGAGGAGGTGTTCAATTCTTGACGGAATTGCCTCATACACCGTCCGGAAAAATTGCCAGGAGTCAGTTGAAAAAAATGGCACAATCTGGAAAATTTCATTAATGTATCAGAGCTTGTAAATAAATCGACATATTCTGAATATCGTTTGTGATCTTGACACAATATTTCAAAAACTGAACGGTAAACCATTGTCACTTTTTTTTAGAATATCCGTCTTAAGCTTCTGTTGAATATTGACAATATGTTTATAATATGATATTCTTATAAAAGCCATTCCATGAAGTAAGTAACTTAACCAAGTAACCTTTGTTTATATACCGGAAGTCAGAAAAATATACCACTATTTGTACAGGTATGGGTTTTCCGCAGTTTCCCCTTACCCATGAAAAACTGTAAGAATCATTTGAAAATAAATAAATAAATCATTTTTTTACATTAAGAATTCATGATTTGTTTATTTAGTAACGTCATTTTTATTCATATGCAACTGGAACAGCACTTCCATCCGGAGAATATTGTTGATGCAAAATAAAAATAATAAAACTGCACCTCCAGCTATAAATACACATAAACATAATTTACTGAGGTAAGTATTGCACAGCATTATTGTACAATACATTTTATTTCTTCTCAATTCTACTGACATTTATTTAAATCCATAAATCATTTCTTTCAATTGACTTTTTTTATGGTTTTTGCATTTGTATTTGGTTTTTCTATTTTTTTTTTTGTGAGTATGACTCGACATATAAATTTTTTTTTAATTGCGTGTTTATCATCATAAAGGTATGAAGTCTCAACTTTCATATCATTGACCCACATGACTGAAAGCAACGCAATCCAATGAGTAAGCAATTTCTATGCATGTAACAAATGCTGACAGAGCCAAACGTTATAGAATAGTACTAAAACTATTATCATTGTACATTTGTTGCAATTTTCTCACAGTCATTGAGATAACAATTTATATCTTCAGTGACTCGTAGATGGCGTTGTACACGTTGCTGATAATCATCGAAAAATACTTAGAACCAAAACATTAGAAGGTTCTTTACATTGTTCTTTACTCGAAAGATTAACCCAAATGATAATGGACTGATATGCATCACCAATAGCAATAAGTAGTTGAACGTGTAAGAAGATACATTTTTCGAATGCAACAAATAAAAAAAATTGAAAAAATCATAATTGTCCAACTATATATTTATAGGCGTAAAAAAAGTCCTCGATTACATGAATGCATTTAGCAGAATGAAGAAAAAGTTCATTAAACTGAAATAAATAATATCATAAACAGCAATAAAATAAATAATTATATTTTAAATAATTTGAAAATTCGCAGTGAATAAATTATATTTAATAACTCAAATTACTCACTAAACAATGAGTAAGAAGACTTCACTTAATTGATTTCGAAATTAATCCAATAAATACGAATATTAATTAATAATATTATTTCAACCGCGACAAATAAAAGTTTAATGAACCGTGATCTCAATAAAATTAGTTGGATTCGAAGATAAAAAATCCCCATTGATAATGTTCCAAAAGAAATATCAGAGGAAAAAATATAGGACAGAATATTTTTATTTCTATCGAGTTATTTACCCACGAATTTTTTTTTCCTTACTTCATCTCACATTATTGAAAAAAAAAAATGTGTTTTCCTAGTTTCATTCACGAATCATGTGCCAGAATTTTCGGAGCCGGAAACAATCATATACTCAACGAATTTTTTTTTTTCTGAACCACTTTTCTTGAAGAATTAGATAATCCCTGGTAATCTCATCCAAGAATCCAACGAACTATAATCTTGTTAAAAACGAGGCTTCCTTTCGGTTTAAAAAATTCATGTTATTCTTACTTGTACAATTAACTGCATGCGATATCACATGTCCATGATATTGAATAGTGCTTATCAATGCCCGAACTTATTTTACTTTTTGCCAAACTATATTATAGTAATGATCAATGATCAATGGTAATGACCAGTCGCGTCGAGTAATTGACTACTGACAAATAATTGGCACTGGAACCAGTCATTATAATACACATTACGCAGACATTACATAGATATTCGTCATATCGTATTTTCTGACGTTTTCTAATTTCTGCTCAATGGAAATTGCATAATCATGCAGTTTACAGCCCAATTCGTCTGCAGGGCTCTTCAAGTATTGGTACACGAGTGGACTTTGAGCGAAGTCTGTTAGAATACGAGCAAAACGTCAGAAGATCTTCTTCTGTGTGGTTGTGACTTTAATGAGTGTAATGAGGGCTCGGTTACTTGCTTATTTTCTTCAACACCAACAAACAGTCTCTAGAGTGTATAGGAGGCATTCTCTGTCAAGTCAGACACGTTTTTCTTGTTATCTCAGATATGCTTCCTAATTGGTTATATCAATTTACCAGTAAAAAGCTCTAAATGTGAATTTTTTTCAGATTTTTAAATTCAATATATGATAAAAAAAGCATTTTTTCAAGCGAACTTATTGAGGAAATATTGAGTTATTGAAAAAAAAGTCTGATGCACATAAAAGTTGCAGTTTTGTGTTAACTTTTGAATGGAATATTTGAAATAATTGTTACCTTCTGGTAACACTGATTTATCACCGAAAAACGGGGGAATAATTTTTTTACTCAAAAATGAATATTTTATTCCCGCTGAAAAAATTACCGAGCATTTCTGCATGACTGTTGATATCACAAAAAAAATATCAGAGTAATACGGAGTGAGGTTTTGGGGTAAAAAAATGAAATAACACTGCACCGTGCGAAATTTATATTATTTTTGTGTTATTTCATTTTTTAAATCCTAAATGCTCTGTAATTTTTGCAGCCAAAAATAAATAATCGTTTTTTGATCAAAAAGTTATTCTACCCTTTTTCGGTAATAAATCGGTGTTAGCAAAATGTGAACATTACTTTTGATGGCCCATTCAAAAGCTAACACTAAATTACAACTTTTATGTCTTGAGATTTTTTTTTTAGTTACTTCAAGCTTCCGAAATATGGTCACTTGAAACAAAACAAAAAACGGAGATTTTTTATAAATCGCATTTGAAAATAAAAAAATAAATAGTGTGCCTCTTAATTTTAATTTGATATGACCAATTATGAGGCAGATCTGAAATGGTCCACAAAATGTGGCTCAGTTGACAGAGAATGGTTCATAGATGATAGAATGATCGTAATGTCATGCGCTGTACCTCAGCACGGGAAGTATGAAACTCAAAGTGGGGTTAAATACCGGAGGTGGTTTTTCATAATATAAACACCCAGGCTCACCATAAGAAGCGATGTCAGTGCCGGTCAACGATTCCTTTGAGACGCCCGGGACACAAATGAAACACTAGCCCAAATTTTATTACAAATTTAACATTTAAATTATTATTTACAACAACAAAAATAACGTGTGTAACTTTAGTGTTTTTATTTTATTTTTTGCCATGGCAAATAGAATATAAGTTGTTGATTATACGGTTCAATTATAATTTATCACCAAAAAACGAGTGCGATTTAAGACGGTTTATTTATTTTTCACTGTGATAAACAATATACATATTTTTTTTCAATTTTAATTTACACGAGAAAAAGTGCAATTTAAGTCTTTCAATTTTTTACGGTTTCTTCTCGTAAACAAATTGTTGTATATATTGTTTTTCATCAGACTTTGAGTCTCATTGAATTAAAATGTCGGGGGATTCAACATATTGCTACACGGTGAGAATTGACAAGTAGTCATCGTTTGAAGACTGTGAAAGAATTAGTGTTTTCAATTATTTTGCCGTAATTATTTCAGGCTGACGAGAATTTTGTTATCGAGAATGGAATTTTGAAAGGGCTGGAAGTTCCGTACCTCACTGAATACGACAGCTATGGGGAATTGATCCTTGATCGATTGAAGGCCAGTCCAAATTTCGTCGGCCAGGCACGTGACTTTACTTTCGTTACAATTTATCACCTTTTTAAAAAAAAATTGCAACAAAATGGATTTATTTTTTTATTTTACGACAAAGTATATTCAATTCTGTGTTAAATAAAAATCAAAAATTAAATGATTTTTTTTGGCCCTACAAAAAAAAATGGAATATTATTTACCATATATTCTGTGGAAATCTTTAGTGAATTATTATTTTTGTTGTTATGAAGTTTATAAAAGCATAATTGGTCTTATTGCGTTTGCAAATGGTCAATTTCTTCAAGTACTCTTTTGACCCTGAAAAGATCATTAAATTCATAACCAGACCCGGTTTTTAACATTCGACCTGACGTTGTAGATAAATGGGCGGACAGGACAGGAAGAGACCTTCGCTGAAATGATGGAAAAAAGTGTTAAGTGTGCAATGTGGCTGAAAGAACAGAATGTCCAGCCGGGTGACGTTGTGGCCATTTGCAGTGACAATCGCATGGACGTTTACGTGGCCCCTTTAGCCTCATTGTATATAGGAGCCGTTTTTAACGCGTGGTGGGATGCAGCACTTACGAAAGGTAATTAATCGGAAGAGTTTAACCCTTTATCAGCCACTTTCCTAACAATTTTTTTGCCAATTTACTTTCATACCTTTGGAATGGGGAGTAAAAAATAATTTGTCAACAGAAAAACCCACTACTTAACAATTAACGTGCTTTTAATAAAAATATTTAGTAGTACTTACACATAAACTCGTTAATTCGCCTTACTTCAATTAAAATTTCGTGCTTCTATAGAAAAAAAAATATATATTTTCCAATGAAAGTTTTTTTACAGTAAAATTAAGAGATTAAATCATAAAAAATAAAGTACTTTTGCATCTTTCTGCCAAAAAATTCCAATACTTGTTCGTGAAGATTCGAGTGCATATTTTTCTTCATCATATTTATGAAAAAATTTCAAATTACCTTTTTCGATATTGATCTTCCGTTTTTGACAATAATGATAGCAGAACCTTGCAAATGTCTTCTAAATTATTTATATCACTTTATAAAGCTTCGTCTGTACTTTATAAAAAAATGTATAAAAATAAGAAAACAAAATACAAGATTCAACTTTAAATTCCTATTTTGCTATGGATTAATTTCGAAGTGGATCAGCTTAAGTGACATTTCACATTTTATCGCAGAGGTGACTAGACACTTCCTCAATCTAACGAAGCCAAAAGTCCTCTTTTCAAACGAGGCCTCAGCGGCATTGGCCCTGGAAGTGGCCAAAGAGATTGGCATGGAGTTGAGAGTGGTGATTTTGGGAAAATTACCAGGTCTTTTGTCATTGGACGATGTTCTCGCGACGCAAGGTACCAAATCGGTGGCTGACTTCCGGTGCACCAAATTGTCGAGCCTTGATGCACCTGCCGTACTTATCTACACGTCAGGAACCACCGGAATGCCAAAAGCTGCTCTACATTCGCACAGAGGCCTCTTTGGAAATCTCAATCTTACGAATAATCTTGGCGCTCTGTCAAATAATAGCCTTGTCACGATTTTGCTATTTTCATCGCTCTCGTGGGTTACCGGAACTCTCTGCATGCTGAAAGCCATTTCCGGAAGGGAGAGGAAAGTAATATATCCGGAATTTGACGAAGAGACGACATTGCAGCTTATCGAAAAGTTCAAGGTAACTTCAACTTTTCAAATGAGTTCATTGATTTTTTTTTTTTTTTTTTCATTGAGATGGAATTTATAATAGTTTAAATTTTATTTTTTATGAACTGATTGTCGATTTTTTTTTTGCAATAGTAAATAGTTTCCGGATTTTAATCGAGATTCATCAACGTCGTTTTAATATTTGTGAATATACTTATGATTTTTTAGGTCAATTGGCTATTTATGGGGACCAGCGGATGCGTAAGACTTTTGAAATGCCCGGCGATAAAAAACTATGATGTCTCCTCCCTGCAATTTATTTGCACAGGAGGCGCCGCATTCAAAGGAGAAACGCAAAAGGCCCTTTCCACTTTGTTACCACAAACGACTGTCCTTCAGGCCTACGGTATGTTTGATTAATCAGAAATTTTGATTTTTTCTTAGGGAATTTCATTGATTGGAATGATCATTGAACTTGGAAAAGTGAAGAGATAATTCCATGATCTTGATTTTGATTAATCATTAATTTTATCGCATAGAATGTGATCAATCCAGATAGCAGATCAATTGATTTTGGACAAATTCAATAATGTTGATTTTTGATTGATTATTCATTTTCGTCCGGTGGAATGTAATTAATTGAAACAGCAGAGAAATTGATTTTGGAAAAATGACCAGACAATTCAATGGTTTTTGATTGATCATTGAATTTGTCGTATAGAACATAATTTATTGATACAGCAGAGAAATTGATTTTTGAATGTGATTGGTTCAGATCAATTGATTGCGAAAATTTGGATAGACGATTTATTTAGATTAATTCAATTAAAAAATATGCATGGATAAAATTTAATGATAATTTTTTTACGAAAAGGTGCTACGGAAATGGGAGGTATAGCAACACAACAAACAGCCGATTACAAGCCAAGTTCGTGTGGGAAAGTCGTGAAGAATATGAAAATCAAAGTAATTGATCCAGAAACTGAGCAAATATTGGGACCCAATCAAACTGGCGAGGCTTGTTTGAAATCCCCTTTCATGATGTCTGGTTACTACAAGAATCCAGAAGCGACGAGCAAAGCAATTGATGCAAATGGTAAAATTGCATAAATTTATTAATGCATGTCAAAAAATAATGAATTTTGCAGGAAAGTAGAATTGAATTTATCAAAGTGACGCTGCATTTAGCCACTTGAACCGTTACATTCGTTCATTATCAATATAATTGAAACGTGAGATTGCATTTGCAAGTGCCAAGATAAGCGATGTAAATAAAAATTTGCGTAAAGAGCTCGGATCATGGTTAGCAACCAGAGATTCTTCTGCAACAGTAAAACATTTCTAACGATAAGTGGTAGTCAATCATTGGCACACTCTCATGATTCGTTGGGTTTTTATCATAGAGTTCTTATCAGTTTCAGCTTTAGATGAGATTTTTATACAAATTTGAATAAAGATATTGGCTGAAAATATTTTCATGAAACAAAAATAAAAATGTTGGATACAAATATTTTAAAAAATAAATAAAAATAAAAACGTCGGATGCAAATATAAAAAAAAATAAAGAAATAAACACGGTGGATGCGAATATTTTTATGAAATTAGAATCAAAACTGGAGCTAGAAATATTTTTGTAAGATTTAAATTAAAATGTTAGATGAAAACATTTAATGTTTTAAATGACAATGAAATGATGGTCCAAATTTTGCTTAATAATTATGATTATGTTTATATCAATACAGGCTGGTATCACACCGGTGATCTCGTGCACTATGACGAAGAGGGACACATATTCGTCACTGATCGAATAAAGGAGATGATTAAGTTCAGAGGACATCATGTTTCGCCTGCGATGATAGAACAGGTTCTCCAAAGTCATCGAGGGGTTTTGGAAGTTGCTGTGCTTGGAGTTCCCAACGATATGGACGACGAGCATGCAATGGCTTTCGTAGCGAAGACGTCAAACTCCGATGTGAGCACATTTTTTAAAATATTTTAATTGTCATTTTAATACACCGTCGATTAAATTCCCAAAATTAAACAATTTCTAACGTAAAATAATAAATTTAATTTATCGTAGTTACCTTACATTTAAGTTGATAATTTTAAAAAATTAACGCAATTTATTACGGTATCAACATTTGCCATTTATTCAATTTCATAATAAATATTACATTGATTTGCATAATTAAAATGAATACAAAAGAGGGCAAAAAAGATTCACTGCTTTTATATAAAATTTTGAAATAGACATTTTTTATGATCTGTACCCGGAAATGAATTTTTGTATCGAATGATACTTGTTAATTAAATTTTAGACTTCGATTCGATAAATGAATAAAAAATTATGGATTATATAAATACTGGAAGACACGATGATCATATATCTCGAATGGTAGTTTTTTAATAATACTTTGTTATATATCCTCGCGTCATTAATTAATTGGCACGATGACGGTACAAAATTGTATGTCTTGCACCATGACATTGAAAGAAATGACATGTCTGCTACATTGGCTGGTATCAACTCTCGCGGTCGTCACGCACGTTATCACTCAATAATAGCTCATTATTTTTCCTCTCAGGTTACGAAAGAGGAGCTTCTTAAATTGGTGGAGGATGCATTGCCGGATTACATGAGACTTCGGGGCGGCGTTATGTTCCTGGATGAATTACCGCACACGTCATCGGGAAAAGTGGCTCGATCAAAATTGAGAAATTTAGCTAAATCTTACTCTCAATAATAAAAATCAATTCGTAAGTATGCGGTGTAAAAAATGTCCAGAAAAAAAAAACAATAGTACAAAGAGTATTAATATTTTTAGCTAAATTTTATTGTGATGTCAATTATATTCTATTTATTTGTAATCGACGTGAAAATTTAATGTACACTCCTATAATGTATTACTATATTATATGTAAGCAAACTGTAGATATGTGATGTAATTATTGAGCACTTATAATAATAAATAATTACGGTAATGAATAATAAATTTAATTACAGGTGAACAAAGTTTTTCAAAAATTTGTAAATAAATAATTCCTACCGTAGACTCTATATATATTTATAAATAGATCATTCTCTACTGCGTTCAAAATTACGACATTATTATTCTGACAGTCATTACCCCCCCACAATTAGCATTAGAGTACGATAAGGAGTATATTTTTTACACTTGATATCAGCTAAGTCAATACGGAATCATTGCATTTTAATGGAACATTTCGTCGAGAAGTGTGATCAAATCAGGACGTAAAATTCAGATCTGGTGCGAGTCAAAATAAAAATATCGCAAATATATTCGGTCTAATATTTGAAGTGAGTGGAACGATTCACGATCATGATGACGGATAAAACTCACAAAAACAAGGTACACGTCGAAAATTTATCAAATTATTAATTATTAATGAATTATTAATTTATGTCACAAATTTCTGGTGTGTTGTCACCTTTCTTAATCACCTTAATGTACATCAATATGTACATTAATGTTGGTTAATAAATTAGTTATTAATAATAATTACAAATGAAATAAATATAAATATTTTGTAAACGTTTATAATTTCAATTTTTTCGTAACAAATTTTCGCCAAATGTTCTAGGGTTCGAATTTTGTGATTGAAAATGGAATTATAACGTCTACCGAGACGTTCTCAGACGTGTTGAGAGGCAAAAGCTATGGAGAATTATTGATCGAGCGCATGTCTGCTAATCCATCATTCGTAGCTCAAGTAAGTGTAACTTATTTTTTAACCATATGAAAATCTCACTTAATTTTTCATAAAAAAATGTTAACCAATTATCGAACTACACTTCAATTTGGTTGTATTCTTATTTTCTAATTTTTCATTTATTTTCAATAAAAATGATGAAAATAAATTTTAATTCTATATTTTTTATTTTAAGTATCAAATTCCATCACAAAACAATGTTAAGTAATAATCAAACTACACTACCTTAAACAGGTGGATGCAATCACTGGAAAAGAGGTAAAATTTTCAACGATGTTGAAAAAAACTGTAAAATGCTCAATGTGGTTGAGGAAACAAAATATTAAGCCTGGTGACGTTATAGGCATTTGCACACACAATCATGTTGACATGTATGTGCCATGTTTTGCCTCATTATGTGTAGGGGCCATTTTTAATGCATGGTGGGATATTGGTCTTACCAAAGGTAAGGAAAATAAGGATGCAAAATTTAATCTTGCATATTGCTTCCTATTATTTTTAATTTCTCACAAATTTACCTCTATCAGAAAGTATGTTAATTAATTTTCGTTTTCTTAGAGAAGAAACTTTGGAAAAAATGAAAAATAATATTTCACACCTTCAGTGCATGACAATTTGCAGATATGCATATTAATATTCATATTTGCAACGCTCTATATCATCTGACAATGTATGTTACGTCAAACTCTTTTCGAATTACGTAAGAGGAAGTAGACGAGAAGGTTAATTGGCTGATGATACTTCAATTATTTTACGGTATTTTTAGTAGTGAAAACGAAATGACGTTAAAATGATTATAAATGTTTCCAAAATCGGAAGCATTCTCTGTCAATTCACGCAATTTTTTTCCTATAAAGTTGATCAGGTAAAATGCAGTGTTATTTAATTTGTTTTTTTTTTTTTTTTTTAGAACCGCAATCCATATCAGTCTCATTTTGTAAACCACTTTTCTCGACGTGATGGACCATTTTGACTATCTTGAAAAATAAATTCTCATGAAAACAAAGTTTTCTCTATGAGACACCAAAAATGATGTTCTGCAAATTGCTTTTATTTTTTGTTCATTAAACATTTTTTGTTTATGCGACAAAAAAAATGCCATCACTTTCATCTCAGCCACTGCAACAATTTTTTCAATCTGTGAGATTTGTGCATAAAAAAAAGGTGCAATTTGTTTCCGCATATACAAAATGATGACCTAATTATAGTTCCATTTCCATGACAGTCATTCAGCTGTATTCTCTGATTATGATTTAAAGATATTGCGAAATATTTCATCAACTTGACGAAGCCGAAAGTGTTGTTCGCCAATGAAGTCTCAGCGAAAATAGTTCGCGAAATCCTTGAAGAAATGAACGTGGAAGTGAAAATCGTTGTATTTGGAAGTCTGTCGGGTCTCCAGTCGCTGGAGGAAATTCTGTCTTCCCAAGACGACAAACTCGTGCCTGAATTTCGTTGCACGAAACTGTCGAGCCCTGAAGAGCCGGCTATGATGATGTACACTTCAGGATCAACAGGACTACCGAAATGTGCTCTATTTTCGCACGAGGCTTTCCATGCGAATGTCGAACAATTCTTTACGCAAGAAGTAACAAGAAAACATTCAATATCGGCGAACTTTTCACCGTTGTCTTGGCTCTCTGGTCTCTATATTTTGTTTCAAGACACTATGTTGCAACGGACGAGAATAGTTCATCCGGAGGTCACGGAGGAAATAGTTTTGCAGATTATCGAAAAGTACAAGGTACAGTTTTGCCCGCGTAATCATTTTTAGCGTTACGTAATGCACAAACCTGGTCCTGACGTGGCCAAGGCAAGGCCCTGACAGGGCCTTAATAGCTCCAGATTCACGCCTGATTTAACGTTAAAAATTTGATTTTTTTTTGCATTATTTATGTTGTAACGATGTCAATCTCAAAATTCATCCGCACACCTAATACCGAACACGGATCAAATTTTGTTCGCAGCAACAAAACAGGTGGATTCTGTATTTTCCGAACTAAAATAATTGTTATCTGTTTTTTCCGTACTAAAATATGTATTTTCAGTACTTTTCGTACTAAACATTTATTTACTGCATATCTTGATCAGGTGAATTGGATGTTTATGGGACCAAGTTTGGCCTTTAGACTAACAAAATCGGCATCAATAAAGAATTACGATCTATCGTCATTGGAGTTGTTATTTATGGGTGGTTCAGCAATGAAGGAAGAGATGCAAAAGTCCGTAGCAGAGACATTTTCTCACACCATTATTCGTCAAGGTTACGGTAGGAAAAATCATCAAACACTACTTTTAGAAAAGGCCAAACTTTTTAGCTCGATCTGCTGATCCGGGTTTCTGAATCCTTACGACAAAATGCAGAAAATAATCGATAGATTTGATGAATTTGTGATGGTTTTTTCCCTTTGAAGGTAGCACTGAGACAGGAAATCCAATTATTCAACAAACCGCTGACAGCAAGTCTGGTTCATGTGGTACAATCGTAGTTGACAAGTCAATGAAAATTATCGATCCTGAAACTGGAAAAATCTTGGGTCCTAATCAAGATGGTGAAGCGTGTTTCAAAAGCCCACACATGATGATGTGCTATTATGGAAATCCCGAAGAAACGAGTAAAACCATTGATTCCGAAGGTAAAATGAATCATTCCCTGTCACTACAACAGCACCAAGTACAGTAGAACCTCGATTCCGCAAACATGTACCCGATCCATAATTCTGTAGCGTTGCATTCGGCCCAAATCGGATTCTGGTCAGGAACTGTCCAGGGCCCCAATTGCCGTGATAGGGCCTTAACTCGGCCTGATTTGCACCGACTGTAACGCTGCAAATTTTCTAGAAGTGATTCTACACAAGTTCGTCGCTAAATCGTGATCTAATTGTGCTTACGAGCCCAAAAAAAAATCAATCTAACCGGAAGTCCTTCATTTTCCTATGACATTAATTACAGGTTGGATTCACAGCGGCGATCTTCTTCACTACGATGAGGACGGTCATATTTTCTTTGTCGACCGGATAAAGGAGCTGATTAAATATAGGACATGTCAAATTTCACCTGCGATGATCGAACAGTTGCTGCAGAGTCATCCCGAAGTGAAAGAAGCTGCAGTACTTGCAGTGCCTCATATTATAGATGAAGAACATCCTATCGCCTTCGTTTCAAAAGTGCCCAACGCGCAAGTGAGCATATATTGTATTTAGAACATTTATTTCACTCGGTGCGAGAAACCCGGTTTCACGCACTTGTGTCGTAAAGTACTATTGTATCATAGTCAATGAATGTGAAAATGAGCAATGAGAATTTTCCATCTCTCCAAGCTTAAATTCCAATCGAGCAAAAAAAATTTCATTTATTATTTAAAATGTCAATTTCATTAAACTTATGAAATTCTAGAAACACTCCTGAACTATTGTATCTATTATTCCCAGAATTGCATTTTTCTTTTTCATCGATCAATGACAATTGATTTACAGTTCAAAAGTGATTCGTCTAATTTACGTGCTATATATGGTTATCAATATTACAGGTTACGGAAGAGGATCTGAAAAAATTAGTCGCCGATTCACTGCCGGATTATATGAAACTACGAGGTGGTGTTCGGTTCCTTGATGAACTGCCTCACGTGGTTTCGGGAAAAGTGGCAAGAGCGAAATTGAAAAAATTGGCTCGGTCGTTTGCTCTCTGAGAACAGGGAGAACTCAGTTACTGTACCAATGCTGCGCCTGAACACAATCATCTCAATAAAAAATTTAAATATGATCTGATTAATTTATTGAGCAATTTTTCTTGTGGACGGGCAATAAATTATCCTAATTGCTGGCGTTGCTTTTATACCTTCCGTAATTTAATTCGATACGCGCAAATTATGACATAACTAGTTCTTCAGTCCCAACGTCACTACTAGTAATTAAGAATGAGCAGCATAATAACGGTTGTTAGTTATCTTGTTGACATTATCTTGAGCTCATGTGCTTCCTTGAACAAAGCCACTCCAATTAGGCCCACACTTTCGTGATGCTTTTTAGAATCAAGCAAAATTCATCAAAGGTAAACCGGTTGTTTTATCTTATCATTTGCCTTGCAACTATATTTCTTACGTGATCCAATGGCGTATTAAGAAGCAGCTACGAATAATTTATTATGTTGTTTTCATAAAGAATTAGAATAGTCGAAAGATCGAGAAAAGTGGTTTAGAAAAAATATCGGTATGGATGTGTGAAAAAGAAATTTTGATCACCTATAACTCAAAAACCATTCAAACGATTGAGTTAAAATTTGGCAGGCAAGTAAAACAGCAGCCTGTCTTTGGTTGGTGCAATTTTTTGCAAAACGTATAATAGACAAAACTGCAAACCAAAAGTTTGCAAATTGCTTCCTCATTATTTTTGACTTCTTATGATTCCAAAGTCGTTTGATGTACTTCCTCATTGAGGTAGCTTTGTAAAATGCCGAAAATAATGAGAAAGCTATTTTCTAATTTATTATTCTTGGCAAGATATTGATTGTATCGATTTATACAGCACAGCGATGTCGATTGGCATTTTTCCCTTTCCACCATTCACATTCCATTGCGCTTGGAAGGGATGGAATGGGCGAAGTTCAACGACACCTATTTATCGGGATTAACTGTGTGTTTGAAATAAACTCCAATGCTAATCGTGCGCGACTCTATCCCCTCCACAATTACGTTAAGTAATATGTAATAAATCCGCCAGAGAGTATACATATACGAAGATTGTTAACATATTTGCTACACGTCTTTTGGTCTTGAGGGAATACGTTCACCAGTTATCGGGCCGACGTTCACCAGATCCAAACAAAATCGTTCAGTGCTACTTATCAATACTGAAAATGTCGACGGACTCGAATTACAACTATAGGGTGAGTCATTTTTTTACCCTGCTTGTTACAAACGGTTTAGAATGAAAAGCCCATTTTTTTTCCAAAATCAATTACCTATTGCGACATGACCAAATTTCCAGATGTAATAATTTATTATATCGATAAAAATTCAATAAGGAAATAACGTGCAAGGTACTTTGCAGCCTTATTTTTTTTATTAAAGAAATTATTATCGCAATTAAAATAAATTTAATTGGACGGATAACATCGTTGAATATTGTTCTGATTATGTAAAAAATTTCTGCTCACTATCTCAAGTTGTGAGATTGAAAGCACTGATAGACTGAAAGTACTTTGTATAAAATATATATCGAGTAATAATTTTTTCAGCACTTTGCGTGTCATCATTAAAGATACAATTACAAATATTACATTTCCTTTCCATAAAGCCAACACAAATTTAAGACTGACTATTTTTTAAATAATCCATTTTTCAAAAGCATTATTTTTCCACTGCTACATAATATTGCCTAACATTAAAAAAATTCTGCAGGAAAGGATTTTGGCCGTTGAGGCTTTGAGAAAACTATTTATACCTGACGCTGAAAAAATTTTGCTCGGCATATTTTCCTTTAATTAATACATTATTAATTTCTTAATTCACTAGGCGAAGAACTTCACCATCGAAAATGGAATCCTGATAAGTGAACAAGAGCCAATGCCTACGGAAGGCATCACTAATTTTGGGGAGCCGCTACTTGATCTTCTCAGAGCTAATCCGTCACACGTAGCACAGGCAAGTTTTTTTTAACACCAAATTTTCCGTGATTAGCGAGACGAAAATCAACCCAGCAAATGTCAAGACGACAAAAATGCCAACAGATTGACGCTTTGACCGGAAGGGAAGAGACCTTTGGCGAAATGGAAGAAAAGAGTGTAAAATGTGCCATGTGGTTGAAGCAACAAAATGTTCGACCTGGTGATGTTATCGGCGTTTGTACCCACAACCAAATGGACATGTATGTGCCTTGTTTCGCCTCCATGTACGTAGGAGCCATATGTAATCCTTGGTGGGAGGCTGATCTTACCAAAGGTGACAAGAATAATTATTATCTGTTCACCAAAAGCGAGGTAAATAATAATTATGTCCCATCGAGTTCACAAATCGACGTACGCAAGAAAGTGCCATTTTTAAGATGCGTCAAAACGCCTTATCTTTAAAAATTTCAAAGCGATTTTGAAATTGATTTGTGGACGTTTATTCCCCAATTTGAAGGCAATTTTTTGAATTGATTCTTCCAACTTTTAAGACGATTTTATGGTGGAGCAAAAATCGTCCGATTTTCCTAGTTTTAGGGTAAATTGTGACTTCACTTAGCATTTTTGTTTTTAAACAATTTTACGGTCGATTGAAGATATAATTATTTTTCTAATATGCTATTTTTCAATGTCAAAATATGATATTTCGAATGTCAATTGAAAGTTGCTAAAACTGAGTCACGAATTGCAAAACCTCTTTGAAGTTATTTAAAACATGTCGTCTCGACGCGTCGAAAAACCGGCACTTTTTAGGACATGTCAATAAATGATCACGATTTGGCATAATTATTTTCAGCCGGGAAAGCTCGCAGCATTGACGTCACAATTAATTGTCTGTGTTACAGGATTGGCAAAGCACTTTCTGACTCTGACGTCGCCCAAATTTCTGTTCGTTGACGAAGAGTCATTGAGTATAGTTGTCGAAGCCGTCAAAGAATTGGGCTCGAAAACGGAGATCATTTTATTCGGAAAGTTGCCGGGATTTCGGTCATTGGAAAAAATTCTCGGAACCCAGAAGAGCGACCTCGTGGCCGACTTCCGTTGCACAGAACTGCCGAATATCGATGAGATCTCTTCAATTTTATACACTTCCGGAAGTACCGGACCGCCAAAGGGGGTCATGGTGTCCCACAGGTGCCTTTACGCAAATTTGTCGCGTTGTACGAAAGACGATCTCATGGCCACGACATCAAGGTCAATGTGGTTTTCACCTTTGGCTTGGTTGAGTGGCTACATGTGTTTGTACAAAGTTATATTTGTGAGAGAAACAAGAATAATTCCTCCGAAATTCTCTGAGGAAAAATGTCTGGAGCTAATCGAGAAGTACAAGGTACGTCATTGAAGTTATTAATTCATCATTTTGATTGGTCAACGAAAGTGTAGAAATGATTTTACAGAGGATCATGATTTTTCGACTTTTCTTATTTTTCATAATCAGGTCGATTGGATGTTCTTGGGAACAAGTAGTATCGTGAGACTTCAAATGTCGCCGGCAATAGGGAAGTACGACTTATCTTCTTTGAAAACACTCTTAGTAGGAGGTGCTGCAATAAAAGAAAATACCTTCCGAGCTATCGCCGAAACCTTTCCTCACGTGGACGTATGCCAGGGTTACGGTAAGAGTAGTAGATTATATAGGTAATATTGCAATGATTCTTCATAATTTATTCAACCTTTAGAAGATATACTTATTTTAACCATACTTGAATATGATTGGAGATTAAACTATATCCCTCGATGTCATTTCCATCGGGTCATCCATATCCCTCGGATGGTTTCAAATATCTCGGAGCGCTTTTAATCCCTCGAATGATTTAAAATCCCTCGGAGCACTTTTAATCCTTCGAATGATTCAACATCCCTCGGAGCCCTCTATATCCCTCGAATGGTTCCAAATCCCTCAGAGCCCTCTATATCCCTCGTATGTTTCCAAATCCCCAGAGCCCTCTATATCCCTCGAATGTTTCCAAATCCCCAGAGCCCTCTATATCCCTCGAATGTTTCCAAATCCCCAGGGCCCTCTATATCCCTCGAATGTTTCCAAATCCCCAGGGCCCTCTATATCCCTCGAATGTTTCCAAATCCCCAGAGCCCTCTATATCCCTCGAATGTTTCCAAAGCCCCAGAGCCCTCTATATCCCTCGAATGGTTGCAAATCCCTCGAAGTCCTCTACATCCCTCGAATGGTTCCAAATCCCTCGGAGCGCTTTTAATCCCTCGAATGATTAAAAATCCCTCGGAGCCCTCTATATCCCTCGAATGTTTCCAAATCCCCAGAGCCCTCTATATCCCTCGAATGTTTCCAAATCCCCAGGGCCCTCTATATCCCTCGAATGTTTCCAAATCCCCAGAGCCCTCTATATCCCTCGAATGGTTCCAAATCCCCAGAGCCCTCTATATCCCTCGAATGTTTCCAAATCCCCAGAGCCCTCTATATCCCTCGAATGTTTCCAAATCCCCAAAGCCCTCTATATTCCTCGAAGGCATCTATGTCCCTCAGAGTCATCCATATCGCTCAGGTACTTTTAACCGATTTCTTCAGGAAATCCCGCAACTACATTTGTTATATATTTGTTTACAATAATTAAATTTTATAAGTCTCGATAATGGACCACAGCTACCACGGAAATTGGAAGTTCTTGCTGCTATCAACGTCCTGATGCAAATAAAAAATATGGGTCGTGCGGACCAATCTGTAGGGGTATGACGATAAAAATTATTGATGTGGAAACTGGAAGAATATTGGGTCCCAATGAAACCGGAGAGCTTTGCGTTAAATCACCCTATATGACAATCGGATACCTTAATAACCCTGAAGCAACGAGAAAATTAATTGACTGCAAAGGTACAAAATGTGACTATACATGAATTTTTTTTTTATGTTAATAACTCCTTGCTTCACGTTACATCATGAAAATTTCGATGATAGGATGGCTGCACACTGGAGATCTTTGTTACTATGACGAAGAGGGCGATGTTTTCTTCGTAGCACGATCGAAAGACATGATCAAATACAAAGAACATCAGGTTCCACCTGTTATGGTTGAAGAGGTCCTTCAGAATCATCCCCAGGTCCTGGAAGTCGCGGTACTCGGGAAACCTCATGATCTTGATGATGAACATCCAATGGCTTTCGTGACGACAGTACCCAACGCTGAGGTGAGCTAGATTTCAAGTGAATAATCGATTCGCTTAGAGTAAATGAAATTTAAAACACTAAATAATCCATTTGAAAAAATATATACATATATATCACATATAATTGATTCAAATATTGGGTTCATTTTAATACTTTCAAATAAATGACTTACCTAAAAATTTAGTGTATCGAATTGTAAATTTTGCTCAGTGTAAAAATTTCAATGGATTATCATACTAATTATGACATGGAAATTAAAAATGTTGATGAACCATAATCACTGACAGCTGTCAGTTCAAAAATTTTCCGCAACTCTCTGGTTTCTATTATAAGCCTATTTTTTTCTACTTGCTGTTACATTAGAACAGATACTAGAATTTTTTAAATTGTATGTGTGGTATAATTTTGCATGGACCAAATTATTAATTGCAGTAACGTTGCTACGTTTTTATTTAGCGCAGTCATTTCTTCGGATTAAATTTTATAATTCTTCGTTTTAATTTGGCATATTTTACAGGTTACAGAAGAGGAACTGCAAAAATTAGTGACCGACACGCTACCAGATTATATGAAACTACGAGGGGGGGTCAAATTTCTTCCCGAATTACCACATACGGCTTCTGGCAAAATAGCCAAAACTGTACTTAGGAAATTGTTGTAATCTTGCACATAGCAAATGTACATTTTTCCAACAGAATTCGGTTTCATGAGTGAATTCGGAGTAGGATCTGTTTGAAATAAATAAAATTTCATTTCGATTCTACAAAACCTTTTTGAAATCAATACGATTTATTTGAATAAAATACATTTTCTTATTTCATCAAGATGGAATTTTCTGCCACTAGCATTTGATGAAAAAAAAAATCCAATGGCCAACCTAATAGAATTTCATTTTAATCAAATAGAATAAATCGTATTAATTTTAAATAAAATTAGGTGTATAATATTAAACAATTGAAGTACCGTAACTTTGCATGATTTGAAAATATCGTCAATTGAGTCCACGGAATTATCCAAAAATTAGTTATGAATATGTGCGTCGAACAATCTTGATGTAAATTTATTAAACTTTTGTGTGATTTTTCTTGTTGCTGTGCAACAAATTATTTTTAGTTCTAGTTTTAATTACCGGCTAAGATATACACATAAATAAATATTCGGATAATTGAGCACTTTTCTTCAATTAAAACACCCATGCAAAACATACAAACTATATTCATTGAATGACTGCGCATTATTATTTATAACCAATGCAAAGATAACTGCTCATTAATTATCAGCAGATAGTAATGATTCAGCACTTACATATATTTTATTATCTCCTCTGACCTCCGCGAGCCTCTTTTACAGGTTTTATCTTTATCCACTCAAGACTTCATTCTCAATTGTGCTCGAGCATCAGTAAACAGTATTTTACGCAAAACGCATTAAACAAATATCAGCTGCTCATAATTTTTTCTGTTATTTTTTTGTTCGTTGGATATTGTTTTTCTAGATTTTTTGGATATATATATATATATATTTTTTTTTTTTCACTATTTGTTGTGTGGATTTTTTCAAATATATTTTTTGTGAATGTTGTTTTGAAAAGATTTGCAAATGTGACGTGCATAGTTCAACGACTTTATAGTCTTGATGACTACGCTCGATAAAAACACGCCACTTCTCTCCATGATGATAGTGATAAGAGATACAATTTGATTGAACCTGCTCATTAGTAACTACTGTGAAACTCCCGAAAATTTACTATCATGAAATTTCAAAATTTTCAGAATTTCACAAATTTTCTGTTTTTTTATTTTTTATTTTTTTAGTCTCTTTTAGGACAATTTTCTGTAACGCTAATTTTCAGCATATTTCATTAGAGCGAATTTTTGAATTTTCCTGAGTTCTACAAAGTTAATGGCGAACGATTAGTAGAAAAACTCAAACATGTTTGAGGAATCTAAAGCTACTAAAGAAGAAAAAAATTGTCTTTTTATTTCATTACAAGACAAGATATGCAATATTTCGTGAATTATGTAAGAATGTAATTTTTTTAAATAAATAATTATCCAAAATTTGTAGTAAAATTATTTTTATATTTTCATTTTTGTATTCTCAGAAATTCCCGTTATTTTCTGCAGATAGTTACTGGAAACACCGAGGGTAGGTAATAATACCGGTAGGAAATATTACCGATTTCTATAACAGACGATAACTGCCTTATCCACGGAAGATATGCTTCGGGAGTTTGTTTAAATAACCATATATTCGATGATTTTTTTAAATTCATTACGTCTCAAGAATATTTATTAAGTGTGTGTAGAATCTTGGGTTTGCAATTCTGATACGCTCATCGAAAAAAAAAATTGGAAACCAAGATTTAATTTTTTTGCGTAAATTTGAAAATGGTTTTTTTTAATGTCTGATCGGTAGTTCCAAATCTACTTGATCAATTGTCTTGAAACTTTTTAGGTATGATTGGTTTTTCATGACAAAAACCATAACTTTTCACACATTTCTCAAAATAAACAAAATTCGAAAAAAACCCTTTTTTTAAATGCATTTAAAAAAAGTTCTTTAATGTAATAATAAATCACACTGACTGACATATAAAAGGTATCCGTCTTACGTTTTTCTTCTTCATTTTTACACGAAAATCATCATTTTTTAAATAATTTTTTATTTTTCAACACTTCTCTCTACGTCACAGTAAAAAATAATAAGAGCAGGATTAATTGTAAGAATTAAAGGACGCATCGCAATAACGATTAGCACTTCTTCTTTGGTATACCACGTTCCGCTGCGGCCTTGAAAAGTGCAATAAGGGAATCAAGGGTTTCCTCCCCTGTGGGAATAATCTGATTAGCCGGAAGAAGGAATCCGTATCTGCCCTTGTCACGAAGCTCGTAAGTGTAAGCGATTTCCGTCTTGAAGGTGCCCTTTACCCAATCAAGCGAACTTCCGGTGGCGATATCTACAATTCAATAAAAAATACTTAAATCAATAATTTTTAAATGAAAATAGTTGGTAACATTTTTGTTTCAATATTTTTCAAATTAAATAAATTAACAAACATTTTTTTTTTCAGAAACATAAATAGTTGTTGAAAATAATTTTTTTGAAACGTAAATTATGATAACGGCTATACTTACAGATCGCCTCGGCGATATTTCCGGTGACGTATTTGGTACCGTATCTCTTCTCCAGAGCGTTAATCGTTTTCGTACCAATGGCAAACTAAAAATAACAAATACGAATTAAAAAAAAGAACCCAAAAACAGAAAATAACAATCTGTCAAAAAATGATTTTTACCAAATAATCTCAACTTCGATTAAGCAAATCTGGAGTCTTAAATTCATTTATTCAACAAAAAATAAATGTGCATTTTAGGAACGTTAATAAAACGTACCAGGTCATCGTAGTTGTCCAAATGGGCGGTAGTGTGTCCATAAGGAAAGAGGAGAAGCTGCGAGTAACTGTGGAAGGCGATGTAGGCGTAGAATTTATCGGAAATCGAAGTTATGTATTCTGAGAGAGTTTTCGTTTCGATGTCCGAAAAGGGAGCGGTTCCGGCGTAGGTGTCAGCGCAAGGGACGCTGCTCGCTCCGCCCTCTGATCATAGAAAGAAAAAAAAATTGTTATACTTTTTAGAAAATAGCTATTTTCACAACGTTACGATTTTTTAAATATTTTTTATTGCATTGGGCATAGATAAAAATGGCACTTTAATGAACTTACCCATCCATTTGTATCCCCAGTTGCGGTTGGGGTCACTGCCATGACAGAAAAGACCGTACGGCGTCCTTGTTTTACGCCAGAGACGATTCTAAAATACAGGAATACAAAAAAATCCCGAATAAAATAAATGATAATTATTTTTGAATAATTGATATTTATGAAAAATTACAGACAAAAAATATACGCAGATGCTAATGTTTTTTTTTCCATTTTTTTTTCATGAGTTTAGAGAAAAACGAAATTAGCCAAAATTTTAATAACATGTTGAGTGTTATTCAATGTTTCGCTTGTATAGTTTTTCAAAATCGCTTCGGCAATTTTACTTTTATGTAATACTCAAAATTTTGCAAAATTGATAAAGCGATTAGAAATGATGCAGAATGGAAATGTTGGTAAAATTTCCATTGCACTTTTGTAAAACTTGATATAGCGTGCACAAATTGTGCTCGTAAACAAGACAATCTTCAGTGACCATTTACTTTATCTCTTTATAATAATTAAATTTTGTAGTAACTATTTCTTGATTTAAATTTCGCTTCAACAGCGTTTTTTAATTATGTATTTAAAACAAAGATGGAAAGTAGAACCTTGTTTATTTTCTTCTCATTAGCAAGTCAAAATCGATTAACACAATTGCTCAAAAACTTAATAGCCTTTTACGATTCATCATTAGCTTCTTATGATTCTCTCATTAATTCACAATTAATTATGCAAATCAATGGACAAATCTTACCAACATTATTCAAAATCGATTAACACAATTCCTCGAAAACTTAATAGCCTTTTACCATTCATCATAAGCTTCTTATGATTGTCTCATTAATTCACAATTAATTATGCAAATCAATGGCCAAATCTTACCAAAATTTTTCAAAATTAGCCTTTTACGATTCATTATTAGCTTCTTATGATTCTCTCATTAATTCACAACTAATTATGCAAACCAATGGCCGAATCTTACCAAAATTTTTCAAAATCGATTAACACAATTCCCCGAAAACTTAATAGCCGTTTACCACTCATCATTAGCTTCTTATGATTCTCTCATTAATTCATAATTAATTATGCAAATCAATGGCCAAATCTTACCAAAATTTTTCAAAATTAGCCTTTTACGATTCATTATTAGCTTCTTATGATTCTCTCATTAATTCACAACTAATTATGCAAACCAATGGCCAAATCTTACCGAGGTGTGAGTGTAGACGTAACCATCAGGGTTGAAGTTCGGAAAGATGTACCAATCGTGGCTCTCGGCGAGGTTTCTGATTTCCGTGTTATTGCTAGTGAGGAATTCGTTGAGAATGTAAGTTACAGTGGCAGGAGTGATCCATTCGCGAGCGTGAATTCCACCCTCGATGAAAACGCCAGGATTATTTTTCTTGAAGGACAATTTCACTCCCTTTATTTCCCGACCCTCGTAAGTTCTTCCACCGATGATTATCTCGATTTTGTCAGGATATGCCTTTGCCAACGAGTCCAGATACGCGTAGATCTCTTCGAGAGTGTGATAACTCGTCCAATCGAATCCAGCTTTGCCAAATCTGCTGTCCGGTGGATTTTCGTTTTCAACCAACGCTTGCACGTTCTCGACGAAAGTTTCGTAATTAATTCCAGACGATTTCATCAAACGATCGAATTCTTCGACTCTGTCAGGTCCGACCATCACGTCGACGGACTCGTTGACGTAACTCGGGGCTTTCCAGAACGAATACTAAAAACAGAAACGACCAATTAATTTTATTTATGTTAATACGAGACATTATGATAATGAAATTAATTTATTTAATGAATAAATGTAACGCAGTGGGTAACGATTAAAAATGTACATCGTGGGAACGTCAATTTGCGGAGGAGAGGATAAATTATTTACTGTTGTATTTAATATTATTATTTGGATAATTTGAAAATGGATTTTTTTAATTGATGGGCATCAATTTGTTGTGCTTTCATTAATTGTGGTTCAAAAAGTCGGGAAAATATTCAAAAAATTATTTGCAGACAACAATTTAAAAAAAAAAGGGTTCACATTTTACTACTTTTTTATTCATAAAAACGTTTGACATAATTTTAAAAAATCATATTTGTTGACAGAAAATCAGTTTATTCGTTAAATGGTAAAGTTAAACACCACTTATCAGCCTCAAGAAATTAAATAAAAATATTAAACCCGGTAGCTAATTATATCAAGAATATACGATACTAAATTCTCACATTCACATCCCAAGTACTACCTAATGCAAACTAAACAAAAAATTCGTTTGTGTCCGCGGCTAAAAAATAAGACAAAAATATTTCCAAAAGTTCGTGAAATAAACCAAGAAACAAAAAGGTCCCAAAATAGCAATAAAGTGAAAACCTTTTTCATAAAATTTTTTCTAAACCCAAAAATCTTATTGCATATCCCCTTAGGAGCAAAACCATTTTTAAAAAAAGCGTCAACGTACCTCATGGTCATGGAATTCGTCGAACTTCTTGAGGAACTCGAGTTCTCGTTGATTGGTAGGAATGGCCCTTAAGACCTTGTAATTATCGAAGCTTCTTTTGTGGGCGGCGACGAGCGCGAGGAGCGCGAAAATCACGGTAAACTTGAGCATGATGCCGCTGCAACGAGAGTCAGATTGGGAGTAAGAAAATTTTTCTTCCACTCACGAGAATATATAGTGACTATGGTGAAAGTCGGAATACATTAATTTTTTAGTCGATATAATGGAAAGAAACGGTTCTGCACTCGAGAGGCCAATGGACGTGCAATATCTTACTTTACAATGCACTTTTCCTATTTGGAATCGAGGCAGCAGGCACGTGAGAAATGGGCTGAATGGGTTGCAATGTCTTTGCTCGTGACTTACCCTCTACCGTTACTCATGAACGTGTAACCAGGTTCCATTCAGGCCTCGTCTATTTATCCGGAGTCTTCGTCTGCTTCCCAAGGATAAGCCTCAAGTTTCCGATAGTAAGCAGAAATTCAGAAGCGCATTCGTGCTATCGATTAATCGATGGTTCAGAAAAATTCGAGATACTTTATCACAGCGCAACGAGAGATACTGGATCAGCGGAGAGGAATCTTTTGTTGCAGACGAGCGCTTGATTGTTGGACTGAATCTGTAATGAAATCGGACAAAAATGTCAGATAATCCGGACGCATAGCTTCTCGTGATAATCAATCGGTGATAACGGAGAATTAAATCTGAGCAGAAGTAACTACGAGGAAAAATCTGGGCTCCACAAATGTTGATACAAAGGTCATTGACCCGGTGACCACTGCGAAAGAAAAAAACGAATATTTCGTGAAAATGCTAATTTGTTTTTTTACCTGTGCAAATTTTTACCAGGAATTTTTTATTAAAGAACATTATCGGTGAATATATATTTGTCCTGTACAAAAATTTTTGGAGTACATTTATTGTTTTTGTATTGTAATCTGGGCTCCACAAATATTGATACAAAGGTCATTGACCCGGTGAACACTGCGAAAGAAAAAAAACGAATATTTCGTGAAAATTCTAATTTGTTTTTTTACGTGTGCAAATTTTTACCAGGAATTTTTTATTAAAGAACATTATCGGTGAATATATATTTGTCCTGTACCAAAAAATTTTGGAGTACATTTATTAATTTTTCATTGATATTGAAATTAATAACTTTTATTCAATTGTAATTTAATCGTGTAACCGAGTTTTTCATTAGTAAAAATGGTGATTTTTGGTATGTTATTTTTCCATGTGTTTAATGAAAGTCAACTGGTTATTAATATTTTATCTTAAAACTGATCGGGAACGGCGAATACATTTTAGTAGCGTAATTATTTATCTGACATTATGTTTGTTTAGTATGTGATGGAACTTCGTTTGTTAGAGAGAAATAATTATTTTTGTCAATAACTCATTTCTGTGTCACATTATTTTGCAATATTATAAATCTATCTTTTGTTTATGCGATAAAAATTGATTGTTGGAGATTACAATTCTACCAGACAACTGCGCACACACGAAATACGTAATGCTGATCATGAATCTCTTAATCCCTCCCTTCTTCCCCCTCCAACCGTGACATTCCTCAAAAATTAATAAATATCGATCGCAATATCTCCTCATAGAGGTGACTTTATTAAAAATAAATAATCATGTAAAATCGATGTGAAAGTTCACCAATGATTGCAACAAATATTGTTTATCATGTTCCCAATGAGTTGAGGAAGATCGATAACGAATTGGGAAGCCAAATCAGTGGTAAATTTTCGTAATCGATTGCTTAGAGTTTAATGCATCGATATATATATATATATATATATTTTTTTTTTTATCACTTTATCAATACTCTGAATGATGATACATATTGTGAATTATAAATAGCTTTTTTATAACAAAGCGATGATATTTTCTTGAAAACATAACAATGATCTAAGAACATGACTTTACCAGCAGGACAATTGTGGACATCCACTTTATCACTCAAGACTTCGAGACTCGAGAGTCCGGAGCGCATTATATATGCATGCCTACGCATTAAAGTGATAGAGCACGTAAAGGGGCCAACAGCAAACGAGGATTTAGATAAGTAAATAAGGAACAGAGATAAAAAAATTTCTTTGACTTTTATGATCCATGGGGAATTTTTCCATTTCCAATGATATACTGACCAACGATTTTTTTCCGTAAATAAATAGTTTTTTTGTTTTTTCTTCCTCAGGAAGCTTTGTGATAGTAAAAAATTTTTTAAACAATATTTTCATGTCAGTGTGTTCAAAATGTTCCAAAACGTCGAGAAAACACATTTAGAAAAAAATGTCTGTCCGTGTGTGTGTGTGTGTGTGTGTATACAGATGATTAATCCTTTATAACTCAAAAACCGTTTGAGATATCGAACAAAAATTTATACCACATGTTGAGGGTTTGAATTCCCTTAATTGGTTCAATTTTTAGCAAAATCTATGCAGTCATTTGTTTTTTACAGCATTTTCAATTTTTTCGAAATTCTCTGTACGCTCTCTAACTTTTACATTGTTTGAGATATCAACCTTCAATTCACAGTGAACATTGTTTATCATTGAAAAAAGTTTGGTATTGAATTTGGTGTCAATCCGTCGAGCCGTTTAATATTTATGTCATTTACATTTTTCGAAAAAAAATTTTTTTGCTCCAAAGTCCGTAAATAATGGCAGATCGAGTTGAAATTTGGACCAAACATAGGTTTTTACTTTGCAACTCAACGCCACATGAGAAAAAGTTTTTTTTTAAAAGGCGATAGATTATATGTAGCGTAAATTTGTTCGATTGACCGATTGAGCGATCGATTGAGTCGATTCACAAACCAAACTAATGAATGACAAAACAAAGCTTCTTGAGGAAGCCAAAAGTGATAGATGTAATTTCATACAATCCGAGTAGGATACATTGCGACAAAAAGAAAGAGAGGAAGCAATATGCCAATGTAGTTGGCAGCATTTTTTTTAATGACTGAATTTGTTAGAATGTGACAGATCAAGAATTAGAAATGTGATCATAAAAGGACTTTAATTATTCATGGAGAATTTTTTCTCACTCAATGATACACTGACCAATTTTTTTCACAAATTTTTTATTTTTATTTTTTCAAATAAAATTCAGCATTCATGCTAAATTCACAACCAAGAGTTGAAAATGTAGTAATTTCATAAAAGGACTTTTATGATACAGGACTATTTTTTTTCCTCATCCAATGTTACACCAACCAATATTTCTTTCTGAACCAATTTATTTATTTATTTATTTTTTATTTATTTTTTTTCTTGAAAAAAGAACAGAATTTGTATGAAATGAGCAAGAATTGGAAATGTGGTGATTTCATAAAAGGATTTTTATGATACAGGACGATTCTGTTCCTTATCCAATGATACACCGCCCTTTTTTTCAGAAATAAATAGTTTATCTTTTATTTTTTATTTCTTACAAAATACAGCAGTTGTACAAAATTCACAGTCCGATAATTGGGAGTGCGTGGTAATTTGACGGAAGGCAAAGTGTGGTCGGTAAACGTGCTTCTAGAGATTCACATTCTTATTGCCTTTTGGGGATTCCACGGGCACCGGCTTCCTTGAAGAGTGCCACCAAGGAGTCCAAAGTTTCCTGACCAGTGGGTATAATCTGGTTGGCAGGAAGAACGAATCCGTATCTGCCCTGGTCACGAAGTTCGTAGGTGTAGGCAAGTGGAACATCGAAAGAAGCCTTGACCCAATCCACGGAACCTCCGGTGGCGATGTCTGATGATTTTAAGAAAGTTACATCAATTCCGAAATCATGAAAATATTTTTTATTTCTCTACTAAAATGATAATAAAATTTCATTGCCTTGCAATATACTTTTTTACGTTCTCATTGAATAATTAGTACAATTCAATCTGTACTTTCAAACCTCTGAAATACATTTATAAAGCGTTCTATGTTTCTCAGTTTAATGATCTCAATTCAATTCAATTTTTAAATATAGTTAAAAATGTTTAAAATATAATTTGTACTTTCAAACCTCTGAAATACATTTATAAAGCGTTCTATGTTTCTCAGTTCAATGATCTCGATTACATTTAAAAAAAAAAATTAATTATACTTACAGATGGTTTCAGCAACGTTTCCAGTCACGTATCGGGTGCCGTATCTCTTGGCCAGAGCTTGGATTGCTTTCGTTCCAATTGCGTACTGGAAAATAATAATAAATTCGTAAGTGAAAAATTAATAATGTGCTGGATGAAAAAATAATAATAAATTATGTAATTTTTATGATAAATAATGTTGATTCTCTTAAATGCCCAAAAGGAGACGTACCGATTCCTCGTAGTTGCCCAAATGTTGCTTGGTGTGTCCGTAAGGGAAGAGAAGAAGCTGCGAGTAGCTGTGGAAGGAAATGTAGGCGTAGAGGTTGCCGGAAACTGAAGTTATGAACTCGGAAAGTGTCTTGGTCTCGATGTCGGACCACGGAGCAGTTCCGGCATAAGTGTCGAGGCAGGGTTCGCTGCTGGCTCCACCCTCTGATAAAATAAATAATAATATCAATTAACAAAATGGAAGGACCCTTAAAATTACATCAAAGTGGAGCATCACAATTTTTCTAAATCAAATTGTATCAAGTTACATTGAACCAAATTAACATTTGAAAAAATTCTCATGCATAAACCAATTCTTTTTTGTCACATTATTTATTTGCCAACTTACGCATCCATCTGTATCCCCAATTGCGGTTGGGGTCCGAGCCGTAGCAGCTATAAGTGTAGGGTTTCCTGGTCTTACGCCAAAGACGGTCCTGACAAACAAAAAAACAAAGAAATTTTACAATTTCGAAAGTATTTCGCATTATCGATAGAAAATTTACAATCCCATTTTAAAAAATACTATTTTTCATCTGGTCTTGCAACATCGCCAAACGTATTAACGAATTAGCTGAAAAAAATCTTGAGCAGCAACGTAATTCGACAAATGTTTAAAAAAATCATTCCCTTCCAATTAACCAAAATTCCGCAAGAGAAAAATCTGCAACTTGTAGCAGATCATTAAGTTATCGTGTAGTTATCATTAATAACCGTGACTGTTTACTCTTTTTTTTTTTCAAATTGAATTCAATTCCAAAATATACTAACGTTATTCACATAGACCAATAATTAACAGTAATCAAGTTTTTTTAAATAAATATATGCACATTTGCGTAAACTGACTTTCTTGACAGTGTGTAAAAATGGATTAGGAGAATCTTCCGTGCAACACTTTTCTTCCGTTATTTTTATCAAGTGTAACCATAGCTATCTTATCAGTGATGTTATAATAATAGATTAAATTGCGCATTTATTCTTACGGTGGTGTGAGTGTAAACAAAGCCATCAGGGTTGACAGAGGGGAAGATGTACCAGTCGTTGCTCTCGGCAAGTGCTCTGACTTCGGGATCCTGGCTGTTCAAGAATTCATTGATAAGATAGGTCGCAGTGGCAGGTGCAATCCATTCGCGAGCGTGTATTCCACCCTCGATGAAAACGGTAGGATTGTTCTTTTTGAAGGAGAGCTTGATTCCCTTGATCTGACGACCCTCGTAAGTCTGACCACCGATGACGACCTCAGCTTTGTCGGGATGTGCTGCGGCGACGTCGTCCAGATAAGCGTAGATCTCTTCGAGGGTGTGATACCTCGTCCAGTCGAAAACGGCCTTTCCGCCTCTGTAGTTCGCCGGAGGGTTTTCCGCGTCGATCAATTCTTGCACGTCTTCGATGAAAGTCGAGTACGTTGTGCCAGTCGCGCGCATCATCTTCTCGAACTCACTGATTTGTTCGGGTGCGACCATCAAATCGGCGGGCACTTTTGGGAATGTCGGGCCATTCCAGAAAGTGTACTATCGAAATCATTAAATGTTGTGAAGTTACAAATGGACTTAAGACGGAAATTTTAATGGAATTTTAAATTGAATTTCAAGTTGAATTAAAAATTGGATTCACAATTTAAGTTTCATTTGATTTTTTAATTGATCTTTCAATTTAACTTTGAATTGAAGTTTTAATTGTAAAACTTGAACCTGAGCTTGAAATCTTAAGTGAAGTCAGAATTACACTTGAAATTGAGCTTGAGATTTAAATTTCATTCGATTTTTTGATTGATCTTTAAATTTAACTTTGAATTAAAATAAAGATTGTCAAACTTGAAGCTGAGCTTGAACTCTTAAGTGAAGTCAGAATTACACTTGAAATTGAGCTTGAGATGTAAGTTTCATTCGATTTTTTGATTGATCTTTAAATTTAACTTTGAATTAAAATAAAAATTGTCAATCTTGAAGCTGAGCTTGAACTCTTAAGTGAAGTCACAATTACACTTAAAATTGAACTTGAAATTGAACCCAAGATGGAGATAGTAACTTCAAGCTTCGACATTCATTTCAAACGTACCTGTTCAGAAACCTCGGAAATCTTTCGCAGCAACACTGTTTGTTCTTCATTGTTGGGAGTTACCCTGAAGACTTTGTAGCCGCTGAAATTCTTCGGCTCCGCAGCCGCGATGGCCACCAGCGCCAACACAACAATCAATTTCATCATGACGGCTCTGTAAAATGAGCTATAAAAAAAAAAAAAAAAAAATTAATTTTAATGAAAAATGCTTTAAAAAACTGCAATTAAAATCACATGATGACCCCAGATTTTCCATATTCGAAAACAAAATCCCACCGCACATAACTAAACTTAAAAAAAAAACATTCTTTCACAAACTGACCCAAATTAACTTATTTTTCTTATTTTTCACTTCCACTACCTTTCCTTGCTATAATTTACTTTATGGTTCTTATATATTGCAAGTAAATTAACCGAAGCGCGATAAATAAATTTAATCTCCAATTGAAAATCCAATTGACTTGTGGAATTAAAAAAAAAAAAAAAAAGGAGCAGACTTACCCCTTTCAACGTATGTTGACCGTTTGACATCTCTTCATTAACGTTTCAGGTATTTATATCGACGGGCTTTATTTGCGCACGTCACTAAACACGAAGTCCTCATTAGTTTCCAGCCAAACTACCAAAAGATATCGGGGATAACGGCAATCTTTCTTTTTTCATTTGATTAGATAGAGAATAAATTAATCGGACTTTGTAAGGTGTATCGAGCTTTCTTAACAGAGCTAATAGTTATCTTCAATGTTTTATCAGGTGATTTTACTTGCCTCTTGAAAGATGCTTGAGGAGTATTATGGGTATCATTTTTTTAGCGGGGCTATGCACTTATAATTGGAAATGACTTCATAATTTGTAAATATAGAGAAGTCTGCACAGCTGCTTCACTTCCGGGCGATAATCATGCCCAATGGAAATTTGCGAAAAAAATTAAAGTCATTATTGCGATGACAGCAATACTCTAATTGATACATTTTTTCTTAAATTGCTGATGATTTCATAACATATTTGATGGCAAATATGATAATGATAATATGATGTGTATCCTCATATTATCTTTAATTTTGATTTATTTTCTTTATTTAATTATTTATTTATGAATAAATAAAATTCTCTCATTGATACATTTTTATTTTTATTGCTGATGATTTCATAAGATATTTCATGGTAAATATGATGATAATATGATGTGTATCCTCGATTTTTGTTCAATTCATTGATTCCTTAAGAGGGTCGATTTTCATTGGCGGATTTCGCTCGTTTGATTCTAACTGATGCTATATTTAAAAAAATGGTACATCTCAAAAAAGAAACACCATTAAGAAGATCTAAAATTGGATGTTTTTAAGGGTTAAAAAATATATGAAAGGAAAAAGTTTAAAGAAAAAACATTATGCCGATTTGTTTATTAAAATTTCTTTGAAAATATCTATCAATATTTATTTTTTATTTCATATCCAATCAAAGTAAATAATTTAAAAAATTGTATAGATTTGGAAAAATTGTGCTGAAAATATTGCTCCATTAATTTCAGCGCTCATCAACAACCCATCAATAACACATTATAAAGTCATCAATAAAATTCACGTATTTCGTTATGGGAATTTAATATCATATTCTTAACTTGTTCAGTAAATAGTGTCTCCCTCTTAAACCGACATTCGTTTCTCACAGTAAATAATTATTTACGATTAACATTCAAACAATAGCGAATGGAAAAAAAATTGGTCATTCCGCAAAACGGTAAAAAAAAGCAGGAATATTTGTTACCGGCTTGCGAATATTTGTACAATAATTAAGTATACGGTGTTCCAGAAAAAAAAGTGTGCCGCGAGAGATTGCATGGCATCAAGTGCTCATACAATTATGTTTGCGGAATGAATAAACATGAGTGATGCTTATCGCAAATATATTATTATACTCGGGAATTTGTTGCAAGTAAACGGATGGGATTTTAGTTTAAAAAATATATATATATTTTATTTCACAAATAAATCATACATGCATTCCCAAATGAAATATTAATCATTCTATTGACGAATATACTAAATCAATGAACGTCTTTAAAGAAACTAACAACTTAAATTGGAATAAAAAAAATACTGAATTCATTATTTGCCCTCAACAAAATCCACTGATTTTTGCGTGTACGTGAAATTTTTTATTTCACACTTCCTCGGGCATTAATTGTTTTAAATAATTTATCGTATTTTCATTCGCCGGTTTAAACGTCCTATTTTTTTTTACGAATCTAAAATATCGGTATTTTTATGTCGTTACACGTTAATCACATAATTACATTAATTTACTGTTTAAGAGCATCATAAATAACTTTCCATTCGAATAGTGTTTTCTTTAAGCAGCTGGTCATTAATGTAGGGAAATTGAGAGCGTCGCCGATACATTGATAACTTTTGAATTTCATAAGCGTATAATAAGGCTGTTTGGAGATCGGTTAAATGCACATATTATCGAAAAATACGATTCACAATATTATGTCTTACTTAACGGCCATTTGAGTATATTTACAATCTTCCTGTTCATAATCAGAATTGATATGAGTTAAGATTTCACTTGGATTAGATTAGCAAAATCGAAAGCGTACCAGAAGTCGATATCTGTAGACGGTTTTTCCCGAACTCGTAACTTATCATGACTTCATCATTGCATTAGTCCGTATCTTCAATACGAGGTTCTTATCTCATGCATCGCGTAGTAGTTCGAGAAATTTACGCATTTTATTGCTTATAAATATTTATAATCTCCCCTTACTCGTATCTTCGTATTAGAAATTTATTCACATCTGATATAATATTATTGTGCATAAAATCCAATTCATCAGATACTTTCCTGTATAACGAGGACACGTAATAAAATTAATGAGTAGTGTCATTGATTTGAATTTCGTTTAGAAAAATGTATTCGTCGAAATCTTTCAAATAACCCGAAATGATTTTGAAAATTACATTATCGAAAGGGTTTTTGAACTTCAATTATCGAACATTTTATTCATCAGCTGCTGCATTAAATTCAATATACGAGTACAGTCAAATTACGAATAATTTTATTACATTTATTTATTTCCATATTAATTACCCTGATTTTCATAGGATTTCGTAGAAAATTCTGTTATTATTCTATTTCACTTGAATATCAAATGTCATATGCCAGTTTATTTTGAATGCAGTATATATTTCAATTTAATGCAAAAAAGGCATTGACACGTAAAAATACACTTTACATAGAAGAAAAATTCGAATGAGGCACTTTTTGTTATTTTCGTTCAGATAAGTGTTCAACATGAACGATATACAAGGAAATTTAACGAATTAAGTTACGTTACATTACATTACATTACATTATTTGGAAACTGTACACGGTAAATTATCGACAATCAGTACACGCGTAAAAATATTAACTGAAGATAACGGCAAAAAGGGCGTAAATAAAATCCTCCTTATCAGCTACTGCAAAATACGGCCTCGACTCTGAATTTCAAAAAATGTTATATAGTTTTTGGAAATTTTTGGCGGTTACTCAGGAAAGTGTGAAATATTCTTGAAACTAAAAAAAGTTTACAGCAATAATTTGATGCTCCTGCTATAAATAAATAAATCTTTATTTCAGAGTTCGAAAGATATTTTTTTTAAATGACGTCCTTTTCTTCAAGTGACGTGTTATACTGACCGAGCCGAGTGAGATAGCTAGATCTTCCCAGTGTTATTTTTTACCACGGTTGCATTTTTTAAATAAAAATGGAGAAGTACTGACTGCAGAGTGCTATGACGCAGTCAGTATTACTCATATTTTGACCGAAAAATCAAGTGTGCCCAAAAATAACACCTTGCGATTTTTATTATCGACTGATCTATAACAGATTATCTTATATTAAAACTGATATTATTGCAATTATATCAATGTAAGAATAAATAGCTGTAAAACATGTTGCAAAACAGATATTATCCACGTCAACTTTTGTTGGCCCTGATAAGGGCCGGTTAAATGGGCAGCTTGAGACTTAAGCTCTTTCTCCGCGAATACGACGTGCCAGTTGGATGTCCTTAGGCATGATGGTAACTCTCTTTGCGTGGATGGCGCACAAGTTCGTATCCTCAAAAAGACCAACGAGATAAGCCTCACTGGCTTCCTGAAGGGCCATTACAGCGGAACTCTGGAATCGCAAGTCAGTCTTGAAATCCTGAGCGATTTCACGAACAAGACGCTGGAAGGGCAGCTTGCGGATCAAAAGCTCAGTGCTCTTCTGATAACGACGAATTTCTCTAAGAGCCACGGTTCCAGGCCTGTAGCGATGGGGCTTCTTCACTCCCCCGGTAGCTGGTGCGCTCTTACGAGCCGCTTTAGTTGCCAGCTGCTTTCTGGGAGCCTTGCCTCCGGTAGACTTGCGAGCGGTTTGCTTGGTACGAGCCATCACGTCAGAAAATTCTGATGTAAGATCTCAAAGGAGCGAAGTATGCTGTCGGAGAGTCAGCAACGAACTGTACGTTCTCCCTCTAGCAGAGTCGTTTTATAGACACTCCAGTGGTGGCGACGATTCCCATTGGCTGTTAGCGGCAGGGTGGGGATGGAGTGGCAGAAAGTAAATATAAGTCGGAGCGTTCTCTGTTTGGACATCACTTCGTTTGTGAGTCTCCAATCGTGCAGATCTCTAAGCGTTTGGGAAAATGACTGGTCGCGGTAAGGGAGGAAAGGGACTTGGAAAGGGAGGAGCGAAGCGTCACAGGAAAGTTCTTCGTGATAACATCCAGGGAATAACCAAGCCCGCTATTCGTCGTTTGGCCCGTCGAGGCGGTGTCAAGCGTATTTCCGGCTTGATCTACGAAGAAACACGTGGAGTTCTCAAAGTATTTCTTGAGAACGTCATCCGTGATGCCGTCACTTATACCGAACACGCCAAGAGGAAAACTGTGACTGCAATGGACGTCGTCTACGCTCTTAAACGCCAAGGCCGCACTCTTTACGGATTCGGTGGATAAGCTGTATCTGCTTTCTCAAATACAACCGGCCCTTTTCAGGGCCAAAAATCAATAAAAACGTACGGTTCACTTTTTATGCAACGCTGACAATAGTTAATTAACAAAATCGATAATCGATAATATATTATTCAATATATCATAAACGATAGTAGTACAAGCAGAGTCCTCCGCACGTCTACCACCAAAATTTGTTTCGATTCGAGGAATGAAAAAATGGAGCAGAGCCCACTATTAAAGCCATCTCATATTACGTAGCAGACTTTAGAAAATTGTAAAATAAAGCAAATAACGGGCAAAAATTCTATCATCTCCAAGACTAATGCCACGACGCTAGCGGTCTCCGTGAAATCATGAATCCTTTACGTCGAACGCAAGTATACAATACTAAGATATTTAACCTCCGATTCTATACGTATCCACACACGATTCGCTGCATCCACACTCGTCAAAAACGGTCATTCCGATCGCGGTAGACTACGATTCATATATTCACAAAAGCCAGATTCGACACCGCCTTTTCTCCACTAGGGGGAAGGATGTGTCACCAGCCAAGCGAGGGGACACTGCCGTCCCATTTCAGGGCAGCAACTAAAATGACCGCTCGGTTTCGAGATCGAAATACTTCGTTCTAATTCGTCCAGTGACGCCGCCAAATTTCTCAGTGTAGATTGAAAGATTTTGTCACGTATCGGTACGAGTTTTAATTTATTACTTTTCCATCAATCTGCCGAATGTTACCATTGATTAACTTGCAAATATGTGGTAACGTTTCTAATTTCTGTTACTACATTATCTATCACCAGTAACATGATATTGAAAACGCTTAATTTCCATAGTTATCACTAAGTGTTCCATTCTTTGGGCTGTTATTCCATGGTTCATGATTATGAGGTTCATGTAGTTCGGTGAAAGCTTAAAATATTCAAACTCACGACACACTGTTTATGAAATCTAAAAACTTCCTTTACAGATACTTCAGCTACTGTGAACAAGTCTTACGTTTTGAAATTTTTGATGGCCCTGAGAAGGGCCGATTGGTTTTGGTGTCGGTTCATTTTACTTGGAGCTGGTATACTTGGTAACAGCCTTGGTTCCTTCACTGACGGCGTGCTTGGCGAGTTCACCAGGCAACAGAAGCCTGACAGCAGTCTGGATTTCCCGAGATGTAATGGTGGATCTCTTGTTGTAATGAGCAAGCCGAGATGCCTCAGCGGCAATGCGTTCGAAGATGTCGTTGACAAAGCTGTTCATAATGCTCATTGCTTTGCTCGACACTCCAGTGTCAGGATGGACTTGCTTCAGTACTTTGTAGATGTAAATAGCGTAGCTCTCCTTCCTCTTACGCTTCTTCTTCTTGTCGGTCTTCGTAATGTTTTTCTGGGCCTTGCCAGCCTTCTTCACGGCTTTACCACTTGCTTTCGGCGGCATGGTGCAAAATACTTTGTACTACTAAACTTCGAATACTGAAGAGATCCCGGAGCTGAGTGGTGTCAGCCGATCGCTGGCCTTTATTTAAAACCAAACATGAACCGACTGGCGCACCAATCAAACGAAGTGAGAGAGTGGGGGAAGCACATCGGTCTTCCCAATCGCCGCGCCAATAAGAAGCGACGAGGGGCGGGTGAGAGATTTTCTACGTCGCGATTGGAGCGCTGATGGTACCGAATGGTCTAGAATACAGATGCTCAGACGAATCTTTGGGTCATACACGCCACGGAGCAGTCCGTTCTATCAAGTGTGTTTATCCGTCGTCAATTGAAATCAACATGTCTGGTCGCGGAAAAGGTGGCAAAGTAAAGGGAAAGTCAAAGACTCGTTCTAACCGAGCTGGACTCCAGTTTCCAGTCGGAAGAATTCACCGTCTTCTCCGCAAAGGAAACTACGCTGAACGAGTTGGAGCCGGTGCTCCCGTATATTTGGCTGCTGTTATGGAATATCTGGCCGCTGAAGTTCTCGAGTTGGCTGGAAACGCAGCTCGTGACAACAAAAAAACGAGAATCATCCCTCGTCATCTTCAACTGGCAATTCGCAACGACGAAGAGTTGAATAAACTGCTTTCTGGCGTCACCATTGCTCAAGGAGGGGTCCTGCCAAATATTCAAGCTGTCCTTCTTCCCAAAAAGACTGAGAAAAAAGCTTAACTTCCATCCTCTCTGATAAAACGGCCCTTTTCAGGGCCAGCAATTATTTTAACGAAGATTCACTCTCGCTCATATGATATCAATGTTACCTATATCGCTGGTTTTATCGCCGTTTCCGTAATGGTATTATTTCCCTCTGTTTTCTCTTGAATGATATGTGTTTTGAATAGATCGCAAAAAACGAGTTACGTCGACATCTGATCATATTGATTACAGAAACGGTAAAAGTCCTTTTTCTGGATAACTTGTATTCGAATTTCATATAAACAACAATTTGGTTGAAAACGTTTCGTAAGTAATTGCACAGTACGCCAATCACCCCCGCATTTTTAGTATTTCGTAATTCGGCGGAGCTTAAAAGCTAAAAAACTGTAATCTTCAGGAACTGAGAAACTTTTACGTATAAACTGAATCAAAGTTACATATATTTTCTATTAAAAAACAAGAAATTTTAATGTTTCAATGTTCAACGGGTTATCGACTTCTCAATTCACAATTTTGTTTTTGTTTAATTGAACACGACAGAATCATGGAACTTCGCGCAGTTTATATACCACTAGTGCTTCAATCACATTTCCTCACTTCATCCATCCACACAATCACGTTCCCTCGGGTTATCATCTATAGGGAAATGTGAGTAGCTGAAGTACCATAGAATATTTTACATTAAATCCCACTAAGTTACTTATTTATGTTTATTCGCATTTACTTCTACACCATGCTGATTAAGAGCTATCAAGCGCATGCATACGCAGCGCCGTGGCAAAAAGGGGAACAAAATTTTTGTGTACAAAGTACGGCAAAATAAATGAAAAGTTGGGTAAAAAAATATCAAAAATGAATTACCTTGATTAATTCTACATGACTATCAACTTTTTTCAGAAAATAATTACAGAAAGCACAATAAGTGAAAAAGTTGAGCGCAATGCATGCTCCATCTTTGCGTTTATAAAAATAATTTCATACGATTTTGATGAGTCGTATTTTGAACACAAAATTTTGAGATGGTATCTGCTATATTATAGTACTGTAAACAAAGTTGGTTACGTGTGCTTGATGGCTCTTCTTGGGTGGATATTCTTAGTTCATGTTATTATTGGTAAGATTAATGGGTCTCCCTTATTAGAAAGAAAAAAACATCGCCAAATCATATGTACAAGATAATTCCTTCGTTAGAATAATTGTTGGCCCTAAAAAGGGCCGATAGGTTCGTTGTAATAGTTCAAGCTTTCTTCTCAGTCTTTTTTGGAAGGAGGACTGCCTGGATATTTGGTAGTACTCCACCCTGAGCGATGGTGACGCCAGAGAGAAGTTTGTTCAACTCTTCGTCGTTGCGAATGGCCAGTTGAAGATGACGAGGGATGATTCGCGTTTTCTTGTTGTCACGAGCTGCGTTACCAGCCAACTCGAGAACTTCAGCGGCCAGATATTCCATTACTGCAGCGAGATAGACTGGAGCTCCAGCACCGACTCGTTCAGCGTAATTTCCTTTACGGAGAAGACGGTGAATTCTTCCGACGGGGAACTGGAGTCCAGCACGGTTCGAGCGAGTCTTTGACTTGCCCTTTACTTTTCCACCTTTGCCGCGTCCAGACATGTCGATTAGGTTAGATTGAACGTACGTGACACGAAAAACGGTTCAAGACCGAATGATACCAAAAGACTCTCAGCCGACTACTTTATAGACCGTGCGGCCCAACCATCACTCCAATCACAACGCAGAGAATTCTTATCCCCTCCCTCTTTGCTTGTGATTGGAGCGGCGGTCGAACGCCGAGGTCCTTCCCTACTCTCTGCTGTTATCTGATTGGTACGGCGCTGAGTTCGTGTGAGCTCTTAAATAAATGCTGGCAAACGTCGAACTTCATTCCGCTGCCAGACCTTGTCAGTTACCATTATTAAAGTGAAAACTATATTGAACCATGCCCCCGAAAGCAAGTGGAAAAGCCTTGAAGAAGGCGGGTAAGGCCCAGAAAAACATCTCGAAAACCGACAAGAAGAAGAAGAAGCGCAAGAGGAAGGAAAGCTACGCTATCTACATCTACAAAGTGCTGAAACAAGTTCATCCTGACACCGGAGTGTCGAGCAAAGCAATGAGCATTATGAACAGCTTTGTCAACGACATCTTCGAACGCATCGCCGCTGAGGCATCTCGGCTTGCTCATTACAACAAAAGATCCACCATAACTTCTCGGGAAATCCAGACTGCCGTCCGGCTTCTATTGCCTGGTGAGCTCGCCAAGCACGCCGTCAGCGAAGGAACTAAAGCCGTCACTAAGTATACCAGCTCCAAGTAAAAAATCTTGGAACCATTGAAATTCAACGGCCCTTTTAAGGGCCAATAAAACCTCAAAACGTATAACAATTGTTCTGCCAATAAAAGTCTATGAATACATCATTTGTCTCATTATGAGTAGCCTCGGCTCAAATTTTCTTTCTTTTCATACTTTTGAAGAACTTGGTGGAGTTAAAAGGCATCTGAAAAAAAAAAACTGCCAGTCCTCTAGGAATGTCTAAGAACAAAATGTATTTCATTCGAATCTAGGCATGTAAAAGAAATGCAACAATCACAACAGTTACTTGGGCATTGTACTAGTAATATGCAAAAAGTAATTCTGGAGCATTTACTATCACGGAGCACCAGTTTCATCTTCCAAGTTATTAAAATTATTTGTTGGACAGCAGAAAAGTTTCAGGGTCAAGTATTTTTTTGGAACTAAAGTGATTTGTACGAATTGCGCAGTTTCAAAATAGGAGCTTAACGAACGTTGATAAGACGCCATGTTATCTCTGTAATTTCGCCTTATCAATTTGTCGGGGAGAATTTCTAAATTTCCTGGTTAAAACTTCCTCCAGTCTTTATGCTGTTGCTTAAATCTGCGTCACAAAATTTAT
Organism: Clistopyga incitator; assembly: GCA_947507545.1. Lineage (NCBI taxonomy): Eukaryota > Metazoa > Arthropoda > Insecta > Hymenoptera > Ichneumonidae > Clistopyga > Clistopyga incitator. The sequence goes on along the minus strand of OX382180.1, from coordinate 8,338,588 downwards.
GATCTCGCGAAGCTAAAATTATAATACAGATTTAGAAATTCCAATAGCCTGCAAATTTTTTGTGAAAATCAGAGTCATTATAACGTTAGAAAAGTTTAGTGGCCCTGAAAAGGGCCGTTCGAAGTTTTGCTGTTTTGCTGTTTCGAAGTGTTCATAATATTCACTTCTTCGCGGCGGCTGCCTTCTTGGGAGCAGCTTTTTTGGTTTTGGGAGCAGCCGGCTTGACCTTCTTAGCTGCTGGTTTCGCCTTCTTGACGGGTAACTTAGCAGCTGGCTTTGCTTTGGCAGTTTTAGCCTTAGGTGGTTTAGCGGCCGGTCCCTTGGATACTTTCTTCTTTTCGGTAACAGCCTTAGTAGCGGCGGCTTTCTTGACAGGTGCTTTTTTAGCGGCTGTTGATGCTGGTTTTTTAGCTGCTGCGGGTTTCTTCGCCACTGGTGCCTTCTTCGGGGCTGCAGTCTTAGCTTTAGGCTTGGCGGATGCCACCTTGGTCGAAGCTAGTTTGAATGAACCAGCAGCACCTTTGCCCTTGGTCTGAACAAGGACACCGGAGGCAACTGCAGCCTTCAGGTACTTCTTGATGAACGTAGCTTGTTTGTCAGCGTCGACCTTGTATGTACCAGCGACATACTTCTTGATTGCTTGTAGAGACGATCCACCGCGCTCTTTCAGAGCTGTGATTGCAGCGATGACCATTTCGGCGGCTTTCGGATGAGCTGGTTTAGCACGTGGTTGTTTCGACTTGACGGCTGTCTTCTTCGGGGCTGCAACCGGAACGGACCCCGTTGAACCGGAAACTGCTGCAGCAACGGGCGATGAAGCGACTTTGTCTGCCATTTTGTACAAAAATAGCTTATTAACTTTGTTCTGTTAATGACGGTAACTTCTCTGAGAATGTTCAGTCGCTGCGACGTCGCTCAATGGTATAGCCGAGCGCGTACCATGAAGAAAGACCCGATGGTCTTGTGCGCGCATCAGTCGTTCATAAACCGCCGGTATGGTACTGAACTCGGGATTTATTATATTTTTAAAAATATTTTCTCGCATTTTATCGATAAATCGCTGTGGTTATTCGATTACTTGATATTCTGAGCAAGTACTGGAGTCTTCATTTAGATGATAAACTTTAAGAATTGCGAGAATAGGCTTTGTCTCGACATCTGCGCACGTACGCATCAAATGCATTTTTCTCTTAGAAATCTTTAATTGTTTAAAATAACAATGGTTACGTTATTTAAATCATGCAGAATACAGAGATATTGATTTAAAGTAGCTTAGAAAACCTTCAATTTGAATAAATAATAATAAACATGGCTGTGTTTGTATCCCAATTTCAGAGTATCGGTTCAGCGACTCATAAAGAAGTTGCTGTGAATTACCATTTTAAGATTTACCTTTATGCATAAATATAATGACCTTATAAACTAGAAGCACAATATAAATAGACCTCTCCCTAAAATAATTTGGTCAGCCTTAACAATTCTCAACGGAAATTTAATTTTAGTGTGTGAAAATGAATGCATGTTTCGCAGCAAAACATCTACGGCTTGTTCACTTTACATATGTGTTTTCCGTTTATTCTAACTTTCCTATGTACTATAAAATGTATTTCAGAAACATTGTTGTTTGTTTATTTCGGTCCAAACTAAACCCAAATAAGTGATCGAGCCTTTATAATTCGGAGGCTCTTCAGTTTGGAGCACTCGACGAATTTCCCTGATACTTCCAAACCTCAGAGATTCGATAATGATTGATATGACGGTTTGGGATCAGAATTTAGTTTAATAACTTCTTCTCTTGAAAATTCTACGTTATAGGGAATTATCTTTGCTACAAGATAAAAATTAATTAGATTCGAAATCATTTTAGAAATTCTTTCTTCTGGCATTCCTGCACACATGACTTTTAGCTGACATTTGCATAGAGTGCAACATGCAAGTCTAGTGGAAAGTAACGTAAAAAAAAAGTGGGAGCGATAACCTAATCGGTTAATAGTTTGCAGTGCTCAAATGTGGCGACATTATTGTATTAACTCATATTTTTACAATATAAATTTTTTAATATGATCTTTTTTTTCTTCCTGGAGGATAGCCTACTCATTTCGTTTTAATCGCGCTTGAAATCTAAACCCTATGAGAGCGATATGCATAGACCTTAAAACTCTCAAACCAAAAGTATTTTCTAGATTCCGGATATTAATAATGCTATAATATCAATATTAAAATATAGGCTTGTAAAATATGGTTCAAGACGAGGAAGAAACTTCTCTTTCTACAAAGACATGGTGTAAACTCTATGAAATCTATAGGCTAAGATTACCTTGGTACCCTCAAAACTTCGACATTTCTTATATTATGATTAATAATATTGCAATCATATCACCAACAGCAGTGAACGCGCGGTCGGTGTATAACTTCGGCTGTCTCCCAAGTCAAGCAGTTTCTCTCGCGAGCAGTACTTAGATGGGTGACCGCTTAGTTGTGTAATTTGCGCGTTAACTGTTGAGCGGGAGGTAGTTTTTGTGATTTTCTGGTACATTCTCATACAGCAGAAAGTCGGTAAAAATATAACCGCCTGTATCGGTACAGGTTTTCCGCAGTTTCCCTGTGCCTTCGTGCAAATGCGATACAGTAGTACGTTAGGACAGAGTGGTTGGGTGGTAACACTCTGGGGGAACTCAATAAGATGGACAGACATGAGAGGGAGTGGGGAAAAAACAGTGGAGTAAAGCCTGAAGGCATAAGAAAAAAAATATTGCAATTATATCAATGTTAAAATAAAGGACTGTAAACTATGTTGCAAAACAGATATTATCCACGTTAACTTTTGTTGGCCCTGAAAAGGGCCGATTAAATGAGTAGCTCAACTTAAGCTCTTTCTCCGCGAATACGACGTGCCAGTTGGATATCCTTCGGCATGATGGTAACTCTCTTTGCGTGGATGGCGCACAAGTTGGTATCTTCGAAAAGACCAACGAGATAAGCCTCGCTGGCTTCCTGAAGGGCCATTACAGCGGAGCTCTGGAAACGCAAGTCGGTCTTGAAATCCTGAGCGATTTCACGCACAAGACGCTGGAAGGGCAGCTTGCGGATCAAAAGCTCAGTGCTCTTCTGATAACGACGAATTTCTCTGAGAGCCACGGTTCCAGGCCTGTAGCGATGGGGCTTCTTCACTCCCCCGGTAGCTGGTGCGCTCTTACGAGCCGCTTTAGTTGCCAGCTGTTTTCTGGGAGCCTTGCCTCCGGTAGACTTGCGAGCGGTTTGCTTGGTACGAGCCATCGCGTCAAAAAATTGTGATGTATGCTGTTGGAGAGTCAGCAACGAACTATACGTTCTGCCTCTAGCAGAGTCTTTTTATAGACACTCCAGTGGTGGTGACGATTCCCATTGGCTGTTAGCGGCAGGGTGGGGATGGAGTGGCAGAAAGTGAATATAAGTCGGAGCGTTCTCTGCTTGGACATCACTTCGTTTGTGAGTCTCCAGTCGTGTAGATCTCTAACCGTTTAGAAAAATGACTGGTCGCGGTAAGGGAGGAAAGGGTTTGGGAAAGGGAGGAGCGAAGCGTCACAGGAAAGTTCTTCGTGATAACATCCAGGGAATAACCAAGCCCGCTATTCGTCGTTTAGCTCGTCGAGGCGGTGTCAAGCGTATTTCCGGCTTGATCTACGAAGAAACACGTGGAGTTCTCAAAGTATTCCTTGAGAACGTCATCCGTGATGCCGTCACTTATACCGAACACGCCAAGAGAAAAACTGTGACTGCAATGGACGTTGTCTACGCTCTTAAACGCCAAGGCCGCACTCTGTACGGATTTGGTGGATAAGCTGCATCTGCTTTCGCAAATACAATCGGCCCTTTTCAGGGCCAAAAACTGATTAAAGCGTACAGTTCATTCTTTTTGCAAAGCTAACAATAATCGATTATTTCAATCTGTGTTTTATATTATTTAATATACTGAAACGTTCCGATAATTTGGCAGAACCAAATTACCAAACTCAGTATTTAGTAGATCCTTAATCTGAGAAGTGATTGAAATGTTTTGCATAACAGCGAACGCGAAAAGTACATGAGGTACGGGTTACTTTTTGAGAAAAGACATTAATGAACAGCGGAGGTCCGTGGGAGACCGTTGTTACGTCCCGGTCAACTCCTAGGAGTGCACTGGGGAGAACGTAACGGCGATCTCACTTTCGGGTCAAAGCGTTAGCTCTTTATACCAGGGACGGAGATCTCGCCTTACGCTACCTCAATGATGTAAGAATTTAAATCAGATGCAGTCAGTGACTGGATGATCGAGTCGTGATACAGGGATCCAGCATGCAAATAATGGTGATTCGCCAATTTGTAAATACTCACAATTTATTCGTTAGACTTTCTGTTGGTACACTTTTAGTATTTAGTTAACTGTATTAATTGACCACGCAGGGCCGAATAGGTACTATGGAGCTTTGCGCGCTCCATCGAAGTTAATACGTTGGTCGTAGATTTGGAACTAACTGCCTTAACTAACTAGATCCCGCTCTTATATACTAATTTTGGATAGGTTGATCCAGGCGTGGGGGAATCATAAATTTAATAAAAGATCGTAAATAAAGAATATAGGTGAACTATTCATGGGACCGTTTAAAGGCGCATGTAATTAACCGGTAGCTAGAAAAAGGGTCACCAATTATGGTATGCGAGTTTATATCTCACATTCTTGGAAAATACGAACTGAGGATCTATGACACGCGCGTCGTCCGGTGCCTTGTGTCATAAACTAGCGGAGGTCCACTTGGGTTCGGAAGAGCATTAGGGTCAAAGGTCGAGATGCGGTGCACGTGCGTTTTAGCTAAGGCGCTGAGTCTAGTGCGGGCGTTGGCCCTTTAAAGAACAAGTGCGTCTATAGGCGATGACGTAACACCGTTTGTACAGATCTGAAATGAAGATTCTGATGTTTATGAAATTTTTATAAATAAACGAACGGTCACGAATGTTGAAAAGTCGCCATACTATCTTTGTAACTACGGTTCCATTCCTGTGACCTCCACTAAACAACTCTCGAAACCTTTTCGATTTTGTCCTGCAATTTCTAATGTCCCTAATCCAAAATTTTCTAAGCCGGAGCATTCGTGATGTTGGCTATTTTCAGATCACGATCGTACAAAATTTTGCAAAAAGTCATTACAGCGTTAGAAAGTTTTAGTGGCCCTGAAAAGGGCCGTTTAAAGTTTTGCTTTTTCGAAGCGTTCATAATATTCACTTCTTAGCAGCGGCTGCCTTTTTGGGAGCAGCTTTCTTGGCCTTGGGGGCAGCTGGTTTGGCCTTCTTTGCCGCTGGTTTTGCCTTCTTTGCCGCTGGTTTTGCCTTCTTGATAGGGGACTTTGCAGCTGGCTTTGCTTTCGCAGTTTTAGCCTTAGGTGGTTTAGCGGCCGGTCCCTTGGATACTTTCTTCTTTTCGGTAACAGCCTTAGTAGCGGCGGCTTTCTTGGCAGGCGCTTTCTTAGCGGCTGTTGATGCTGGTTTTTTAGCTGCTGCGGGTTTCTTCGCCACTGGTGTCTTCTTCGGGGCTGCAGTCTTAGCTTTAGGCTTGGCAGATAGCGCCGCGGTCGACCCAAGTTTGAATGAGCCTGTAGCGCCTTTGCCTTTGGTCTGAACAAGGACGCCGGATGCAACGGCAGCCTTCAGGTATTTCTTGATGAACGTAGCTTGTTTTTCAGCGTCAACCTTGTATGTACTAGCCACATACTTCTTGATAGCTTGTAGCGACGAGCCTCCGCGTTCTTTAAGAGCTGTGATTGCGGCGATAACCATTTCAGCAGCTTTCGGATGAGCGGGCTTTGCACGTGGTTGCTTCGACTTGACGGTTGTCTTCTTCGGTGTACCAGCAGAGACGGATCCCGCAGATCCGGAAACTGCGGTTTCGACTGGCGATGAAACGGCTGCCATTTTGTAAACTATAAATCTTGATCTGACTGTGTTGATGACAGTGAATTCTCTGAGAATGTATGTTGCTGCGGCTCCGTGGAAGAGTATCGCGGAGCGCGTACCATGAAGAAAGACCCGTGGGTCTTATGCGCGTATCGTTCGGCAATAAACCACCGATGTGGTACTGAAATCAGCCTTTTTTGGATTTTTAAAAATATTCCCACATGTTAAACCTAACAATCGGTATGGTTGTTCAATTACTTGATATTGTGAGCCAATACCGAAGTGTTCTATGAACGGATATATGGAAACGGTGCACAGAATTGGCTTCGTTTCAACATCTGCGCACGTAGTCATCAAATGCATTTTTCTTTTAGAAATGCATAATTGTTTATAATAACAATGTTTACGTTGCTGAACTCATGCGAAATAAAAAGATATTGATTTAAAGTAGCTCAGGGTATCCTACGTATAAATCAAGAATAATAAACATGTCTGTGTTCATACCCGAGTTTTAGAGGGACGGTTCAGCAACTCTCGTAAAGAAGTTGCTGGTAAAACGATTTTAAGACTCATTGTTATGAATAATAATAATTCTCTTATGAACTAGATGTGCAATGTCAATAGACCCACCTCCAAAATTATTGAACTGACCTTATCAATTCCCATCAATAGCTTTATATTAATGTGTCGAATTAGCTGTGTGTTTCATGACAAAAACGGTAAGTTTTTTTGCTTTCCACGTGCGGTTCCCTCTTATTATATATGTTCTACTTACCAGTAAAAATTATTTAAATGATTTTCGTTTCAAATTCAAATCAAATAATTTACCGTGGCGCTAATAATTAGGAGTCTCTTCAGTTTGGTGCACTCAAGGAAGTTCTCTGATGCTTTCAATCCTTAAAAACCTGATAGTAAGTAATACTACAAAGTGGTTTTAGAATGTGCAGTTCAATAACTTCTTCATTTAAATATTGAGTGTGAAAGTGAGATGTGTGCTGGTCGGGAAAGTAATACTAATACTAAAGATAATACTAAATCAAGTTTGACAAGACTTTCTACTAGACGCTTATTAGGAGTGTCTCTTTCTCTTTTCGTCTTTTTCTCGCAAGGAAATCTTAATTATAGCCTGAAATTGTATTTTGCTTCTCTTCCATTTGATTTATTCCAAGGAGCTGGACGCCAGGCGCTTTTGCACCGGAACAGAAACACTATTTTCAAAACGAATAAATCAATAAATGTATTCGACTAAATTAATTACGGGATTCACAGAAAGATTGATTTATTTAAAAGTTGGATGAATCATTTCAAATTCGGAATAAACTAATAATTAATAAAATTACTACGTAGAATCCGTTATTATAGAGGCCATACTCCGGCTACTAAATTGTTAATAACAATTTCAACACAAAGTGCCTGACAAGACCGAGCGAGTACTCACTTACACACACTCTCTCGAATTGATAATTTACAAGGGCCGTGAAGGACGAATATGAAATTTATCGAACAATGATCAAGACGACAAACAATTGACCCAATGAAATCATCAAATGCAATCGTCACTACTAGTATGCGGCCTTGATTTCAATCACTCGCGCAAAACTTAAAAAGCACGTTTTTCGCGGAACAAATCAAGGGCACACATACGAAACACACACACGGACACACTACGGCTTTATGCGGAACGTCAGCCTGAGAGCGATTTGCGTTCACGTTTGATTTTCTTCAATTCTATTAATGTGGAGACTAAATGAACAAAGATGGCTCGAATGGCCTTGTGGGAAGAGCTCTTACATGTTTTGAAAAATAAACGCTATATAATAAACCGCGCGGGATCTGCCCTACAATTCACAAAGGTAGACGAAACATTCTCAAGATCTTCAACGATTTATATTCTCCACGCGAAGAGACGAACACGAACGGTCACATTCGTTCATTCAACGAGCACATTCTATTTTTCAATCTGAATGCTCACAATTGTCATTAGAAAGAAACATATATAAATTGAAAGACCGGAATGTTGAAAAAAAAAATGTAAAAAAGCCCACCAGGTCGATAAGAGACCGTAGAGTTACTCCTGGTACAAATTTCCTACGATACAATGAATTCCGACAGCACCTTCTTCTCACTCGAGATATCGTGAAGATCGCGATCGATTGTCCTCGTGAATTTTGTTCCCCATCCAACGTCTACGAAAATGACCAAATGTGGATAGCGCGTTTGAGGACTCGCATGCACCGCAGGACATGGCGTTTTGATAGGCGACAACGCAAGTTAGCATTACGATTATCTGTGTGTCAAAGTCCCGCAGCAGCTCGCTAAGCTACTGGCCATGCGCTACGCCCTTATCGAGTGCATAAATTCGAATATTGCTGCATTGTGCATTACCGATTTCTAGGAGATTTGAAAGCGTATGCCTGTCCGAATAGGCGACGAAATATGTTATATGGCAAGCTCTAAGTTCGCTAATTCGAAGGAGGACGTCCGGGATGATGTGGATGGATGCTCGGTGATATATACATCGATTCCATAACGGTCGACTCTCACTTTCTCGTTCGTATCTCTCCCCGCTGTACATGAAAAATATTATAATCGAAAAATAATAAATAATTAACAAATGGTTCTTATTGACCCGCTAACATCGGCCTTGAGTCGAAGAGCGAGGAGCACGATACCAATTATTGTAAGGAATTTGTTAGACAATGATGTAATAATTCCAATGTCGAAATATAAGCTTATGAAATATATTGCAAAAAAATCATGAACTACGTTAACTTTTGATGGCCCTTAAAAGGGCCGATTTTTGTTTTTGCAATTTGACCTAAGCTCTTTCTCCCCGAATACGCCGAGCCAATTGGATGTCTTTAGGCATGATGGTAACTCTCTTTGCGTGGATGGCGCACAAGTTGGTATCTTCGAAAAGGCCAACGAGATAAGCCTCACTGGCTTCCTGAAGGGCCATTACAGCGGAACTCTGGAAACGTAAGTCAGTCTTGAAATCCTGAGCGATTTCACGAACAAGACGCTGGAAGGGCAGCTTGCGGATCAAAAGCTCAGTGCTCTTCTGATAACGACGAATTTCTCTGAGAGCCACGGTTCCAGGCCTGTAGCGATGGGGCTTCTTTACTCCTCCGGTGGCGGGTGCGCTCTTACGAGCCGCCTTGGTTGCAAGTTGCTTCCTGGGAGCCTTTCCTCCGGTGGACTTGCGAGCGGTTTGCTTAGTACGAGCCATCGCGTCAGAAAATTGTGATATAAGATCTCAACGGAGCGAGGTATGCTGTCGGAGAGTCAACAACGAACTGTACGTGCTCCCTCTAGCAGGGCCTTTTTATAAGCAATCCAGCAGAGGCGACGGTTCCCTTTGGCTGATGGCGGAAGGGTGGGGATGGAGTGGCGGAAAGTGAATATAAGTCGGAGCGTTCTCTGCTTGGACATCACTTCGTTTGTGAGTCTCCAGTCGTGTAGATCTCTAACCGTTTGGAAAAATGACTGGTCGCGGTAAGGGAGGAAAGGGACTTGGAAAGGGAGGAGCGAAGCGTCACAGGAAAGTTCTTCGTGATAACATCCAGGGAATAACCAAGCCCGCTATTCGTCGTTTGGCTCGTCGAGGTGGTGTCAAGCGTATTTCCGGCTTGATCTACGAAGAAACACGTGGAGTTCTTAAAGTATTCCTTGAGAACGTCATCCGTGATGCCGTCACTTATACGGAACACGCCAAAAGGAAAACTGTGACTGCAATGGACGTTGTCTATGCTCTTAAACGTCAGGGCCGTACTCTTTACGGATTTGGTGGTTAAGTTACATCTGCTGACAGAAGTAATCCCAAAATACAAACGGCCCTTTTCAGGGCCCAAAAAATATAACAACGTACAGTTCATTCTTTTTGCAAAGTAAACAATGACCGATTGGAAAAATTGATAAATTCGATTTTTATTAATGTCATAATTCCAACGTTTATTATATTTTTCATTACCGTATGGAGTAATAGTTAAAACAAAAGTATTCGTTAATAATCTACAATGAAAACTTGAGGCTACTTGAAAAATGAAGAAATAGCGGACCTTCTAGAAAATTTTCTAAAATAAAGGAAGTAGAAAGCATAACTGCCGAAATTATTTCAGCGAACTACTCGGAGGCTATATATTAACCCTTTGCAGTCGCATCTTTTCCATTTTCAAAGCGTTCGCACGTGCCATTCCATTGGAAAGGGCTAACTTGTCACAATATGGTTAAATTTTCATCAAGGCATACAAATGCAAGTTGCAAGTCTACGGGGTAGCATTTCTAATTTGCGTTCATTACTATTAACTAGGAGACATACATTGAAAACGTCATTTTCATATTTGACACAAATTACTCCAATTTTCATACCCTTGTCTCACGGTTTGCCATGTTTATTAGTTTACATTCATCTGGTAACGCTTAAGGGATCTTTTCAGTGTGACGGCCCGAAAAATAGACAATTTTCACGATTTTTCTTCGTACCGTTCCTGTAGGCCGATTGATCTCAAATTTTTATACATATATTTACATTCATAAATAAAACAAAACGAATTTTATTGTTGATATATATATATATTTTTTTGAAAATACCGTTGTTTTTAAAACGGCCGTGATGATGGACATTGTAGGGGTCGCAAATTTGATCTGAAACAAAAAACTCAATGGATTATTAATTAGTATGCGATTGGTAATCGCGCTATGGAGGCTTTTTAATTTTTTCAAAATTGGCAAAACGTTTTGAACAAAAAGTACCGATTTTAGCCTTTTTTTCGACAGTTTTTCGTTTTAAAAAATAGAAGATATCAGACAAAGAAAAGCTTTCATAGTGCGATGAAGAATCGGATTAACAATATTCTCCTAACATTTGGAGACGACCGGTTGAAAACTGTTCCCTGGGGAATGTCCACCGTTTTGAAAAATATCGTTTCGAGAAAAACGCGTTCAAAGTTTTGAGTATAAAAATTTCATATAAATAGTGTTACGTCGTAGCCTATACCCGCACTTGTTCTTTAAAGGGCCGACGCCCGCACTAGACACAACGCCTTAGCTAGAGCGCACGTGCATCGCATCACGACCATTGACCCTAATGCTCTTTCGAACCCAAGTGGACCCCCGCTAGTTTATGACACAAAGGACCGGACGACGCGCGTGCCATAAATCCTCAGTTCGTATCTCCCAAGAATGTGAGATATAAAATCGAATACCATAATTGATAAACCCTTTTTCTAGCTACCGGATAATTACATGCGCCTCCAACGGTCCCATAAATAGTTCACTAATATTCATTATTTACGACCTTTTTCAAATTTATGATTCCCCCACGCCCGGATCAACCTATCCAAATTAGTATATAAGAGCGGGATTTAGTTAGTTAAGTCAGTTAGTTCCGAATCTACGACCAACGTATTAACTACGATAGAGCGCGCAAAGCTCTATACTATCTATTCGGTCCTGCGTGGTCAATTAATACAGTTAATCGAAATACTAGAAGTGTACCAGAAGAAATTCTAACGAATAAATTGTGAGTATTTACAAATTGGCGAATCACCATTATTTGCATGATGGATCCCTGTACCACAACTCGATCATCCAGTCACTGGCTCCATTTGATTTAAATTCTTCCATCATTGAGGTAGCGTAAGGCGAGATCTCCGTCCCCGGTGTAAAGAGCTAACGCTTTGACCCGAAAGTGAGATCGCCGTTACGTTCTCCCTAGTGCAACTCATAAGAGTTGACCGGGACGTAACAATAGTGTACTTACGACTAATCGCCGATTCCAGTTTCAGAGTTTACATTCAGCTTTCTGATTTTGCTAATTTTCTTCCATTATCTTATGCCGTCGATCTGTGCGAACCTCTTTACTGACGAAGGAGCGTCGACGAATCTCATACTTGGCAGTGAATGCTGCGACTGCTGGATTAATTGTCGGACCCATCTTTTCCATAGCTTTTACAGGTAATTACACTATGGAAGACAAGTCTTGCTTTACGTTTCAAATTTTCTTTATGGCCCTGAGAAGGGCCGATGGGGTTTGACGTGTCGATTTTTTACTTGGAGCTGGTGTACTTGGTGACAGCCTTGGTTCCTTCACTGACGGCGTGTTTAGCGAGTTCACCAGGCAATAGAAGCCTGACGGCAGTCTGGATTTCCCGAGAAGTAATGGTGGATCTCTTGTTGTAGTGAGCGAGTCTGGAGGCTTCGGCTGCGATGCGTTCGAAGATGTCATTAACAAAGCTGTTCATAATGCTCATTGCTTTGCTCGATACTCCAGTGTCAGGATGGACCTGCTTCAGTACTTTGTAAATGTAAATAGCGTAGCTTTCCTTCCTCTTACGCTTCTTTTTCTTGTCGGTTTTTGTAATGTTCTTCTGGGCCTTTCCAGCCTTCTTCACGGCTTTACCACTTGCTTTCGGGGGCATGGTGAAAAATGCTTTGTATTAGCGCACTTCGAACACTGGCGATATCTCGAAGGCAACTGATGTCTGTCGGTCGCTGCCTTACATTTTAACCAGAATGCGAACCGACTGGCGCACCAATCACGTGTAGCAAGAGAGTGGGAGAAGAACATCTGCCATCCCAACCACCGCACTAATCAGAAGCAACAAGGGGCGAAAGAAAGATTTTCTTTGTCGCGATTGGAGCGATGATAACATCCAATGACCTAGAATAAATAATCTCAATAAAAATCATTCACAAATGCAATACATATAATGTTTTGTAAATAAAAAACGAATTCCACATACAAGCGGTCACATACATAATATACTAATGGAGGGATACTATTAAATGAAATAACAAAATCACAAATACGATGAACGTCCTACTGAATAAAATTATCCAAAAAATTTCTGTGAGAGATATTGTGTATTTGCTAAAAACCCTCGGTCAAAACAAGAAAATATCACGAACGCATATATGCAACACATAAGTGACCTATTACTTTTTCCGGGACACCGGCTGTAGGCGATTTGCTGATATGTCAAATAACACTGAAAATAATTATTTCCGCAGACTGAGATTTGTAATAATATTAACGAAAAATGACTCGAAATCGTTAGCAAAGTAGCCACTCGCACATTAGGTAAAATTCATTGTAAAACAGAACACGGATTATTACAAAGTTCTTTAACTTTTAATATTACATATAATCTGAACAATAACGATCAGTATTATTGTTACTCACGATTTCAATTAATTAAATTTAAATGAATAGAGAAACCTGAAGAATAATAGAAAAGGAATATATGTAGCTCATCCGGACGAGAAATACTTCTCTCACAGTTTCCCTCGACAAAACTTCAACTACTATGATAAATATTATAAATTAGCGGAATACCCTCGTTGCTCGACGTATCTCTAGAAAATAGCTTCGAGCCCTAGTGATCCCTCTCTCTATTATACATAATCGGTTTGTTTCTCGCCGTGCTACGTGACAAAAAATTGTGATAAAAAATATTCATAGAAAGATCAATGTTTTCTCCATGTATATTAAAACCTTTAACGGGTTTCGACTCAAGATCAACATAAGAACAATTTAGTTTTCTTGAAAAATCGAACATGACTGGGTTATAGCATTCCGAGTTATACATTTACTACTTAAATACTTCAATCACATTTATTGCATGAATTTGAAAGTACGAATATCTGAAAGATATTTCTGCTGAGTTACCGATGTAGATAACACTGCTTTACTACAAGCTCCAAGTTTTTCTACAACCTTTCTGGTTAATGGATATCACTCCCGTTTCAGGATTTTAAAAAGTCGATGTCGAATGGTACGATATATACACAAGAAAGTATCTTCGTTAGAATAATTGTTGGCCCTGAAAAGGGCCGATGTGTTTTTTGTAAGGCTGACAATTTAAGCTTTCTTCTCAGTCTTTTTTGGAAGAAGGACTGCCTGGATATTTGGTAGTACACCACCCTGAGCGATGGTAACACCTGACAGCAGTTTGTTCAACTCTTCGTCGTTGCGAATTGCCAGTTGAAGATGACGAGGGATAATTCTCGTTTTCTTGTTGTCACGAGCTGCGTTTCCAGCCAACTCGAGAACTTCAGCAGCCAGATATTCCATCACTGCAGCGAGGTAGACCGGAGCTCCAGCACCAACTCGTTCAGCGTAATTTCCTTTGCGGAGAAGACGGTGAATTCTTCCGACTGGAAACTGTAGTCCAGCACGGTTGGAACGAGTCTTTGACTTGCCCTTTACTTTGCCACCTTTGCCGCGACCAGACATGTTGATTAGGTTGAAGTGAACGTACGTGATACGAAGAGCGGTTCGAGACCGAATGATACCGAGAGTTGTTCAGCTGCCCACTTTGTAGACCATGTGATCCAACCACCGGTCCAATCACAGTTCGGAGATTCTCTACCCCTACTCTCCTTGCTTCTGATTGGGCGGTGGTCGGACGACGAGGTCTCTACTCTTCGCTTGTATCTAATTGCTAGGGCAGTGAGTTCGTGTAATCTTTGAAACAAATACTGGCAAACGCCGAACTCGATTCATCTGCTGGACTTTGTGAGTTCACGTAGTATTGAAGTAGTATATTGAACCATGCCGCCGAAAGCAATTAGTTAGTCTTCGAAGACTTGGGAGGCAAAAACGTTCCCTTGTCCACCCAGGACTTTCATATAGACAGAAAGTAAAAATGTTCATTTGAAATAATCTTCTAACTGATTAAAGAATTTATCATATTTTCTACATTTTTTGTATAAACATTAAAAAGAATTTTGAATATTGCTTTGTGAGATCTCATTTCATATACCGATTTTCTATACCCAGAATTATCTGTCTAATAAAGAAAGAATCTCGGCTCTACAGCTTTTTCTTGCTCAAAGTGTATGACATCGTTTTATTAAGTCATATTTATCGCAATAACGTCGAAGAGATTATTTGTACTTGTTACTATTTTTAATTAAGTAATATAATCAGATTACTTTCCAATTCGAATAACACCCATGCTCAATTTTATAGTTAATATTTGCATATTCTTATTGTAAAAAAATAACGTGCAATTTAACTTCAATTATGCTACGAATTTAAATTTGTGAATAGTTTACAGACAATTGCAAAAGCAAAATTATGTTTCTGAATTAACAAAACGCAGTTAATCCCTGCATTGTCGTATGTAGATAAGTGGGCGTTATTATTTCACGAAGATAAGTGGCTTGCAATTTCTAGCTTACCAACCACTGCTTAATTATGTCATCTTATTTAAGACGGTTCGTTGTAAATCTCTACGTAATTGCGTCAAATTTGACAGAGTTATTATATTGATATAAATGGTTTGTTGCCTGGTCGCATTACGGTCAAATACTTACAGGAGATAGAAATACTCATGTCTGGACCCCCCAAAAACCAATATGACCGCAAAACGTCAAGGCACCTTCAGAAATATACGATTCATTCTATTTTCTGCAGGGTTTTCACCCCAATTCGACCAGGCAACAAACCATTTATATTCCTATAACGTCTCTGTCAAATTTGAGAAGCAGGTACGTCGTGTATTTACGACGAATAGTCGATTCTATGGAACAGCCTGTTTTTACCGACGAATATCGGTAAAAAAATCTGCTCTAGCAGCCTCTTAAGGTAATGTTTTATACCGACCGCGCCGCCATATGGGCAAGAGCATAACTGAATTTCTTGAAGTGTTATTCTTCGTCACGGTTAATTTAAGGAATAAAAATCGAGAGCGTCTCGGTTCTCTGCAGTCAGTACTTCTCATCTTTTGCCCGAAACATCAATTGCGGCCAAGAACAACGCTTTACAGTTTTTAATAGCGACCGAGCGGTACCACATCATCTTAAGATCGGAAGTACAGAATATTGTTACAGTAACTACGATCCGATTAGAAATCATTTTTATTAAGTTATGGTAACAGTTGATTGGATAGATAATTCTAAGCTCGATTTTTTCAAAGAATTTCTATCCAGGAAGTTGTCTTTCCGGCGATTGGATGGTTTTTATTCTACAATACCGACGAGTAAACTAGAAAAATGTGTAGGAGATTGCTACTAGATGGAGCAGGACTGATATATGATTTAATTTTTTATGAAGCCGAGGCAGACATTTTTCTTTTAACCGGTGATGAGATTCATTAAAAAATTTGCACGAAAATTGTTTTCCTAAGATTCTAAAAACTCTTACAACGATTTATCGTCACGTGCGGTACATCCATAATTTTGTTATTAATTGTTAAAATTAAATTAGCTGAAGTAATGAATTGTTTTGTAAGTTTTTATTACGACTTAAACGGACACGTAAGAAAAATTCGTGCTAAAGTAAGGAAGCCGGATTTATTTTTTTTCCATGACTGCACGAATTCGAAGAAAGTAATAAATGTTATTGTATTAATTTATTAGGGGGCTCCGACTCCTTGTTGCGCAAGGACCCATAGAATCTAAAGAATCTGAAAGAACCGAAGGTAAACGTTCCAATGATCGGACGCGCCGTGTGTGCAAGAGACAAGAAAATATATTAATTTTCCGTCTACGTCCGATCATTGGGGCCTAGTTGTAAAGTGTCCGGGCATTGATACGTTTACCGTAACAAGGCCGAATGCAATATTCACCGCAGTGGACCTTGACGAGTAATATTAAAAGTTAACATAGAAAAATGACGCCTTACTACTAGAAGTAGTGAGGTAATCGCCCCAATTTCCTTAGTTTACGTTGGCGGCTTTAGTAGCTAGTAGTAGTTTGCAATAATGACATTTTTTATTGTCGAAATGGAAGCCTAAAATAAGATCAACGAAACACAGTCGCAAAAAGGTTAGGCCATAGGAAAATATAACGACAAATGATTTTTAAAACTTTTATATCGAAAATGGCCGATGTTCATATTAAAAATGGCGTTTGCGCCGACTGTACTACGTAAATGAGAGCACGTGCATCATAGGAGACATAATGTGATATTAGAAACAATAATGATCGATATTTTTACGATTGGTTGAAGATAGGACACATTTCCATCTTTTTGTGACGAGAATGACACAAAATGTGCAGAAAAGGGTTGAGAAAAGTTCTCGTTACAAAATGCTAGTTATATGAGTGTTGCTATCATTTAACACTATTTGCTTTACATCGCTCGTTATCACTACAATTGGTACTGACTTATATATAGTCACCGTTTTGGTATCGATTTTAATATCACATGTTTAACAATGTTTGACGCAACTCCGTGAATGTGAGAACCATAGGAATTTCGATGTGATATTGGAAATAATGATCGGCGTTTTTACGATTGATTGAAGATGAAGCACATTTTGATTTTATTGGGAGAATAAAAAGAGAATTTTAAATAGAAAAAGGTTGAGAAAAGTTCTCGTTACAAAATGCTAGTTATATGAGTGTTGCTATCATTTAACATTATTTGCTTTACATCGCTCGTTATCACTAAAATTGGTACGGACTTATAGATAGTCACCGTTTTGGTATCGATTTTAATATCACATGTTTAACAAGGTTTGACGGAACTCCGTGAATATGAGAACCATAGGAGTTTCGATGTGATATTGGAAATAATGATCGGCGATTTTACGATTGATTGAAGATGAAGCGCATTTTAATTTTATTGGGAGAATAAAAAGAGAATTTTAAATAGAAAAAGGTTGAGAAAAGTTCTCGTTACAAAATGCTAGTTATATGAGTGTTGCTATCATTTAACATTATTTGCTTTACATCGCTCGTTATCACTACAATTGGTACTGACTTATATATAGTCACCGTTTTGGTATCGATTTTAATATCACATGTTTAACAATGTTTGACGGAACTCCGTGAATGTGAGAACCATAGGAATTTCGATGTGATATTGGAAATAATGATCGGCGATTTTACGATTGATTGAAGATGAAGCGCATTTTTATTTTATTGGGAGAATAAAAAGAGAATTTTAAATAGAAAAAGGTTGAGAAAAGTTCTCGTTACAAAATGCTAGTTATATGAGTGTTGCTATCATTTAACACTATTTGCTTTATATAGCTCGTTATCACTACAATTGGTACGGACTTATATATAGTCACCGTTTTGGTATCGATTTTAATATCACATATTTAACAAGGTTTGACGCAACTCCGTGAATATGAAAACCATAGGAGTTTCGATGTGATATTGGAAATAATGATCGGCGTTTTTACGATTGATTGAAGATGAAGCACATTTTGATTTTATTGGGAGAATAAAAAGAGAATTTTAAATAGAAAAAGGTTGAGAAAAGTTCTCGTTACAAAATGCTAGTTATATGAGTGTTGCTATCATTTAACACTATTTGCTTTATATCGCTCGTTATCACTACAATTGGTACAGACTTATATATAGTCACCGTTTTGGTATCGATTTTAATATCACATGTTTAACAATGTTTGACGGAACTCCGTGAATGTGAGAACCATAGGAATTTCGATGTGATATTGGAAATAATGATCGGCGATTTTACGATTGATTGAAGATGAAGCGCATTTTAATTTTATTGGGAGAATAAAAAAAGAATTTTAAATAGAAAAAGGTTGAAAACAGTTCTCGTTATAAGGTGCCAGTATGGTATCGGGGAGCGTAAAGTTTTAACGACTAGAAATTTATGGCGAACGAGGGCGCGTGAACATGAAAATTAAATGATAATGATATCCGTCTAACGCGCGAGTCAAATACACAGCGAGTCGGTAACACAGTGGGAACCAGAAGCCAGAGGAACTTTACCTTTGCCAACAGTCTTCGTCCATTCGTTTTTCTTTTTTTTTTTTTACCTTTTTGCCCTCGGTCTCTCTTATTATTTTTATGTTTGTTTATTTGGTTATTTATTTATTTTCTGGAGCTCCGAGAGAAAATTGTATTCCTCGTTAAGCGATTCGAGTTTGAGCCCTGGAATTGTTGGCTCGCTCGTACCTCGTTTCCCTGGCGAACAGACCAAACACTTCTTTATGTTTTTTGACGTATATCGCCGAGCCAAATAAATCGGTAAACGATCTCTTCATTTACCTCGCCTCAGGCTAATGGCCCGCCGTCTTGTTATCGCACCCCCTTTCCAGCATGTTTCTCAACGAATCCGCGACCGCATACCAATACTTCGGTAGCTGCACTTCTGATCATTTTCCATAAAAAAAATTCAACGAGTTGCCCTCGAGATTCACTGTGGCAATAATTAATAGATATTAGGATGAGCTACGTTTAACGTTATTTTTCTTTGATGAATTAGCATGTTGTGGACAATGATTTTTTGATCGGTGTACATTTTGAGCCTCATCGTGGATATGATTTCGAAACCATGCATTCTAATATTTCCGATCAGAAGGAAATGTTACTGTTATTCTTCATAACGAAATTTAGCTCGAGGGTTAATTTTTGGAATTGAAGCATCCTCTGCCAATATTTTAAAGGAAAATACGAATTTTGTGTTTTATTTTCTTGGCCACAATAAAATGTTATTTCTAAAACTGTTCTCTTTAACTTTACAGTGATTACTAGAAATTAAGGTGCTCCATTTTTAACTAAAAGAAATGTTTCAAACTTCACAGTTTTGAAAGTTATTAGTCGTAAACTCGTTAACTAAATGTTATGAACAATTGTGATATAAAATCGAAGTATTTTGGAAAAAAATTGAAGTACTTCTGTAGTAAAATTGGAGCAAATTATTAAAATTACTGTCCCACATATAAATTTGACGACGCACTTTTGTAGTAAATTTAGTACACCAGTTTATGCATAAAAACTTCCAGTATATGTACATTGAATTTCAAGTACATTTTTATCTCAGTGCAGTATCTGCTAAATTGCACAAGTGAGCACGGTAACGTGATTTTTTTTTTGTAAAAGCGATTTTTTCATCTTTATCGGAAAAACAAAAAATGTATTAACATTGCGACTACGTTCTTTCGACTGAACGCACTATTGATGATTATTAATTTTGATTTCGCAATGAACATTGCAGCGAAATATCTACAGATTTGCAGGAGTCGAAGTGGAGTGCAGACCCTTAAAAAAATTCAAATTGCAATTAAATCTGAATCACTCTATCGATTCTAGTAACCATGGTACACTGTAAGTTCATTTATGTAAAATATCCGCTTGATATATCGTAATTTACGAAAGTTATAGGCCGAAAAGACATTTTTCAAAATTTTCAAAATGTTGTGAAATGTGAACCTTTCAACCGATTCGCGCGAAGTGCAATCCCAAACGTTCTTATATGATAGCTCACCGAATGTGAAAACAAATATGACGATTTTCGTGTTAACAAGGAACACACACACATTTTTTAAACCACGTTTCCCGACGTTTTCGTCCATTCTGAGTAAAAAATCCATGTAAAAAATTTAAGTTGTTACTCATAAACTCGTCAATTAAGTTTATTGTATTGTGAATTAAGGTTTTTTTGTGAGCATATTAAAGCAAATTGAAAAAAATAAAATTGAACTTTTACAACAAAATTAAAGCGAGTCATAAGAAACTGCTGTACCAAAAATAAATTTGACATCGCACTTATGTAGTAAATTTAGTCCACTAACTGATGGATAAAAATTTCCAGTACACGTACATTCAATTTCAAGTAGATTTTTTTTTCACAGTGTGAGATGAAAATCTCGAGAAAAAAGAATTCCCAGGAAAACGAAACATTCGCTGCGAGAAAGCCTAATAAATTGTACTAATTGTACCACTTAGCGACGTCGTTGAGGAACCATAAGCCGAGTTTAAAAATCCGTTACACACCCTGAAGAACCAGTAACAGAACAGCAGCAGCGAAGCGGGTACGAAAAACTTTTTCATCATGCCTGACAATTCTATTGGTCGTTAGCTGTGCTCTCCAGCGGGATTCTCGTGCTCGGGGGTTTCGTCCCCCTAATCTAATCCCTAACGATGTAACGACGTTACCTTGTTGAAAAAATGTCACGGGGCGCGCGTAACAAGAGAGCGCGTGAGAAAGAGAGAGAGAGAGAGAGAGAGAGAGAGGCAAAGGGAGAGGGAAACTAATAAAAAGAGAGAAAAAAAAGAGGGGTGGCCACGACATAATAGAGCCGAGGCATCGAGGCCGGCACGATTCTCTCTCTGGCCCGTGAAAAGCCAAACCCACCCTTAAAAAGTGGGCCAACGTTTGCACGAATCAAAATGGTGGCCACTCGCCGTTCGGAACACATCCCACATGACCAGCAGCCACACACTCGTCCGCATAATGAATAGTAACAAAATAAAATAAAATGTATCGTGAAAAACGTACAGATGCGTGCGCACGACATATTGTTCATGAATCCCGTGCGACCACGGCAACACAAAACGAGTGCGCCCCATGAACTGTTGATTTTATATTTTTCATTGTAAGCGCTTATGGTTCACGGTCCAAAGTCATGGAACTGTATTATGCTACCATCGAATCAAGTATAATCATAATCAATTTGGGACTTCCCATTTTGTTGGACGTATCAATGAGTCATGGGGTTTTGGTGACTTGGCTGACGACATCAATTACTGTCGATGCTTCAGGGAAAACAAAAGGCCCCTGGTATTGTCATCAGTTCATGAAGATATCCTTGTAAAAAGGCTATATATGCTACATAAGTTCACCAGTCAGTAAATAGTTACGGTGTAATAGTTACGGTTCTATTAAAATTAAACTATCAACTTAATATATTTGATATATGAGAAGAATACCTACCGCTTTGTCATAGCAAAGCTTTGATTTCATTTTTCGGGTAATTTTTTTAAAAAAGATTTCTATATTGGAATGGTCTAAAACAGTGAAAAAAGTGGCTTACATAAATATCTCGACGTGTCGATAGCAGATTTGCAAAATTGATTTGATCGATTTGATTTTATAAGACTTTGGTTACAAAATGTTTTGTGTGCTCTCGAGCTGGTGCATTTTTGTAGCTAAGTAGTTTGCAAAAAATAGATAAATGTGAAGGAAAGTTTGCTACTGAATTTGAGTTGAAACGATAAAATAACTCGGATTTTATATGAGTCATTCAAACTGAAGTTAAGATCGACCAATTCAATTCGAATTCTATGCAGGGACGCATTAATAATTATCCGTAGTAGATACAAAATTTGGTGACTATCGGTAAAGTCGTTCGGGTTTCATCTAATTTTGAACCTTCCGGTAATCTTGACGGTTTTAATTGAAGTCACGTTTGTCAAATTCAGCTCCATTTTTTTACAGGGAGGCACTAATAACAACATATCTATCGTAGGTAGTAAATTAGATGAAGATCGGTCTGGGTTTTTTAGCAAATTAACTTTTATATCTTCAAACTGTTTCGCCACTTGGAAAATCTAAAAGTTTATACTATAGACACCTTGAAGGATATTTAGTTATGAATTCCCGAGGAAATCGACAGACACTTTTTAATTTTATACTATTTTTAATCAGCTAAAACAAAACTGCACAATTAAGCCTTGAGACCATTGCTTCTTTATTTTTCATCCCCTGGAAGTTTCTTCTGTAAGGACGCGAAATTCGGACAACATATTTTCTCGTAACTGTAATAAAGGTCTGATTTTTGGAAGCAATATGCAAGGCCTGATTCTGCAGACTAAAAAAAGTAATTAATTTGTCCATAGTTGCTGAACGAAGTAACAAACAGTGAAGTTCTGCAAGGAATGCATCGTACATTTTAAACTATGGTTATCAATTAGACTCATGAAGTGTCAAAGAAGTCGTCGTTAATTGACCAGTGATCATTTCTGAAATACAAAATTTGATTTCGATTATACAGAAGAAGCCGCTGAATGAAAAATACATGGTTGACGCAACAATATTATATTTATATCATACAGTGGAGTTCCCAAAAAGAACGTTTATATTTTATAGTTACTCTGAGAAAGAATAATAACTGCAAATATTAATTATAGCTTCACCAATGAAAAATGTAGTTTCCAGTACAATCGATATAATCGTTCCTTCTGGTAATTGTATTGATATAGTTGGACCTACTGTATTGTGCTATATTTTTTTCTGGGTGTATTTATGTTGTGTAATTATGCTGGATGTAATTTAGTTGATGGCAGAGAACAACACAAGGATGAGTTCAGAGCAATTAATTCTTCTCTTGTTTACATCTTCAGCCACATGATGCACTGTAAAACATATTGGTAAGATTCGTATAGGCTTTAGTAATTTAATGTATTGTGTTTTTACTGAACCCGTATAGAAATTTCTATTTGACATACGAAAAAAAAAAATGAAAATTCAATGTACCTGTGGTGAAATGAAAGTTAACTCATATTGAAAACACGAATCGATATCATGCCATATTTCGTATACTGTGCATTAATTAATATATTTTCTTTAATTAATTTAGCAGAAATGTACATTAATTATACATTGTACTCATATAGTAGATTTCTTATTCTCATTTGTCTAAAAAAGCTTTATGCAGCAATTTTACCTTAAATGTTCGTAATAGTGTGTCCAAAAACTTGAGATGTGATATCAATTCTCATAGCGAACCTAACGTATTAGAGGTAAGTGGCAGCGTTAATTACAGTTTCATCGCTGTGAATTGGTTATCCATAGGAAAGAGTTCACTGCAAGTAGTTATATGCTAATGCACCAGGGATGACCATTTCTGCAGCATCGACGAATTGCGCCTGATATATCGAGGCTGGGAAAAAGTCGGCGCGTGAATGAAATGTGTTTTAATGTTACTAGTGTGATTTGAGAATGCGAATTTTTATTTTATCACGCCTGATCGATAAACGCCACTTTCGCCACGCGCTACAGACACGAAAAGAGGGTATTATTGTACATGTGGTAAAAATAAAAAGTAAAACAGTTGATCGAAAAAAATGGAAATAATTTGATTATCCTTACAAAACCTGCGAGACATCCTCGAGAAAGTCTGAAAAAATTCAAGCAACTATCTGTTACAGTATTTTCAACATTACCGAAGTTACAGTCAAACCGACTGCAAAATATCTGTTCGTAAGCTTACAGGTCAGCAATTTTTTTCCTTAAATTGTTCCAACATTACGCTGTTTTCTAGTCTGACTAAAAAAAATTTGAGCTTAACAAATATTTTCGCCGGGCTAATAAATCTTTTTGCTGGACTACAAATTTTTTTTGCCAAGCTACCGAATAACCGAATACTATAATTGTTTCAGCTAAAGATTTTCTGAGCCAGTAAAATTGTTTTCTCCATGCACGCAGAAAAAAAAGGTAAACTTATGTAGTCAACAAATTGTTGCAAAATATTTTCAATACACATTGCGAGCCGGAAAAGCTTAAAACGGTGTGAAGAAAAGCTAACGAGCTTTATGTATTTCACAAAAGGTATTTTACAATCGGAAAAAATGTATTATTGTTTTTTTAAAATTATTTTATAATCAAGCATCGCGATCGAGGGAAACCACGCTGATGCAATTTGAAAATCCGTTGTTACGAACTTCCGGCCCGCGGTGGATTATATCAACGGACATCTTGAAGCAGGGATGAAACATCGTTTTCCATTCCGTTTCGGAAGCACGAATAAAGTGAGGATACTTACTTGATTCGTTGTAGATCCTTATCTCGACAAACGATCGTGTTCGACGCAACCCGCTTCGCATCCCTCTCGAGATCGCTTTGCCTCGAGAGCAGCTGGCTTTTTCACACGCAAACCACGAACCCTTACGATGGCGGAAGTTTTATCTCAACACCTTGACAGCCTGTTTAGTGAGCCACATGATCGTTCCGCACGATAACTACTAGTGTGTTTGCTGGTGTTTTCAACGACTTAACGATGGGTTAATTGACACCAGTGTCAAAAGCGATCGATCGATTAACCTGAAAAGCCCGATCTGTCGGTGAATAATAGTACAATATTCACATTTTAATATTACTGTGAAATTATTTAAACAATTACGAACACTTTAATGTATTGGTACTGTGTGTTATTAATTTCAATATTCCTGTAAAATGTTTAAAAAAATTACACATACTTCACTGTAATACTACTGTGTGTTATTAATTTCAATATTCCTGTAAAATGTTTTAAAACATTATATGTACTTCAATGTATTGGTACTGTGTGTAATTAATTTTAATATTCCTGTGAAATGTTAAAAAGAATACACATACTTCACTGTAATACTACTGTGTGTTATTATGCTTAATTTGATCTATAAATTTTCGCACGCTGTCGTTTGCGAAAACCGCAGTTTCCACACGTCGTACTGAAAAGTTTCGTGTAACACTCGAGGGAAAAAAAAAAACATTTTTGAGCTCATGTGATTGTTGAAACATGAACTGATACTCGTTACAAAAAGTAGCGATTTCCTCCTCCTCACTCCGCTGAAAAAGCTTCACTTTGTGCACACAACGCCGGCGAAAACTCACTCTTTTTTAACCTCTGTTTCGTACTCCTGTACAATACAATTTCATTACACCCTGGGGAGGAAAAAGATTCATTTCTGCCGGGTGGGAGTAATGAAAACCTTACTGCACATGCGTACTCGTCGTTGGCTGATTTATTTTTCCGCAGAATCAGGGAAAATAAATGGCATGTTACACGTGAGTGATTTTTACGTAGGGTGATTCGTTCTCGCTTTGTTCCTGCAACAAAATTCATGAATATAAAATTCAAAATGGCCGTTCCAGCTTCCGGCATACCCGGCGTGTTTTAAAATCGCGCGGGGCACTCCCCAGCCTTGCCATCTTATTAAAAAAAAAAAAAAAACGGGTCGAAAATTAGACTAAAGTTCAGAGGGCTTATTTATTACAAAAAAAACCCTGGCAACGAAATAGCAGCCCTTTAAAAAAAAAAGAAAAACGGCACTGGAAAAATATGATTTTTTAAAAATCGACTGTCATTTTGTTATTCAGGGTTGTTTTTAAACGATGAGGCTCACGAAGTGTAATCTAATTTAAAAAATTAAAAACCATTGTTGGTTTAGATAAACGGGCAAGGCTATGAAGTGCCCCGCACAGTTTAAAATACGCCGTGCATGACGGGTCGCCATTTTGGATTATTTTTCTATAAATAAAACTGCAATTTACTGATATCTATAATATAATACAATATAATAGAATTTATTTATAGAAGAATAAAATTCGTTGGAACGTAAAATTATTTATTTTAGAGAAAAAAAATTCCTACAGTTCATGCATTTTCATGTCTTCGAAAGGTAAGCTCTCTTTGGCAATTTTTTATGGGATCAAATTTTTGGCTTACATTTTGACGTTTTACAATAATCAGAGGAATATGAAAAAAAATGTCCCGAGAATAAAACTTCCTCCATGAGAAATAATAATTGCCCCCCCCCCCCAAAGTTTGATAATAAGTTAACTATTAAAATTATATCGGTCAGGTAAACCGACTAATGTTTTAGCAGTTCACCTCGCCAATAAATAATCTGGAAGTGAGAGTACCAATCATCTAATTTTTTTACTATAACGATTGCTTTGTCTTTCGTTCAGTGACTTCAAAATAAACACTATTGTCTAGTGTATCAGCAGATCTATTACTATTCTCTAAATTTGGAGACTGCATTTCTCACAGCATGAAATAAAGAAAAAAAAAATGTTAAGTCCCAGAGCGTCAAAAAAATCCGGTAAAAAAATAACTATTCCGCTAAATACATAATTTCAAATACTACAAAATTATTGTTCTTGAAGCTCCTTCAGCCCCGCATTACTCCATTGCGGATTTTCCTCGTTCTAAACGACTTTTACAGCTCAGAAAGCATTTTTGTGCTCCACGTCGCAATGTCTAATGCTGCCCGTAGGCGTAACAACTCGCGTTAAAGTCGTTGTCAAAACGAAAAAAATATATATATATATACATATATATATATAATAATAATAATAAAAAAGGTAAAATGGGGGAAATACGTGAGAGAAACAAATCTAGCGAGAGAAGAAAAGCCAAGAGAGGAAAAAACGAGCCGCAGGACGTTACGATGGCTAAGTCACCAGCAGCAATAGCAAACGCAAAAAACCAGCACCAGAAAGTAAGAGAGAGGGAGAGAGAGGGAACGAAGATTACGAGAATTGTGTGTGCGCGCCATGAAAGAAAAATAATAATTCACAGAGCAACAATTCACAAGGAACGCGAAAATAATTGCGAGTTCCGTGCGCGCTCGCAGAGCTCGAGGCCTGCCGTCAACTGCTTCGAGCTCTTTTTTCACTTCTTTTTTTCCCTCGCGCAGCCCCCGTTCGTTGCGGGGGATGCGAGCTAGTGTGGGAGGCTGAGAAGAGGTGCTCTGCCTCGCTCGCGAGGGTACGACGATGGGATGACTGCTCGCCGTGACTCTCACGGAAAGTAAGTGTGAGAGAGACCGATATCCAATTAAAAATATTATACATTACCCGCTACAGGACGCTAAAATGTATATACTGTTTAATAGTACGGCGAGCTGCGGTATAAGGACAGTGGGGCTCGGAGGGGGGGAGGGTGAACTACCCGCCCGTATGTATAAATACACGTGATATATACGAACGGGTGTGTATATATGTATGAATATACTGACGCATGTGAACAGGAAAAGTACATATATATATATATATAATAATTTCGCCATGAGTGAGACGAGTATATATGTAAATAATAAATATATATATATATATGTATATAATTTTACTTGAGCAGTCATCAGTACATCCACAAAAAAGTGAATATATGTGAGTATTTATTTCGCGTATATACTCTTCGTCTTGATCACATCATTATGTACTCGAGAAGTTCGTCTCGCGGGCTTCGCACTTATATTTCACGCCCACCAAGACGAGAATGAGGAGGGGGTGGGAGGAGGAGCGGAGGATGGTAGTCGCGCGGCGCCACTCTCGCATTAATTGGTCAGCCCGTAATTGATCACTCGTAATTATGTTCCCAAACCCGCAAGCTTTTGCGCTCTCGCCTGGCTGGCTCTCGACGAGAAGGTCTTCGATGCCAAGTCGGAGAGAGGGGCACAGGGGGGGGCTACCCAAAGAGACGTTTTTGACTTCGATTCGGGTGATTTAGATATGGACTTTTGTGATGTCGAGGAGCGAAGAGACAGATTGAATGGATTCTGGACGATGAGGCGCCGAGGAACTGTAATCACCTGGAATTTATATCAAGGAGATAACTACGATTCGGCTTCAGAGAGCTGAGATGAGTGACCGATGGAACTCATTTTTTATTCTTTATATATGCGTTCTGTTAAAATTGTTAAGAAATTTACAATATTTTTATAATACAAATTGTACGAAATTTGCAAATCAAGTATAGTAAGTAATTATTTATACATATTGTACAATTAAATAAATGAAAGTGATTGTTTTAATATACTTATGTTGTACTTAATATTCAAGGCCCTTAATCTTATACACAGTTGAAGAATTTTTTTACATGCATAATGCAATCATACCATATTTGTTTATTACTTATATATTACTGCGTAAGGTTTTTAATATACTATTTATTGAAAATCAAAAAACGTATTGTACATTTAATGAACAACGTCTGCAAAAAAACTTTCCGTACACGTATATTAATTCAAGACATTTTTTTTCAACAATGTGTTCAAAAATCCAGGGCTGAAGAGTTCCGCTAGTGTGGGATGTCTTTTTGATGGTGTTACACTGTTGAAAAGGGTGACACCATTTCGGCGTCAACTTTATGGAATCAATTTTATGGAACTTAATGAATCCAGAGCAATTGTAGAGCTAACGAGAGGCGTAGACAAAAAAAAAGTGTCGAATGATAATGACACTATTATCAACACTTTATCAATGTCGGCTTCGTAACACTAAAACTGGTGTAAAATTCTTTACATGTACACTAGTATGTACTCATTTGCATCCATTGACAGAAAAAAGTAATTGTAAAAATGTAGATTTCATTTTTCATAGAAACATTTGTCGCACGAGTATCGAAATTTAATTTTTCATGGTGCGGAAAGAGAGTTTTGCGCACGCGAATAAACTGCTTATTTGGCACCGCGTGAAATAAATTGATTTATCGGTCCCGACACCTAACCGCAACCGAAGTAGTTACAATAGCGCCACCTACGGTCAGTCAAAGAAACAATAACTTCGTTGGGAGAGTATCGATAGCAATAATAATCAGGTGAGATGAAAACCTCAACTCACTGGATGACTGGTGCACCGAATCATTGACTTTGGACAGCAGTCGCGGTAGTTGCAAGAACAAAATCGTTGTGCGCACGTACTATTGTTTGCTTCGTATCGAAAAAAAAAAAAAAAATTGAGACTGCGATTTCGATTTGGTTTTGGTGAGTAACACGCGACACAATGTATGCTGAAATTGGGCTTATTTCTTGCCGTTCATTTTGTTTTGAAAATCCGTTTGAATAAATTTTACGATACGAATTATGGTGAAAATCATTTTTAATGACTATCATACTTTAGTACAATAGCTTACGCTGTGAGCCTCTGGCATGATAAAAATTGAGGGACTTCCAATAACCCAGGCAAGTCCCCCATTAATGGCCCCCTTTGGCCCGAATTATTCTAAGTCTCATTATATAAAAATCCGCAGTGTAAAGCTTGGCGAGTTTGGATTTTTTAAAATGGTATTATCTATCAAAGTGGTAATATTAACATTTTTCACAGTGTAAAATTGACACGAACAATTTCGTTCAATTCATTCTCGTGTCGTTTTCACCTATCGACACTGACATTAGGATTTTTTTTGCAATTCTACGATCTAAACTCGCTCGCTGTTTGGTATCAATTTTAACATCGGAGTTTAACAGTGCAAATGGCCGTCCAGGTTCCAGTTATTCTAAGTCCCCCCACAAATGACCCCAGGCCCGAATTATTCTAAGACCCTCCCACAAATGGCTCCCAGATCCGAATTATTCTAAGCCCCCCCCCCCCCCCCCCCACCCTCACCCCACAAATGGCCTCTAGGCCCGAATTATTCTCAGGCCCCCTATGAATGTTTCATCCTGGTCCAGATTATTTTGAGTCCTCTATGAATGGCCCTCGCTGGTCCGCATTATTCTGAGTCCAATCACAGATGAATATTCTCTAGCCCGGATTATTCTAAACTCCCAATGGCTACGCCATGCCCGGATTATACATACACCTTTACATAGCGCGTCTAACGCGCGAGACTATAATTCCTAATATGTAAATATATATAAATATTTTTTTTCTTTGATTGTTATTAAGTATGTTCGGCACAAATTGACTTTCTGTTTGATTTTATCAAAATTTTGATTGATAATAAAGAACGTAACCGCCATTTGTTAGCAATTTTTCTTAATTACCTTGACCGGATCGTGCTTTAGTAATGTGTCTTCAAAGTTACGTGTTTTTTTAATGTAAAAGATAAGAGACTCAGAGTGAAGCAATTAGACTTTTGGAAAATTTTCTGTTTGGAAGAAAAAATGATCTCTTTTTTTTGTATTGTATTGTATTATTGAATTCTGGTACATATTCATGCTTGAAGAGATAATGAGCCAAAGGTTCATAATTAACAATAATTACATCGAAGTAAACCGGGACCAAGAGAATCATACCGAACAAGTCGAAATTTGGCATCATTGTACGAAGTAGCTGAAGTCAGAGGCGAAACTGTCATGGCGGTCTCTTGTATTAAACCTCGTTTTTGTTAAGTGCATTGCGTAAATCACAAACAGCAATGATATTCAGATTAGAGGACAAAAAATAAATATGAAATATATTAAAACGTGACGTTATGTACTATTATTATTATTAATTCATAATTAATAATGCTGATTAAAAAATGCAAATAATGTAAAGCTGATTATCACAACTCGCGATAACGTTTAAGATAAAGACTGCACTGTAAAAAAAGACTGCGAGTTCTTGTTCATAAACTCATAATTAAATTGAATGTTCAATTGTGATATAAAATTCCGGCACTTTTGCAATGAAATTACAAGATATTTTTTTATATGAAATAATTTTATAATAAAATTACAGCAAATCATAAAAATTATCGTGCCAAAAATGAATTTGACATCGCACTTGTATAGTAAATTTGGTATATCAGTTTATGAATAAGAACTTCCAGTACATGCACATTACATTTCATATATATATTTTTTTAACACTGTGTGATGGTCGCAGCACGGTTACCGGCGGACAAGATTTTGACGTTGTCAAATCTAAATCGCATGTATCGTCGCCGCGTTTATTTCACCACTCATTGCCAAGTAACAATTTTTGTGTTGTTGCGAAAAAGGTGGGTTCCATATACCCGCCAAAAAAAACTTTAGTACATAGGATTACAGATAATATTTTGGTTCTGTTTGTTTAAACCCACGTTTGTTCAAAGGCTAGACCAAAGGCATCGAATAATGGTGTTACTTTTTAAAAAAAGTGTCTGCCTTCAACGGTCCAGCGGATGAAGCAGCGCTTTTTTGCAGTGGTAACTTTTATGAGGTTTAACTGAGCGGGAGCTTGTGTTTTTTTTTTATTGAATAATATATCGGAATACTTTCCAAATTCAAGAAATTCAGTAAAAATGCAGCAGCTTGTATGGAACCCACTTTTGTTCAGAGGCTAGACCAAAGCTATCGAATAATGATGTTATTTTTTTTAGAAAGTGTGTGCCTTCGACGGTCCAGCGCATGAAGCAGTGCTTTTTTGTGGTGGTAACTTTTAGGAGATTGAACTGAGCAGGAGCTTGTTTTTTAAAAAATTGAATAATATATCGTAATACTTTCCAAATTTAAGAAATTCAGACGAAAACTCAGTAAAAATGCAGCTGCTTTTATGGAACAGGTTTATCGCACTTTTTATGTGCCCTGGTAAAAATGCCATCTAGTAATGCATTAGGAAGAAGTTACTGTGGTAACACTGTGCTGCTGTATCGAGGCAAAATCGAGAAATAAAAGGGAAATAATAGTAAAAGCTGTACACTTTACAAATGTTAAAATCGACACAGTGTTTATGTACAGTGTCGATGTAAGTTCATGCCAATTGTAATGATAACGAGCACGTCAGACAAGCAATGGTAAATGATAATGTCACTAACATGATACTACATGAATATCTTATTGGTGTCAATTTGTCAACTTTACAATGAGAAAAAAAAAATTTCTTTGAATCCTGTACAATTGGTTCAAGTAAATTTGATAACTGCGACCTCAATTATCGAGTACATAATTAGTGTGTTCAACGAAACATTCGCATTCTTTTAAGAAATATTGAATTTTTCCAAAAATCGATTTACCCGAACCAAATGTACAGAATTCGATGAAATTATTTAGTCCCTCCAATTATTTTTTTCTGAGTGTACACAACGACAATTAAAAATTTTACTTTTTTCACTCATGCCATTTTGGTGCACTGATATGTACTTTATGAAATTGAAATGTAAGATTAAAAAAAAAGGTTTCTTCAGAATTTTTTGTCTTATGGCTTTAAGATGACTCAGCTCTCTTAGGGTGATTAGGGTGCCACTGCTCGGTCGGTAAAAAAAACTGTAAAGCATTGCTCTTGACCGTAATTGATATTTTGAGCAAATTACGAGAAGTACCGACTGTCTCTTAGTCTTGGCAATTTAAAGATTGGACGTTTCGACTCTTATTCTTTTCGGCTGCGGACGTATCGAATGTTACGTTAGCTTACCGAGGTGCGAGTCGGGAGTAATAGGTGGAAGGGTCATAAAAACCCATGAGGATATGTGCTGAAATACTGAAAGAAAATAAATAATTCAAGTACATGAAGTAGTATGGGAAAAGTGTTAAACTAGGAGCATAATTTCGAATATAATAATCGAAATTAGTAACATAATTTCGAATGTAATATTCACAATTCATAGCATACTTTCGAATGTAATATTCAAAATTATGCTACATAGTTTAGCGATACTAAAGTTACTATTACGAATACGAACGCAAATAATTGAAAGTTAAAAAATGTTTTAGTAAATGCAAACGAGAGTGCGAAAAAACTTGAAAGCAACGAACAATAATTTTGAGATTGCGGCTCGATAAAAAGGCAGTAAGAGAACAGCAATTATTATTTATAACGGTGGTAACTACAATTTCCAAATATATTGTGATAGTAGCAGGAATTTTATATTCAACATACAAGAATCGGTTAATAATGATCGTTAACTATAAACTATATAAACGGTGAATCTAGAGAATGAATTCATTCATATGACACAATTCTACGACACAATTTATATTTACCGATTTTTGTTCGAATGTGATTCTACTTCTATTACGTACCAAAATGATAAAAATTTTGAAAATTGAATTAACACGATGCCGGTGGAATAAAAAATATTAAATATATAAACGCGATGGCGGAGAGGATTATTAATAAGATTAGAGAGCAGACAAAGACAAGATATTGAATACAATATGTATTATAAATTATGACAATTTATTAGAGGTTCCTTGGAAAAATGTGACAATTAATGGCCAATGGCGACCGTTGGTAATGTACGTTACCAGTTGCAGTGCAAAGTAAATAGTCAATGGAAAAGATTGATTGGCAATCAAGTGAATGTAAATTCGATGGCAAAATTTAGCCCATAATGTAGTAATATTAATATTATAGTATTAGTAAATGTTGCAGGCAAAAAAAAATCGACGGATTTTCGGTAACACTATTTCAGAAGCGACGTATCCGGAATTCGTAGTGCAATACAATTACTGTGAGCTACACCCAAAAAAACTTTTTATAAAAATCAATATACTGAATGATAAATTGTTTTGCAAATAAAGTGTACCCAAAGGCAAAGGCTGATGTAATTTTGATAAAATCTGTTTTTCGGAGATTTTCACAGTCGCTAATTACGGAATTTACCTTAAAATGCCGCCGTGATCGCCGTGATTGAAACACCGCTCTAGATAAATGGCCTCTTGTTATAGGCAGCAAACCTGCAAATATCGATATTGCTTATCATTTGCTGTAGAAGCAAAATGAATGTGTCTAGGTAGAAAATAATTTGTTAGATTGGCCAAATAAAAGAAATTTTTTCTTGCCATTTTTTGTTTCCACAGCAAATTCTTAGCTGTTGAGAAAGAAAATTCGTTGTCAGCCACATAAATATGTGTTTCAGCAATAATAACCAAAATGCCCTAACAAATTAACTTTTCTCTTCAATATTATTTTTCTTCGTCTACTTTGAATTCTCATAGCTGCTTATTTGAAGTGCATAATTCCCTGTAAAAAATAAATTACGACCGTGAAATTTCTCTACGTACAAGCAATGGCAATATCAATGAAACTTTGTGCAGAATTTTGTATCTTCAGCAAAAATGTAATTTTCATTGCGCCTAAACGATTAAATTTCACGGGCAATAAAAAGCAATTTCTGACGGGGGTTGAAGGAAAAAAAAAATCTCGCACTATGTCCCACATTTTCCGACGGGTACTTTCTGTGACAGAGACTTCCGAAGAAGCCCAACATTTCCGGAAGTTCTTTGATTTTGACAATAAACCCAAAAGCAAATCACATTCAATCTTCTTCTGGTAATTCGAGATTATGGAATTGATTTACGTGCCGAATCGTCTCAACCCTTCATTCAGGATGTCTTCCATTTTTTTTCCCATTCTCACTCGTAGATGTCAAGCAAAACAAAAGGTGAAAAAAAAATTGTTTCCCCCTGTACTCGATAATTAGTCGCAATGAGAAATTGAATTTGACAGTAAACGCAAACCGATCTTTTCGGGGCCTGGAATATCAATGGCCTGAGAGAGTCAGGTGTGCTTCTCTGCAGCAGATTTAATGGGAAGTGATGTGAAGGAAGATCTCGAAGAACTCATGAAAACAGAAGAGCAAATCGATGCACACTACCGATATTGAACGTGACATGTTTTGAACACACACCCCTTTTTAGACCATTTTCGATTTCTATGAGTGTATTTACAGCCACGAGTTTCTTCCCACGTGCACAACCAAGGCAGAACCCATCGTCTCGTATTACTGGCCATTCTTAACGCCCCCGCGTACTGGCAGAATAAATTTTGACCGAGAAATACGAGCCCAGAGTCGTAAATCATTCCCCTGGTAAATTCAATTGAGATATTTGGCTTCATCTAATTTATTTTCTACTCTATGTTCGGAACAATTTTTTCGTAGTACAAAAAAAAAAAATGTTTTTCGATAAATATTTTATCGAGTGGTCACATAAATTAATTAAACGAAGGACAATTAAACTTGGGAGAATATTTTTGGCATAATTGTTTAGAAAAATTGTGCGATATGGCGATAATAAAATCATAGCCACGTGGTTTACGCGGATAGAGCGGATGTTAATATTCCCTCTGGACCAACGACCAAGAGACATAATATTTCCTGCGGGCCATAGTTTGAATAAGTTAATTAGAGCAGGTAGGGCTTTCAGTTTGTACCGAGACAAAGGAGCGTCCTGTCAAACCGTACCAAAATAAGAACCATTCAAGGAAATTTAGCTACGATCAAGAGCTGGATCCACTGACACGCAGGTTTTACTTATCTAGAAAAAACATTTTCAACAAAACGCCCCGTTTTTTCTCGTGTATCCGAGAATCGGTATTGCCGAGCGATTCTTCGAAAGAATATTTTGCGGGATTTCACGAAAAAAAAAAAAAAAATCCTAGTACGTCGCCGATAAACATAAATAATTAATAGTGGATAAATTAATGAATAGGCGATAAATGTTTTTGTTATTATTCATTTTCTAAGATTTTCATGTTTCAACAATTTCATTTGTTGAATGTATCCCAATTTTCTTATGATATTGACAAATATTCGAAGGCAATTATAAACAATTATTTATTTATGGAATAAATAAGTGATTGGAGTGAGTTTAAGGGTAACGGAATGACTGCGAGTCTAGAGAGATTTTTTAACGAAATACGGCGACGAGTGATTATTTTGTTATCATTTAATCCAATAAAAATATGTCGATCGAAAGATATAAGTGATAATGACATTCATACGGTTCATGATCAACATGTTTGCGACAATACAAACATACATTCTGCAGAAGTACGAAAATATCTGTTGATAACGCAGTTGAATTATCACGATTTTCCTAACTGATTATGCAGAATTATGTGTTTTCACAGGAAAAATAATGAGCAGTGCAATCACGGTCGCCATTTTGTGAAAACCTGCCTGAAAGTAGCCGTAGATATATCTACCGTATCGAGCGTATCTTAAGACGGAAGCCTTTTAGCGGTAATTGAAAAAAGGGGAGATCACAAAAGTGCTTGCATCAAGAACGTCATCAAGACTTTCGTTCCCACTCAAGATTTGCCTGAAAAATTTTCATCATGAAAAAACATTCACGACTGTCGACGAAAACGCTCTAAATGTCCTGTGTAGATGATGACGTGGGCTAAACGAAAAATACCTAAATCCACTCACAATCCCTCGACAAATATGACATCAAGATCCATGAAGACAATTGAACGATTCATGATCTCACCCGTGACAAAATTTTGGTCCGGATCTAACTGAATTCCCGTCGAAATCCCAATTTGTCACTTGGGTTCGGATTCGGCATCCGATCCTATCCGGAAAGCGATGGGTAACGATTGAAAATTGGATTTTGATCAAATGACCTAACAGGATCCCGATCAGATATTTTCATGGCTATGAAAACTGTTTGTAAACTGTAGTTTCTTTTTTTTTTTAATCGTAATAACACCAATGGTTAAATTATATACGTGGCTTAAAAAATTGTAGCGAAACAAACATAATATCACAGTGGGTGAGGCTCAAGAATGGAAATGTTCGAAATGGCGAACGGGTAAAATAACTATTTTAGCCATTCGCTATTTTCATCCAATCTGAAGGTAATGCTGAATGCAATGCTCTTAAAGTAATGCTATTGAAATAACGAATGGCTAAAATAACAAATTTCGTAATGATGGCCATTCTAGATTCGCACGTTCATTATTTTTTAATTCACTATTTTAGCCATTCACTGTTTGACTGCCTGTCATCAATGATAAATCCAGAAGAAAGTAAGCAAATTGAATCTAGGTATCACTGTTTCAGACCTGAGATGTACTGCGAAAACCTCATTTCTTGAATAATTGACCACCAACATTAAATTATCCATTAAAAATTAATATTTGGAAGTCGGGAAATTTGCGTCATCTTTATTCTCCGCTGTCAATAAATTATTATTATTATTATATTTACTATTATTTTATTAAGCTTTTCGATGAAATAAAGACAATGCTCGAATTTGTATCGATTATTTCATTGACTTTCTACTAAATACTCTTAGCATACGCTCGCAATTTTATCATACACCAAATGAGATGAATACTGTTGATGTTTCCAACATCGTGCTTCGTTTTTCTTCAAATTCAGTTTTTTTGCATACCAATGTGCAATCTAGAATTATGCTTCGAAGATCAAATTCTCGCAGCTACCGCACAAATGTTTATCCTCGATACACGAATATCGAGAAATATCCGCTCGGGATCGGATCGGAATCCCGTTGGGATTTCGTAGGGTTTCTATCGAGATACCTTCAATGCAGAAGTCATCAAACTAAATGCGTCATCTAAAAATACCCCCTCGCGATCGAATTCGATTCCTCCTAGGAATCCTGAAACACCGAAGGTACATTCGATTCATAATAACTCGACTGCGAACCCATCAGGGTTACAGCCCTATGGAGTCCCTATTAAATCCCAATTGGAATCCGATCGGAAGTAGGGATTTTTCGGGACATTCCATTTCTGGATGGGTCGCGTTATAAACTCCCTCAAAACTCTGAATGCAGCAGCAGCAACATCCAAAGTTAATGGAGATGTTGGAAGATTGTAGATAATTAACAAAAACAGATCCCAAAAAATGGTTTACATAAAAAATATCATCAAGAGTTTTGTTCACACTTGTTCGCCGAAAAAAAGGTTAGGTCAACTCCCATTTCGTGAGATGACTATAATTGAGTCACTAAAACGATTCACTCAGTGCTTATAGTCATTTTGCGAGTTGAGATCATGCATAGTGGTTATCCAAACTCACAATCGAGCGCTTAAATGGAATAACAAAAATTGATTCCGTGCAACCACAAAAAAAGGAAAGGAAAAATATCTAGATTTCTAAAAATCCCTCATCAAATTCGACGTCAAGTTCGCTCGTTATGAACCGGGTATGAGGGTTCTGAATGCAGCAGAAGCAGCAGCGCCGGAAGCAGCATCCAAAACTACCGGGCATGTAAGTAGGGGTCGAAGGAGCAGATTAACGTGGCACGGGTGCGTAAGTGATACTTCGCAGCAGTATTAAAGTCAATGGGTTAAGGTTTTTGTCCTTTGGCTATGAACGAGTTATGATCATTTTGTCAGTTGAGACAACGAATAAGTGGTTGTCCAAACTCACAAACGATTGTTTGGATTGCGTGCACCCACGACGAAAGAATACATACAAATCTTTACAACCCCTTGTCAAATTCAGTCTCTTATGATATCAAGATCCATGAAGACGTTATGAATCGGGTGTAAGACTTCTGAATGCAACAGAAGCAGTAACACCAGCACAAAAGCTAACGGAGATGTAAGTAGAGGTGGAAGGAGCATCTGCTCCTGTTAACCTTAATGTGGTTGAGGTGTGCAAGTGTTAGTTTGTAGTACCAGCAGCAACAGCGATGGTAAAATTGAAGTCAATGGGTTGAGGCTTTTGTCTGTTGGGTATAAACGAGTTATAATCATTTTGTCCGTTGAGACAATGAATAAGTGGATGTCCAAAGTCACAAACGAGTGCTTATATTCCGTGCAAGCACAATGAAAACAAAAAAAATCCGAATTTCTTGAAACCCCTTGTCGAATTCGCCCTAATATAATATCAAGATCCATGAAGACGTTATGTTCTCTCGTTACGAAGCGGGTGGTAAGACTCTTCTGAATGCAGCAGAGGCACTAGCACCAGCATCCAAAGCTAACGGGGATGAAAGTAGAGGTGGAAAGAGCAGATTAACGTAGCGCGGGTGTACAAGTGTTAGTTTGTAGTACCAGTAGCAACAGCGGTGGTAAAAAAGTCAATGGGTTGAGGCTTTTGTCTTTTGGGTATAAACGAGTTATAATCATTTTGTCCGTTGAGACAATGAATAAGTGGATGTCCAAAGTCACAAACGAGTGCTTAAATTCCGTGCAAGCACAATGAAAACAAAGAAAAAATTCAAATTTCTTAAAACCCCTTGTCGAATTCGGCCTAATATAATATCAAGATCCATGAAGACGTCATGTTCTCTCGTTACGAAGCGGGTGGTAAGACTCTTCTGAATGCAGCAGAGGCACTAGCACCAGCATCCAAAGCTAACGGGGATGAAAGTAGAGGTGGAAAGAGCAGATTAACGTGGCGCGGGTGTACAAGTGTTAGTTTGTAGTACCAGTAGCAACAGCGGTGGTAAAAAAGTCGATGGGTTGAGGCTTTTGTCTTTTGGGTATAAACGAGTTATAATCATTTTGTCCGTTGAGACAATGAATAAGTGGATGTCCAAAGTCACAAGCGAGTGCTTAAATTCCGTGCAAGCGCAATGAAAACAAAGAAAAAAATTCAAATTTCTTAAAACCCCTTGTCGAATTCGGCCTAATATAATATCAAGATCCATGAAGACGTTATGTTCTCTCGTTACGAAGCGGGTGGTAAGACACTTCTGAATGCAACAGAGGCAGCAGCACCAGCATCCAAAGCTAACGGGGATGAAAGTAGAGGTAGAAAGAGCAGATTAACGTAGCGCGGGTGTACAAGTGTTAGTTTGTAGTACCAGTAGCAACAGCGGTGGTAAAAAAGTCAATGGGTTGAGGCTTTTGTCTTTTGGGTATAAACGAGTTATAATCATTTTGTCAGTTGAGACAATGAATAAGTGGATGACCAAAGTCGCAAACGAGTGCTTAAATTCCGTGCAAGCGCAATGAAAACAAAGAAAAAATTCAAATTTCTTAAAACCCCTTGTCGAATTCGGCCTAATATAATATCAAGATCCATGAAGACGTTATGTTCTCTCGTTACGAAGCGGGTGGTAAGACTCTTCTGAATGCAGCAGAGGCAGCAGCACCAGCATCCAAAGCTAACGGAGATGTAAGTAGAGGTGGAAAGAGCAGATTAACGTGGCGCGGGTGTGCAAGTGTTCGTTGGGTAGTACCACCGGCAGTAGTAGTATTGAAGTCAATGGGTTGGGGGTTTCTGTCGCGAAGGGGTTGGGGGCTGTGCCTGAGGCAGAGATTCTGGGCTTACATTTCGCTCTGCCATCCGTGGTGTTTCGACGTGCCGTTGCATACATTATCTCCCTGCGGGCGCCCACCCAACCGTCCACCCATCCACCCATCCCCACCCACCCATCCGCGTGCTGTAGCTCATGTCGGGTTGGGAGCCCGAGCCGGAGGACGTATATAGTGCGCGGCGCGGTGCAACGCACGGTCGCGCGCGCTCGAGAACAGAAAAATGCACGGGGATTATAAAAGGAAAATTTTTTTCTTTGCCCTCTGATTGGCGGTTGCCGTGGCAACACCCGGCCCCTTCTCTCTGCATCTCTAATTATTTCCAGACACTGAGAATCGGACGAGAGAGCAGCGCAGCCCACCAACACCATCGTCATCAGTTGTCGCAACAGAACAGCACACAGCCAGTGCAGCAAACGGTTATGACGAAATTACGAGCAGTGAGATGAAGGGAGACGATGATACATGTGCATGTGGGATCATACATACGAGACTATCTCTATGTATTACGATGCCCATCTCCCACATCACAGACATACTATTTATCAAACGGATGCTGTGAGACACCCCAACTTCTATATATCCAGGAGTTATTGTGATGGCCAGACCCACGCGGTTTGCCCGCGGCTTCGCCAAACTCTCAAATTTTTACAAGAGACGCTCCCTCTCGCTCTCTCGAATTTTTCGATTCCCTGGATATATTTGTACCCTCTTATTAGGCTTTAGCGATATTCGGATGAAAATTAGTATTTTTTCGATTCCAAGGGAAAATCAATAGCTGGACGGTACTTTTTGCATTAGACGTTTTTTTCTCGAATTTTTGACACTTGTGCGAGAAATTTTTTTGCTAAACAATTATCGTGTTTAGTAACGGAGTGGAATATTTAAAAGATTTCAGAAATTTACAATGTACTCGGAATTTACATTCTATTTTTATTCGTGATTATAATCTGAGTGAGATCTGAATATTCTGTAACAGTCCCTAATTTTAGAATATCGCTTATGAATGTTGCTAAATGACATTCGATTTTTTTTTGTTACAAGGATATTGATACTACAAAGCAGCTTTGAATGAAACAATGACACTGAAATTTTGAAGTACATACAGTATAGAGATTAAAAAAATGTTATACTCCAAATGTAATGCGTTTTACTTTTATAGTGACAAAATGTCACATTAGTTTTGTCAATTTTCGTCACTTGTCACAGTAAATTAACAAGTTTTTTCCCTCGAACCTTTCGATTTTCTGTATATCGTTCAGGGATTAGCAATATGCACTCGGAGAAATGAATCGAAAAATTGTTTGATCGAAAAATATCACGAATACGCGTTTTTATGGGAATATCAATAATTCCCGTTATCGTTCAGCGTCTCTTCTCATCAGAGCAATGGAGACTTAAAAAAATTTAATGAACTTGGCGGACTTAACTGGATGAGTGTGAAACATTGCGGCCGGTTTTGCGCATTTCCGGAAAGTACACAATGAATGAGTCGGCAGCCGAGCTACGGTATAATAGACATTTTACCTCGCCGTGGACTCTTTGTCTGACACTCTCGTCAAGTGCCGGGAGAGGAAGACAGTATTTCTAGGGTCTGCCAAGCGCCATAGGCAATTTTTTCATTCCGTGCATGAACGAGCACATTGTTTAACGAGAATAGTAAATGTTGGATGTTCTTGCCACAG
Source organism: Clistopyga incitator (assembly GCA_947507545.1). NCBI lineage: Eukaryota > Metazoa > Arthropoda > Insecta > Hymenoptera > Ichneumonidae > Clistopyga > Clistopyga incitator. The sequence goes on along the minus strand of OX382180.1, from coordinate 8,296,924 downwards.
TTCATCTTTCTTTCAGACATTTTACCCTAACGGTTGTCTTACAAAAATAAATTGGAATGAGGAAATGAGAAAGAAAAAAAAAAGAATGAGCCTCAAAGCTGGTGAGAAATATGAGAAAGTCTCCGCTTACCGTAAATACAGCAAAATAAATTGCAGTTATGTAGCAATTAAAATGTTAATGAAGAAAAACTGTTCAGTTACTGTCACACAATTTATTTCAGTGATCACACAATATTTAATAATTACTCTACAAGAATCAACGGGAATGTCTCAGGAGAAAGATTTAAAAAAATCTCACGTGAAAAAAAAAATCGTTGGCCATAATTACCGTAAAATAAATGTTGTCATGTAGCAATAAAATTGTGGATAGAGAAAAAAAGTAGTTTAGTTACTCTGATAAAATGAGTTTTGATGGCTTGAGAAAGGTTACGAAATGACGGTGACCATTAAAACTATTTAGGCTCCTGGGAAATTTTTCATTTGCCATAAATGTAATCATAAAAGCGTAAAATCATTTCCGAAGAAAAATAGTTTCGTTTTCTCACAATAATTTCATACCATTATTTATATGAATTAATATCTTTACGTTCATACTATAATAAAAAAAAGTAGAGAGCATTTACAATAATTAAAAAAGGACTTAAAAAAACCACTACAAAAACGAAAGAATGCCCGATTGCAAAAAAGAACTTCGATAAATGAACGAAAAATAGTAGAACGATAATCATTTGCATAAAATGGTCGAAATATTTTCACTCTCTTGACGAATCTCCAAAATATAATCTGTGCACGATTATTATTTCACGATTTTCTTTAACCAATTTGTTTTTTAATTGAACTCTTTTTACTCTGCCAGGTACTTTTAATCTTTGTGGAATTATTTTTGGGTGATTTGGTTTAAAAATAGTTTTACCATTTCATCATAAGTGAAATTAGTTATAGGATACGTAATAATGGCGGCGATCTGATATTTTGATATATTTTAATAGACTCTTTGTAAATATCGATTATTACATCGCGTTAATAGTTTGTCGCTCTAAAATACAGCCTAAAACCAGCGCATGTGCATCCAAAATCTGTTCAACAATTTTATTTTCGTATTCGAATAATTCGCGATGTAAAAGACTATATTTATCAGCTAATTACCGACAAACGCGTAACGCCCGTCATTTTGCCCGATTGACAGTCGAAGCTAAAAACAACATGGGTGATTTAAAAAAAAACTGCAGAATTCTGACACATTTCATGATTTTTTTCAATTACTCTATGCAAAAATAAATAAATAAATAAGTAAATAAAGTACGATTTCCTTAAGCAATTGAAAACGCGAACACGATAGAAATTCAATGCACAGCACAAAAAGTCTGGTATTGATTTCACTGTGCTAAAAACAAACGCACTGTAAAAAAAAAAAAAGACTGGAAATTTCCACTGCTTCGTCAATTAAATTAATCGTACAATTGTGATATAAAATTAAGGTACTTTCCCATTGAAATTGAAGCAGATTATTAAAAATCACTGTACGAAAAATAATTTTGACATCGCACTTGTACAGCAAATTTAGAATAACCAGTTTATGAATAAAAACTTGTAGTACATCAAATTCCAAGCAGATTTTTCTGCAGTGTATATAATTTATGACGGTAAAAATAATTTCCGTAACTGTTTCGTATAAATATAGTACAAAGAGTCTCCATGTCACTGAGCTCTGAAAAATTGTTCGAGTCCTATAATAATACATGAAAAATGAGAATGTCGTGTATTATTGCAACATGTTTTCATTCGTGTGTAACACGATCGAAAACTTGAAAATTGTATGGATGTAACGTGGTGCTCGTCACGGGAAGCAAATATTCCTCGACTAAGCGGACCGTTTACGAGATTAAAACGCATTTCGTCTCTTTTAACGTTTAGCGAATATACGTGCGTGGTGTGAATCTCGAGAACATAAAAGCGCGCTGGTGCGGCTTGCGGCGATTTTCACCGACAAACCGCCCATCAGTGACGATTTCATTCACATCATTTCACCGTCACTTAAACGCTTCACCCAAAGAATTTATCTCTTTCTATCGCCTATTTCCCTCGTCTCTCCTTCGACTCTCGTATTTCCCTCGGCTCGTCACTTGAAAAAACATATTTTCCCTTGTAAAATCGAGACTCGCCGATCGCGATATCGCGTTCGGCATTCGAAATACATTACTGACGTTCCAAACAAATAGAGGGTCCTTTTTCGACCGTACGTGCCTCGGAGCCATGAATGGTCATGGGCCATGGATGGCAAGGCGTGAAAAGGCGTTCTGGTAAATACAACAAAAAAAAAATCTTACCTAGGCTCTCGCGGCTCCTCGAAGCCTCAAATTTCAAAACTCGCTTTTCATTCCCCAAAGAAAATTAGCTCTCGGACATCGTCACCGAGTCTCTTTCATAATAAATGTTGTGTTGTGGCATGGCATGTGGAAGCTTGTGTGGAGCCTGAAGATTTTTCCCAGAACACTTTTGATGTGCATCGAATAGACGTCGATTTAATTTACAAGAAAAAAAAAAAAAAAATACGCCAGTTTTCGAAGGCTCCGCGAAAAATCAAATAAAATCTGTAGTGGTATCGTAAATGCTCGAATATTAGATTTCGCTGGGAGGGAGGAGTGAAACGATTTCGGAGCTCCTGAGGCAAACCACTTTGACGGCTTCTCCTCACCTACTGCTAGGAATAGTGAATGAATCCCGGAAAATATACCTCCCGAAAAAAAACCTGCCGGAAAAGTTATCTCGGAAAAAATACCCCCATAAATGGAAAATCATTATTGTGGGAGTATGTTTTCCGGGGTATTCATTTGGGGGAGTATATTTTCCGAGAGTACTTTTTTCAGGAAATATTTTTCTGGGTTTTTAGGGTGTATTTTTTCCATGATAATGAACGACGGCTTATGAGAAATATTTGGAATTTTCTCGTTTCTAAGCATCCTGAATTTTCACACATCGGTTTGTACGAGAAAACGAAGTTCTGTTACTTAAAAAAAAAAATTAATATCTAGTACGTTTCAATGTATTTCATTTCCATAATATATATATTTTCTTATTATTCTGTATGTGTAAGGAAACTTTGAACCTTTTAATCCAAATTGAAAATATATAAATAAGCAATGATTTATGAAGCAATTAAACAAACAAGGAATTCGCAAATATCGGGTGGTTATATAACTTTGATATTAACAACAAATAACAAAAAAACAATTTAATAGTTCGTAAATAAACCTACGTACACAAAGAAGCGGTAGAAAAAATAGTTACCACGGTTTGGAAATTATTGTTTTTTAGTCGAATAATTTTGACTTTTCGTTTCCTCTGCTACAAATTTTTTTTTTTTAATTCTAATTATTTTTGTCCTTGTTAAAAATGTAATAAACACGTACAAAAATATTGTTATGGAAAGATCACCTGGTGTATAAGAGAAATTTGTAGGTGCTTCTGTTGTAAGTTCCTCAGTGAAATTTTAATACAGTTTACAGCTCTAATTCTTCAATTGAGAAAATGGATTCTCACAAAAAGTCGAATAAAACCGTAAAAAATGTATATTTTGGTGCAAACTCTTGTCTAAAGGGATGAAAAATTATCGACTTCGTGAAGACTTATATTAAAAGCATTAATTTGAGGAAATTTGAAGTACAAATTTTATAATTAAAGGAGGTTATAGTTTTTTTAATCCATTATGATAGATTTTTTTTAAATCTAGAGGTAAAAATCGATCAACCACAGAATTTATAGATTTTTTACTGGCCATTTTACCCCAAATTGAATTATTATTAATATACGATGGACATTCGAACGATTCGCCTGGATTTTCCATCGTCAAATAATTAATTAATTATTCAGCAACGACATTTGTGTCTCATTTCGGTTGTTGAACAATTTTTTCTTTTCGTGCATGTCAAGCATCGATAAAAAGTGTTGAATTCTTAGGCCTACGTGCCGTCGGCTCGCGAATAACGCGAATTCGTTCCGTCGCGTCGTAAATATCTCGCACGCTTGCATACTGCAAAGCTCTCGACTGAAAAAAGTATTTTTAATTAACAAACCAATAGAGCAAACGAAAAATGGTTAAATAATATTCATCAAGGATGTCAAAATTTCCAGGCTATAATATGCGAACGATTATTAATCCACTATTAGTCGCTTACTCAATTTGCTTATTAGTTAAAGCACTTTTTTATTTTTCGGGAGTTCTTCAATTTCCATAAAAGTATTTTTATTTCATCGTTTTTAACGTAATTTGGTTGAAAAACTTTTTTTCCTTAGCGAGTTAATAATTCATCGTGCCGAAATATATATATATATATATTAACGACCTCATTGACTTTTGCATACGATGTGCCAAATTCGATGAAAAGTACTTTAATTAATATGTAAAGCAATTGAGTAAATAAAAAAAAAGTGAAGTAATAATCATCATGGGTGCGAAAATTTCGCGATTACAATATACAAATCATTATTATTCCACTATTTTTCGTTTATCCAATTTGCTTTTTAATGAAAATACTTTTGTTTTGTTTGTCAAATTCATTATTTTTTGGAAAACTATTTTTATTTCACCATTTTCAACGTGATTCTAGTAAAAAACTTTTTTATCTCAGCGAGTTAATAATTCGCCGTGTCGAAATATTTCGAAAAACCGTTTTATTGACATTTTGATTTGAAGAGTCAAATTCGGTCAAACCACTTGTGTTTTTTTCGAATAAAAGTGGGGACATTGGTGATTAATTTCCGGTGGACGATAAATTTGGTAGAGATGAGACAATGACGGCAAATTCAATTTTTTTCTCACAGGTTGCAGCCTAAAATAATTTAGTTGTAATAATAATATGGATAAAATTCAATAAACATTGTTTCTCCTTAAAATAAAAATTTTTCTCGTTCGCGATATGCTGTTTTAGATAAAACTGATAAACCATTACTCCCGGCGCCGTTTTTTTTTGCCCGGCGGACAGTTGGGAGTCAAAATGTACTTGTGCTTCTCACGAAAAGTTTTCGCGTGCTCTGGCAAAGCGGAAAGTCCTGATTTCATAGCACTCGAAGAGCGATCGAACAGTTGTTCGGAGAAGAACCGAAACGGGTTCTTGACAAGAAAGCCCTATTCCTTACATCTTGGACGTATGAAGGGATCACTCGCGTGTGGCACTTCTCATAGAGAACCGGTTCCTCGGCGTGGGAGCGTCTAGCGATCGAGAAGCGACGAAATTAATACGCCAACATATTCATTCCCTTACACAATTGTTCATTCGGTCGCTGACAGAACTCTCCAACGTCAGAATATACATATAAATATAAAGGTGTTTAACCAATTTAGAAAAATTTCACCGAAAGAATATAAAAAATATATTTTGGTCTCCCACCTTAAAGTGTTGTTACAAATACTTTACAGCTGAACAAAAAAAAACAACTCTGACGATTAAAAAATTCATTCAAATAAATGTATAATGTTGTTTATTCAAATGAGATGCTCGTAAAATTGTTTTTTTTGTCAAAATCAACCTTGACGTATTTGCAATATTACTTAAGGGTGGGAGACAAAATAATGCTCACACAAACAAATTTTTTTTTGTCTTTAAACGATACCCCCCTTTATTTTATGGCAAGCTTTTAGGTCAATGATTTTAAACCAGAGTAAACGTAAGATTTCTATAAGTAACCACGTAAGTTAGAAATAATTAGTAAATAATGAGTAGACTAACGAACTATTATTATTAACATGCATAGATTGCAATCTAGTAGATCGTAATACAAGTTTTATTAAATTTTTTCATTTTTTGATTCATTTTATTTATCTGAATTGGAGGAGCTCTTGAAAACAATGATATTTGACGGCAGAAGAGCCAAAATACAATAAAATAAATGGGTAGATTTACAAATGGGTGCATTTATGAGTAGATGCATTAATAAAGCAGACTATAACGGGTGCCGGCATAAATGGGTTCACTAAGCGATACATAATTGTCCTCGGGACGTACAAATAGCGAGAAAAGGGTGACTAAAAAATCAATAAAAGAAGAGGCAGTATGGCGGCCATCTTGCCATATTTCCATATATTCAAACAGATTATATGCAAAATTTATTTATCTATGCTAATCAATAAATTTATCACATCAAAATATGGAAAATGACGCTGGGCATTGGTCATAAAAACGAGGTACAAAATTTGGTTAAATAATTTGGTATGGTTTTCGAAAATATGATAAACAAAGAAATCGCTCATTGACGTGAAACGCATAATTTTTTGCGCCGGAGTTAAAAACTGAATCAGGTGTAAAAAATATTAAAAAATCCGCGTAAATATTTTTGGAAAATTGTAACTCATGATCACGTACATCAATTATCTATGAATTCCCACCAAAAAAGTGCATATTTAATGAAAACTAGAGACAAGTATATTCACATAACTTATTAGACTTATATTTATAAAAAGTTATAAGAGTAATTCATGAAAAGTTTAAAAACAAGATTTGTTCAAATTTTGCTATACTTTATCACGACGGGTATTGAGCTGAAACTCCAGAATTTTGTGACCTTAGATGGTAAAGAACCTTTGCTGACCGTAGAACTTAGTGAGTTATTTTATTTAGTATAATATTTCGTATTATGTACAAAGGGATGTACTATATTTTTTTATCTTTCGAAGTTTTCACATAATGGGTTTGCAGCTGAGATTATATCTTGTATCGCTATATTATTAAATTTTTATCAAAAGTCATTGATAAATTGCACGTGCTTAACAAAATGTCCTTAGAAACATTGTAATCTGTTCAATAATTTACATGTAGATAAGGCTAATAATTTATAAAAATGTACGAATTTTTATAAAATTCATAAGGCTACTATTTAGTTGGGACAACATATATACTCTTTTTGGCCTGTCCGATGATTAAAAACAAATCGCGGCAAATGAAGATGCACATTTGTATCCGAATATATGACGATAATAATAATATAAATTTCAAACCCTTTTTAAGAATAAAATCGTGTAGCCCATGATTTAAAAAAACAATTCTATGTGAGTATTGAGCTTTCCTCGTTATATTTTTTGGAATATTATCTAGCATGGCAATTTAGAATTTTCAAACTAATATAATTTTTTACTAAATAAAAAACACAACATAATATTATCGTCATCTAACAAAAAACAAATCTTGGTTTATATGAAACGCAATTTTTGTTTGCATGTCATGCAAAGCATCTAAATTTGTAAGATATCCGTTAACGAGTATTCTTGATTTTTGTCGAGACTTCGTTTCTATCATTATTAATTTTGTAGATAAGTACATTATAGGTTTGAAAAAGGTTAAAAGCGCGTTTCGACGACGAAGCGAAAAACCAAAAACGATTTTTTACGATATTCGACTTGAGTTGATTCTGCAATATTTGAGTCCAATGTCTAATGTTTTTCTAGGGGTTTTAAATTTATTCAGTTTCAATTATTATTTAGGGGCCTATGCATAAAAACTTCCACTCTTCTGACATATGTCAGCACAGGTAAACTGAGAAAAACGCGTACGGATACAGACGAGCGTACGTTCTTAAATTACTTAAGTATGTACACCGAGACCTCAGAAAAACTGACCACCCGTTCACTGATTGATACGCCAACCGCTGCGCAGTCAAGCGGTCACTTATCGAAGCTATGGCCGCAAACAATGCTGCTTAACTCGAGAGATCTTCAGCAACGCGAATTGATCGTAAAACCATCAGTATGACGTTTTTTAAATTCGATTTACATTAAATCATTTAAATGTCACGATATTAGAAAATAGAGTGGAACCTTTGAGAGCGTTTTTTAATGGATTGAAAAAATTAGCGTTTCATTTTAAGAAGTTAGTTCAAATAAAAAATTGAGGGAAAAAAGATGGGCCAATTATTGTCGCATTGTGCAGAAAGGACTTTATTAGACGGTGCGTTGGTAATGGGTATATATTTGAGAAATTAAATAGAATTCAAAATAGGACCAAAACTACAGGGAAACAAAATAGTACTTTACGATACTAGTGCGATAAAACGTATTTCTGGCGAGTGCGAATTTGCAGCACGATCCCAAGTTGAGTGTTCTAATCACACGAGTTAAAAAAACGTTTATCGCACTATATCGTACAAAATTTTATTTTAAAGGCGTGAAAATGGGGACTTATGCGCGCGAAGCGTGCGTAAAACCGCGTTTCTCGCACTGATCAACATAAAAGGAGTTTTAGAGTAAAAAGTCAGCATGTTTGTCACTGTAAACAAATCGAAATCTCGGTCTTCATTTTTTTTCGATTGGCAGCAAAAAATAGTACGTTCGATCAATGTCTTCCGGTTTCAACAAATATCAGAATTACTGTCCAGTCCAAAGGATTTGTTAATTATGGTTTGAAATTATATTTTCTTCAACGAACTGAGCAGTTAGTGCCATTCTAACCATTTGGTTGGTTGTGGAGTTCGATAAATCAGTTTTTACAAATACTTATGGCTTTCATTGTACACTGTTAAAAATGTGAAAAGCATAAAAGTGTTTGTAAAATGTAAATGACACATTTGAGCGAGCGATTAAGATTTGAAAACGTTGGAGTCTTATCCGTCGGTAAATGTGACGACACTGTTAAAAATCCAGGGTGTAAACTTCGGCTGCTGTGAAATTTTTTATGGTGCTACCTAATAAAGTGGCAATTTTGACACTTTTTGCAGTGTGAAGTTGACACGGACGATTTCTTTAAATTTATTCTCAACCTCACCTATCAACATTGACATTAGGATATCTTTTCTTATTCTACGGTTTACAGTGACACATTGAACACGTGTTCGAATCGAACGAACACAGCTTGTCAATCACTTTTACAGGGAAGGAAAGCAGTTGACCTTAAATTTGGAGATTTGCCGAATTGAGTTGAACGTCTTGACTCTTTCTTATTGTTCACATGTGGAATCTTTAGATGATTCACAAATAGATTGAAAAAAAAAATCTGATCACATGTTCGTAGATATTCTTCAATGTATCCGTGTACTTGTTATCCCTTCTCGATGTAATTAAAAAGAAAGTAAAATTTCGAAGTTAAGTATATTGGAGAATAAAAAAATACCGTAAAATCCGCCATGACAGTATTGCTTTTAACGTCACTTGGTCCACAAAACGCTGCCAAATTCCGACTTTGCGAATACGATTCTCATGTCGCCGGATTCTTCAATTGTAGTTACGCTTGTCGGCTTGTCGGCTGATTATTTTATTAAACACAATTGTTTACCAGAATTCACTCTATAAGTTATATTTCCTTGCAATCAAACGAAAAATGTGTGAAAAAAGATTTCATTGTTTCGAGCTGTACTCCCAATACTCCCACGTAAAAATATGTGAACAGTATCTCATTGTTCAATTGCTTTTAACAATGATTTTAAAAGTATTGCTAAGAAAACAAGTACTGAAAGAAAAATCTTCTGGGCACCTCGTATTTTTGAAGATCTTTTAGCGAAAAAAAAAAAAAAAAATTCCGTCGTCTGGTCCCTCCTCAATTCTATATAATATTTTGATATTTCTTCGATTTTCTATTATGTCCACAAGAGTTTTGTAGTTCCGCATTGGAATCCCGAGTGGACAAAAGTTGTCGGACGCTGTGTGTATCGAGGGTTTGGTTATATCCGCAAATATTGTCGCGAGCAGATGCAATTCCAGTCTCGTCTCCGGAAAAGCATATATAAAGTAAGACTTTTCAGCTACCTATGCAAACGTGTCTAGCTGCTGAAAAGTTTTTGAATTTTCATGCAGACTCTAAACGCAACTCGCATAGAAACGAAATAAAAATTATTTCTTATCTATCAAACCCTACAATCGATGGCTCTATGAGTGTATTGATGGAACAGCATCAAACAGTCGTTTGGCTCTATTAGTAGGTACGTTTTTATGCAGGCAATAAAACCATGGCTTCCTATAAACAATATAAAAAATAATGCATATGCCTAATTTTTTTGGGTTTTCACAAAGCTACCGTTATAAGGAAGTGTGTTAATCGATTTTGGATCTCTCATTGGGAAAACTTTGTAAATACTGAAATATCATGAGGAATCAATGAGCAAGATTCTACGTTTTCTTTTGTTTTGAATAAATGAATTTTTTGAAAATTTTTCGAAAATCTAAAGGCTTTTGTGGGTCGACCTACAATTAAATAACTAGCATCGCTATAATTTACTTATTTTACGTAAAAAATCTGTGTTCGTTGAATAAAATTCAGCCAATTTTGATACAACGAGGGAATTTATACAAAATGTCTACATTCAAAAACTTGAAACGCGTTATGGTTTTTGTCTAAGTTCAGTATAAGCGGTTCCATCACTTTATTCAAATTTGCTATGAATTTTCAGTCCGATTTTTCCGAATTAAACAAATTTTGTAAATTCAAAATATGTAAAGCATTGTTTTATTAAACCTGTGCCAATCAAAAATTGAATAACATATGACATGGCATTAAGACTTTAGCTGATTCCATATGTACACTCATAACGGATTGACAATAAAACATTCAAACAAGTAAAAAAAAAAAGCAATAACCTATCCAACGATATCCGGCTGCAGAAATATTTTCTTTCGTGCATCATCTGATAAAAATGGACTAAAAATGATTTTCTGTCTTTTATTCTCTGAGACGGATAACCTTATGACCATCATGATGAGGCCATAACGAAAAAAAAAAGAATAAAAAAAAAACAATATATGTAAGTAATAACAAGAAACGAGGATAAAAAAAATCACGCAGACGAAATATTTTCTAATAAAAAAAAAACACAATAACGATGTCCTACACCTATCAATAAAATAAATAATTTTTGTAAATAAATTGAAACAATTAAAAAGATTCCTATAAAAATTGACAACATTTTATGCACATTGTAGATTGATTTTCTCATTTCGTATAAGACATAAAAATGCTTGACTAAATGAGTACCTTAATGATCAACCAAAAAAATCTAAACTAATTTAAGAAAAACCCCAAACAACCTAAAAAAATTGTCCGACAGCCGTAATTCTATCTTACTTCACTACTAGAAACGCAACTACTGACAAAAACGTCACATATATAGTATATCCTATCCATCGATCCCCATAATGAACCACCGACAGTTCTAACGAATCAGCAACAAAAAAGAAAGAACAAGGAAATAATAAAAAGAAAACATAAAAAAACATACCCGTCGTAATAACACGTGAGGTGCGGTCAATGAGAGTAAAATTGAAGAGCTGCCCAGCGAGTAATCCGATGCCAAGGGCTGGCGCAAAAAATCTGACCCGCAACTACATAAGCCGCCAGTAAAAATCCTCTCCCGGATGTCTTCGTTTTTTCTCCGACTCTCCTTCCTCCTTTAATACCGAGCGTGTGTTTTCGTTGTTGTTGTTATTTCCAAATGCAATCAGCATGGACATCAGTGGGTATCAGTGCGTAAACGCCTTCTCGTAACCTGCCACGCATTGCCACGACATTTGGCAACGTGTGTACGTGAAACGGATCAGGATACGCTGAGACAGCAGGAGTCGCGTGGAGTGGAACAAGCCGGAGAGTCTCGGTAGCGTTTCGTTGGGGGAAAAGGGTTGGATAGAATGGTGCAGGAGGCCGGCAGAGTGCCTGGAGCTCGCTCGCAGGGTGTACATAACCAACGGGTTTTCGGTACAGATTCAGCGAGCCCGGGGGCCTCGCCGCGAACGCGAAATCATTAAAAATAATGTGAAAACAAAGGAGAGGGGCGTGCCCGGTGCCAAGATGGCCGTAGACGTGGCACTGCGCGCCACGTCGTCCCGCCAGAGGCTGGAGCTTTTAATTAATGCAAAAAACGTCTAGCCCCACTCCCCGGCTGGTTCCTTCTGTCACGAGCCGCTACCGAGCAATAAGGGGTGGTGGTATGGAGGCTGGGTTATATATTTCCCTCGCGTGTGTCCCTTCCTCACAGGGGAGGTTTCACACTTATATATTTTCGATTATTTCCGGGCCAAACAATTGCTTCTATACCCGATCATTATTTTTTTTTTTCGCCTGTCGATGGAGGTTCCGGAATTTCGGTAATGGGATGATCGACGCCGGTGTGGCTTTTCGGCGCTCGTCCGAGTCCGAGGATCATCGTTGCCGATCGGTACTTGGATGGGTGACCGCGCAACCGGGCGCAAATTGCACGAAAAAAAAAAAAAGAATGGGTTAGGTAGGATCGAAACGGTAAAATTGGTTGGGTTAATAATCTGCGTTACGGAAAAAAATAATTGGCTAACAGTGGCTTGGATGGTAAATCAGTTGGTTGAGTGAACAGATCAATTAGCTGGCAATCAACGAATTAGGCGACAGAACCAACTGGTTTCCTAAGTGAATCCAAAGATGGTTAACCTCGCCGATTCAGTGGCTTAGAGCGCGCTTAGCCATGTCAGGTGGTTAAGGCAATCAATTATTACCTTCCGTGTATTTTTGTGGTACAATGACTTTTGAGAAAAAGTTATGAAATCGAGCCGATTCTGCAATCGGATTTTATCTAGTATCGGGGGTTTAATGGACTCAGGGTTAATTCATTTTTTAAAAAGAATATTCCACCGTTATCGCAAGAAAATTAGCTCGAAAAAAAAATTATTTCTTAACAAAAATTCCTTAATTAGCATAGTCTTGTAAAAACATAATCGATATTCAATTAACGTTCATAAATAAAAATATAAATGATGAAATGTGAAACGAGTTTGAAACGAAACATGGGATGGGATCTCTGGCCCTAGCGGTTTTTGGGGGTGGCTGTACTCACCCGTAATGCGGTAGATTTGCGCCCTGTGTATACCCAAGCCGCCCTTCAGAGGGCGATATAACGGGTGGGGATATCAAAATTGTAGTTGGCAAAGAATTCGGGATAATTTAAGGGAGTCCCAGCGACTCTGGAGGTCAGGGCGCCACTACCCACAAAAGTCGATGGAAATTGGACTCCAGACCTTCCGGTCCTTCAATTGAATTTTGTCGGAAAGTTGTCAATGATAAAATTCACGAGGTTGGCGGGAAAAAAAAAAAAAATTGTCCCAAGAAGAGGCGCCAGGCTCGTTTCGGTCCACCAGCAATATACGAGGGATGCAAAAATCAACATGGCAGAGAGACGAGAGTGGAGAAAGATGGCGGCAGGCGCGCGAAGCTCGCGAACGCGCGCACGATCCGACAAAACACGATTATAGGATTTAAATATTTAAATCGTATTACTCCGGGCGTATGCGGGCTTTCTCGAGAAAAGCTCGGGGAAAACTATGAACATCGTGAATCGCGACTAAATAAACGTACTAACGAGCTGAATTAAGCGATTTTATGACCTCGAGCCGAGACGACTCGAGGCGCGCGCGCTCGCGACCATTTTACTCTTTTATGCTGATTTTCGTAAATTTACCTAACCACAATTTACGTAAGCGCGCTTAAAGAGCCCCGTTCTTCGTTTCTTGAAGGTGACAATTTGCAGAATTTAACAGAATTCCACGGTGACTTTAAAATCGTTTGATTTAATTCGAGCATTGGCACTCGCTCATTTTATGACGAGAATATTCAGCTAATGACTCGTTTTTTAAATTAATATTCATTTGCCACTAATATCGACATTAAATTACTTTTTAATTGGGTTTTTTGATTTTGTGCCTAACGCTGATTATTTGGCAAATGCTCGGGATAATCATTAAAAAACGTGCAGACGAAACGTTTTCAAAAATTTGACACTAATAGTAAAGTACTGCAGTTATAATTATTAAATAAACGTGTTTTTAACACGTTCTATTATTTTCAAGTTGGATTTTTGAGTTTTTATTTCACACCGATTATTTAACAAAAGTTCGGGATAAATATTGAAAAACCTACAGACGTAAATGCTATGAAAAATTTAACGTCAAACATGAGCAATAGAAAATAACTGTAGTAATAATTATCGGATAAAAAAAATCAGGTTACCTAAAGTTAAGTATATAAGTGACTTAGAATTTGATCATAACTGTTAACGAGGTTAATTTGATAACTTCGTATGGAAAGCTGATCCAGCCCCTATCTGGAAAGTATGCAATGAACCAGGTCCAGCAAAATCTACTGACATCAGATCTGGCTAATATAAACCAAGCCTGACCCCGCATAGCTTATTGATATCCAATTACGCACTCACGAAAAAAAAATGGTGGATTGGCTCCAAGCGAAAAAAATTGGGCCATTAAACTAGTTGGCTACCGAATAAAAAGTTGTCTGAAACGGTTAATGAAATGGGTTAGTCGAGTCAACAGATTAATTAGCTGTCAATCAACGAATTAGGCGACAGAACCAACTAGTTTGTCAGACGAACCAAAAAATGTATTGGTTCGCCTGGCAAACTGGATTAAGCAGCTAATTCAGTCGTTCGGAGCGCACTTAGCCATGACAGTTGGTTAGGACAACCAAACATTTTTCTTCATGCTAATCTGGTTAATATGCAGTGAGTCCGATCCAATAAGACCAATGGAAATTAGATCCGGCCCAAATCTGGTTAATATCAACCGTGCCTGAGTTAACACACTTTTCTGATCCACTGCAAGGAAAAGTTTCGTTGGATCACAGAAATCTCTGCCAATGAAATGATATACTTGAGTTTTGATATTATCATTTCTTTGAATCACCTCAAACTCAACGGAAAGTTGTGACATTGAATCAAATCAACGAATCATTTTTCATAGATTTCAATGGAGTTGTCTTTGAAACACTAGAACCAAAACATAACCTACAGAATAACTTGTCGCTAAAAAGAAAACGAAAACTCAGCGAAGGTTACTTAAAAAAAATAGTTAATCCATTTTGTCCTAGATTGTAAAAAGGTGATAGAAATCATTTGACATGACTCATTTAAGTATACGTTGATATCCAATTGTGCATTTTTGTCAGCTTTTCGCTTCAATGACTTGAACACCGGATCCTGCGAATCGTATCGATATCAGTTACCGTCCGATTTACTTTGACATCAGGCATACCTTATCAATTGTTGATTCGAATGAAATATCAGGCTGCCCGATTAATATTTTCGCCCGGTAATAGTTTTTACGATGCTCTTGTGTACAGCAGATGACGAGACGTCAACGTTGTGGAGAACAAAAATTTAATCTCACTCTTTCCACTCGTTTATTTAAATGGAGAAAGCTTGAGTGGTAGGCAAAGTTGGCGATTTCCGGTTGATGAAGAAGATAAGAAGCGTCTTGTGCGTTATATGCCGGTTCCCTATCTCGCTTCGCTTGGTCTCCCATCATCGTTTCACATGCTGGCGAACGCTCAATTATTTTAGGGGAACACGAGAGAGGAAAAGGGCTGAAGAACCCGAAGAGGGAAGTTTTTAGATGCAGCTGCCAAGGAGAAAGCGTTAAGTCTTCACATGCAGTGATGGTAGCTTGTACGTACACCAGTTCCAACACACTTAACTTGTAGTTATACTACAGTGGTACCTATGCACAAGGGACGGAAGAGTCGAGGGTCGAAACGACGACAAGAACGGGGAGAACCATTAGTAGAAAAATGTTTTCCAAAGAGCTCGAGTGCCCCGCACAGCTTCATCGCTATCAACATCTCTTCAGCATCAACAACGGTCTGTAAACCCTTTAGGGTGTTGCCAAATGAAAACGACGACGACGACGACGACGACGAAGACTCAAATGGGCGCAGGGGTATAAATGACTTAGGTTATTGCGATTGAATATCTTAATGACAAAATGGCCGACGACTATTCTGTAGTTATGCCTGTGAGCTACGGAAACACCGAAGAAGGCCTTGTTCTATTTTAATTTACTAACACGTTATTTTCGCGAAGTAATTGAAACAATTAAGACCAACATTTTCGGTACTACGAAAATTGGTCTAGGTTTTCATAGTCAAATTGAAACTGACCTGGATAATGCAACGTTGTCGACTGAAACTAGATATTAAAAAGTTAGAGCCGTTGAAATTTATAAATGTGAAATATGTGCAGATCATTTGTATCTTATTTGGATGTGTGAAATATATTTGAATTCTATGTGCTACGCATGATACATAATTTTTTTATGAATTCGACATGTATTTTTTTCGTGTACTTACAATTTACAAATTTCTTTTACGTAACAGGTAGTGTTCTTCAATACTGAAAAAACGGGTTTAATTTTTTTTATGGACTAAATTAATGTATGGAGATCCGCCATAAGTGAAAAAAAAAAATTCTTTAATATCGTTCATTTTTTTAAATTAAAATGGTGGAAAATGGCGTTTTGAAAGATTGACTTTTTTAGATTTGTCATTTTTTCCGTTCCCAAGTAAACTCTGCAACATTTCACAATTGTTTGGAATTGTTTAAATAATCCCAGTGGTGAGAACCGTAAATATTGTTGGGCAAAAGTGAAATGTCAAATTGTCCTGAATGTAAGCCCAGTGAATAACGCAGTCCTTCGCAGGGTTGATATCACGCCATTTTGAAATAGTCTTCGTCATTATTTCGCAAGACGTAAGGGAGGCTGCCGAGCCGAAGAGCGACGCCGGAAAGTGAAGAATGCACGGAGGCCTTGCTGTGCATAGCTGTGCAGATGAGTGAAAGTGAGGGGGGAGGGAAGAAGGGGGGGCGGAGGGGATGACATGTTGAAACCATCACCACTACTGGAGTGGGATGAGTAGCGGTAGGAGAAAACAGGAGGGAATGCCGGAGCAGGGAAGAGTGTTAGAAACCATTATCGAAACTCTCTCCCTCTCTCTCTCTGTCTGTCTGATTCACTATCTCTCTATATTTCTATATCTATATCTTTCTGTCTTTCCGTCTTTCAAACTTTCTGTCTTTATGCCTTTCTGTTTTTCTGTCTTTCTGTCTTTCTGATTTCCTGTTATTCTGCCATCCTTTCTTTCTTTCTTTCTTTCTGTCTGAGATTGTGTCTTTACGTCTTTCTGGTTTTCTATCTTCTTGTCTTTTTGTCTTTTTTTGTTACAGTTTTTCTGTATATCTGTTAATTATAACAACAAATTCATTCACAATTAATAAATAGTAAATCTACTTAACAACGCCATTTTTTCTGTAGTTGTAATTAAAGGCCTGATCCGGTCCCGATTAGTTACTGGTTGGGGCCTGATCCGATCCCGATAGGTGCCTGGATACTCTCCCTTTCTCTCTCTCTCTCTCTCTTTCTGTCTCTCTCTATCTCTCGTTTTACCGAAACAGAAACGTCGACAATGCATCTCTCCCGGATATAATAATGACGGGACGACTTAACATATGCGCATAAATCCATTATTGAAATATCACTGGGCTTTGTGTTGTGGCCCGAAGTCTGTGCCTATGTTCCGCTACACGCGACCACTCTGCAAAACGGCTGACATTTTTATCTTGGACCCTCTGCGCGAAGCGTACTTGCGAGCCGCCCGTACAGATGGAGAACCTGACGCGACACGAGAGAGCCTTTGCGCCTCGCTTCAACCCCTCTCGCATATGTCATTCAAAAATGTGAAAATAATCATAATACTGGCATACATTATAATTTATTCTCGCGATTATTCCGTTGTTCTTGGCATCGACGAAAAAAAAAAAAAAAAAATACGATTTTTTAATATCTGCAGTGAAGTTTACCCCTTAAATTTGTCATGCACCCTGTTAAAAATACCACGACGTATAACCTCCGCCGTTTTTTAAGGGAAGTCAATCATACAGCAAAATTCATAAGAGATGAAATTCGGTAGATACCCTTCTTTTTAAAAATATTACATTTAAACCCTATTAAATACATGTCCAGCATTATTATTATACAATTTTGCAGAACGGTGCGACCTAAGAAATGAAGGTTTTTAACTTGTAGCTTTTAGACCAAAATGGTGAGCAAATTTTAGTGTTTGATGTCTTCTTTATTAAGCAAAAAGTGTATCTGGGCTTGAGTAAAGACATTTTTATTTTAGATCTTTGTGACAAAGTTGTGATATTAAATGTGTGAATAAATCCGTTTTCTAAAAACTCTTTAAATAATTAAATACGATAAATCCATTTTCCACTGTATTGCAAAAAATGTCTAAACTTCTAAATCGGAGAAATGAAACTTTTTGATATAAAGTCCTTTTTTGAATATATTCAAATATCATAAGATCACCGCCATTGTTGCGCATTCTGTAATTCACTTCAGAACGCTTATGGTGAGAACTTGAAATTACCTTAAAAATATAATAAAATCGATGAAAAATAATTTCACAAAGATAAAAAAAAACTCCTGACTAAAACAAAAACGAGTTTAATCAATAAACAAATTGGATAAACAACAAATTGCTAAGTTATCGTCGAGAGATTAATTCGTGAAAGGTGCGAAAATCTTCCAATCGTAATATGCGAAATTTTTATTTGTTTATCAATTAAAAATTTTTATACTCAAAAGTTGTGAGCGTTTACATTTTTTTTTTCACCATCCTTGATGGAAATTATAATGCATTTGAAATTTTGCACATTGCATATTATTTTTCATACTGGAAAAAAATCACTTAGATGCGCAGTTAGGCAGATTGATTTATATTTTTTAACAGAAAAGCTTTGCGAAACGTGGTAAGCAATGAGAATGCAATGTGTATAACTATGTGAACTTGTCTTCTATTTTGTTCCGTTCACCAAATCAACAATATTGTTTCAAATCAAAAAATTATTTTTCTATTCTTGGACAACTATTGCCAATCCCAGATTAACTGAATATCAACAACGCGAAATGCAGATTCCAATTCTAATTTTTAAATACAAAAACTTTTTTTTTCACGCCAACAGCCGAGTCTGAAATGTTCTACTTCGGTGCTAAATTTAAAAAAAGTATCTCAAGCTATACTCGAATACAAACAATTGAATCATAGAGGTAAAATATTTTTTTCTCCCAACTTTTCAACCGCTGCTTCGTTTCTGCTGCCAAATGCCAGTACACTGAAAAAAAATGTCATTGATTCAATAAACCCATTGTTTGCGAGCTGCCAAAAAAGATAGTTTTGAATTAACTATAGTTCTCATTCGTTCAAACCCATTCAACATTGAAATAATAAAATATTATTGTGCGTGTTTTAGAGTTATTGTTTCCATCTTGTATGGAAATCGGAGCAAATAGAATTCAAATTGATTTGATAACGCTTGTTTTTGGCAGCCCGCAGACGATGGATTTATTGAATCAATGATATTTTTTTCCAGCGTACTGAAATTTAAACACGTTAACAGGTTAACGTCGTTTGGTATTTTCACAAAATCTATGGCAATGCAGTGTAACTCTGAATATCGTGTACCATTTACTGACCGTTCTTCAGTCATTAGAAATTAATTTTTTGTCCCCATGGTCCGTACATTCATAACCGCTAAATTTTTTTCTAGAGCATGTTTAAATTCTGCTGGGTTCTAAATTGAGCAAAAAACTTGACAAGGAATAGTTGCAGAGTAAACTAAACCTTAAAAAGGAGAACTTACGAACCAAATAAAAAATTGACAAGCAATAGTTACAAAGCAAACGAAAACTTAACCGAGTACCCTATATTTTATTCGATCACGTAATCATTACGTAGTTCATTTCACATTAGAACCGAATGAACATTTCACATAAGACCTCTTCGTGAAATGAAGAGAGTGCGGAATAGAAAAAGGGGGAATGAAAAAAAAAGAAAAAAAAAGAAGCGCAGGATGGTGCGGAAGAAGCAGGGTTTGTGCCGGACGCTTTCATTCGTGAGATATCGAAGAGTACGACACACAATTTTCCCTGGACCACTAGATCGCTACAAAAGATGTCTTCTGCTCGTGACAAGCATTCAGAGTGAGGAGACCCTCTTGCGCACTGGGCGATCTGAGAAGAGAGAGAGAAAGACTTAAAGAGAGGCATCGGCAGAACGAAAGAGATCTCTTGTCCGTGAAAAGGGCGCGTTGCTGAGGCCCCCAGAGTTCTTACGATTCTCTGTGGGTTCTCAGCTTCCCAGTCGCGTTCACTCTCTCTCTCTCTCTCTCTCTATCTCTCTTTCCCTACTATTTTTCTCTCTCTCTTCCACAACGACTACAATACCGCTGAGGAAACGACTTTTCCAACGTCGACATGGACCTTTCCACCGTGGAAAAGAATAGCCCGACGACCAACACTGTATATGCTTCATTCACTATGGAACGAAAGAAGGAAGGAGAGAGTCTCCGGCCCTCGCGAAATTACTGATAGAAATTTGAGCAATTTCGCAAATGGATCCTTTTTCGAAGGAAATTGTGCGGTCAATTACAGTATTCTTCGTTCAGTGGTCTTACATTGTGAATAAGACGATGGATATACCATCAGCTTGATATAGGAAATCTGACCTCGAGTTAGAATCTTCAGGATGACACATCGGTTGACCAGATTTATTTTTGAGAGATTAAACGTCTTGAAAAATTAAAATATCTGCAGCCTTTCTTGAGACTATGGGAATTTAAGTAATTTGGATGAGATGATATATTGTATATTTTTTAAATGTTGGATAAATGGTCCATGATGTAAATTTTATGGGAATTGTGATCTGGCTAGATTTTTGTGAGGGATTAAAAATTTATATGGAGAGAAGAGCTCATCAGATACGAGGGTTTCCATTTTTAGTTTCTATAATTATAGTGACCAAGTGAAAAATAGGTTACCGCGCTTGATATTCGCATATTAATAGTTCCTATCGAAAATTTACTTATACGTATACGTACGAAATAAATTTTAATTATGCAGGAAGAATGAGTGAATTTTTGGTACCATTTTCAAGATGGTAATGAAAATTAGCTACAGAAGGTTTTTTTCTTGTATCCCCACAAATTAAATATTTGTAAAGTGTTGTTGAATGGATAGTTTAATTAAGGAGATTTTTCAGGATTAATATAAAGAACTAGTACTAAGTACTCATTAATGAACGTCGCATTACAAATGAATTGGATGAGTTTGTTTGAATAAACCAGAGGCTATATGCCATACTATAAAATAACTCACTTTGCTGTACATATTTATAATAAATTTATATGAAAAATAAAATCTATTTCATTTCAGAAAAGAGTTCGAAATGCTTGCATATTTTTAGACTAATCGGCGAATTATTACGAACATCTGCAGTTTCATTTGCAGACAAAATTAATTTGTATTTTATAAATATAAAGTAACACAAAATAAATGAACTTAACAATTTAAATTGTCACGACAGAATCTGTTCATCCACGCAATTTAAAAGTAAAAAATGGTCCACTCAATTCAGCGCGTGTGACCAAAATATGGCGGACGATGGAACTCGAAAAATCGAAGGGGTTTTTTATTTATTTTTATTTTCCATTTTCCAATTGGAGTTGCTCGTCTTATCTTAGCAATCAACTACCAACATTGATGAACCAACATTGTGTCGCACAGAATGGAAAAGCAATAAAATAGAGGACCAAGAAGAGGTTTAAGAGGCGGCGAAGCAGAGAGGAACAGAAACCGTAATGGCTTTACTGTTTGCAGCCAACGGAGCATACAGCCATTTTCTATTACGAGCCAAGAGAGTTAGCTCGTTAGTGTTAAACGTAATTGCGTCACTCGCTAACTGCTGTATTGCTTCGAGGGGGTCTTTCGTTCTCTCTTTACTCTCCTCTCTCCTCGACTGCGGTGCTCGCATGAGTCATTTTGATTGGATCGAGAAATTAAGGGTGGCAAAATGGCGGCAATGGTATAAAAAAGACGCTCGTCACTTGACTGCCTCAACGCTTTCAATAAAACTCGTGCATACGCCCGAGGATTTTTTTTCTTCTTCCTTTTATTTTATTCTGCCTATTAAATATAAATGATATGAAATAAACGAGGCAGATAATTCGAGAAAAGGTTAAGTTATCGATTTGTAAGGTTTAAATTTCGTAGTGGCAAGAATACAGACAGAAATACAAAGCGATATAATGTCTGGTCGTTTTAGCAATATCGGTATAAGATTGCGGTATTTAATCTCATGCGATTATAATAATTCGGGGCATGAGTATACAGGGATGAAACCAGAGAGAGAGAGAGAGAGAGAGAGAAATTTATCGAATTTATTATCAATTTCTCGGCTAACGGCAATTTTCCATGGCTCGAAGCGAACCCCTCGGCCATGGATAAGACCTTAACCATCGCGCCCTACGTGAAAGAGCTCCTGCTGACTCCATTTCTATCTCCAGTCGGCCGGAAGTTTCGCGCGAATGGCTTCTCAGCTATTTCCGTACCACTCACTCTCTCGGCGGAGATGAAATCAAATAAGGGTGTGAGAACGATAAACGGTGGAGGCTCGGGAGAAAGTTTTCCACACTCTCACTCGGTGCAGGAGTTGATTCGCATGAACTAAGAGCTATATCCCTCGAAATAGTGAAATGAGAGGGATGCCCACCACACCCGAAATTTTGCCCTTGGCGCAATGACATTACGATGCCAGAACGGCAGCAGTTTCTTCAGATCGTTATGGTACCGGTCTTCGGAATTTATTTACTGTGCTCTCTTTACTTTCTCGTGAAAGGAGCTTTTTTTTATGAAAAAAAAAATATATATATATATATAATTCTGGAGACTCATGTGTGGATACTCAAAATGATCTGCCAGCGAGAAAAGTCGTGTAGAAAAAATATTTCACTAGAAAAATGAAACTTGAAGAAAAAGTTCAATCGTTCATGACTCGTGAACTTTTGAACTAACAAAGGTGAAATTTGGCAGACAAGTAAAGTAGGAAACCTACATTGGTTATTATGATTTTTAATGAAATGTATGCAAAGATTTCGGTTTTATGTTTTTTTTAACCCTCGAGTTTATGCTTCGGAATAGTGAAATGAGAAGGATGCCCACAACACCCGAAATTTTGCCCTTGGCGCAATGACATTACGATGCCAGAACGACAGCAGTTTCTTCAGATCGTTATTGTACCGATTTTCGAAGTTTATTAAGGGTGCTCTCTTTACTTTCTCGTGAAAGGAGCTTTTTTTCATGAAATTTTCGTTTTTTTTTCATTATTCCAGAGGCTTATGTCCGGATACTCAAATTGATCTGCCGGCGAGAAAGGTCGTTTACAAATAATATCGGTGCGAAGAAAAAATTCTCAAGAGCAAATAAGTGTTTTTAAAAATTCGATCGTCCATACACAAAAACTGTTCGACAAATAAAGTTGAAATTTGGCAGATAAGTGAAATGTGAAAGCTGCTTTAGTTATTCAGATTTTGAATAAAATGCACGCAAAGACTTCGGCTTCATATGGCTTTTTAAAATCTCTTTCATAAAGAACGTGAAAAAAATATAGTTATCGTGCGGACCGCTATCTTATCTCTTGGAATATAATTCGCTTTCGGGCTTATGCCAATTGTTACTTCACCTTAAATTAATTGACAACTCTTTTTGTTACATAGATCTCCTTATAGACCGAAAAACACTTTAAAATACTATGGTTTTTCTTAATAACTCAATAACTCGATGCATTATTTGTTTTTTATCTTAAGAGTACGCTTTTCCACATCGACCGAGACCTGTCAAACGGATATCCATCGTACTTTTCAAAAGATAATTCGAGTCCAATTTGGCAATTTGACGATAACATCAGCCTGTATATTATAACATAAGAGCTTCCAGCATCCAAATAAAAAAAGATTCCGTATTTAAAAAAACAACACAATTTTACGACATAGATCTCCGTATAAACCCACAAATACTTAAAAATATTATGGTCTTTCTTAATAACTCCATAACTTAATGCATTATTTGTTTTTTATCTTAAGAGTACGCTTTTCCACATCGATCGAGATCTATGAAACGTATCTCGATCGTACTTTTCAAAAGATAATTCGAGTCCAATTTGGCGATTGTAACATCAGCTTGTATATTATAACATAAGAGCTTCCAGCGTCCAAATAAAAAAAGTTTCCGTATTTAAGAAAACAACATAATTTTACGACGTAGATCTCCGTATAAACCCAAAAATACTTGAAAATATTATGGTCTGTCTTAATAACTTAATAACCTTATGCATTATTTGTTTTTTATCTTAAGAGTATGCTTTTCCACATCGATCGAGACCTATGAAACGTATCTCGATCGTACTTTTCAAAAGATAATTCGAGTCCAATTTGGCGATTGTAACATCAGCCTATATATTATAACATAAGAGCTTCCAGCGTCCAAATAAAAAAGTTTCCGTATAAAAAAAACACCATATTTTTACTGATTGCAAGAAACTTGCATCAAATGGATTGTATCTGTTCATGAATTACAGGACATATGTCACATTAAGTTACAGTTAAATGTGCTCTACTCCGAGAATCTTTCATGCTTGTATTTTTATCGTATGCTATGCCAGAAAATACATCTCCGAGTATAAATTAGTATAAATAAATTAGTATTAAATTAAGTACCCACGTTCATGTTGTCATTGCTGCAAAGTAGCGAGTAAAAAGTGCAATTTAAATCAGTTGTGTACATTCCTGCTGTGAATTATTAATTTATTAATGTCCGAATTAAAAAAACCTGAAATCTCTGTAGGTGCTTCCTTCATGCCCTTCACTCAATGCATGACGAATAAATAGACAAAAGTACGGAAACACGTTGCACGTGAACTAGCCGATTTTTGTTTCCCCAATCAACAATCAAGTGCAGTTCGAGAGAATGTTACCTTAAAAAATATCATCCCCAATCAGCGGCTCGGATCCTGAAGAGACGAGGCCCTTAGCCGCGGATCGCGGCCGAAAACATGTCCTCGGGTATATTCTCTATTGAATCTAGGAAACTTCAACAATCTAGCCTCTAAGGAATTTCCTCTTACCGTCTTGACTTCACTATAGAGTCTCTGCATGAGCACTGCAGACAGACCCTTACAGCGGGTTGCATGGTGCGTAACAGAAGACGAAGGTAAACGAGGAAAACCATAAGCAGCAACACAGGAAGAAGGAAAAGCAGGGGAGAATTGGGAGTTATGACGCGCGCAATGCAACGAAACTGAAAATCCTGAGCCAGGAATGGCCAAGGGGTGGAGGGGGGGTGAGAGGGAGAAACGGGAACATTCGAACGCGAGGAGCGACGAGGGCGCGACGGCGAGGGGTACGAAGAAGCAGAACCCGGTTGGATCGCATGGAAAAAGAGGGTTGGCCAACCCCAGGAGCGCCATGAGTATGTGCGGGCATGGATGCTGGAATCGCGGCACGAGGCAGAAACGCGGGGAGAGAGGGCGGGAAGAGTGGAGCATTGTCCCTCCATCCCGGGTGCAAAGTAGTGTCCCGAGCGAGCGGAACCACCGGGAAGGGAAAACCCAACAATGCACCGAGGGTTGCCATTGAACTGCAGTGGACTCTGATTGGAGCCGCACCGCGGTCGTAGGCGTGGTCTCTCTGTCTCTCTCTCTCTCTCTCTCTCTCTTTCTCTCTCCTTCTCATCCTCCTTCTCCTTCTCCTGTTCCTGCTCCTGCTCCTGTTCCTGCTTTTCCTTCTATTTCTGATCCTGTTCGAGCACCTCCTCCTGCTCCTGATCCTGCTTCTCCTGTTCCTCCTGCTTCTTCTGCTTCTGCTGCTTCTCTTCCTTCTTCTCCTTCTCCGGCTTCGCGGCTCCTACCCGCCTTCTTCCTTGCGCATGCGTAGGAATCAGAGGTTGAAAACGAGCAATTTTTGGGTCCGCGTTAAAGGCAGAAAAAGAGGTCATTTTAACAGAGACAGTGGGAAAAACATGTTTTCGCAAAAGCATAAATAATGAGCTTTGCAAATATAAATTTGCATATTACTTGATGTTTCATTGAGGTTGTCAAATTATTGAAGCTACATTGTCTTTTTTGGATCCCCTTAGCCAAAGAGAATAGAAAGGCTGTGATGATATCGGGAAGAAGAGACTTGGTCGTATCCGGATGTGAGGAGGCTCCGGGATTATTAATATAGATAACCCATGCAGATGACGAGGAACGATTCGAGGAGATCGTGAGGCCATTCTTAAGAGCTCTCTGCTCTCGTCGGGACATTTAGCCGGCTCAGCACATTAATATTCATAATGTGGTGACGGTGGTTACCACTAGTACCCCGAACCATCGATGGAAGGGGTGGCCGGCCGGCCAACGTCAACCTGAATTGAGGAGAAAAGAGAAAATCAAAATAAGAAAAAACGAGAAAATGCACATTGTATGGCCGGTTTCCAGATTCTGGTCTGCCGATCGAGCGATTATGGCTACTCTTACTTTTCTAATCTGCCACTAATATTTTTGAAAAAAAAAAAAAAAATGTATAGTAACAATGAATATTACTGTTTTATTGTTTTACTTCACGCTCAGTGATACACTGGTGAACATTTCTTCGCCAAATGTTAAACGCCTATAGGGCTGTCTCTCTCGCACCTAACCCCAGTGTTTGGTTTATCGATTATCCTAAGCAAATGGCTTGGGATATCAAAAAAACCGAAGCCTAGCCCAATTGGGCAGTACTTTCGCACATTATATCAAAATTTGAGCTCTTTGTGGCGAGTATTTTGGAAGAAAATAGGTTTCAAAATTTTTGTAAGTGGTGGGGGAAGTAACACTGCCTCTTAATGTCAAAATCTGTGTTCTTTATAGTTGAAAATCTAAATTTATAAATGAATATTTAAAAAATGTCAGTTCTAACCTTTTCATCGATTTTTTGGGTCTAGGGATTTCGATTAATTCATACCATGACTTTAAATCTTTGACTCGCATGAGTTTTCATAATTTCGTAAATCTGGCAGATGAGCGGAACCCGTCGAGTGTGTCTGCAAGCTTGGGGAACTCTCGAGAATCCCGGGAGGCGAACGATACTTGAGAGAGTCTCTGCGCTGCTGTGCAGCTGGAATATTGATACGACACTCGTCTGGATTGAGAGTGGGATATTTCCTTAAGGGATTCGGAATATGATGTAAAATGCTGAGGTTTCGGTGTTGAGTCTCGTTATTTCGCTGAGGGACGCAAGTCCAGTTCAATACTTTAATAGAAGTACCTGACAGCAGTGAACGTGCGATTGGTATGTGACTTCGTCAATCCCTACAGTTAAGTAGCATTTCTTGCTTTTAGAATTTAGATGGAAACCTCAGTCTCTCATCAAATGGACGTCGAAGTTCTTAGGTAACTCTTTTCCAGGGATCTTATATTGTTTTTTCTTCAAATTTGAATAATTCCCAAGTGCAATAGTGTTTACTCATGTGGTGCCAATAATCCTAGCTTTTGAGTTATGCAAGACTTATCCGTTTGATAAACCATGCATTCTCCTTCACAGAAAAAAAAAGTGAAAACAATTAGTTGGAGAAACCAATAAATAATCGAATTCCTATATTCAACCACCGTTGCTTGGTTATAGGAACTCGCTGGTGGCGCCACCTAAAGGCAGTTGGTAGACACAGAACCGTGATTGGTTACAATCG
Organism: Clistopyga incitator; assembly: GCA_947507545.1. Classification (NCBI taxonomy): domain Eukaryota; kingdom Metazoa; phylum Arthropoda; class Insecta; order Hymenoptera; family Ichneumonidae; genus Clistopyga; species Clistopyga incitator. The sequence goes on along the minus strand of OX382180.1, from coordinate 8,269,602 downwards.
CGAATACATCAGTTCACAGATCAAGTTAGTAACTGCTACTAATTTGCGGTGCAGCATATGCCAGAGATGGTAGTCCCAACTATTTTATTTATTTTTCTCTACAATTTGACATACAACTTTTTTTTCGTTGAACCTACCATCACGGTCTTCCAAAAATAAAAAATTTCCCGTCTAAAAAAAAAAGTTTCAGTAGCAACCGAATTGGGTGAACCTTAAAATTGTGAAATAACTTTCATTTCCATATTAAAGTCAAAAGATCATTTTGACTTTAATATGTAAAGATTGCGCCACTGTAACATGCAATTGATTATTAATTAAATAATTACGAATTGTTTGCTCAATATTAATTATAATTTTTTCATTGAACTTCTGTTTCAGACAGAATTTTTTTACTTTTTAACAAAATTATTTTAATATCAACTACGACTTTGTCCCAAGTACTATGACCCTAAGGGCATTCAATCTTTCCAGACTTACTTCACCCACGCCATTTGAGCTACGTGCTTTTTCGCTCGTTCACTCCATATACCTAGTTATTCTTCCCGTCGTTCATCTTTTTATATTCTCTACTGTTTCTGGAAGGCAAGAGTCGCTTGTTCGTCCGCGCGTAACTAGCGTTCTTGGCATGTATGACACTACACGCGAGGTGTCGAGAAGCGCCCACTAGAGACCAAGTGGCAGATTCTCGCGGCGAGCTTGGGAGCCTCAGATTTGTTAGGAGAGGCCTGTTGCATCTTCGCTAGCCTCAGGCCACGCGCTCCTCCTCATCCTCTTCCACTCCTTTTGCACACATCTCTTCTCTGTCGCGTACACCTAGAAAAATCTCCACAACCGGCGACTCTTCTCCACTTCACGACCATCGGGGTTGTTGTCGCCACTCTTATGCCACCGCCGGCGAAAAAAACGGCACTCGCCATTCTCCAGTCCCTCACGAGAACTAATATACCTCCTCACTCAAATTTCAACCTGGGAACATACAACTTTCCACCGTTTCGTTTCGCTGAACAATTCTTATCTTGCTTCCCAATTAGTCTGGGTGTCACAATTAGCACTGTCTAGTCGCCTCGAGGAGTCTGAAGTTTGTACGAAAGTTGGGGTAGACGTACAGGTTTTGGCAACATTAAGGGGACAGAGTCACTTGAATTAATTCATCAAAAATAAAATTCGGCAGATTATTCTTTCTTAAAATCACACATTTAAATCTCATTACGTTAATTTTGAGTACTATAATTCTGTAATTTTGTAAAGAAGTATTGTTTATCAGAATGGTGTGAGGTAAAAAAAAAATTGGAAGATCCCGTCATTTTCAGATCTCTTATTTTATCTGCTGAAGAATGGATTCTGGTGTGAGTGTAGTAATTATGGATGCAGTGGAAATTGGATTTATTGTAAATGATTATTTAGTGAATTTTTAATGGAGAAAGGGTTATTTGTCACATTTAAAATCGTGACTCTTCGACCGATAAAATAAAACATCGAGTACCAATATTTGTTCACCAGTTTCGTCGCCAAGCTACGATAAGTCACAAAGTTGACTTTTCGTCCTACACGATTTTGGTGCACTATTTACTGCTTGATATGTACTTGATGAGATTTAAGTGTAAGACTTTTTAAACGATGGGTATCAATGTCTGAATTTTTTAGGTGCATTTTTGAGATGATCTTAAAATTATATATTCCGTATTTTTGAGGTATGCAATTTCGTATTTCCAGCATTGAAATGTCAGGAAATGCAAATCAATTTATAAAAATATACCCACTGATTAAAACAATATTCGTATATTAGGAACAACATTTTTTAAATATGAAAAAAATATTTCTTTCCCGACTTCCCTGAAATGATCATTCCTTGCGTGCAACACGAGAATTAAGTGGTCGACTTTTAATCAATGATGAATACGCATGCGCGGTACAGTTCAATAATCGATTGGTAATCAGAAATCAAGAATATAAATAAAATGTATTATTAACTCTGAAATCATACGAAAATATATTAAATTCGCCACAGATATTATATTTCTATTATACTGTAAATAAAAATTAAAAAAAAAAGCAAAGCACAATAGCACTCAAAATATCATTTTTATGAGATTTCCAGGAATCGAAAAAACGCCTATTTTCCTCCGATTAAAACAAAATTTGAGCTATCAGTCTAAAACTTGGCATTGAAAATGAACATAGTCATACCATCGTAGGCATTAAATGTTAGCAAAATCTGTAAAGTAATTCGGATTTTACGAAGTTAAAAATACTTAACGTTCCTGCATCAACTTTGCAGAATTTTACATGTCAAGCCCAAAAAGTCGCTACATTTCTCAAATTTACCGAAGATCCTCAAAAGCGTTTCGATTTTATACGAATCTGTTTTGTTTTTTATTCATTCGTTCAAACAAGGATGCAAAGCAGAGCCACGTACGTTGCTTCCTTATTGTTATTCGCTTTTTCCAAAGCTTTCTCTGTGATATCCAAAATGGATTAACGTCTCTCATCATCGCTTTGTGGAGGGCGAAAAAATAATGATGGATCAATGTGCAATGTTGTACACTGCATCCTCTTATCTCAGTCCTGCTGCATTGATTCTGTCAGAGGCCTCACCTGCAATAAGATTTTCGCATCACGAGAGGCGATGATGTCTTAGCAATCCCATTATTATAACAACGTGACTTTATCGTCGCTGCATTATCGCCACGGACTCTGTATCTCCTTACCGAATCTCGTTCGGTATAACGAGGGAACTGCTGGTATTTTTTTTTTATTGTTATTATTTCCACCGCAGTATTCCGATATTCTTGTTATATTTATGCGTACAATTTCCTTTGAATGATAAGTCAGTGACTTGACTGGATGGTTTACAGGGCGGAAAGCCAACTGTATCGAATGCACGAAGAGGAGACCTTTGATTTTTAACGATCATAGGAGTCGTGACTGTGCGTCAAAGTTATATTGCCGGAGGTGAGGACGAAACGGTGGATGATTTTGGTGCCGAAGGACCAACCCTCATCCCCGCGCACCAAAAGCCCTAAGGCCTTCGCCATGGACTAGCGGTCTCTCTCATCGAAATACGCGTTGTCTTCGAATATGGCCAATATAGTTCACACCAGTAGGACATCCCACCGGCGATATTTCCCGTCTCTCTCTCTCTCTCTCTCTCTCTCTCTCTCTCTCTCTCTCTCTCTCTACGGTTGGCGTTCATGCGATCGGGAGTGAGCGACGCTTGCCCTTCCACGTTTCAACCATAATTGGATCTCGGGACGAGTGAATGATGAGAACAACGGTGAGCCAAACCGGCTAATAATGATATCGTCGGGGACATCCAGCGACGTGCTTAGACCGAGATTTGACGTTGATGAAACGACAAATCGGGCCAATGGACGGTACCCTCCGTATTCCATTGATTATTCGCATGTACGATTGTAATACGCTCCGTTTTCACTGGGCTTGCAATCTGGAAAAGCCAAATTAGCAAGTGAGAAAATGCGCTACAATGTTCGTCGAATTTATCTGCGAAACAGAAGAAATGTAAGCGTTCTATGTTGTGTAATTTGGAGTGGGACTTGCGATTTTTCTGTAGGGAATTAATTGTTAAAGGGTTAATGCTAATGGGTCATTTTGAAAGGTTGATTCTTAGCCACGATGGGTTATTTGTTTTCTATATAAACTTATATCAGCTTATAGAATAATTTGGGAATTGATAATGTCTTTGAACGTTTCCCTTCTGCTTATTTCCATTTTATTAGTTCTTGATGATCTTATGATTTTTTTTCTTTGGTTTTTAGGTCAGGTCATTTAGAGTAGACCAAAGCATGTGGGTTAGAAAAAAATGTCCGAATGTATGTGCGCAGGGCTTCGAAATATCACATGCAAATAAAGAACCGATTATTCGATTGAGCTGAAATTTGAGACACAAGTAAAAGAGCCTTTGATTTTTTAAATTGTTGTAAGAATGTATGGAGAAATTTAGATCTTATTGCTTTTTGAATTTGGAAAAAAGGAGGTGCATGATCGAGTGTTCGTAAAGTTTAGGATATTTTGTTAAATAGTTCTTGGTGCATTTAATATTGCTTTCGATTGTATTTGCCGTAAGTCGATTAAAAGGTCAATATTCAGGAGGATCTTTTGTTCTTAGGATTTTTCGTTTTAGGATCACTTGATTTTGGGATCTAGGATTTTTTTCTTGTAGGATCCTGGTTTTATTTCTCATCAGATCTTTTGATATCAGGTTTTTTTGATGTCTTGGGATTATTCGTAGGAGATCTTGTGCCGCAAGACTTTTTTCGCAGTCGGATTTTGGCAGCACCAAAAAAAAAAAGTCTTTTACTCTCCCAAAGATAAATTATTGATTAGTCCAACGTTCCGGATCAATACTGTATGACTTGTTCTTTGATATAGAGCGAAAATCGTGACGGCAAAAAAATGAACAAAAATTTGCACGGGGGAAAACCGATCACGAATTGGCATAATCGTATAAATGTCTCGTTTTACAAGTTTCGCTGGCACTGAACAGTCTTTTTATAGTGAAAGTCGTGAGAAAGAGAGCGAATTTACGAAATAAATAGAAAAAGGATAAACCGACTCTGACTCGGGTAACAAGACGTCGAAGCAGTGTTCGAAATTTATCTCTTCTACAAGCGCTTCATAATTTAGTACTTAATGATGAAGAGTGCCACAGGAAGAGAACGGCGAAGAAAACACTCGTCGTTACTAAAAAAAAAGGCGTCAAAGACGACGATGAAGGGGACGACAGAGACGTTAACTTCGTAGACAACGAAAAAGAAACATCTTCGAATAACTTAAGTCCCCTTTGAAGCCGTATTCTATTCTCACCATTAACGCCTTGTAATTCTCCAGAAGTTCGATAAGTTCGGGTAAATGATTCTTTTACCGAGGATCGCATTACGCCTCCGGTATTCGTAAAGTTCTGAACTCCACTGAAGCCTCGTTATCACGAAAAATAAACCTTGTATCGAGAAGCGATCAAATATCAATCGATTGTCACAGATCAATAAAAAAAAATTCCAAACAGTCGTCGAACTGTCGAATTTTACGTTTTTGATTATGGAAATTTGAGTAATTCATTTAATTAAAAACAAACATTTGTTGAAACGAAACCGTTCAAAAATTATTTCACCTTCTTACAACGAATAAAATTTGTCCATTTCATTGTCATTTTCTGATGAATTTAATTAAAGAGTGCATCTTTTGAAAATGCTCTATCTCAGTGATGTACAACATTTATACCACCTTCTAGATGGAAGAACAAATATTTTTATATTTGTCAGAATATAGATTTATTCAATTATTATATTTTTTATTAATTATAACTGAAAAATAATTAAATTTTCTGCATTAACGTTTTTTTAAGGGGGCTAAAATACAAGGTGAAAATTATTTTCACTTTCTCATCATCCAAGTAAAAAGAGTCGCGCATTAACTAAACATTCGCCAATGAATGAACAAAATTTTGTTTATCGCTAAATCGTAGTTGTAAATTGATCTAATGCCACGGTTCATGTAATATTAAATCTGTGTTACTATTTGTATCATCGTGTGAAATATCCTAGAATTTTAGATAAGTTATGTCAGTGGAAAAATATCATCATTAGGTCCAACTATTATTATTAATAATAATGATAGAAAAACCAATTATTAAATCGAGCGACACTTGTTGGGGGCAATTTTTTTCCCTTCCGTTTTCTCACAATACTCGATGAAATTATGGTTCTCAAAAAGGCCCATCATCAAATCAAGATCGAAAAAAAGGTCCGAAGAATTGAGTTTCACATAGTACGAGGGCCTGAGAGGATTGAGCGCATTATATGGGAATCTCGAGTATATACGAGGTCCGGCAGAGCAGCTCTACGGGTCCGTAAGCACTTGGAGTCATCTCGAGTGGAGATTAAAAGAAAGACTACCAGTTAGAAGCGATGACTCGGTGACTTTTTGCTTATTTCGAGAGGCCGGGAATTATCCTATTGTGAATTTTTTGGTACCGGCCGTGGGTGGTCTAGTGTATTACACATGCGTTAATTATAAAATTCTTCAACAGGAAAAACAAAATGGCGTTTGGTTTTCAAATTAACTCTGAATATTCACAAAATCGTTATAAAAGTACATGAGATAAAAATGTCCAATTAAACGAAAAGGGGCTGCAAATAAGTAAAAGTTTGCACATTTTTTTCTGGTTATTTTTTGTTAAAGGCGAAAAATAAATACTTTGCACCCTTTTTGGTGCTTCAATAATGCAACAAATGATTTGTCATCATACGATGAAACAAATTTTCTTAAAATTGATTGTACGTGTACTGGAATTTTTTATTCATCAACTCAATTTACTAATCAAGCGCGATGTCAAATTTATTTTTGGTACAGTTATTTTAATAATTTCCTTCAATTTTACAGTAAAAGTACTGTACTTAAAAAATTTTGTTTCAATTTTATTGCAAAGGTAATAAAAATAATTTATATCATAATTGTACGTCAAATTTACTTTACGAGTTTATGAATAAAAATTCAGTCGTTTTTTACAGTGCAGATTATAGGTTGGGATACAATTTTTTAAAGTAGTACCCTTAAGACAAATAGAAAATCGAATTTCTATAAAATCTGAATCTCTTTAGAGATCTTCACTAAATTATATGTTTAGCAATGGCTTAATAAACTCAGATAAAAATGATAGATACGACCAATGATTGAGTTTCTGCAACTGTAATGGCAGCTACTCAATCATAAATATTAATTATACCAACCAATCAGTAATTTGAAGTTGTGACCTCAGTTGGTCATTGATACTATCGGTAATCTACCAACGAGGTTATAGTTTTTAACCGACTGAGTAGTTAGTACTATTGTAATTATTTCGGTTGATTGTCGAAACCGATAATTCAGTTTTTACAACCCTTTTTGCAGTTAAGGAAGGTGACCATCAGCAACGCGGTCAAATGACGGCCCATCACTGACACGATTTAGAAAGATTAATTAAAAAGTCAAAAACCCATTTCACAAATAAAGTCGGAAGAGTGGATATAAGAATCATCCAAATTTAAATAAACTGTGTTAAAAGGCTATACGAGGGTACATTTTTTTTTAAATAGAAAAATTTCTTTTGGCATTTTTTAGGATTTCATACTTTGTAGAACAAATATTTTGTCATATGTTGGATTTTTTGAATCGATGAAATTTTTTTTAAAAAGCGGAAATTTAATTGTATTATCTAAACTTCGGCATTTTGTTGGATTTAAATATTTTTCTAAAATTCTACATTATGGTACAAAGAATATCTATCAGTTAACATTTTTTTTTTAAATTTTAGTGAAGCATCGTGTCTTTTAAGGGGCTCGGCGGTCAGCGCATAAGTCACTAGCGGTTAATTATTTTTGTACCAAACAATTATTTTATATACTTCATTTAGCAATGAATACATTCCTCAAGTGAAAATGTTTTCGATGTATTAATTTTCCTTTTAAAAAAAATCCCAAAAATCACTTAATTGTAGAGCGTTTACGTACACCCCTTAATTATTTTATATACGTGTCAGAAATTCCATCGTCTCACAAGACGACACAAGCCGTAATTTCTAAAACAAGACTTTTTATTTGATATATCTTGCAAAAAAAATTGTAAAAAAATTCGGTTAAATGGGTTTACGTTTAGTCACGGACTGGCACACAAATTGCGTTATGGTTCAAATTGCGAACCCTATCTAATACAAGGTGCAACTGGTAGTCCTTATTAATTCAAGCCTCCATAAAATATCCTCGTTTCTGCAACAAAATAGGCAATATTAACTATATGTATATTCGAAATGGCGAATCAGCAGTTTCTCGGAAAGCGAAATATTAACCGGAATATTGGGGAAAGGTAAGGACAAAACGCGAACAGACGACGAAAGGATGACTGGCCCGCACTCGGGATTCGCAGAGGAGGAGATTTGAAACTCTTTTCGAGATATAGATAGAGAAGTTCTTCATCCTATCTTCCTGGGCTGCTTTCCTCGCTTCCAGGCCAAGGATATCCACGATTAATCAGGAGTACTGTAATTGAATTTAACGTCCCAATTGAGCATTTTCGCTTACAAAGAGCGCGGAGCCAGAAGAGAGACGAAGGAAGAAAGAGAGCGCAGAGTACAAGGCAACGAAGCGGGAGAACAAGACATAGATCGGCTCGAGCTTCGAGCCGTAATTGGAAAAGCTTCGGGATTAACAGTTTTGCGAGGATCGGCGAAAGTCGTCGCTTTATACTCGCGGGTCAAACGGATTTTACCTTCATATTCGATTTCTCTTCAAAGAGACACAATGTATCATTATATTCCTTCGTTTCAGCTCCATACGTACACATTTTAAATGATTCAATGGAACAATGCTAAATTGACAAGTTCACGATTAATTAACAAATTTTAAGCAAATGAATACACAGAAAACATAAATCTCTAGCGAAAATTTAAAAAATACAGAATTTTCACGATCGTTATGTAAAAAAGGTCAAAGAAAAAAAAGCCCATGGAAAAAAGGGTGATGGAATAAATTGTGGGTCCTTTGAGTTATGTTGGTTGGATAGTTGAGGTTTTTTTTTGTTATATGTTGCACTTCTTTTTGCTTCCGGTGAAAATTGTACATAATAGCCATTTTTCTATGAGACTTTTTTTCCTCTAGACCCAAATTTGGGGTTTGTGGATTTTGGGATTTTGAAAAAAAAATTGCACTTAACGCCAAAAATGATTTTGCTTTTTTAAATGACAATAGCATTTTTCGACAAAATTTGTCGACTCAGGGACTAAACGAAATTTAAAAAAATCATTATACTACTGAATACATTATTTCTGTTTTTTGTAATCATTTTTACAATATCCTCCCGCTATTGTTCCAATATTATTCGACTTTTTGTACTGCGTAATGTTGCATTTAATACCACGAATGATTTTTCTTTTTCTTTATGAGAATCGCATTTGTTGGACAAAATATTTCGTTCCTCGGATCAAACGAATATTTTGGAAATTATTATACTGTTATATGATTAATGTTTTGTTATTCTTAAATTTAACGATTATTTTTATAGTGTCATCCAGCTATTATTCCAGTATTATTCGCACTTGGTGAAATGGTATCAAAAATTGTTTTCTTCTCTAAACGAAGTACCCAAAGTTAATTGCATTAATTCAGAACGTGGAAACGGAGCATCTCCAAAGTTGGCCTCGACCAATTTCACCTGTCTGAGAAACGGTACGAATTACAGTTTTAAATTGCCCGAGTTACTCGACCAGACTAGGAGGACGTCTCGAAATTTTCGTGATTTCAATGGTATTGCAGTTAATTTTCACACACATACACATGCACCTGCTTACTCACAGACACTATGGATACCCGAGTGTCTCACCTCGGCAAAGTAGATTACCAAATAACTAACTTCCGGATTTTAGGTGACTCCATGAACCGTTAAGTGCGTTACGTTCATCTCTCTTAACCTTTTGTATCCTCATTTTACTGTCAAGAAAAAAAACCCGCGTCACTGCGAAATTCCGTTTATTCGTAGACAGTCCCAAAAAAAGGATGGTAAAAGCTTTCATCACTTTGAACACCAGAATTTATGATAAAGTTTTTTGCACAGTTATTTGTTACCAATAATCACCTAAAATGCTTGGAAAAAAAATCCATTGAAACTGTCTATGATAGTAGAAAAAATCATTTTCTATAAATTTTAATGAAAATTGCGGTGCAAAAATTATTGCAAGGTGAAAATAATTTCTTATAAATATTCAGATTTCACAAAGTTACCTTTATGAGCGTATTGCTCCATTTTGGATTTCTTATATATTTAAGTTCTAAGTCGCTGATTAGATTAAAGCTCATTTGGGCGAAACTCATTTGTGACTTCCGTTGTGTATATACATTTTTTCGCTGGCAAATCTTAAAACGTCCACTCAATAGTATTTTTATGTTTTTTTTTTTTCATTCTTGGCAAAACAAATTGAACTAATGACTATTACGTGACAGTTAATTATTTTTAGTTCATATAAATCAGTTTTCTATGGTTGTCGTCATTGTCGAAACAAATAGTAATTAACTACAAATTAGTTAGCATGATTATGAAAATAGTTACATAGCCTAAAATTAATACTTATCCCTCCGTAGTTGACGGTACGTATTACAATTCCTTTGAGTGCAATACAAATAATTAATTTATCACTACATATAAATTATTTCGCGACTTTTTAAACATTTTTGAGGGACTTATTTCCACTTCTGTAGGTACCTGATTGTATACGCCGCGAAAAAAATCTACTTTAAATACTGAAAGCTGGTATACCAAATTTACTATCCAAGTGCAATGTCAAATTGATTTTTGGTATGGTCATTTTTATAATTTTTTTTTTCAATTTTGCTGTAAAAATCCTTTATTTTTGTTAAATTTGCTTCAATTTCATTGCAAACGTACCTCAATTTTATATCACTTTCATTATACATTAAATTTAATTGTCCAGATTAAAAATAAAAACTTCCTGTTTTTTTACAGTGAATATGTCTTTCCGCCTACATTAAATTTTTTAATGGTCTTGTTGTCTTTCAAAGTTTTACTCCTACACTGTAAAAGAAAATTCTTGAAATTTAATGCAAAAATACTGAAAGTTTTCATTAATAAACTGCCATACTAAATAATATCCATAAGTGCAATTTAAAAACAATCCATGGCATGGTAATTTGAATATTTTACTTTAATTTTAGTGCAAAGTCTAATTCTAATATTTTCCCTTGATTTTACTACAAAATTACATTACTTACATATTACATTTAATTTACAAGTTTATGAATGAAAACCTAATTTTTTTTTCTAACAGTACGGATTAATTACTTGCCTGAAAGAGACAGAGACAAAAACATTCCACTCGTGCAATTCCAAATAAATAATAATCCGGATGAGCCTGCGTTACAAATATGAGCCATTCACTTTTCCGGAAGCATGGGGCGAATTCACGTGGGATTTTGGATTAGTACAACATTCAAACTCCAATTGAGAAGGAAGCGAGACTTTTCTACAGGAGACATGCAGTGAGTGCACTTTACGGTGCAGAGAATTTTACATACTCGAGAGCATTCCAGCCTCCTGAGAAGGAGAGGAGCGATTAATATTTATTATTATTCTGGCCGGTGGAACGTAGTGTCTGTCCACTTGTCTGTCACCTCCACAATTCGGAGTGCCACCGCAGGAGCCGAACGAGAGAGAGTGAGAGACAACAATTCTTCACGTTCCTCCTGCTCTCCTTTTTCTGTACGACATGTACACGACAATCTCTCAAGACAAGTAGTAAACAAGGGGGCATATCGCGAGATGCGAGCTTCACCAAGGGGGTTACAAGGTGTAAGGGTTCTCTTAATACTCCTCCTCGCGTATTCCGAGTCCACAGCTTGACGACGATGCCCAGCGCGATTAGAATAAATTTCAATCTCCTCACAAAAATGCAACGATAATAACGCCTCCCTCCATCAACCATCAACACTTTTCTAAGGTTCGTTTTATCGTCGATGGAAAGTTTATGCTTCCGAAGGTGAAGATTTTAATGCACTTTCCAAAGCGTCAATGCAATTGCAGACATATTAAATTTTATTTAATATACTCAATATTGTAAACACAATTTTTATGTAGTATTCAGTATAATTATGCAACAATTTTTTGGGAAATTAATTGATATTCGTGTATCAATGATGCACGTGCTTAGGATATATGCACTGTTAAAAATATTTTGCGATTTAACATGTGCATGGCAAGTTTATTTGCAGATATATTATAAACACAACTTTTATATAGTGTTTAATATACTGTGTATTAGTTGTGCAATCGTTTTTTTGTAAATGAATTGATATTCGTGTATCAATGATGCATGTGCTTAGGATATATGCACTGTTAATAATATTTCGCGATTTAATATATGTATGGGAAGTTTTTTTGCAGATATATTGAATTTAATTTACCATACTATATTTTATAAACATAACTTTTATGTAGTGTTTGGTATACTGTGTATTAATTGTGTAATAATTTTTTTGTAAATTAACTAATATGGGTATGTCAAGTTTAAAACACACGAATCTTTAAAAAAATGATCAGTGAGATTAGAATAAATTTCCATCTCCTCACAAAAATGCAACGACAATAACGCCGCCCTCCATCATCCATCAACATTTTTTCAAAGTTCACTTTATAATCTATGGAAAGTTTACGCTTCCGAAGGAGATCGTTTTAATGCACTTTTCAAAGCGTATACATCAATGATGCATATGCTTAGCATATCTGCAATGTTGAACATATTGTGAAAATTAATATATGTATTGGAAGTTTTTTTGCATATGAAATGAAATGTAGTGTACAGATATGGTGTTAAATTCCAATAATTATATTACAAACATAATTTTTATGAAGTGTTCGGTATACTTCATATAACAATTTTACAAAAAAAATTTTGTCTGTGAATTATTATTTGTATATTAAATTGAATATACCTTCTAGCAATCCAAGCCAATAAACTATTGACCATAAAAATGATTTGTAAATTATTTTTACAATTGTAAGATAAGAATGAAGATAATTTGTTTTTTCAAACTTAATATACGCGCAACCGTAAAATAATTTCAAATACTTTATATTCATTTTCTTACACAATGATTTTACAATAAATTAAAAAATTTGGTCAGGCCCAAACTTTAACATTCTCCATCCATATGGAGACACAATGTCACCAGTTATTTGTGATGAAAAAAAAAAAAAATCACTTTTTTCACTTGAGGAAAAATTGAGCTGTCGAAAAAAGTGAGAATCAAATAAGTACAGTCTAAAAAAGACGGTGTAGCCATTTTGCTTACAGACAAAATTTGTGGTAGCGCCAAAAATTTCGTTACTAACATTTACCATTGTAATTACACGCAGCATCCAACACTAGCGATAAAATTAATTAATTCATTAAATTAGGCGAAAGTAAAATTGACTGAAAAGACAAAAAATTGAAAACAAAAAAAATCCCATGATGGCAAACTCGTACTTATTCTCTGCAAAAATGATATTATACATCTGATAATCGTCATATTTGAAAAATAAGTGAATTTGCTTTCAATTTTGTAACTTTCCTCTACCGTTTCTTCAATAATGTGATTAGAACGTTAAAAAGACAAAAAAAAAAGAATAGAAATTATTTTGATAAAAGAAAAAATACAATGTAATCAAAAAATCATAAAGCCAAAAATTCGAAGGATAAAAATGACTCAATTGCGGTGAATGTGTCGGAAGTAAAAAAAAAATCCAAAAATCGTTTGATTTTCATAGGCATGAGTCAAAAATGCAAACCATCTCACAAAATATTTTTGTTGTCTCTCTCTCGATGAATCTTACCACTACCACTATCGTAAGCCGATGTCTACTTGTGTCGAATTGGCGGTGTGAAAATCGCGATATTATCGGAAAAGCATTCCTAAATTCCGAGTAAATACAGCTTGAAATCCCGTGAAATCCCAACAAGGGGTGAGTTATAAATCGATTTGCACCCTGGCCAATGAGGGCCGAAAGTGGCGCTTTCTGATTGGCTCGGAGCCAGGCCACTCCCACATCGTTAATAGAGGCTCTGAACGAAAACCCGGTTTACACTGCCTCGCAATATTCCCCGTTGGAAAATATTAATGGTAAAATATTAAACGCATTTCTCATCCTATAAATATTTATTTTGCTCTTAGATTGTGTGAAAAAATTAAGCAGTATGCAAAACTTAAATTAAAGAAAAATTATTTTTCAAACATTATTATTTACTTAAATTTTTTGAATATGCGCAATAAGAAATAATTTCGATAGCGAGTTAAAAAAATGCTTAAACTAAACTATTTTACGTATTAAACAAATTATGAAGAAATGTGTTGGATAAAATTCTTGCTAATTAGAGTTGTGAATATTGGTTTATTTTGGAACTGATGCTACTTTTTTACTTAATGAGTTACTTATTTGATATTCGTCGTTTAGTTAAAATATTCTGTCATATGTGCGATAAAAAATTAACATTTTATTGAAAACAGAAGAATAAAAGTTGATAGGTTTATGGTTGAGATAGTAAATAAAAATAATAATACGCGATGGCAATTTTATTACCAATATGAATATTTTTAATAAATTTTGGTAGATTGTAGTAATTAAGTCGTTTTATACAAACATTTTTCCATTTTTGGTGGCTAAGTTGGTTTTGGCGATTAACCAATTTTTCTTAATGTACCGAAATTTTTTAATATCAATTTTCAAAAATTTTATAATTTCCTTGGAATATTAGATTGTTTTTCAATTTTAGTACCACATTAACTCATCAATTACCAAGCTACAATATTATTTTTTGCATTAACAGCTAATTTAAAAATCATTATATCAATTTTCATTTTTCATTTTTCTTTATTCACAAAAGAAATTCCATGTCGATTTTAAAACGCGAGTATTTATTAATGCGTATTTCGATTTCAAGTATTTTACAGTAGTTAAGAAAAAAAAATCCTTATTCTGCCAGCGCCTCATCAAACAAACAATTAACTATCAATGAATTATCTTCAATGGCCCAAAATCTATTTTCAAAAAAGTCTTTCCAACTTCTAATCCCGCCTGCAGTTGTGAAAAGAAAAAAAGTCTAAACTTCTCAAAAGTCGAATCTGATACTATTTCAATTTTTAAAAATATCCAGAATTTGAGAATTATCTCTATGGAAAAATAAAAAATTACAAACCACGTATAGTAAATAACTATTTATACATATTATCATATTATAATAAATCTATCAAAAATATCATAAAATCAATAAGCGTCATCAACATTAATAAACCCATGTTGAATTTAATATAAACTTAGTATCAGAATAAAGTTGAAACATTTTCTCACATGCATATTCACAAATTGCTTCCGAATTGCTGTATAATCATTTGAAAACATCCCATATTGAAAATCGAAACAGACATTCTCATGTACATTAAGAGATTTTTCAACTCCCCATTACACCTCCACCTTATCTTTCCTCATGAATAACTGTCCACCTCTTTAAATACACCATTAATTAAAACCCCCCATATTAACATTCCCATCGATCGAATAAAATATTCCATTGATTATTATTTCCAGCTCACCGTTCGAAATTACCCGGAAGTCGTGGAACACCAAGACGATGCATCGGAAAACATATTTTCCCGGAGTAATCCGGGCTCTTTGTAGGCGTATCCGTGACGGGCGTGCCTTCGGAAGGTACCATCCCACCTTCCTAACTAGGGCTATGTCTGGCCGGATGCCCGTCTCAAAAAACCGACCAATCCGCGATGCGAGACGGCCACTGTCGCGCGTAAAATACCGCATACGTCTGGGAGGCCAGCGTGTGTCAACCCTTTGTGTGTTGCTGTGGTGTAATCGGTTGAGTGTGCGTTAATGTACGAGGAAAGAAGGTGGGCGCCGAGAGGAGTCTGTGAAAGTGGTGGGGGGAGATGCTTGGAGTGAATGCAGCCTGAAAGTTGCACCCCCGCGTGTTCTTCGTTGCGCCGAGCGCTGCAATCGGCGGGGGTAGTTTCGCCAGTTCAACAGCCCGCCCTCTGCAGTCTGCTCTCCTTTGCTCTCCTCGTCTCTCCTCTCGCTCCCACTGACGCAGCGGATCGTTCGGGGGTAGACCTCTTTTCTCCCTCTTCGTTATTCTTCATTATTTATTTTCTTCTTATTTCCGTCTCGCATTCACACGCACGTCGAGGGCTCCGGGGTCTCTGTTAAGCTTGAGGGAGTCGCTCCTTTCCTCTCTCGCTCCGGCGCGTTCAGCCCCTGCCCCACCCCCGACGCCCCGACACACCGCTTCGCACAGTTACGTGCGTGTGGTGAGTCTTCATGTGCTTCTTCCACGAGTCACCCCCGTCAGCGGCTCAGTTGCCGATCGACGCGACGACGAAACGGTACAGACGCGAGCTGTCGCGGGCCTTGGACACGCCGCCACGTCAAAACCCCAAAAACAACCCGACGAAATAGCCACTAGCCACTGACCACCTATTTGTCCCGCTCGAGAAACAAAAATTCGCTTTACGCCAGCCGAAAAGCTACCGATCGAATCGCTGGCCATCATCGGAGACGTTCGAGTGCTTGTTATTTTTCCGCTTCGCTGATTCCGCGCGAAACCATAAAGACTGGAGTATATAATCATAAGAAAGTAAGGAATGAAAATGATCCGGTGAAGAGTGTTGGTTTGTAAATTTAAATCGTCGGGATGAAGTGCACGGTTCGTGGTTATCATCATCTGTGCCGTCGCACGGAGTGAAGAATTCTGTGGGTACGGTTAAGGGCGAGAGAGGGAGCGAAGAGAGAGAGAGAGAGAGAGAGAGAGAGCTAAAAGGCTCCCAGAGAAGTGAATGGACCAAGACACTGGAGGCCTCGTCCCGGTAACCCGATCCGCCGATCTTTCAGTGAGTAGAAATAAAGCAGCAAAAGCAGAAGCAGCCGCAGACGCAGCTAATGCAGAGCTGGAGTACCGAATTATCTGCAAGGATTTCGCGCCGGAAGCAAACGCAATAGTTGAAAGTGACGGCGAAAAAAGGAGGACGTTACTGCGGGTTCGAAACGCGTAACGATTGGCCGGATCGAATGAGCCTTCTTCCTTCCTGAAGAGCATCGGAACATCCGGCATTACAAACGTGATCAACGAACCGAAGGATCGACGGATTTGACGTCAACGAATGAGCCGGTCAATTGCGATCGGATAATCAAATACACGAGATTATAGAATATTTGTTTTGCGCGGCGGAGCTACCGTCGCTCGGTGAAAACATCGCACGGGGTTGCAGCGAAACTTGCGGCCGTCGCATCGCGAATATAATCTCCTCGTTGGTTTCGTCGAGGAACGCGAAATTCCCTTGCGATCAATTGGACTCATGTTGTTTTGTTTCGATAATGGAGATTTATGAGAACACTTAGGACCCAAAAGGGTCACTGAGATCATCAAAGCCTAAATAAAAACGCTGACCATTTCGTCCGTCGGAAGCTGCAACGAGGCGCGCGTTATGCTAGGGCCTAATTTGTCTTCACGGAACGCGAAGACAATTCAACGGATTGCTGAAAGTTTAAGGGTTTCGTAGATCCGAAGTGATTTGTCGATAGGCATCGAGAATCTGGGACGTTTGTCTCAGCGAACTGTCACGACTGCAACGAATAAACGCTACGAACTGAAATACGGATTAGGGATATCTGCGGAATAATTGTTAATGATAAAGGTTATCGATAAGTTGAATTAAAAGTATTTTCGGAAGCTATGCAATATTGAAGCCATCACGATTCAGCCGAAGAAGGAGTCGAAGATGCCGCAGCGATCGCCATTCGCGATCCAGGAGCTTCTGGGCCTAAATGGCACCGGAAATGGCAGCGGCGGAGGAACCGCCGATCGAGGATCTCCTCAGGGCTCACCACCCGCCGGAATTTCGGCCGTTTCTTACGCACCGACGGCGCCCCATCACAAATTATGGGAATACATGCCGAGCCTCACGAACCATTTGGGAAATTTGGGGAACCTTGGCAACCTCGGCAATCTTACCGCCTCCAGGATGGCTTATCTCAACGCTCAAGCTGCTGTTGCCGCCGCGTTTTTGCCACCTCCGCATCCTCATCCCGCTCACCATGTTGCACATCATCAGGTACATCAACCGGGTCAACTTGCTGGCTCGCCAGGGGTCAACGTGCATCCGGCTGCACATGCGCAACACGTACTTCCGGGCACCGCCGTTTCCGCTAATCATCATCAGCACAGTCCCAGTCAACACACACCCCCTCATGGTAAGTTTTTTTCTTCTTCAATCGATAATCAGACTAAATTTTTATTGTTGAAATTAATATAGCAGTCTACAAAGCTCGGATGCATGTATTGTATACATATATATTTATTGTTTTTTGTTAAGTTAATTGAGCGTTCTATAAAACTCGGATGTATTTATCGTCTATTAATTTTTATATCCTTGCGTCACTACCAAAGGTAATATTGGTATATTAAAATTGATGGGTCAACACTCGCGTACTGTAATTTTACAATACCATTATCGGAAAATTCATATATTATTCTTAAATTTACAATAAAAGTATATTAATCTTTGTATAAATTTAGCAGTGAATATATACACAAAAATATGTTCATGAATTAATATACAAGTGTAGGAAGCTTTTTGCAGCTGCCGCGAATATTGCAATACGTATTTTTATTCTTAATAATTGGTATATTGAAAGATTCATACGGTAACTCATAATTAATACACGACTATGGTATTGTTACGTTACGCGTGTAGGAAATTGTAAGTCTTCATGGAATTTATGTACTTAGGATATTCATATGAAATTTAGTGCATGCCGATTTTATGGTAATTTTTTAAAAGATTTTTTATCCTTTTATCGACAGGGCTAAGAATTCCATTTTGATGTTACTTTGAATTGGAGATAGCTGCGATATTTGTATTGATAAGGTACAAATCATAAGATCGTTGACTCCTATATCAAATCAAAAATTAATAGTTGTCTCTTTATTGTTGCTGAGAATATCAAGATTTCGGTCTATTTTTTTAGAAGTTTTAGCGCAATATTTTATCCGAGGTTACATTATTTTTATGCAAATTTCGATAAATTGTTATAACTTTGACAACAATTGGCCAAATACTATTTAGCAATGACAATTTTTATAGCAGCACTTTCGTCATGGAAGTGACAATTTAAATTGTAAAAATGATTAAAGTAACTAGTAATATAGTAGCATGAAGTTATGATTAACAATGTTAATATACTATAAACAAGCAGGTCTTTCTTAATTACATTATAAAATGATGTTCTCACATCAATGAACATCTTATAGAACCAATTGATCAATCGACACGAAACGTATTACGACCATTCCACAATTTATCTCAACAATTCAAATCCAAGAATTTATACTCACAGAGCCAATCACAATTTTTTGAAATGATACGAAACACGCACCAAAAGTAAAAAAGCAACTATACCGAGGGTATTAAAAATCATAATTAAACAATCAGAATTTTTTTTGATTAACCCATTCAAATTTTTATAAACCACAGAACTGAAGTGCAACGGAATAATAAAATTGCACATCGGGATTATTGATAAACTAAAAATAACCAACTAAAAATGAGCCTTACAGAAACTGTAACACTGTCTAATTGAAGGTTTTCTCCTGATTGAAAGTCAATTAGAATAGTTTCATGAGATGATGTCTGCTCATGCATAATAGGCAATAAAATTGATTAATGCAATCGTATATTGGCACGAACGTGCACATTATTGGCCGTGTATAGAGAATTTTTCTATCAATGCAGACAGATTGATTTTCCCACCGGAGCGCGATATATATTATCAACAGAATGGCTCGTCTTATTGAAAACGTCATCCAAGTCTCGGGACGTACAGTCAATTAATAGCTGTATCGTTTGTTAGGTGCGAAAGGAACACTTAACGGCAAATGCTCTTGGTACGCGCCTATATCACTTAACAACAGGCTCGAGATATAGCACACACAGGATTGTGTATATTTGTGTATATATATATGTATGAAAGAGGGCCACTAAAGATCGCGTTACTGTAAATCGATACTCTCCTTGTCGAGTCGTCGTTCGAGTACTAGCACTGTAGTGGATTGTGTGTCTTTCTATTGTGCGTCCTGACGAGAGAGAGAGAGAGAATAATGCATTTTACGGGAAATAGTATCGCAGGATATTTTGGGCAGCTGCATCTCAAGAAACATTCGTAGACCCATAGAAATAATGGTAACTATTGAGTGATGACTATTAATTGTTTGTCCATGTGACTATTTTTTATAAGTATTATCAATAAATGTATGGTTCGTTGATTAAAGTGACTTTATTGCATAATTACCGTAAGGAAAATGGTTGCGACAATTGAATTTGAAAAAAATGAAATAAAAAGTCGAGTGGTAATTAAAAATGTAGTAAACATGGCATACCTCGTGGGGAAAAAAAATATTGGAGGCGCAAAAATATTATTTAGAGGAAATAATTACTATTAGCATTTTATAATTCTCACTATTAAAAAATAATAACGACTATTTGGTCTCGATTTTTTTTTTTGCGACACCAATAACTTTTTTGTAAGGGATAGGGATGTGTGTCTTTCTATTTTGCATCTTCATGAGAAGGAATAGTGCACTTTACTATCGGGAAATAGTAAAGCAGGCTATTTTGGGCCAGCTGCATCTCAAGAAATATCCATATATTCATATAAATAATGAGAACCATTGAGTGAAGGTAATTAATTGTTTGTCCATGTGAAAAATTATTTATGTCAATGTTGTATAGTTACCGTAATGGAAATGCTTACGACGATTGAAAAAATATAGTGTAACCGTAGTTAAAAATCTAGTAAATAGAGTATAATTATTATGATGAAAGAGAATAATAAATTTTAGGGGAAATAGAATCGCAGAATATTTTGGCCAACTGCATGTCAAGAAATATTCGTACATCCACAGAAATTATGGTAACTATTCATCGATGATTATTAATTGTTGTGACTATTTTTACAGGCCGATTCAAAATATTTATGGTTTTTCGGTTGAAGCGACTTTATTGCATATATAGGACAATTAGAATGGTTATCAAATTTAAAAAATTATACGCACATAGAAAAATATGTAGGCAACATGTAT
Source organism: Clistopyga incitator (assembly GCA_947507545.1). Taxonomy (NCBI): domain Eukaryota; kingdom Metazoa; phylum Arthropoda; class Insecta; order Hymenoptera; family Ichneumonidae; genus Clistopyga; species Clistopyga incitator. Next base: position 8,248,925 of record OX382180.1, on the reverse strand, counting down.
GCTAAAAATGTGGCGCTAAACATTTTTATATGTTGCATTTATTTGCGGGCAAAAAAATGTGGAATATATAAAAGACATATTTTATATACGATTGACGTAAATAGATTCTATATGTCGAATATGTATATTTTTATTATGTGGTTAGTTGAAGCTTTCAAACCATTACTCATGGTTGTAATTGATACATTTGTTTTTCGATGCAATTCTGGCAACGATATTTGAGATAAGCATTCAGTACGAATATTTCCATAGTTAGAATATATTTTTTCCATATTTATACAGATACGACAACTACACACAAAAATACATTTTATAGTGTATTTAATATGATCAATGCGCAGTTGAAAAAAAACGTAGTTTGATTTCAAAGACATGCTGTTCATATTTGTCACTTAATAGTTGGTAATTTAATTCTGAGATTTGAAAAATTGTAATTATATTTTAACTGTAACAATAATTGCATGGTCGAGCAATTTTTAAATATATTGCAAAAATATATAGAACATTTTTGCCTTATATTATTTATCGTCAAGAATACCATAATTTTCTCACAGTCTGCAAAGAGAAAGGAAGAAAAAAAGGTTCTTTATTTTTTTTTCGATAGACAACAATTCCATTACCCAAGATTTCAATCAATTCAATTAAACGAACCCTTTTTATTTGTATCCTCGCTTCAGTCGCGTGCAAGCATTGTCCGATTTGATGCTCCGATTGCGAACCCTATTAAAAATTAGTGGCATCGTCTTCGCCAAATTGTGACCTCTGGCGTCGAAGTCAGAAAAAGAAGAAAAAAATCCCAAATTTCCGAGGGCGAAGGGGGCGCAAACGTGACCGCTGTGGGAATTAAATATATTCGTTAGAATAATCCGCCCCCTCTCAGCGTTATGAATAATTAGTGGTATAATGAGTTGAGTGTTGGGAGATCTGCAATGTCTCACCACCAACACAAAAGACCACGAAAAAAAAGAGGAGAAAAAAAAAACAAAAAACAAAAAAAAAATGTAAAAATGGTTGGTCCGTTTGTCTCGCGACTGAAACTGGGTTCTCAACCCAAGCCGGTCCTTCGTCGGACCCTTTTCAACAGCCCCACCATCGTAATCCCATTAAAGGACCAACGAGTCAATTTCTCGAGGAGACACGTTGAATCCTATGGGATTTGGTGTTTCGCAGTCGTTGGCATCTTCACCACTCAGAATCGCCAGATCCATTTTAAAAAATCCCATTCGACCATAAATAAAGGAAAATTGCTTGCTTATCCTACAATGAGAAGCAATCGATACCCAAGAATTTTTCAAAAATCTTCTATACTCCGTAAAAAAATTAAGAAAAAAATACAAACAAAAACACTACATTCGATGGTGAAATGGTACGATTTTATGGAGGAACGAAGAGAGGTAGATGTTGATGAATTTTGAGAACGATTTTGGGGTATCAGGTTTCCAGACTGACGAGGGACAAAAAGCTTGTGCCCGTCCATTCAAACGTCACTCTGGCACCTCGTCTTACACGTTGTGGTATACACACTGACGTAGAGGATACGCATTTATTCCTCGACGCACTTGGCTATCCTCACCGTCATTCCCTCTCTCTCAATTGTCTTAAAAGTTGGATAAGGACGAGGTAGAGTAGTCATGGTTGATGCTGCTGCTGTTTGCTGCTGTTGGGTTGTTCGCTCTGGATATAACTGAGCACGAGGAGAGTCCTTCGAGGCCCAGGAGTTCGCCGCCGCGATCGCAGCACAACGACCACGACAAACTGGCTGGAAATAATTATTTCGATTCCTCCGCGGTTGCCATCGATCCTCGAGCGTTTATAACTGGACTCTTCCCTTACTTCCTTCTCTAATTTCCCTCTATTGTTTTTGTTCTTCTGCTGCAACGTTGATCTCTCCACTGGCTCCATCGAGCCATCGTCTAAACTGCTTAAGGACTTCTCAGTGACTTCATTGTTTTCTAAGCAGGACACGAAGTGTATTTCACACGGAGCCATCAGAATTTTGAGAGATCTGCGGGATATTGTCGAAATCTTTGAGGCAGTGATTCCGTTGAAGTAAAATCGTGGTTAGGGTTTTATTCAACTTTGAGTTTGGGTTTTTGGAATTTTTATTTTGGGCGTGGAAAGAAGAGAAGTTCAGTGCTATTGACTGCTCATCATTAGACCGTGGAATTTTTTTTAGTAAGATTTTTGGGAAATATTGTATAAACATGAAAGAAGTAGAAGAAAAAATCTGTTTAATGAAATAATCCGATAGATAAGAAAGATTATGGAAAATTCAGTGAGCGTGAATACTAATGGAAAAAGATGTTTTTTGGAGGAAAAGTTGACCGATATAATAAATAAACTCACATGATAAGGTATTACAAATAAACGTGGAGGCTTTTCAATTTTATTTCGCGATTGTGAGACTCGGATGCAACTTGATAAATGTACAATAAAATACAGTTGTTTATATGGATGATTATGGTTTGACGAAAAATATTGTAAAACATTAAAAACACCATGGCATTGCCAATGAAGGTTTTCGGTTAATGGGGGGTCGAGTCGCGTAGCAGAACTGACGCACACGCACATATAAACGCACCTAGAGAAATAATTTATTACTTTTAATTAAAACAGCATATAAGATTCAATTTGTTTCAATGAAAAATATTTATATTTGAGGTGAGTAAAAATTCATTGGATTTTCTCTATGAGCGTTGCATATTATAAAAATTAATTTTCATTGTAATAAGTCGAGCTAATGTATTCAGATACCAAATAAGTAATATATAAATTTAATATTCGAGCTAAATATGGCAAATCAAATATATATGATTTCCCGGAGTGCGTACACACATTTTTTTTCGGAAATATTTTTCTCTATAATTCAGATCATTTTCAGTATGCTAACATGCAAAAGAATTTTATTTTGATTCTCAAAAGAACAGAATTTCGTCTAAAGAGACGCAAATCGGTATTCACTTGGCGTACACAATTGGAACATAAGCTCAGCATGTTTTACAATTTTTTCATAGTACTTTACGATACTAGTGCGATAAAACTTTATTTGATGAGTATAAGTTGCACAGCACGAGCCGAAGATCAGTGTTGCAATTAGACGATTTAATAAAAAGTTCATCCCACGAAGTCATATTCATGCCACGGCGCTTCGCTTGGCGTGCGAGAAGTCGCACCCCTCGCACTAGTGGCATAAAGTAAAAACTCGTGGGAGAAGCTTTTTCTGACCTCGTGTGATTGCAACCCTCGTCTCCAGCTCTGGCTGCAAACTCACACTCGTCAGAAAAGTTTTTATCGCACTAGTATCGTAAAGCACTATTATGCAAAGCATGCGTAAAACCGCGTTTCTCGCACCGAGTGAAATAAGACTTATTTCCTCAAAGTGATGCAGAAGAATGGTTCCTTACACCACAACACTTAATAGAAAATCGCATCGAGCTGCTTAACCTTCAATTTGAAGTCAACAATAGCATATTTGTCTATCGGCTATGACTATAACGCGAGGCTTACGTACTGCAGAATCGCAACGAAGCGAGCATATATATACACAGGCGCTTTCTCGGGCCGTTTGAAGTTGGCAATCAACGAGATTGCCTATCAACGCCTGAGAAACCCGGGCAAGCTTTCCCTTCTAGCCAGCAACACCCTCTCTCTGGCTGAACCCTCTCGCTTGCACCCTCCCAGTCGCCAGTCTCAGGCTCCTTCCGTGATTCACACCCTCTCACCCCCTCTCACACTCGGTTCTCATTCGATCCCACACCGCTCAAACATCACACTCTTTTCTCACTTTCTTTCCTTTCCCTCTTCCGTGTGTGTTTCATGCAAGTACAGAAACGCTTGCACAAAACGTCCCACAATCGTAGCCTCTTGTTGCTGGCTGTTGTTTTATTTTTCCTTCTTCTAGACCAACCCCTCTCCACGAGAAACACACCCCCTCCCCCTGCCCCACCCGCTGCTCGAGCCTTGTTACTTCTTACACTCAGAAAGAGAGAGAGAGAGAGAGAAAGAGAAAAAGTCGTATATGCACTATTGTAAACTCATTGTTGCAGCATAATGGCATGCCTGCCTACTTAACTTGAAATTTAACGCGCGCAGTGGAAAGAAATAGTGCAGGTTTTTCAGGTATAACAAATGCAAAGAATTTGTATTTCGAGGCAGGGTTTTCTAAAGTGGCAATTTAGATTGTGGGCTCAAAAATAATTTTTGTAACGAATTAATGAAATTCGGATAGAAGACGAAAGTAGCCAAATTTATTTTGTTCGTGTCGACTTAATTATTTAAAAATTGTAATCTCGTATATCGATACTGATATTATATCGTCACCTAAATTAAACCAGAGACCATTTAATTTAATTGTTTTCATTTGAATTTATTTTGAGGTGACTTCAGTGCCGCGAGCAAAAATTTCTTTTAGATCACCTTAATGAAGCTAGCTTGATGATCTCAAATTTTTTATATGATCTCCAGTCGAAATTACAAAAAAACCCATTTGGTTTCAGGACTGATATTTGGGTCTATGGTTTTGAGGAGTTTATCTGATCAATACCCAAGAATTATATAGGTTTTTGCACTATTGTAGAAAAGGAGAAAAAAAATCTTGTACAAATTAGCGATTTATGAATTCTTGAGTTCTTTGTTCGAGACAAAACGCGAGCAGCGCTAAACTGAGGTAAAAACTATACCTATACGTGTTTGTATACCTATACGTGCTTATAGGTAAGAGAAAACGTGGAATTGAGCCCAGTGGGCCACCCCCTCGTATTCTGCTCCGCCATCAAGGCACTTTTTCTCTCTTTCTCGACTCACTTCCACCGTCACCTTTCATTATTCCGTAGTAGGCTCCCTATACTGTACTCTACATGTGCATACTCGTTCGCGTTGTGGTTTATATGCACCATCGGGTACACCTAAGTGGCAATACAATTCAAATTAGCCTTCTCCGATTAAATTTCAATATTGTGGGTGAGAACGACCGAGCAACAGAAAGTACCAATCACACCTCTTAACCCTTATTAATGCTTAGTTATTCTATTTTTTAGTTTTTTTTTTCAGCCTTCCTTTAAATTCATATGACTTCGGTACGTGTTAAGTTTCTAAGGAACTATTTGTGATTTCTGAGGTAGACATTTGTGACGGTTTGCCTCATCAGGATCAAGCCCTACCCAGGCCCTGCCTAGGCCCCGATCAGGAAGCTTTGCTCGATTCCGATCAGGCAAGGCTAACACCGTTAGCCCTGATCAGGAGACATCGTTGCTAATTATATTATGGAAAGCCTTGTAAGGTTCTGATCAGGAAATGCCATGACTAACACAATTAGCTCAGGTTATACAATATCGTAGCTAGTCTCAATATCTGAAAGGGTCTGAAATCAATGATCATTAGAACATCCGCGGAAAAAAGTTTATCCCAATGAAGTGATTTTTCGTTTTTCCGTCCGCCATATAAAATACGGAATTATCATTTTGCAAATCTCTGGCAGATCAATTCACTCTGGGCATCTTGGTCAGTCAAACGGTACATGCAATTCAAATCAGCGCGCTATTGGGATGCTGACAAACTGAATTTCTCGACGTTATTCGGGGCGCGAATCTGGCATTGCTAAGGCCCGGTCAGATCCTGACCAGGTCTTATGTACCTCTATGAAAATTCTACTTGGCTTAAATTCTTGATTTTGTTAATTCAGAAATCTTATGTCAAGAGAAATCGGTTGCGCAGAGTCGAAGAACGAGTTTAAGTGTGAATACTCACACCCGCGATTGCGCGAATGCAAATTAAACGAAATTAAACAGTTAATTAAAGCCCTGGAGCGAGGGAGGAGTCCAGGCCTCGGGAAAGTATGGAGCGGTACGCGAGCGTGGATCCTCGCTCGCGGCTCGCCAAGTTAATTGAGATTCTTGGAAGATTTGTCGCGTGGAATGTCTTAATTTAGTCCCTTAAACGTCGCTGACGCGCGCACCTTAACAACTTTGAGTAATTGGATAATACTGCGGGATGGGGAGAAGAAGTAATAGCTGCGAAGAAGAAGCGGAAGCTCGACTCTCCTTTGCTTCTATACTTCTCGTTGTCTTCTTTGTTTCCAGTCATTTGACTGCTTTCATTTTTTATGCGAACATAGCTTTAGACGTTGCTTTTGTAACGTTTCGAAATATTCAAAATTTCATACAATTCAATCAATTTCTCTTTATCAATTTCGGTCCAATTCAATGAAAAAATCGAATCCGTCTGCACTTCTAAAAAACTATGTGTAACAATAGCTATAATTTAATGAAAACTAAAATGAACACGTCTTTTCTTAATCAAAAATTACATAACAAATGCAAATATCTGCATAAATTTAATTCAACATCTCAACATTCGAATTGAAGATATATTCACGAATCAGGCGAACTTGAAGTGTAAATATCTCAACTCATGAATATCTCAAATCGATTAGGTATTCCATATTAATGTGAACGTTAGTCTCAACAAATTTTTTCATAAAGTCATACACTGTCAAAAAAAAACTACGTTAAACATGAATTCGTTTCGAGAACATTTCAAATACGTATTATAATTTTCAATAAATGATATATCACAAAATTTGTCCAGAAACTCATAAATAATACACAAATATAGCATCATTGCCTTACGTAAGGCAATTCTTCAATATTTGAATACTTCGATTCGTGAATATTAAATTCAACATGAGTATACTAATATTAATTACGTCAATCTATTTGATGGTTCAATATATATATATATATATCAATAGTTATTTACTATTCTAAATTTCACCCACTTTTGCATTGTAGAAATTAATTTCATTCCCGGGTCATTAAAAAAAAAATGTTAGTAACGGCAAAGTACTACCTTAAGGGTGAAAAAAATTAAGCAATAGACATGAGAAAAAAGGACTATTGGAAAATTGCGCACCACTTGTTTTCATTCGAGTTCCCACGAGGAAGAAGCTCAGGGAGCAAAGGAGAGCAATTGAGTGTCCTTCCGATGCCGGTGGAAATGGCCATCGAGAAAGGGGTGAGAGTTTCCCAGAGAAGCCGATAGGGTAGCGAAGGAACGGAATCGACGACTACCAATTTTCTTCGCACGTATAGATACGATTTTCCCTTGTTAGACACTCGTCCAGTAGTCGCGTCGTGTGTCCCGGTGTCAATCATGCCTGTCCACGAGCAAACCGCCCTCTCGCCACCGTCGCGCAACTTCAATACGACATCCTAATCGCATAATCCGCTCTGACAAATCAATTTCCTGTGACGAGAAGCTCAACCGAGGAAACAACCGCCTGAGAAAGCTCTGATTAGTATTATGTCGCTTAGAACCCGGTAAACACGCTTATAAGCTAAAACCAATTCCGGCATAAAAATAATTATGTCAAATTATGGTCAGAAATTGCCATATGTCAAAAAGTGCCATTTTTCACACGCTTTAAGGCGAAAAATCTTAGAAAGCGATTTGATCAAATTTTATCGATTACGTTACACATTTGGCCGCAAATTGTACTTTTCATGACTAGGACGCAAAGCAACACTTTTCAGGCCGAGGTGTTACAGCCAGGAATAAAGTGGCGTATCATTTTCGTGTGACGAATATTTTTTCTTTCATCCCGTGGTAAACGATGTAATTAAGCGGTAATGGTTCGTAATTTAACATATGTCAAAAAATGCTATTTTTCATACGCCTTAAGGCGAAAAATATTCGAAAAATTCAAAGCGATTTGATCAAATCTTATCGATTACGTTACACATTTGGCCGCAAATTGTACTTTTTATCACTAGGACGTAAAGCAAGACTTTTCAGGCCGAGGTGTTACAGCCATCAGGAATAAAGTGGCGTATCATTTTCGTGTGACGAATATTTTTTTCTTTCATCCTGTGGTAAACGATGTAATTAAGCGGTAATGAGCCGATTTTCGGGCCGAGGCGAAGTCGAGGAAAGGGCAATGGAAGGCGGGTCGAATCCAGGGAGTGAAGCACCTGGCGTGGGAGTGTGCGTACGGAGGCGGATCCTCCTTTAGGACGTCGCACTAATTTCTAAAGAAAAAAAGTTGCTTTTAAGCTGTAACGAAAATCGGAAATTTAAATACACGGAAAAATAAAATGACATTAATAATAATATATGGAGTGGTAAAAAGTTGCTTTTAAGCTGTAACGAGAATCGGAAATTTAAATACACGGAAAAATAAAATGACATTAATAATAATATATGGAGTGGTAAAAAGTTGCTTTTAAGCTGTAACGAAAATCGGAAATTCAAATACACGGAAAAATAAAATGCCATTAATAATAATATATGGAGTGGCATTTGGTTGTTTAACTTCAGATCTACGAAATCCTGTCACACATAATTTTTGCGTTCTATAAAAAATAAATAAGAAAACATATCAAACATTTGGACTTATCAACAGTATAATAACAGTTTTTTGAATATACAAAATCCATAGTATAAAACTCTGATTACGCTTCGTTTATGTGAGGCCATTCATATAAAGACATAATTTTTTTGGCAATATCTAACCTCCGAAAAATCTGAAGCGTTTTCCGATATCAGCAAAATTTAAAATTAACTAATTAAATGTACCTGCACTTATGAAAAACTGTTCAGCAAAACATCTCAAATTTTATCAAAATTAGAGCGACCACGCCCTTTTTTCAACAGAAAACGTTAGATAATAAAAATGCCTACATACATTTTATTAAAAATCCTAACAAGCAAAGACGCTACTTCACATGTGTGACCATCGTCAATTTTCTCACCGTTTCAGCCAATCTTAAATATCCAAATATAAAAATCGCGAAAAAAAATGATTTCATAACAAAAAAAAAACCTTCATCATGAGAAGTCAATTTTTTAAAAGTACATTTGTATATACAACAACGTCTTATGATCGCAAATAAAAAATTGACAACAATCATCTACTACTACCAAAAATACCAATAAATTCAAACCCAATTATGCAGCAAAATTTATTTAACCCGGATTTCCACCGAAACCATTCACCTATTTAATCCGAGAATAATCTTGAAGAAAAAAACAACAACAATTACATACTTATCAAATGGTCACCAATATTGTGCTGATATCAATGCCGTCATCCTTCAACAGTACGCATCATCACTCCAATTAGTGTATTTCCTTGATTCCATTTCAGTATGACATTTGGAGGAGTGTGTAGCCATCAAGAGATTTCACAATAATAATAACCCATTGTCCCACCATCGGAAACAATGGTTGCCCATGGATATAAACTGGCTGCTGTTGGTCGTCGAATAAATTGGGTGCATAATTCAAAGTATCCTCGAAAATCCATAAATCTCTTAATCAACCCATTAGAGTGTAGGCGAGAGTAATTATCGAACTTTTCAGGGTCAATTTGACGTGGAGAGTTTTGGAGGTGGGCGAGGATGGCGCGGGTGCTTTGCCATCGAATGTGCACTATATATACATTCGTGTTTTTGCACACATCGATGATTATCGAAACAAACTGCACAAAGGTCCTGCAGAAGAGAAGGAGCGAGAGAAAGAGAGATGGAGAGAAGGAGAGAAAGAGAGCTATTATCGATCCACTTGAGACTGCAGCAGTAGCCATGTATGCACAGGGTCGATGCGTGTATCCTGTGCCTCGATGCATTTTGCAGCGTGTGCACACGCGCGATGCGTCGCGACTGGCGCGTCGGTGGAACGGACGAGTAGACATGTTGCACCATAGCATAAACTACTCGCATTACTTCCAGTTACATACGGACTGCGTATCAATTGACTGCTTTCTCGCCAGCCCCGAGAGATTCTATAGCCAGAATCAGTCGAAGGGACCAACAGAGCACTGACTCTTGTGCATGTACATACAACGTTTCTCTCGCATGCCGTACGCTCTACCCTTTTGCCTATGCGTACCGTCGTAGAGAGGCACTCTTCTCCCTCTCTCCGACGACCCCTCGTACCCACCGACGCAAGCGCACAGGGAACCTCATAAACTGCCTTCTCTCGGCGAGAGAGAGAGAGAGAGAGAGAGAAAACTCGGTGGTAACGCGCTGAGCGAACGACGTACGTAGACAGCAGCGAACTGGGAGCACCAGCAGCACCTCTAAACCCCTAAGGGACCTGCGGGACGTTAATGAAATAACACGGGAATTAGTCTCGGACATTACCGGCAAACTATGTCCATTACCATGCCCCCCTTTCCAGAGAGAGGGAGAGAGAGAGAGTCTACCCCAACAGTGGGGCACGAAAGTTCGCTTCTCGGTCTATGGGCTCGATCTTCACTCGACATTAATTTCACTGAATAATTCATCGACTGTTCATGGGATCGTCGCCTCTAGAGTGGTGTTTGCATTTTTTTATTTTCTTTTTTTTTTCACGCAGTTTTGTTGGATATGGGGGTGATGGGATTGTAATAACCACAATTCATTATTTAGATCACTGATCCTTTGTGATGGGGGAGGAAATTAGGTTTAGAGATTTACAGATTCATTTTTTAGGTCATGTAAAAAAAAATTAAATGAATACTCTCGTGTTAATGACATTTCAAAAGTGGGGCACGGAAGTTCGCGCTTCTTGGTTTATGGGCCGATTATCACTCGAGATTAATTTCACTGAATAAATTATCAATTTTTCATGGGATTGTCGTTCGTATATTGGTGTTTATTTTTTTTTTTCAGTAAATCTTCTTGACCACTCCGTGCGCTTGTAATTGACCCAGTTCATTTTTTAACCCTTCTGATGCTCAATTCATGATGGGAGAAAATTATATTTTCCATTTAAAAATCTACTTCTTAGGCCATTAAAAAAATGTATCATGTAAAAAGGAGTTACATCACAGAATATCAATATTTAAACCTATCATCTCTTTCAAATTTCATACACTTTTCATTTTTCAAGTAAACTTCATAGTATTTACGATTAGCGAATATACTAATACCTAATTTCGTAGTTAAATTTCATTTGTTACACAAGATTTGCTGACATCGATTCTCGAAAAATGACGAAGCTTCATACTCACGATTTTTCCTTGAAATAACTAATTTTCCTCAGCTGAGTCATGAGAGATTCGAATACTATGAGCCACCTGTATTACGGCGGCCCATCTATTCCAGCAACGACTATAAATTTTTTTAATCCGTTAATTAACACGAAAGAAGTGTTGAAAAAAATTAAAAGAGATTCCGTAACCCGGTAGGTGCACCGGAATTTCCTGACAGGGGGTCGAAGTCGCTGCCGATGACGAATTCGCCGACAATAAAACAACAACATGCACTCGCACACTATGAAGCCGTTAGGTGCCGGCGGTGGACGTGTGTAGTAACGTGGTTGGGCACCCGCGAGATTTTTCCGACGCGCACCGAGACCCTAGAACCAGCCGTATACATTACATAGCAGGAGACAGCAAAGAGGGAGGAATTGAACGTTGCACGTAGTTGCGTGTGAACACCCGGTGACTGGGCGCAGGGTGGTGTGTACGTGCTTTCAAAACGAGCGAGTGTAAGTCGCTCAAATTGGTATGGGTTTCCAGTCCAACACCTCGATTGTACCCGCGTGAAGAGTGCTTCGCCCGAGCATACATGAATTCACACCCGGAACAGTGTGTCCTCTCCCTCTTTCTCTTACTCTCTCTCACACTCACACTTACGCTTATACTCACACTCACAATCGCACTATCACGTTCATACTATCAGACACACAATATTGCACTGACATTATCACATCCATACTGTCACACTCACAGTCACACTCACACCCTTTACCCCCAATACCCTTTAAGGGGGGGGGGGGGGGGTCGAAAAATGGGATCAGATAAAGGAGGGAGGCGGGGGATAGTAAAAGTTAATAGGCGTACTTGAAGTATAGCTAATGAAAGTTGCAATGTTGAGCCCTGAAATTTTCTTTTAATGCAGGGTTTTCAGAGCTACAATTAATAAGTTGAAAATTGTTATTAAAAAAAGGTAATGAATTCAAAGTTTCCGAAAATCGTACGCCTCAGTCTTCTTATTAGTTAGTTAGTGCGGTTGTCACGCACAGTTCTACAATTTTGACTTACTTTGTTACATTTGACGAAAGCAGAAGTAGTTCAAAGGTTTAAAAAATCGTACTGCTATAAAAATACTTTGAGGGACCGTCTTAGGTTAGTTAATTAAGGGCTCCGTCAGATTTAAACATGATACCAGAAAACAAATGAATAACAATTTTTCCAGACAAGATACCCACATAAAGAAACGCTCATAATCCACACCGAAGTTTAATAAGACCTTAAGTTAATTACTCAAAGAGTCAGTCAGGCTTTATTATGGCATTAGATAAACAAATTAATTTTAAAAAATTCCAGATGATATTTATATGATAATCCGAGGTTTCCATGTCAAAATTCGATAAGTGAACATGCGGCGGAATGTCCTGCGTGTCTGGACGATAATTAGCTGTGCAATATATCTGCTAATGCGACGGGATTGCTCGATAATTTTCCAAACAACAATGAGTATGCGTAGTTAATATTATATTAATCATTTTCCCTCTCTAAGGCGTTATGATATTATATTGCGCATGCGTAAAATTCAGAGCTTAAAAATGAGTGATTTTGCATTCGCGTTACGCAATGAATTGAGGTTATTAATGAGATTGATAATAATCATTATAATAAAAACGTATTTTGTGATCACATGTGACTTTCAGTATTGAAATACGATAAATGTCTGCGTCACAATACCAAATTTGCATTTTCATATGTCAACTTTTTCACTAATTGCGAAAACTATTTTTTTTTTCTTTCTCTAAATTTCAATTTTTTTCGATTTCCACTCTATAATTTAATGAGGACGTATCCACATAATATAGATTCAGATAGAAAAAAAAAAAAAAATCTTATAATATTTCTTATATATATATATATATATATCTTAATCATATGCTATCTTACTCACGACAACGGGACCCTGATGGAATAAACGGAACTGGAGAAATAAAAAGCTGACATGTTAAGTGGGAATAGTGCGATTATGGGGGGTATTACCAGCCTCCGTGACATGAGTATGGACTGAGCGTGTAGAACGCGCGCCTCTTTCAAGGATAGTAACCGCAAATCCTGGTATAATACTAATAGGAACATAATAGGGTCAATAGGGCTGAGCCTCACCGTCACTGCCCCGACGACAATAAAGATCTTGTCAAAATACTCTGACCCAGGCGTCTGCGTCGAGTAACACGAGAAGAACCGGGGAAGTGGATTTTCTCAATGGCTCGAGAGGCGGTTTGTGGTCCTCTCACGCGCGCCATGCCTTCCCTCTGTCTTCGTCGGAGCTTTTCCTCTCTCGCTCTCGGTTCTTCCACCGCAAAAGGCCCACCATTTAAGGGGATCGAACAGTCGGGGCCTGACTATGCCCATTATTAGGTTTACGGAAAAACGTGAAACCACTGAACAACGACGTGACGGAAGGGCATCATGATGATTGAGGTTTAAGTTTCGCCTACTCACTTTGTCAGACCCCCGTGAGCGGACGCGATGAAAAAAAAAAAAAAAAAAAATGATGTGAATTCTCCAATGGCATCGGGGGACCCATGGGATTTAAAAACTGTATTCCGACCTAACTGACGCGCGTGGTATATTATATTCTGAAGTTTCCGTAAAGTGAACAATTCTGGCGGAAATAGCAGCCCCTGAAGAGGTCGATCAATTTCTCACTGGACAATAGTGAATCGGCTATACAATGTCACATTTGACGGGCCTTTTTCCGGCTGAACACGCGAGTAACCAATTTGTCATCATAGTAAGGCCATAATATTTAGATTTGTTGAATTAATGGGTATTTGCGTGTGTGTGAATAATCTTATCGTTGGGTAATTTGTATTAAAAGTGTCTTCATGTTAATAACATTTTCATTGTCCTAGGATATTGACGACAAAATGGGCACAAATTCGAATCGCGGTTTATGTTTTCTATTTTTTTTTTCAAATCGTAAATTGAAACGAATTACTAAGAAATAAGGGATGAAAGGGCATTTAAGGAAATTATTAATATTCAGATGGTTTTTTAGGGTAAAAATTTAAAAAAAAATTACTGGTTTGCAGAATTAGTGAACTGTTAAGAATATTATGAAATTTACGGTATCTTGACTATACAAAAGTGTATGGAATTTAGAATAGTGTATAATATCCTCAAAAAAAAAATGAAAAATCTGATTATTTACACGATTTCAATAGTATTATTATGAATCCACCCCTCGCCTTAAGATGGCCGGCTCGTTAAAGTCATTTTAGGGTAAATAGTAAGACGGAGAAAAAGCTACCGGCAACCTTTTTTTAACTAGCTTCGATTAACCAATTTTTTCGTTTGTATGACAAAACTAGTTGATTATGTCACTCAATTCGTACCAATTAATCGGTGTGTTGGCCAAACCAATTTCTTTTCCATCTATTATTCATTATATCCTCTCTGCAAAAAAAAAAAGAAAAGAAAAAAAAATCGAAAAATCTACTTTGATTATTTACGCGGTTTCAACGGTATTATTATCCGTGTACCCCTCGCTTTAAGATGCCGGCTCGTTAAAGTCATTTTAGGGTAAATAGTAAGACGGAGAAAAAGCTAGTGGCAGACCCGGACCCACCCTTTAAAAAAATCCACCCTCATTTTCAAGCTCTTCAGGCGGTGTTCGGCTCGCTCTTATACGTGGAGGAGAGGGTTTGGGTGTAGGGGCAACCCCAACGTTTCTAAGAATCCAAGGGTAGCACGGAGGAATCTTTTTCAGTCGATCTCCCCTCGCAATGGCCTGCTTTCTCCTGTTTTTCCTGGTTCTTTCCCCCTCGCGGTGCTTGGTCGCCCAGCAGGAGGGAAGTCAGCGATGATAGGAGAGGGAATGAAGGGTGCGCAAGGTGGCCGTTCGCAACGGCTTTATTAGAAAATGGCTGTGCTGAAAACGTCTTAATACAACCCGAAGAAGCAAGAAGAGACCGTCTTACTTTCTCTCTTACGACTCGAGAGAAACTCTCGTCTACACTGCTTTCGACTCGTTCAATTTTACCGAGATTCTTCTTGCTCTCACCCTCGTAAGACTCTAAGAAGAACTCGAAAACGGGCTGGGCTCGTTGAAAACGAGAAACGAGCCTCTCCTCGCCCCTCTGACGCATTAAAGAACGCGACCAATCGACCAAGATGGAATCAACGACTAAAGTAGGGTGCCAGGATTTTCACCAGATTTTCGCCTAATTCACTCGCCGTTTTTTGTCTCATGATACTGCGTGTCGTTATTATGTAATTAATGGAATTTCAGTTGATTTTGTGAGATTTCACGTTAATTAGAGCAAATCGTAATTTTTTTTGAAAAATTCAGAATCCCAGAAAAATAATTATTTATGGATTCATCGTGAATTCAATACCGATTCTTATAACGGAGGGTCCTTGATAAAAATCATTTAGCTCTGTGGCTAAAAATTTATAGACGTTAGTGCACGTACAGACATTTTTCGAAAATTTGAAAATTAAATGAGCTTTGAGCTTATTTAAATTTTTTTTTTCAAAATCCATTAACACATTTTTTCTAAACTACTTTCTCGATATTCTTTACTATTTTGTCCTGACATGAAAAGCGCGGAAGAAATTTGATTTAAGAATGCGATTAATCGACCAACATGGAATCAATGACTCAATTAGACTGCCTGGATTTTCACCAGATTTTCCTGTAATTCATACGCCGTATAGTAATTGCTTATCTAACGATACAAATTGTCGTTATAATGTCATTTAAGGAAGTTATTTCTTCGACTATTCATATGCATTCTTTTATTTTATGCTTCCAGGATTCACACAGTCGAAGAGCTCCTTCTCGAACTCGAGTCCCGGTAAGCAATTATTTAAAAGACAATAATTTTCAGCAGTGTTAAGGTCGGTTCTGCATATTCTCCAATTTTAATATTCTCTGGTTTAAGAATGATATTTAGAAGAGATTGAACATTTGCAATAATAATTTAGAAATTTAATTGAACGTATGAACGAAATAGTATCTTTATTTATTGTTAATTTTGTTATTGTTTATTCTTTTCTGTATGTCCAATGTGAATTTTGCACTAGTTTTATCAATTTAAAAAGATAATTTATAAAACTTATAAAGCTTTATAAGTTTTTTATAAATTATCGAGAATATTAATAAGACCAAATATATATAAGACTAAATATCTGTGCAATGTACCAAGTATTTTATACTTGTATTATCCTCTTTTATAATTTTCACAACAATCACTATAATAGAATAATAATTAATTATTATTCAAAGGTATCAAAAATAAAATCATTGAATAAAGTAACTCGGAAAAGCTGAATTAAAAAAAAATGTATATCAATAGATATTTAAATTGTCCTAAGAAAAAATTCAACGATATCTTCAATGTAAATTTCACCCCATGGAGTATGTTAATTTCAACAATATAATATTTAATAACCATTAAAGAGACCACAACGATACTTTGCACTGCTTTATTTGCAGTTTGGCTAAACACCGTTATTCATTATGATCCGAGTAATTCGTATTTGATTTACCAATAATTTTACTGAGTCGCTATATTTACACATACCTAGGTATTATTGGTCCTTGCCTGAAGCAACGCTTAAAAAAAATTGACATTACGATAAAAAGTAGTGAAGCGAATTTGAATTTAATTGATTGAAATATTCGGACTTGCTCACGTCGTTAGAAGTCACGAGAATATTTCAAACTCTTTTTTCTCTTTGGCATCCTCTATTATCTCCTTTCCCCGATACTTTCTTGTATCCAACGTGCAGATGGCCCATCGCTGTCATCCCCAAAAGTTAGATGACGTCATAACCGAGCAGACAGAGAGGAGCGAAAGCTCATTTCGTATTCATACACGCTCCCAAGAGTTTGCGGATGATTCCGATTTTTCCGAGCCATTAACCGCCGCGCTTGTACTATATATACTGTCTGCACAACACGCGCGGCCACGACTCTCTCTCAGTGCTCGCATTCGGACAACTGATGCTCCACGAAACGAGGAACGACAGGTCGAAAATGTGTTGATCATCGCACACGCCACCAGAAAACCCAGAACATCATGTATATATGTATTACCAGACGCGAAAGCAAAAATATAAAGGCGAGAAACAAAATTCTGGCTCTTGCCCTTCGTCATAGTTTAATTATTCTTTCATTCGTCAGCTGTTCTTTTTCGCAAATGGAAATGAAAGGGAATTTTTGGCGCGCTGAGAGAAAATTATGGTATGAGAAAATATAATAGTTTAATTATTCCGTCATTCATCAGCTTTTTTTCTTTGCAAATAAAAATGAAAGGGAATTGTGAGCGCAGAAAAAATTATGGCATTGGGAAGTTTAAAGTGAAAAACGATTCATTTTTAGTTCGCGTGACCACAATTATTTT
Organism: Clistopyga incitator; assembly: GCA_947507545.1. NCBI lineage: Eukaryota > Metazoa > Arthropoda > Insecta > Hymenoptera > Ichneumonidae > Clistopyga > Clistopyga incitator. Next base: position 8,231,561 of record OX382180.1, on the reverse strand, counting down.
CATTATTATCGTAACTTTGATAATTCGTCAGCTGTTCTTTTTCGCAAATGGAAATGGAAAGGAATTTTTGGCGCGCTGAGAGAAAATTATGGTAGGAGAAAATATAATCTTTTAATTATTCCTTCATTCGTCAGCTTTTATTCTCTGCAAACAAAAATAGAAGGGACTTGTAAGCGCAGAAAAAACATGAACTAAAAATTTTGTCACAGTTTAATTATTACTTCATTCGTTGGCTGTACTTTTTTGCAAATGGGAATGGAAGGGAATTCTTGGCGCGCTGAGAGAAAATTATGGTGTTAGGAACTATAATTGTTGAATTATTTCTTCATTCGTCAGCTCCTCGTTTTTTGCAAATAAAAATGGAAGGGAATTGTGAGCGCAGAAAAAATTATGGCATTGGGAAGTTTAAAGTGAAAAACGATTCATTTTTAGTTCGTGTGACCACAATTATTTTCATTATTATCGTAACTTTGATAATTCGTCAGCTGTTCTTTTTCGCAAATGGAAATGGAAAGGAATTTTTGGCGCGCTGAGAGAAAATTATGGTAGGAGAAAATATAATCTTTTAATTATTCCTTCATTCGTCAGCTTTTATTCTCTGCAAACAAAAATAGAAGGGACTTGTAAGCGCAGAAAAAACATGAACTAAAAATTTTGTTACAGTTCAATTATTACTTCATTCGTTGGGTGTACTTTTTTGCAAATGGGAATGGAAGGGAATTCTTGGCGCGCTGAGAGAAAATTATGGTGTTAGGAACTATAATTGTTGAATTATTTCTTCATTCGTCAGCTCCTCGTTTTTTGCAAAGAAAAATGCAAGGGAATTGTAGACGCAGAAAAAATTATGGCATTCAGAACTTTAAAGGGAAAACTATTCATTTCTAGTTTGTATGACATCATTTTTCATAGCTGATACAATTACCAAATAGTGACCACAATTGTTCAATGTCAACAATCGTAACTATGAAAATAGTTACATGGATAAAAAATTGATAGTTGTCACACTTTAGAGTTGATTTCTCTGATTGCAACTGAAAAACTTATCAGATTATATCATTACTTGATATTGCAGCACCGAAAAAAAACTCTTTTCGGCCAAAGATTTTGTTGTTTCCTCATTTTAATGTCCGTATATTAAAAATGAAACGTCGAAAGTGGTTAAGACTTTGGGAGTTTTTTAGGAGCCAGAAAAATATTCTTTATCGTTTTTATTGAAACAAATTTCTGTCTGGAAAGTTGAAACTTTGTATAAAACTTAAATACAACGATGCAGCACTTGCTATTAAAGTTTAGTGAAATTAACAAATCAGTGCAGATTTTTGAAAAATCACAAAAATTCGTAATTTTATTAAATTGGAAATAACTCGGGATCGATTCAATTAGTGCATTTAAAATTGAAAAACAGAAAGAAAATGTCTCGTGAAAATTCAGCTGCCCTCATGAAGAGGAAAAAATGCTGATTGCAAAGATGAGATATTTCAACTTTTTATTTTTTCAAATTTGGGAGCGCATTTTATTCATTATGTGGTGCTCACCTATTTTTCTCAACCGAAGAAGTACACAGCAGGCATTTTGACGCAAAACCGTGTTAGGGTTTCATTTTACGTCCCGAACTGCCGAATCCAATCATCTCATTTCTCGGCGTATCGATTTCACCAACCGGCAGCCGATATTCCAAGAGCTCGGGCGATTGAAAAGAAACGCACAAGACAGGAGCCACCTAGTCGCGAAAGGAAGAAGGGAAGAGGGCCAAGAGACACGACCGATAGAACCAAAAGGAGAAAAAAAATAGTCTGAGCTTGATGCGCGTTTTATAAACGGTTTAAATTCGTGGATGGAGCCGAGCCAACTTCCACTTTATATGCTTCGTGTATAAAATTCAATAGAAGAGCATAAAGAAAAAGAAAGAAGAAGAAGAAAAAAAATCCTTTAAAAGTTCACCCAATCCGGCAAGCAATCGGTAACAATCAGTTTACTGATAATGTAGTTAATAAAGTTACAGGGAAATTTTTAGAATATTTAATGAAATTTATTAATTACGATGAATTCGGGATATTATTTTATAAATGTTAACCACGGAATTTAAAGTCGCATTTATTTTCTATTGTTTTTAACTAATTAGTGTACTGTCGTTTGTGTATTTTTTGCAAGTGTCGCTGGGTAACTGTTATGTTTAAAAAAGAAGTCTGACGTTTGAGAAAAATTCTTTTTTTTTCCACCTAAACTATTTCGGGCGCAACTAATATTTTTTTAAAGATTCCCTTTGAGGGTTTTGATTAATTTAAATCCAAAAAATCATTATTAACAATTGCAACCACGAGAATTTTTTTCGAAAGGCAATCTAAATTTATATTTTATTTAAAAAAATTGGGTTGAAGTAAAAATTCTTGTTAAAGCGAATTATTCAGAGGCACCACTTTTTTAAAATTCAACAAATGTTGATGGATAGAAATGTGAAAAATAATTACGTGCATTACAATACCATAGATTTGGGTACACAAATCTATATATGAAAAATGGGCATTATTGAATTGCTCGGAACGTTCTTCTTGATCCAATTTCCTTTTTAAAACGCATCGTAATTATTTCAAGAAATTCTTCACTCGCGCAATTGTAAAGCTTTGTAAAATATGAATTGATGTTTCGAGAGGGTGGAAAAAGGGCTTTGCTCTCTTACAAGTCGTTGGAGTGTTCAAAAATTCGAGTCACCCGGACGCGCCGCAAACCTTCTAATCGACATTGATCGCCCGCCTTTCAAAGAGCTTTCAGAGACTTAACAGAAAATGTGATATGTGTCTAGCGTGTCTGACTCTCTCAAATTCACGGCGGGAATTAGAAGCGCGACTATTCAGTAGATAAGTGGCTTTTGCCTCGACGACGGGACGCTTAAGGGAATAATTTTTCAGCTGAATTCAACTGTAATAGAAAGGGCTCACTACTTCAAATTAACACGCGGAGGTAAATAATTTTCTCGCTTTCCCAAAATTGATTTGCTGATGATTTTGTCACATTTTACCAAATGTGACAAAGTCTGAAGAATTTTCTGTAATATGTTTGTTAATGATTATGTCACTTTTCCATCATATCGTTGACCATTTCTTTTTGCTTTCACTAAATACATGTTTGATCTTTGTTGTGTTCATAAATTTAACCTTTTGCAATAAATATCTGATAGCGTATGAAAATTCGTAATAACAGCAAGATTTTCCTTACCGTAACAAACTTGTTTCCATATTTAAAAAAATAAGCTCATTATAATTTTTAATTCATTAATAATTTGAAATAACCTGTAAACTTGAAGTCGCGAATAATGCACTATAATAATACAAGTATTAAAAAAAACGAACATAGACGAAAAAAAAAGTACGACCATTTTCCCCTATTTTGTGAACATCTGCCCATTTCCGGATTTAGCTGTCTCAATGTTAAAAATCCCCGGTGTAAATTTACCATCAACCCTTTTAGCGGTGAGAAAATGCCACGAACGATTTCCTTAAATTTATTCGCAACCATCAATTTAATTATTATCATCAAGCCAAAAAATTGATCGTAACAAAAATTGATCAAAAGTGTTTAGTGTTAACCCTTTAATAGGTAACAACCTCAAAAAGTCCAGTGGGATTTTCACACCGTGAATTTTTAACAGTGTATAATCGTGGAACTCCCGGAAGAAGACAGAAATGACGGTGGGGGAAGGGAAGGGGCTGCCAGGAAGGGGAGGGGAGGGGGAGTAGAGGACCTGTAGTAGTAACAGCCGCACCAGCAGCAGCAGCGGTACACCGGTGAAGGCGACAAAGATATTAATTAAGAATTAACACGGGTACTGCAAACCACCCTTAATTAGTAACAGTCAGCGCCTGGAGCACGCGGCGCGACAGTCCCAGTCCGTCCCTGTCTAACTCTCTCTCGCTAGCAGCGGGAAGCGTATAGCTCGAAGCAGTAGTAGTAGCGGCACTAGCACCATCAGCCATCAGGAGAGAAACAGCGTTGTGGGTGATTCACCCGAATGAAAACGCGTGCACATAACCCGTTCGTATCCTCTGGTCGATCTTTTAGCGAACGTTTGCACTCCTATGCCAAATCAAATGTAGCGTCAAATTTCCATTGAATTACGGAAGCCGTAATTTTTTTTTCTAATTACTCAATTTTCCGTTCTATGGCTGACACTGATTGGAAACCAAACCATTGATCAGGTATACTGATGGCTTTTAATCGAAAAAAATAAATAAAAATGTTTTGTTTTATTGGGAATAACAATAAGTGAATTTTGAACTCAGAGGTATTGTGATTTAGTTCTGGCGATAATGGGTGATAAAAATTTGGAGCAACACTATCGAGGGACTACTAAAAATAGTCGCATGTGCCAACAGCCTATGCGACTATTTTTTGTTGTGCTGGTAATTAAGTGCATTTTGTTTTTCTAGGACGTTTGAAATAATGTAACTGTACTTTGGAGGAAATCATGGTTCTGGCAAGAGGGACGTACGAGTTGTAAATTGCTTATCTTCATGACCATTGCTGACAGTTACGGGATCGATTTTGCAACATTCGTTTAAAAAAAAATTAATTTTGCGACGACACTTAACTGATATTAACCTGCTCTCGCACTCACACCCACACTGATTTACAATTACACTCACACTCACCTCTCGACCCTTTAGTTTGTCATACTGACGTTATAAAAACAACGTTTCTCAAATATTAATTACAAGCAAGCTAACGTTAAAAAACAATCATTGCGTCAATCATCAAACAATCAATATTCGAGCCCACTTTGCGTATGTCTCCGTGCTGCCTACAATCATTATTTTTGTTCGATAAAATAAATACTTTGCTTGCTACCCATAATCGCTAATTTACCAGATTAAATGGATACACACACACACATATATATCTATATTTGTTTTTTTTTGTGTACGATTTAGAACCGAACTGTGCTGGTAGTTGCTTCATTGGGGCTCGTAAAAAAAGTTAATGAGTCGTCAGCACGTGCTCCGTGTGTGCGCACACTCGCGGATATATAGCTTGTCTCTCGGTGGTTGCATGGGCCGCGCGCGCGCTCGATCGGCTGACGGGCCACTCAGGCGCCGCTCTAACGTAGCTCGAGAAAGTTATGCGCGTTCACACGCATCACACCTCTGCAAGGGTCTCGCGTGCTACCTCGACGAGAGCCAGAGTGCGGAAACGTAACGTACTGGGGGGTGTGAAAAAAAAAGAAGAAAAAAAAAGAGAAGCTCGTGTATAATGGCGAGTAAGAGAGGAAAAGGGAGTTAGCTCAGAGCGAGAGCCCAGGAGAGTGTCAAGAAGTAGCTCTGCCCTCAGCAAACACCCATGCCCATCTATGCAAACACACTTTTACAGTCACACTCAGCGGAACACTCAATCTCGAAATTAAAAACTAACTGGGTACATCCAGCTCATTTTATAACCGGTCGACTTATCGATTAGCCGCGCGGCAACAGTAATTAATTCATCTAATTATCTTTGCCACGAGGACACCTCACGTTGACACATTTTTATTTTAGTCTGTACTCCTTTTCTCGATCTCTTTTTTTTCTCTCATCCCGATAAAATAATTTAGGTCTTAATCATGAATTTATTTAGCGTGGGCGATCACGTTTAATAAATTATATAGAGTCTGACGTATGAAATGAGGTACATGCAGTTTACGCAACAACAAAAAATATCTATATGCATACGTTCAATTTTGTGTTTCAACATACATTAATTTTATGTTCACGTAAAGTAAAGTTCGATCGTATTAGTTTATTGGATTTAAACATCTTTTTATAAAATTAAAAACGGATAGAAAGTCAAGCCGCTTCCTCACTTTTTTTTCATTGTTTATGAAACCACTTTTGTAGTTAAATAAGTTTGCCGATTTTGATTTTGTCATAGAGTAAACTTCACGGTAAAAAAAATGGTAAAAACCACTTTTCAACGAGTACAATTTTACTTTGTACATTATTTGGTAAAATTGTACTCTTCATAAATAATGAAGAGATCTCTTTTTTCGATCAAACTGTTCTGCTGATGTTAACTAAATCATGTGTCATCACTGAACCTTATTTTATTTTCAGAAGCAATAAATGTCGGCTAATTCAAGTTTCGTGAAAGTTAATAAAATGTTGCAATTGGCATAGAAAATGTTTTCAGCCTCTGGGGCCTTTGATTTTGACAACCAAATTTTTACAGACTCCAAAACGGTGGCTCATCGCGAAGGCTACCGGCACTGAATTATTGGAGGACACTCGATCCTTTTTTACATTCCCTCGTTGGTCCGTGTCTTTCTCTCTCTCTGTCTCACTGTCGTAAGCCCATAAACCCTGCCGATCGATGGAACGGTGTGCGTATATATACGTACGCAGAGAAATTCGTGACGTCACGAGTCGGTGGCCATTTTGGCTCAGCTGGTCTCGACAAAAGGACCTCGACGCCGGCACATCCAACGGGACGCCATGTCCTGTTCGTGCCGTAGCTGAAGAAACGCTGTGCTCGAGTCCTGACGCTGATGCTCGAGGCCCTGGAACTCCCGCGAAGAGGACAGCACTGTCGCACAATGGACAATGCTCGAGGTCCGATGGTATTTATCCATGAGGCTCTGTAAGCGCGTTAATTCGAGTCACCTATAACTCTCACTCTCTCTCTCTCTCTGTGAGAGAAAGAGGGAGAGAAAAAAAAATCATCGTGAAGTTCCTATGTCACAATTGTATGCAGAAATGTTAGAACCCTTTGGGCGCGCCCTTAGGTGTGTAAAATAGAGGGAGAGGTTCGAGAATCGCTACGAAAGAGGAAACGAAACCATCAGAACCAAATACCATCCAGGGGAAATATTTTGACATCGATGGGCGTGTTGGGTCGCATTGTGACAAAAAAAAAAAAGGAATTTTTGGTTTTGTATTTCATCGAACCGAGACTACAGCTTGTTTAGTCGATACGTGCGACAGTATATAGTTTGTAAAGCGAGAGGGGTGCCTAAACCACTTGGTTAAGGCATCTGCTTCCTCGAGAAATATTGAAAAAGATATCATCGACGATATTCAAGAATTCTGACACCTGGTAAATATTCATGTGTGCATGTATGTGTATTCGTGTAAGTGAGGATCATCGTGATAGAATCTTACAGAAGGGTGGATTTAAGGGTTGAATCCCTTGAAGTGGAGAGGAAATATTATTCCTTTGGCGAATAATGCAAGAGTAGCTGCGTATGTAGGAGGTGTCAGATAATAAAAAAACGCCGTAAACTCGAGTGGAAGAGGAAAGTGAGGTGAATCGACTCGAGAATCGCAAGGGATCATCCTCCTCCTCCTCCTCCTCCTCCTCCTCAGCCCCGAGGTCTATCTCTCTTAAGGGCAGAGAGAGCAACCCTGGAGTATCCAACGCGAGGACAGCATGAAGAAGCTATGTATAGCTGTAAAGTATAGAAAGATAGGAAAGGAAAGAGTGCGGATATGTGGTGGCTCTGGTCGTACCCTCACGGGCGACAAGAGCCAAAGAGCGAGCGAGGATCCTCGCGTATATTGTGGGTTTAGGGTCTCATTGTGCGGCACGCCACTATGGCTATTGTCACCTTTTCAACCGCGGAGATTCACACGTCACACCTTTTCACGGCCACGCCACATTTTTTCCACGAAATGTCGCGGTTTTTCAGGGTTGTAATGCACTGCCATCTCCTATTGAGTGGAAGCACGGCGCTAAATCAGCAACCGAGAGATTGCGATACAACAACGGAAAAGGGTGAATATGAATATCTGATTTCTTGACAGTTCTTCACCATTTGTCATTTATTTATGAATTATTCGAGTGAACGAAATATTTGCAATTTTCGTAGGATGACAATAACATTTGGCAATGGTAATTTCTTTGGGATCGATAGTGTAAAATTATGAATTAGGAAAAATTGAACTAGCGGCTTCAACATTTTTTGACAACGCTTACAAAGTTTTCGAATTTTCAAAAAATTCGAAAAAAATTGTGTGAATTTTTTAATGCAAGATGGAACTATTGCCGAAAAATATTAATCCGAAGACAGAAATTCATTTTTTCATCCCACGAAAACCAAACATTAGCTGTTAAAAAAATGAGCAATTCGAACTGCCCAACGAAAAACATTTAGACCGCAGTAATTCAGTTACTTCATACAGTAACGAGGAACCATCTTAATGAGCTAATAAAAATTAACGCCGCTTTATCAAATTGGCTTGGTGTCTGTATCATCGATTCTTTACCAGAAAACGGAATTACCAGCAACATTATCGAATTATCGAAGAATAGTTACATTACCAAAACCATTTTTCTTCGGGCAAAGGAATCAAAAGTAAAATGCCACTCTTTTTCTATAACCTAGCAAGACGTTCCATTGGACGTTTAACCATCTACCAAAATGACGGTCCTCCCACTTACCAATTATTCGAAAATAATGGCAAAGAACTCCGGAAGAAAACTGTCGCGTTAAGTAGCACAAAAGTGTGAGAATGCCTAATAGTGTCTCCAATAACAAACGCCACGTATGTAGAGCCATTCTATATTTGGTGTACATGGTGCACCCGGAACATGTGCCAGAATATAGCAGAGCAACATGCACTGTCTGGCTCCAACGAGGGTTAACGCGTCGCCTTATGCTCTGCAATGCTCATCTCCTCTCGGCTGTGTGTTGCCTTCTAACGAAGCACCACCGACCGACCGGTTCAGGAATATAGAGTTACTCCACTAACAGGCCGACAGTCAACACCTTCCTGAAACGTTACACGTGTTTTCGTAGAGAACAGTTGTGACGAAGGTTCGGAGATGCGAGGGATGTTCTCGTTGTATCTCCTGAAGTCAATTAAATAGATGAAGAAAGAAAAGACAATATAGCATAAGAACATAAAAGTCACAGTCAATGAAAGAAAGTCAAACAAAAAAATATATGGTCAATTTTGTTTTGGGTTAATTACCGGTAACCAGCAGAGAGTGTTTTGACAGTAGTAAAATCTGCAATCAAAGCACACAGCTGAATTCCATTCATTTTTTGTAAAAACGTTTGAAAACCCTTTTATTATTTTACCAGTCATCCTCGCAAAGTTGATGTTTATTGCGGAATTCTCATTAGACCGGAAAAACTGGAGCTTGAAGAAAGAGGCTGAAGAGGAAGAGAACAGGTGGAAAAATGTTGGCAGAGGTGAGAAAAAGAGTCATTCTCTGACAGAATGAGTAAGGGCGTGCGGATATGATATTGTAAGGTGCATCCTTTATGTTCTTCACATCGATTATCTTACACACCGTTGACTTTGCATCATGTTAAACATGTAACGTTGCGAAGATCACTTCGAGTATTTGACTAAACGATCTGCAGATGCTAGAGGCCATATCCGGAATCAGGAAAAGAAAGTCGAATAAATACAATTGTCCTCTATTCTCTTTCGGGCAATTACATCCCCAAGCCTTTTTAGGCTCCATCAACAGCGAGATTCCACAATCTTGAAAGAGGCAAATTTTCGTCCATCTTTCCGCTTAAGAGCATTCCCGTTGGTTATCCACATAAAGTTGATGCTCATTACCGAGCTTCCAGCAGACTAGAGAAAGGAGAAAAAGGAGGCTAAAGAGAAAAAAACAAAACAGGCGAAAAAATGTGGTCGGACATCAGAAAGACAGTCATTCTTTGACAAAATGAAAAAGAATGCCATGTGTGATTCGCAAAACGGTGCACATTACGTAAAATGCATCCTCAATATTCTCAACATCTATTTTCCCGCGCATCATACAATTTATTTATTTTTGAAGATGACACTTTGCGAAGACTACCTCGAGTATCTCATTAAACGATTCCCAGATTTTAAAAGGACAAATCAAAACCGTTGCCGAAAAGAAAAGCGAGAATCTGTGAAAGAAAGTCAAGTAAATATAATTGCCGTCTATTCTCTTTCCTCGCAACTACATTTCCAACCCTTTTCAAGCTCCATCAGCAGCGAGATTCCACAATCTTGAAAGTGGAAAATTTTCGTCCATCTCTCCGGTTAAGGGCATTTTCGTTGGTCATCCACATAAAGTTGATGCTCATTACGGAGCTTCCAGCAGGCTGGAATGGATGGAGGCTGGAGAAAGAGGTTGAGGAGGAGAAAAGCGGGAGGGACACAGTGGTCAGAGGTCGGGGAGAGGATACTATGGCGGAAACAGGAAGGGTGTTCGGGTCAAGGGAGCTGTGGCCAGTCGCGGGTTAATGGGAACGGACTGTGGAACTCGATGTTGCCAGAGAGCGAATAAGGCAGAGGAGCGAAGCGATGGAAACGGGAACAGCGGGAAAGGCAACGGGACGGACAAGGTAGTGGTAGTAGTCGCGTTAGGGACGGGGCCATTAAGCTTAATGACATAATGAAGTAAATGGCCGTGCCCCGGGCCTAGGACTCGACTATAGCTTATAACCGCGCTCGAACGCAACCCTTTACCACCCTTGCCCTGTGTGCAATATACCGCGTGCCAGGAATTCCTGACTTATGCCCTCAAAGCCCATGCTCGTAGAACCGAGCAGTGGAAAAGGACGCTGAACCATAGGAGTTCTACTGGTGTTAGACTCTCCGTTTGGCGAAAGGGCAAATTGGAAGGTTGGCGCTCTGAAGAAATATTACCGTTCGTATGTGCGATAGAAAACGAGCATTTGAGCATTTTTATTTATTTTACGTGTGGACACGTGGCTCAGTATTCGGGTGAAATGATTTTTTCTGCCGTGGAAACCCGGAATTTTCTTCCGGGTAACGTACTCGAGTAAGGTAAAGGAAAATCTTTGAAGAAATCCCACAAGTTCGTGAAAGGTAAGTTGGACAAAGTAGTGGGTAAAAAAGTAAAAGAGATGAAAAACAAGGCATTGTCCCTTTCTAAGGGAATGAGATCCGTGACATTATTTTTGTCAAGCCAAAATTCGCAAGAGCAATCGAAAAGCACGCTGAACCGGATCAGCTAGTAGTACTGGATTGTGCCTTTGACGAAATGGCAAATTAGAAGGTCGATGCTCTGAAGAAATCGTACTCTGTTCATGTATACGATAGGAAACGAGAGTTGGTGAATTTTTATTTATTTTGAACGTGGACACGGGGCTTAGCATTCGAGACGAATGCTTGTTTCTGCCTTAGAACCTCGGAATTTAAAATTCCCGAGTTAAGTGAAGTCCTCGAAGAAATCTCAGGAGTGCCAAGAAGTAAACGGGACAAAGTAGTCGGTAAGAAACTGAAAGAGATGAGGAACAAGGCGTTGTGCCTTTCTAAGGGAATGAGATCCGTGACATTATTTTTGTCAAGCCAAAATTCGCAAGAGCAATCGAAAAGCACGCTGAACCGGATCAGCTAGTAGTACTGGATTGTGCCTTTGGAGAAATGGCAAATTAGAAGGTCGATGCTCTGAAAAAATCGTACTCTGTTTATGTATACGATAGGAAACGAGAGTTGGTGAATTTTTATTTATTTGGAACGTGGACACGTGGCTCAGCATTCGAGACGAATGCTTGTTTCTGCCTTAGAACCTCGGAACTTAGGATTTCCGAGTTAGGACCATACTCGGAGGTATTCCAAGTGAAGTCCTTGAAGAAATCTCAGGATTGCCAAGAAGTAAATGGGACAAAGTAGTGGGTAAGAAAGTGAAAGAGATGAGGAACAAGGCGTTGTCCCTTTCTAAGGGAACAGGGTCCGTGACATTCTTTTTACCAAGCGAAAAAAAAAAAAAGTAGGAGCGAGACGAAGAGAAGGAAGTGAAAAACCTTGTTTTCAGGCAATCAACACTTCCCTCATTGTGCACCGGTGGCAGTTGAATGCGTGGCCATCATAATATTCACACCATTCTTGGTCGTCTCGGGTTTCAATATGGCCACGAACGGCTAAACTCTCGTAGCAGCTTCTGTAGAATTGAGCATGGCTCGCGCCTCCTTGCAATGCGCTGTATCGTGGTATTACATTCCATCATGAGCAAAAACACCTTCTAGCCTTGATGGCTTTCTTCTTTCATCTACGGGATTTCTCGTTGCTGGCCAGAACTTCACAAAACCGTCTTCTGGAACACTAAATGTACATGGACTGAAGAGTATTGGGATAATCCCTATAATTAGTGGGCGATCAAACATATTTTGGTATTCTGTTGTATATTTATCATTCTAGAAGCCACAAAACTTGATTGCGGCTACACGCTCATATTGTATATGCAGTTGCTCAACCAGAATTATTGGAACGATTGTCATATTGCCTAAGTTAACTTTATCGCGATTATATCCATTTTAAAAGCACCGCTATTCGATAACATCCTCATCAAATTAATTAAGAAATCGTTAATTTCCATTCCTCTATTTCACCAAATGAACAAGCTAGTCAAACTATACAAAAGTTATTGAAAATAAGAGATCTTATGATAGAGAATAGCGAAGTACCAAACACGATTCCTTCAAAACCTACGATGGCCCATTTCGAACCCTTCCAATAGAATCTTTTTGATTAACATTTTGTTTTCCCAGACATCAACATGGAAGATATTAAGATAACACAAACATTCCGGAATATTTTCATCTTGCAAAGCTTCAAAGGCAAATACTCTTTATCTTCACAGAGACTATACCAAAAAAATTCATTCCGTGTACCTTGCTGTCTTCAGTTCGGAAAGTGAATGAACGCGTACTGTTTATCGTCATTCTTTCTTCTCATTCGATCAGTCACTTATCCCTTCGATAAGTAATTCAAAGGAGGCCAATGGCGCGTGCGGAAAGGACCGGGTTATTATGATATTACAATATCACAAACATTCCGCAATATTTTCATCTCGCAAAGCTTCAAAGAAACATACCCTTCATTTTCACAGTGGCTATACGAAAAACAAAAATCATTTCGTGTACCTTGCTGTCTTCAGTTCGGAAAGTGAATGAACGCGTACTGTTGATCGTTATTTTTTCTTCTCATTCGATCAGTCACTTATCCCTTCGATAAGTAATTCATAGGAGGCCAACGGCGCGTGAGGAAAGGACCGGGTTATTATGATATTACAATATCACAAACATTCCGCAATATTTTCATCTGGCAAAGCTTCAAAGAAACATACCCTTCATTTTCACAGTGACTATACGAAAAACAAAATTCATTTCGTGTACCTTGCTGTCTTCAGTTCGGAAAGTGAATGAACGCGTACTGTTGATCGTTATTTTTTCTTCTCATTCGATCAGTCACTTATCCCTTCGATAAGTAATTCATAGGAGGCCAACGGCGCGTGAGGAAAGGACCGGGTTATTATGATATTACAATATCACAAACATTCCGCAATATTTTCATCTGGCAAAGCTTCAAAGAAACATACCCTTCATTTTCACAGTGACTATACGAAAAACAAAATTCATTTCGTGTACCTTGCTGTCTTCAGTTCGGAAAGTGAATGAACGCGTACTGTTTATCGTTATTTTTTCTTCTCATTCGATCAGTCACTTATCCCTTCGATATGTAATTTATAGGAGGCCAACGGCGCGTGAGGAAAGGACCGCGTTATTATGATATTACAATATCACAAACATTCCGCAATATTTTCATCTCGCAAAGCTTCAAAGAAACATACCCTTCATTTTCACAGCGGCTATACGAAAAACAAAATTCATTTCGTGTACCTTGCTGTCTTCAGTTCGGAAAGTGAATGAACGCGTACTGTTTATCGTTATTTTTTCTTCTCATTCGATCAGTCACTTATCCCTTCGATAAGTAATTCATAGGAGGGCAACGGCGCGTGAGGAAAGGACCGGGTGTCGGTGGGCAAACCCTCTCCCCCGTCTTCAAGAGGCAAAAGAACAAGGAGGGTGGGCGAGTTGAACGATTGAATTGACCAAATTGATTCGACCCCAAAAACATCATTGCCTCGCGTCCGCTGATGGTATATGGCTTGCGAGGCTAACCCACGGCCCAGAACGGCTGTTGCCGACCGACCTACAAGTGTTTTACATGGTGTTTCACTATGTAGCGAGAGTTAGAAGAGCCTATGGTGAAGAGGAAAGGAACGGGGGTCCCTAATCTAGCGAAACATCCCTCGGGAGCCGTTTTCGAGACCCGTGTCTGCACTCGATACGCTCGATTCGACCCTGTTCCCACAAACGTGCCCCACCACCACCTCTCCACCAGCTCGGCACCCCTCATCTGGACCTTCCCTCGAGTGTGTGCAGACAAATCGCACCCGCTGCTGTATATACTCGCTCAATTCGTCCAGACGATTTTTCTTTTCAACACTTACTACCGAATTACATTCATTTCTGATAGATTTTGTTACTCGTAGACGCGCATTTAATTCGACATGGATCTCGCGAATTTTGAAACATTCGGAGAAAATCAAACTATTTATTGAGCAATTTTTTTACAGTCACCACAACTAATTATTGCAATTATGGTAACTGTTTAGTTACCATAGAATTCTACATTCTTCTAATCCATTTTCTTGCTCCAGTTTTGTTGTGATTTTATAAAAATCAAAAATCGGATTTATTTGATTTTGTGGAATTTTCTGCACTATTTTCTTCAGGTTTTTTTTTATTCCAACAAATGTTTTAAAAAAAATTTATTGGATTCTTCGAGTGAAACTGAAAGTCGAATTTAGCCATTTATATTTTAATTTAAGAAAACTGAATATTTAATTCTAACTGATTGGATTATCGATTGGTTAATATTCCTCCGTGTACATTTTTACTTATTGGAACATCGTCGTCCGGTTTGCGAGTGTCTGAAGGGTTGCACGACTGTCGCGATGACACAGCGACTGGAAGCCGTTGGCAGGAAGGCGTGACGAAAGTCCGACAGCCTTAGCAGAGCGGATTGCCCGCCCGGCGCTCGCGCCTGTGGCATGTCAAATCGTCGAGGCGTCCAATGTAATTTCGACGCGGTGCAACGGCTTGCGAAATAAGTGACTCAATATTCCCGCCAAACGATGCAAAATAGAACCTTGAATAATGATTCTTCACTTTTTGCACATCGACTCTATGGTCCCCATGGAAAAACAAATTCTCGAGATATACCCTTGGCCAGTGGTGATTAAAATTTGTCTTTCATTATTTTTTTTTCGACCGGGCACGTAAACATTTTATGAGGAATATTGAAAAGAAAAAAAAAATCCCCAAAAAACTGAGCAATGTAAAAAAAATATCGACGGTATCAAAGTTCAAATGTGAATTAATTCATAATTTAGCTATTACGCGTGTTTCTTTTTGATACGGCAATAATTCTTACAAACACACAAACATATATTAATTTTTTTTTGTTTGTCTAATAATTTTTCCTCTCGACATTTTAGACAATTCTGAGTATGCCCCTATAAAAATTTCGCCAAAAATGAAAATACAAACAAAACCCTATAAAGGCGAATGAAAACCTATAATTGAGTATAATTAAAGTGAGTTTAAAAAATGACAAATGCCAGTAGAGAAGTCAGACTGATGTCAAATACCCAAAAGTCTTTTGCGACGGGTAATCGAAACAAATTTTCAATTACCCTATACAAAGCATCAATTCCCGGTTTAAATCATCGTATGGGGGCTACGTGCGGGGCGTATTGTGGGTTTTACAAGACTGATTTGGCCAAAGCTCGCTACGTCGAAACCAGTGAAAAGATTCACCAAATTAAATTTCGGGATTAGTAGGCACTGGGCTGAGGATAGCGCGAAGGGGTGGCGCGCCCTTAATGCGTACAAGTAGCGTCGCAAGACGTCCCGAGGGAGTGCTATGTGCTACCAGGGACTCTGTCGTTCGCTCATCGATGTCTCACGGGAAAAGCTCTATGGACGATTCACTCTGTAATAAACGTGACAACGTGGTAGATCCACTCGCCCTATTTTTTATTTATTTTTTCTCTCTCTCTCTTGCTCTGAGCAATCTTTCCTCGGAAAACAGTCAAACTACTTACTATTCTGTTTTTCAACGATAATCCAGACGTTTGCACGCGAAAAAAAAAAAAATAATAATGACGAAAAGTTATTGTCAATTAACACGAGTGAATAATCGGCGCATTAGCATAATTAAATGATAATCCAGTAAAAACCGATTTTGGTGGTAGGATTTTTCCAAAATTTCTTGAGAAAATTTGTTCTATAAAGAGCTTTAATTTTATTTAGTTTTTGATGTTATTCGATAGTCGATGCGCCGGTCGAAGTATGTGGAAGTTATTAAAAAAACAATAAATATCCGAAGACAACCGTGAACACCATTGAAACGCCAAACTATCGAGAAAATGCATATATTATCGTCATATTAACGTTAATTGCTGACTGAATAAAGAATAGACCTTAATTATATTCTCAATAAAATCTGATTCCTTTTACATTCACTCAGATTCAATATTTATATGTAAAATATACATATTTCCGT
This sequence comes from Clistopyga incitator, assembly GCA_947507545.1. Classification (NCBI taxonomy): domain Eukaryota; kingdom Metazoa; phylum Arthropoda; class Insecta; order Hymenoptera; family Ichneumonidae; genus Clistopyga; species Clistopyga incitator. Next base: position 8,215,227 of record OX382180.1, on the reverse strand, counting down.
AAAATCTACAACATTAATCATGTATACACAACCATTTCCGTGAGGCCAAGTCAGACAGTCCACAAAAAGAAACTAAATGAAGAACAAACCATTTTAACGTACGATTCCCCCATCATTAACAACCATAAGAAAACCCCATTTACCAATTACATTGAAAAAAAAAAAAAAATCAAATTCCTTCAATATTCACACGAGTTCAAGATTGAAACATAAAAAGTATTTAACTCGGTAAAATGTACGACATTCTACATGTATTTACAACCATTTCCGTGATCGGACTGACCAGAAGAGAGAATATGGGAAAAGCCCTCCTAAATGTACTGGCAAAGTGGGTTGCGGAGAAGACGAGGAGAAAAAGGGGGTGATAAATTCAAAGCGAAAGCCGAGAGCAGTCGGTGGGTGAGAGGCTCATAGAAGTAGAGACGAAGCAACTGAGAGGACGCAGAGAAAGCAGGAGAAAGCTCAAAGCAGCCGAGAGAGAGTCTAGTGGCAGGAAGGCGCGTAGGCCGTACGCGCGCTGAGTCTCAAGGCTTTAACAGCTACTAAAGCACAAGCTCCTTCCGTCTCGCTCTTAAGCACGGAAAACAAGCCGAGTTAGACGAAGGGGCATTTCGAGGGCCGCCATTGGCTATCCAGTCTCCTTTATAGCTCGTTGCCTGGTAACCAGCAACACCACCAGAACCACCAGCCGCCGCACGGATATACTACCAGCGCTGCCAGCACCACAACGAGAATCCTATATGCCACTACCACCTCCACTAACAACCCCTTTTCCGCGAGTGTGTATCGCCGTGCGTTGCTACTTCTCCAAACACACCCTCGTTTCAATACACACAACCGTGTACCCTCTCTCTTCTCGCCTCTCCGCCTTTCTCCCTTCCCAATCTCGCGAGCTTTAGCTTTCTCTCTGTCGCTACTTCGACTTCTGCCGTTTTTTTATTTTTATTTCCCTCGTACAGTCCCCTCGCGATTCTGAGATAACCCGACTTCAGCCCTATACGCCAGTTTATCCGTACAAGAGAATCTACGTGTTACATCCAACATTGGGAAAAATTCGGTGTTAACGTGTAGACACCAAAAAGGTGTCTATGGGAATTTACACCAATTTTAGAATGATAATTAACTCAAGTTAATGGTAATGGTAATTAAGCCAACTTCAGCCTTATACGCCAGTTTATCCGTACGAGAGAATCTACGTGTTACATCCAACATTGGGAAAAATTCGGTGTTAACGTGTAGACACCAAAAAGGTGTCTATGGGAATCCACACCAATTTTAGAATGATAATTAACTCAAGTTCAGCCCTATACGCCAGTTTATCTGTACGAGAGAATTTGCGTACTCTTAACTTTGATATAAGTCTGGTGTTAAAATGTTGACACCAAAACGGTGTCAATGTGAATCCAATTTCAGGAAGCGAAACAAATAGTTCGGAATTGTAATTAATTCAACTTGAGTCCTATACACCTGTAATGAAACTTATGATGTAACACTACTATCAACATCTTATTGGGCTCGGTTTTCTAATGGCAGAATTAATGTTTTTTTCTGAATCAGTGATAGCATTGGGTTATCGATATCGACAAATAACGCGTTGTCGTCTATCTTAGCTATTTTAGCAGATGATTTGCTGGCCTAAAAAAATCGGTTTGCCCGTGTACTTATATTTGTACTTTTTGTCTTGAAACCCCATATAAATCAAATTGACAACAATAATTACGTTAGAAGTTATTTAATAATAGATAAATAATATATCACATTACAGCATACATAAGTACACAATGCACACGACAGTCTGCTATGCGATATTTTTCATTTTCCAATTCATTTAACCTCAAAATGTAACTTCCTTTGATTTTTTTAATCGTTGAGCAATTTTCATATATTAAATTACAAACTGAAAATTAGCCAAGTCAATTGTTGAACAAAAAACTAATCATTCATTTCGGCTTAGAATTAAAAAATAATAAAATGAAAATTGAAGATGTAAATATTGTCACCCTAACATTTTTACTTTATTTGAAAAAAAAAATTTATGAACATTACTAGATTCATACTAAGTAGTTATTCAACGTATCCTCCTTAGTACAATTCATCGAAATGGAGTACCACGTAATTTAAGAGGGACTTCTTGCTGTCAACAGAAGCAATGCGAGAGACGCGTAGGAAACTTGAGAAAGCGAGAACTTTATTTTAAAAAATATCAACTCTGCGTAGTCGACTAACCTCAGAGTCTTTCGAGTTGAAGATGAGCGGAAGACAGCGGCCATATGGCAGACGTCTAAGAGGGCAGCGCTGCTCACTTCCCCTCGTTTTCTGCTTCCGGGCTGTAGAATTTTTCTTCCAATGTTTTTCTTCACCTTTCTCCCTTCGACGTTTCTTTTATTTTATTTTATTCTTTGAATCTTCGACCCGAGCGAAACGCGCGTCCGAAAACAGTCTTTAGTCTTCTTCTTTTCTTCGCACCGCAAACGGCGCACCTTGCTCGTCACTTATGTCTCTAAACTTTCGAGGCCACGCATCTAAGACTCATCTACTACACTGTGAAAAATATTTGGAAAATTCATGTACGGAATAGTAATTAATACAAGGAAACGATATATTTGACTTAATGAGCACGGCTAATGAATGATTCGTTTTAAATTCATAATGTTGAGATATAATCCAACAGTTGACTATAAAATTGTCAACAGTAGAATAAAGTAATATACGTGAAGATTAGTAAAGAGAAAATTTCAAAATGTCTGCAGTAATCCAATTATTATACAAAGATGTAAATATATTAACTGTTTAATATTAGTTATCGCATTTATGTATTAATTTCCAATATTACTGTTAGCATAAAAATGGGAATTTCATCTTCACGCAATTTTCACCTACCCACACTAAAAAAACTTAAGCCCATACGGAGTACAGAATACTTCTTTAATAAACTGTATCATGTATAATCCGAAATCACAGTGCTATTGTTTCATTTAAAGACGCTTTGTAATATTAATATTTTAGTAATTAAAAACCCGGATTTCGTTCAGTAATATTCATAAACGGCACCGCAAAATACGAGTTTGCCACAGAATATTAGACTACTCAGATTACAGCCACAAAATTTTCAAACAATTTGCAAAAAAAAAATAAAAACACAATACAAATCTCTTGAAACGATAAATTCCCACATTTTTTAAATCTTCAATATTATTATGTCAAGTATCTAATGCAAATCACAATAAAATTTACGTTTCTACGAAATTAAAATTTTTTTATACAGTATGCCTTCCGGCTTTTCGACAACTTACTATAATCAACAACAATTTAGTGTTTTTTTTTTTTCATCTTCGCATTATAGCAGAAGTACATCACTTTTCTGTCTCTAAGCTTGCGTAGAGCCAAAGCTCGCCTCGTCGGTCTAATATACACGATATATATATGTATGTATACATATATTTCCGGTTCTATTCTTCCTGTCTCGTCCCGCGGCGCACCAGAGCTTCCAGAGTAGTCTTGACGTCAGCAAACGTTACGTTTTCAGAGTCCAATTAGTAAAAGGGACGCGTAAATGGAATTAAGCTTTTAATTAATAGTTAATTAGCTGAGCAAGAGAGAGAGAGTGGTGCAGAGCACGTTGACGCCCCTCCTATAACACGCTGAAGCTGGGCTTTAGCTGCGGCGCGCGTGGAAACGCGCTGTTCTCTCATGCACCGGTCTGCACTTCATTGTACACAAAACCGTGTGTACCCAGAGGCTCTGGCCCGGCCGCGCGCCACAGCCAGTCACTACCTCGTTAATTCGAAATTAATTTATAATTGATAATTATTTTCGGGCGAGCAGGGATCGCGCGCGAGCCACACCCGCTCTCAAACCGCTGGCCTGTGTGTGTCAGTCATGGTGGAAAATTAGCGAGCCACGCGCTCTCGCAAAACGTCCCGGAAAAGCTCTTCGCCTCTTGACAGTTGAGCCAGTTTAAAAAAAAAAGAAGCATGTATGTATATATATATATATTTTTTTTTTTCGCGATTTTTTCGTGGCGCCGGATTTAAATTGCAATTGGGTGCAGAGAATTATCGCAGAAAATTTGAATCTTATTGCAGTATCGAAATTGTGGAAATTATTATGAATGTTAATAATTGCGTATTAAATTTTTCGTTGGTAATAAATATGTTAATTGTCCCGGAAAAGCTCTTCGCTTCTTGACAGTTGAGCCAGTTTAAAAAAAAGTATTTATGTATGTCACGCCGGATTTACACTGCAATTACAATTGCAATTGCGAATTATCGCAAAAAATTTTGTGCTCTTTTCTTAACCGAGAAACAGTGGAAATTTCAATACTGTTAAATTGTCGTTCAAAGCGCGCGACGGATTATTTCTCCGTGAAAATTTCGCACCATAACAAACTATTGTTGTTGTGATTGCAGATCCAAATTTTAATGCATTTTTAATAAAAACTATTTTTATGATTTAACGGGAAAAAATGTGTAGGCAAAGTAATCATTTCAGAGCTGTTACAATTTTTACGACTTAAATTTCGCCCCAATTATTATGAATTATTATGGTTATATTTTGTGTTAATCTATCGAGGGAATTTAAAAAAGTGTATCTCCTGGAAATGCGAAGGCACTCATAACAAATTACATAATGAAATAATAAGTAACTATGATGGATTTGATTTCACAAACATTAGTATAGCGTATTAGATAATCAATGTGTGATTGGCGAAGGATATTATTGGTTTCGTAAACTTATGTATGAGAGGCGATTCGAGCGAGAGAGCGATCGATGGGGACTGAAGAGCTGGGGCAATATTCCTCTCGCGCTATCGACGCTGTTATAATAGGTAATTTGATATTCGAAGTATACGTGGTAGATAGGACGCTCTGTGTACGCGCAACTCTCGTCCCCTGCTTTTCGTCTCCGCTTTAATCATCAATTATAGAAGCGTGCGCTTTCTCTCTTCGTTTACCTCCACGATGAAATTTTGTTACCAGCTTCCAATAATCTAATACTGTTGCTTCTCCTGTTACCGACGACAAAGGAGCCAAGTAGCAAAAAATGTTTTCAACTTTTTACTTTTTAGTTGTTCAACTGGATTTTTTATGCTAGATCCAATTAAATTGCTTATTTTATTTCATTTTAAGGAGCTGAAGAACGCAACAAGAATAAAAATATGCACAAAGCGGTTTTTTTCAACTTTTGGATTATGAAGATTCATGTTTTAATTTCTTGTCATTGAAAAATTATTTGTGCAGCTTGTAAACAAATATTCAAGTCTCGAAAAAAAATCCGGGCTCGGAAAAATAATTAAAAATCTTAATGAATTTATAAATGAATGTTTTTTTACATAACTACAATTTTGAATAATTGAACCATATTCTGTATTATCTATTCATTTTCCAAAAATTTGTTGTAAAGTTACTAAACAGAAATTTTTAATTGTGGAAATAATTGTAAATTTGTTTTCGGTAAGACTTATCTTAATCTTAAGATAACATTCATTTATAAGAAAAATAAATGTGAGTTTTAGCTCTACACTTTTTTTTGCTCTTCAAAAATATATGAAATTTCTTAAAGATTAAATAAAAATTATCATCGATCTATAAAGATCATCCAAAGCAGTCCAATCCTCTAATTTATCCTGTTATTAATTACGAGTGACAAATTTTGATCAAATTTTTTGTTATATTTCACAGGTGTCGGGCACAGCATCGAATCGGGCAAAGATTTCACGGTCGATGGCCTCTCGGGCTTCAGTAAAAAGAAGAAGAAGAAGCGTCGTCATAGGTGAGTCTCTGACGATAACTTTGTATTACGAATATTATTCGATATAGTATAAAATAAAATACGAATCGTTTCCCAATAAATAATAATTGTCGAACGAGTCGTGAATTTCGCGGAATAATCATAACGCTCGATATGTGATTATTCTTGTGCTAATTCGATAACCAATTAAAAGTGACTGATTAAATTTTATCTCGAAAAAAAAATGTCAAGTAATAAGAAATAATGTTAATTAAATTTGGTAAGAATGCGAAAATTCAACGGAGAATAAATAAGACCACGTAAATTTATGTCAACAAGCGCATCTTCCAGATTTTTTAAATGATAATAAAAACTTATTCTGAAAAACGAATTTGCTTGTTAGGGTTACATAATTTTAGCGTATTTATAAAGGCAACCTTCTCGAATAAATTCGTAATCGATGACTATGATTTGTTGAATGACTTTCGAGATGAATTCGTAGGTGTTGAAAAGATAACGACCAGTGGATGAGTTAATAAGAATGAATTACTCATCGCGCTAAAAAAAATTATTCGGTTATAACGCCTGGGGGAATATTGAATAACCGCGGACTCACTTCGCGTCATCCGATAGTGTCAAAATATTGTCAAGATTATTTTATTAATTTATCTTTATATTGGAATTTTTTTTTCATTCGGAATATTATTCTTTTACTTGCTTTTCGATCGTGAGCTTTCTGATTGGCTTATGGGAATGGTCAATCACTAGTCTTCAGATGAGAAAATGTTATGAGTGATAGCCAAATCATTTTTACAAATTCTGCGAATACTCTGAGCGCATTTAAGACGATTGACCACATTTTAAACATTTTCTAATGTTTTTTACGATAAATTTAATTTTTTCTCGCACCTCCGAAGAAAATTTTAAATAATTTTCCACATCGTTATATGGAAAGGTTACGTTAGCTTTCAAATTCAAGATATAATTGAACGCCGGGGCAAATTGGAACAGTAATTTGGAAAAAATTCACGGAGCAAAGTGAAGTACTCCGAAATTTTAGTCAGAATTTTCTTTCGCTTCTCAAAATCAATTATTGCAATCGAGTTTCTGAGTGAAAAGCTGTGAAAATACACTTTCGATACCATGATTAAGTCATTTTTCGCGTATGCATTTTTGTATCATAATTACAAAATAAATTGGACATGAAATACTTCTTATTTCATTGGCGCACATAATAAAAGGATTACTAAATCATTTATTGATTAAATATTGTTTAGAACGTTAATAATATTTAAAAAAACGAATGGGAATTTGTTCACTTTGGAGAAATGTCCCATTGATCAATTATTGGGTATTCTGCTAAATAATAAATAATATAAATTGAGGCTGGGAAAAATGAGACAATTCATCGAAGAATCCTCACGATCCTAAATCAACAACGAAACGAGTCACGGAAAATAAGCAACCAACACCATCCATCCATTTATTACTTTTTGAATTCTTCTTCCCGCCGGCGATATAATAAGGTATTGAGTTTAAAGACCCCAATCGGATTTCGATGGAGGCGAGAGCTGAGGGAAACGGATGTACAATTACCCAATGATCCCTCCGGCCGGAGAAATACTTGACGGGATGATTACCGGTTGTTCGGAGCACCCGTGTTCTCTGTAACGTGCTTAAGATAAGATGCGAGCCTTGGCTGTCGTCGAGATCGAAATCTTGTAGTAATTCTGACGCTCCTCGTCTACCATTCCAACACGATTTCAGGCCTGTAAACCTTCATTATTTCATTTGATAAATATTTATCGTACAATTAGCTTAATGATTAACATTCTTTGACAATTATCTACAATTTCGTTTTTCAATTTTCGCCTAATGATTTAGTTTTCCAAAAATTTCATTTGATAAATATTTGTCGTACGATTAATGATTAATAGTCTTTGAGAATTATCTGCAGCTTTCATTCTTCAATTATCGCCGAATAATTTATTTTCTAAAAATTCCATTTGATAATTATTTATCGTACGATTAATGATTAATTTTTTTGAGAATTATCTGCAGCTATCATTCTTCAATTATCGCCGAATAATTTATTTAAAAAAAATTTCATTTGGTAAATATTTATCGTACGATTAACGATAAATATCCTTTGAGAATTACCTGCAGATTTTATTTTTGAATTATGGCCTAATAATTTAGTTTTCTCAAAAAGTATTCGATCACTTGCAATAATAATTCGGATATTGCAATCGGGAGTTCAATTTATCAAGAATGTAGAAATATCGCGAGTGTAATATGCGAATAATTATTATTTCACTATTTTCTCATTTACCCAATTAGTTTACAAATTAAACTCCATTTTTTCAGTCAAGTAGATGGTCACGTCAAGTCGAGAGTTTTTGAAATTTCGTAAAATGACTCAAATTTTTTTGGGAGTACCTCTTTCTGCGTTATTTTCCCGCCATCGCATGTAACAATCTATACATTAGATTAATTAGTGTATACGACCACATTGACCAATATAATCATATCCAAAACCGCTCATATAGCAGAAATTCAAGATTCAATCAATTAGTCATTAATCGAGTTACTCGAATCGGGTCAACGTCAAATATAGTGAATCCTGATTCCACATGACGTGATAAAAACATATCCAGGACCCGTTCGCTCGCTGCTATGCGCGGAAATACAACATGTATCCCTTATTCTAAATTCTCTATTCCAAATTATCAACAAATTCGACATAATAATGTGATTATTTACTCGCTCGGTAGAAGAATATAGAAATTATAGTTGCGACAGAGCCGAGACGTCGTTTAGCAGACTTCAAAAACATATCCAGGACCCGTTCGTTGGCTGCTATGCGCAGAAATACAACATTTACAGTTTATTCTAAATTCTCTATTCAAAATTATCAACAAATTCGATATAATAATGTGATTATTTACTCGCTCGGTAGAAGGATATATGAATTAAAGTTGCAACAGAGCCGAGACGTCGTTTAGCAGACCTCAAATAGACTAATGCACATTTTGAAAGTTTTAGACTCAAATTAATCCTCCGAAGGAAGTCGATGTGGAATCACTTTTGCGCAACTAGAGCAACAGTCGTTCAATTGTTGCGCAGGAGTAACTCCTGTTATAAGGTTATAAAAATTGCGACTTCAATGTGACTCGATGCGATAGATTGTTAATTCAATTTTATAGTCACCCGCGTAAGAATAATTATGTCAACTTGTTATCCCAAATCGACATATGTCAAAAAGTGTATTTTTCAGTATGCGTTACGACGAAATATCCTTGAAAATTTCGAACCGATTTTGAGATCTATTTGGTATCACGTTCACTGGTTAATTCCAGCGCAATTTGTCACGTGATTTTAGCAACTCGTCAACACGATTTTATGGAAGATCGAAAATCTAACGATTTTATTATGAACATTGTTTATAGTGATTTTATATAAAAAGTGGCTAAAATCAAATTCCAAATTCCGCTCAAACAAGTGAAACAAAACTTGGCACGAAATCGATCTCAAAATCGCTACAAAATTTCCTAACATTTTTCGTCTTAGTGCCAAAAATCCCACTTTTTGGGATATGTCAACGTACAATCAAAATTTGACATAATTATTTTTCCGCGGGCACTGGGAGATCGTTAGTCAGTATTACACGTGAGTCTGCGAAGAATAAAAATATTGCAAAAAGAGATCGCTCGCTTTTTCGAGTACTCGGGGTCTCGATGTAGCAACATGACTATAATTCGATCTTGGAGCAACTCTGGTGTTACTGCGACTTCCAAATGACTAGTCTCATCGGTTGCCCGAGGTGCACGAGCTCTGGAAATAACGATCGGCATCGTGGCATCGACCAAGTCGAACCTGTGGAACTCACTCTTTATCCCTCTCTCATTTTCTCTCTCTCTCTCTCTCTCTTTGGAAGATACTAACGAGGTCCGCGTGGCAAGTAGCCGAAGGGAGCATTCAGTGAGCGAGGAAATGACTTTCGGTTTCTCGAAGAGCTCGAAAAATCAAACGGCTCACGAGAACTCGCTATTGGTTGGTACCAGTAGAACCATCAGGTAGACACGAGGCTCTCGCGCCTCAGAAACACCTCTTTGTGTACAGTCTCAGGTATACCATTTCTGTATATAGGTGTGTGTACGTATATACATGAATACATGGCCGAATTTCGTGGTCAGCTCTCTCTCGCTCTCTCTCTCTCTCTCCCTTGAGTCTCTGGGTAATCTCTCGAATTAACGATAATTGGACGTCTTTTTCAATGACGCGGTGAGGCGTGAATACCCGCCCCCGTATCGTCGTACAGTCCCTTGGATATTCCTGAGGTTAAGTTGACGTCTCCGGGCTGACTAGCAGAAAGTGCCAAGGGTAGTTTGGCTTTTTAGAATCTTTATTTTTTTATTTTTTTTTAGTTTCCGTGGCTTTCCTCTTTGGTAACTCTAATTGCGTGTAAATAGAGGAAGCCTCACAAGTGGTACTTTTCACTGTATAATATGAGCTAAGGTTAGTCTTAAGATATAAGCTGTAATGGCATATAACTAGGTTCACGTGGTTGTTGCTCCAGGACGATCTTCACGTCCCAGCAGCTGGAGGCGCTGGAGGCTGCCTTCAAGGATGCTCATTATCCGGACGTTTATGCACGAGAGATGCTCAGTCTGAGGACCGATCTTCCCGAGGACAGGATACAGGTGAGTGACTCATTTTTGTTTTTTTTTAATTCGTTTTTTTTTTCGTTATTCACTTCTCACGGTTAATTTATTTGGAAATTTAACGTCGCTCATTATTGGATACAAATCGTCATTAGTCATGAGCTAAGCAGCTATGATAATGAGGCAAAGGGGAAGGGAAATTATTATTCAACGGCGCAGCGACTTTTGGCCCTCGCGTGATTCATTCGCCATTGAAATCTTTAACGAACTTTGTACCAAAACGCAATTACACAATGGCCCGGGACAATTATTGCACAGACTATGGACGAGGGCTTTCACTTTGACCCTTTCTCATTTTCACCCTCACTAAAAAAAAAAATGGAGGGAACGTTCCTATATATCTTATACTTTCATTTCGTCGACCTCGACGCTAACTTAAATACATTAACCTTCTGAGTGAAAGACGTTGGTTTAACTTTAATCGTACAATTTTCCGTCGTTGATTTGTCTGCAAATATGTTTTTAAAAAATTCATAATCGTGGCAATGAAAAGTGGCAGACATCGTTGATTTTCATAGATTCATCAATTTTACTTTTTATTATCAAGTGGTTAACTTGAAAAACATTATGGAGATTTTTTGATTTATTTATTGCTACTATTTTTAGAATAATTTTTTGTCGTTCATTCATCTGAAAATATTTTTAGAGAAATTTTTATAGGCCTCATGACTAACAAAATGTCATTAACTCAATTATGTCATAGACGTTAAGGTAATGTATCCTAGGCCTAGAATTCAGGGGGATTTTATTTCGATCAAATGAATTCTCAATTTATTTTCAATGAAATGCAGTTAATTTAAAATCAATAATTCTTCGAGAAATTTTAGTATTTCAGTTATTGAAATAACGAGAGACGTTCTATTACGAGTGTCGTCGACTTACCAAAACGCGTCTGTTTTGTATACCGGTTATTTTTCTACCCACAAGCCTTTGATGTATGAAAAACCTTAACGGCAACCACAGCGGGTACACCGTATCTAATTTCTTAACATCCGCTTCATAAAAAAGAAGATAAAGAAGATAGCGGAAATGATTGCTCGCAAAGGTAAACGCTAGATAAACTCTGTGCGTTGAAATTAGAAAGTGTTAGTGTAGAAATTTAACGCGTTACATCAGAAGTAAATTTGCCCTGATCAGGGCCTTATTTGCGTCTAATCCAACGCTCAAAATTTCTACTCGATGAGGTAGATAAAATTAACTGAATGGCGGGCTATGTCGCTCACCTGCGAAAAGAGCGACTAGACGGCGGACCGAAGGAAATAAGACATAGAAAAAAATAAAGAAGAAAGTGCCCAGTGAGAAGGAAAGTCGAGAAAGAAAACGTACGACAGTCAAAAAGAGGAACAAAAATCCAATCCAAAAAGCTGTGAAATATATTTAGTACTTCACTATTTTTGTAAATCCCAGGTCCTTCTGAAAATCTGTAGACTATAATCCCAGTAGAAATTAAAGGCCTAAATTTGGTGCGGCCCCGTCAGGGCCTAGTCAGGGCCTGATTTGTGTCTAGTACAACGCGAAAAATGTCTTCTCGATAAGGCAGATAAAGCTAAAGGTTGACGAAATGGCGGGCCACGCCGTTCATCTGCGAAAAGAGACGCTAGATGGCGTGTCGAAGGGAACAGGACTTGGTAAAGCGAAGAGGAGTACCCAGTGAGGAGGAGTCTTACAGAGAGAATGAAAGATAGAGGGAATACGAGGAGCAAAGCTGAGGGTATACAGCCGGATGGAAAACGAGAAACAGAGTATATAGAGGGAAAAGCGAGAAGGAAAAGGTACGGCGGGCAGGAAGAGGTCCAAAAAGCTTGGTACATAAAGGAAGAATTTTTCGAACTGACGGTTAGTTACCTCGAGCTGTAGACCGTGCCTACTGGAACTCTCTCCACGCTGATGCCAAAGTTCCGCGGGCCCCGGTTTCCGCATGGTGGCTCCGGAACAAGATCCGTTTTCCCTTCGTCCCCTTCTTCACTATCCCTACTTTCTCTGTCGCATGCATACGTGCGCCGTCCGTTTACCATGACAGCGAAGTGGTTGTGCGCCACAAATGAAAGATGTGTGTGTGTGTGTGTGCATAAACACACACGGTCGCCAACGCTTTTCCTGTCTTTTTCTCGTTAAAAGGGAGAAGAAAGCTCCGCGTATGGTTGGGGGAATGGTCAGTGGTCGTGAATGGTCTTCCTCTCTCGCAGTTCAGCATACGAATGCTTCCACGTTGGCATTCGGCGCGCCGTTCTTTGTAGACTCTTCTGGTCTTGTGAGTCAATTGGCACTCTTTTTATTTCTCATTCAACTTATGTGCAATTATTAATTATTAAGAAGTATCTGCCATGTAAAACGGTAAATGATGGTCTGAAATAATATTTAATTGGTATGGAAAGACAATGTTGAAAATGCCTTATTTAAAATGATGAACGAATTACGAGTCAATTGGTTAGGCCTTTTTTTATCCATTATCCAACTTATTTTGATGAGGAGTTATTAAGAATTATTGAGAAAAGTATTTGTTGAAAAAGATAAATGTTCGCCTCAAATAATGTCTTTGCTGTTAAAAGACAATGTTGAAATGGCGATTTTGCAATGTTAGAGGAATTATTTGGATCCCTCGATGATTTGTCATTAAAATCTTTCCATCGAATTTTAAAGAATTTCTATAAAAGACACTAGTTCAATGTTCAAAACCAAACTACAGTTTTATGATCTAACGAGTGTGATACAGAATGAATAAAAAATTTTTTTTTTTTTCGACCTTTTCTCGGGAATCATTCTACAATCATATACTCAGCTTTGTATAGGAAAGTATTTTGTTATAGCCTACCACCTTTAGATGCGAATTCAAAACTCCCCTCGAACCGTAAATGACATAAAATTACCCAAACCCCAAAACCATCTCTAAAACCTCAGCATGCTTGAAACCAATTCAAAGCTCGCCAAGAAAATCGTGTAAAAAGAAAGCAAATCCTTGTAAACAAGATTGTTTGCAATATACCAGAAAATCTACGTTTACCCTATGGAAATTTTTGAAGCCCACCAGCAAAACTGATTCAAAGATTCCTAAGAAAATCATGTAAACTGAAGCATGCCCTCGTGAGGAAAATTGTATGGAAGAATTTTCGTCTCTTTGAGCGCAGTTAATCGATTCACTGTGAGCGCATACATATTTATGTATATTTATGCACGCGTTGGTGCTCCAGGGCCCTCGTAAGTGTACATACAAACACGTATATGTTATATCCACTCGGTACAGGGTGCTTATAGTATTTTGATGTAATCGGGTGGGATTGCAGAGGGGTGGTTGGCGTTGGCGTCGGCCTCGAGAGCTTCCCGACGAGAGAACGAGCGCGAACGAGATGGGTGGAGAAAGTGAGCGAAAGGAAAAGAGAGAGCACCGATGTGGTGGTGCTGTGTTGCTGTTGCTAGTGCTAGTAGCGCGCTGCAGTAGCGCTAGTGGCAGGTGGTTATACGAGACGAGCGTACTGGCGCGTACACACCGACAAAGCGGCCATTGCAGGGTGGGTGCGGTTCCGCGGGCCAATCAGGACCGCGGGCTGCGAGCCACGTAGCCAATCAGAAGGGACGTTCCCCGTTTGCCTCGTGGAGACTCTCCAACATCCCCCAACGACATCGCATTGCTGCTGCTGCCGCTGCTGCTGCTGCTGCTGCTGCTGCTGCGTCTTTTGTTTCTAAGTTCGTCGAAGGGTCACAATATAACGAGCGAAAGGGATGTGAAGGGAGAGGAGAGGAAGGGGCGGACGGCTCAGGGCGAGCTACTATACAGACCGCGCCGCCCGCGGTAAATCGTTAACGGGTAGATTTTTGTAGGGGAACAGACCGCGCTACCACTACCACCACCACCGTCGCCGCTGCCGCTACCCCATTCGTTCCATAACCACCTCCAGGGAGGCATTACTTCGCTACCATCACTACTCACGATTTTTTCTTTTTTTCTTTTTTTCTTTTTCTGTTTTTTTGCTTCCTGTGTACGTATATATTTATATTTGTGTATGTATATGTTTAGGGGTTGGGAATATATTTATATTACCGCTGCTGGCGTAATTACTAATCTGCCATCAAGCGGCTGCTATTCTTGTGATCGGAGAATGCAACATGGACGACGGTCCAGGGAATTAATGGAATTAAGTCTTTGATCAATAAACCGAGCATTGAAATTTGGCGAGGAATGTTTATTTTTAATGTGAGTTTCATTTGGTTGGTATGCAACGTGGTGATGGAATTTTGAGGAAATATTTGTTGAAATCAATGAAACTGTTTATTTATGACTGTTTGTTAAAATCTATCAAGAGATCTGTTCAAAACAGTGAAACTGATTTTTTTAAAAATTATATGCTTAGCAAGTAAATTTTGAATTGGAACCATTTATTGTAAGCAATGAAAACGAAATCTTTTTTGTCCGTGTAATGGACAATGAATTTTGGAATGTTTAAAAGATCGCGATCAATACGAAGTTACTTCCATTTTCCACGATGCTTCTATATTGAATTTAGCCAATCAGCTTACGCATAAAATATACTTAAAAAATATATATAAATTACAATAAATATACTTCCAAATATTTTGCTCTTGTAAGTCTGACATTTTCTTTCTTCAGTGTGTTAATAATCTTTCGAATTACTATGTTGTTGTTGGCAAAAAAAAATTGTTTCATTAAAAAATTAAAAAATATTGGTTCCCAAAACGACAACTCTATAATTAATAAATGTCCTCCGAGAACAATTTTACTGAAAAAATCGTTTGAATCAAAGAAAACGAAACTTTGCCATATTTTCAGATAAAAGTATGCAGTTTCCGACAAAATTATTTACAATAAGTCGCGTTTTTCAACAATAATTATCAAACCCAACATTTTGATAAAATATGACCCTATCAAAAAAAGTTTTATCAATCAACAACAACACATACGATGTATCATTACTTACGACTTTTTGAAATATTAAAGTCAAACTGAAGGAAATTGTAATTATCAGTGAAATATTGTTATAAACATTGTCTAAAAAATTACAGTACCAGATTTTTGTTTTCAATCGCCAACACTATATTTGATATCCAAATGTGATATAAAATTAATTTGCCGAACACTGAACACAATTTAATTCATTAATGAAAATCCGGAAATTGTAATTGAAACTGCCAGACATTTTCGATTTTCGAAATTCATGAAATTCGAGAAAAGAAATAAAATGCTAGGAAAGAAGTGCGATAATTGAGTTAAGATTGCTGGCTAAGTTTGCGTTTCACTCGCATGCAGCAGCACTGTACACGTCGCCAAATTCCAACCCTTATCGTGAGGGTGTTTCTCCCTCGCACTCATCCACACACAGAGACTTTCAAATCTCTCCCCCGTGTATAGCTTTATACATGTTGCCTCGGTTGTTCTCTCCGTTGCTCATTACTTCGACTCGCGCGTCTAGCTCTCTTTCGGACGGCTCTTTTCTTCTGCCTTTCTTCTGTGCTTTCTTTTGCCACAACAACCCTCTTCGCTCTCGGGCAAACCCCTTAATTTCTTTTTTTTTTCCGTTCCTTTTCTCGAGCTCGGTGCAGCCTTGGCATGTCCATTCTTTTACCATATGCTAGATTAGAGTCGAGGTTCCAGTTTTTCATACGTTGCCCAACAGGTGAAAAAAAAAAACAATGGTCATCTAAAAAAGATAAAAAATATATTTACTTTCCCCCAAAAATTCCTGCCCGCCGGGCAAAAAAAAAAGGAATTTCAGTTGGTAACCAGCTGATCGACGCAGTTTTCTATGTCACGAATGTTCTCGAAAACGACACAAATTAACTCCACCAAATTTGACACACAGATTTTGGATATACGTGCCCTGGTTTTAGGCTCTATTTCAGTGCGATAAATTGTTAACTCGGTGAAATAAACGTCTTTTACAACCAGCCTCTTTGAATATATCGAAATATCAGAAAGTCGCCGCCATTATGGAGTTTTTTGTCAATAATTACGACTCGTTCATGGTGAAATAATGAAACTACTTTCAAGGCAATGAATTAAAAATAATTCCACGAAAATTAAAGAAGTACTTGTAATTAATGAACAAATTGGATTAGCGATAAATTAGGTGATTAATTCCATAATTTTATGATCACTCAGGTTAGTTGTTAATTAACAGTTCAATTAATTTCGAAGTTTTTTCACTCAAGAGTTTTTTAATTTTAGTAAAATTATTAATTTTTAGCATTTCACCGAAAGTCGCGTCGTCAGCCACGTCGAGAAGCAATTTTTAAACGTACGGGCTTCGCGATGAAAGGAAAAAAAAAACATAGATAGAACGTAAGGAATACTTCCGCCCTCCGAAACTGAAATTACTGATGCGAGGACACATATAGCGTGGCGAAGGCTCGCGATAATTGCGATCGGACAGGCAGTCAGCCGCCTTGTTAGCGTGGAATCGTGCTCGAGCTGAAGCGGCAGGGGAGCCAACTGAGGGATACAACGACGTCGTAGAAGCCATAGGAGAACAACGAAAGCGTTATTACGCGATTAAATTATTAGTCCGAGTCGTGTGGGCGGGTGCGCTCGTTTCCAGGGACGAATACGAAGACGGCAACACGCCCAGTGAGCTTGGATTAATTAATTATCATCAAACTTCATAGTCATCGTTGTTTCGGTTTTGTTTGCTTTCGCGAAATTCGTCAATTCGATATTTTTCATGTACACACTAGAAAAAAACAAAAAAAGAAAACATTTTTCGGAACGTAAGAAATAATGGTAAATAATTTATAGTTAATGAAAAATGCCAAAAACGCTCGGAAATCCAATTCACAAAATATGCGGCGCTTCGCAATCGCATTTTTAAGATACCAAACTAAACCGTTCCGTGAACTAAAAATCAATACCGGTCACTCAATAGTTGCCTAAACAGCAACGATTTCTCGGAGTGTATGGTCTAGGCTTATAGGAGTTAATTTCACAGCTATATTAGCCATAACTATGAAAATCATTGCGTGGACTAAAAATTAAAACCGGTCACTCGATAGTTGACTAAACAGCACCGATTTCTCGGAGTGCGTGGTCTAGGCTAATCCGAGTTAATTTCTTTAGCGCGTCGAGTTATTTCTACCTCGATAATGCGGGGCTTTTTTGCCGCCAAAGAATCAAAGCTTTACTTACATTTTTCCTTTTATTTTTTCAAAAACATTGCCATGATATTTTCTTAGAAATAAACAGTTTTTACAGTTATGATAATAATAAACCAAATTGTATCATCATCTTCACACCGAGCGAAAATGATAATACTATTAAGTGACAACTATTAATTTCTCGTCCGTACAACAAAATTGTTCATGTCACAGCCACATTAGCCATAACTATGAAAATCGTTGCGTGAACTAAAAATCAATACCGGTCACTCAATAGTTGCCTAAACAGCAACGATTTCTCGGAGTGTATGGTCTAGGCTTATAGGAGTTAATTTCACAGCTATATTAGCCATAACTATGAAAATCATTGCGTGGACTAAAAATTAAAACCGGTCACTCGATAGTTGACTAAACAGCACCAATTTCTCGGAGTGCGTGGTCTAGGCTTATCCGAGTTAATTTCTTTAGCACGTCGAGTTATTTCTACCTCGATAATGCGGGGCTTTTGTGCCGCCAAAGAATCAAAGCTTTACTTACGTTTTTCCTTTTATTTTTTCAAAAACATTGCCATGATATTTTCTTAGTAATAAACAGTTTTTGCAGTTATGATAATAATAAACCAAATTGTATCATCATCTTCACACCGAGCGAAAATGATAATACTATTAAGTGACAACTATTGATTTTTCATCCGTACAACAAAATTAATTATTCACGTCATAGCTATATTAGCTATAACTATGAAAATCGTTGCGTGAACGAAAAATCAATACCGGTCACTCAATAGTTGACTAAACAGCAACGATTTCTCGGAGTGCGTGGTCTAGGCTTATAGGAGTTAATTTCTTTAGCGCGTCGAGTTATTTCTACCCCGATAATGCGGGGCTCTTGTGCCGCCGAAGAATCGAAACGATATAACGGAAGTCTGCGGCAGACGTTTCGATTAAGTACACCGCGGGGAGTTCATTCTCGGTCTAATACTATTGACACCGCTGTGATGGCGCTCTCTATAGCGCACGTTGTACGAATCGCCTTACAGAACGGGCGAAAGGTATATGCCCACCTTTTCGGTATCGCCTTTCCCTTTATTCCCATTATTCTTTCAAAAAGACCGATATATGTCCTGTTCGATGTAAACGTGAGTGCATGTGACTGGCATAAACGCCTGCGGTTTCCTCTTCGATATGACACTACGAACGGCTCCTGTTATTATTTCTCTCTCTCTCTCGGGCAACAAGATATCCAATAATTCGATTATAGGTGTCGAGTGAACTGGAGCTTCGTTGGAAGTTTCGGTTGTGCTATGCCTTTGCAAATACCTGCAACAATAAATATAGATATTAGAGAAGGGAACTTATATGAAGTAAATTACTATACAGTTACAACGTTAATTATAATGCACAAAGTTTGGTTTGGAAACTCTCGAGCTTTGTCTACCTCTCTGTGTGTCCCACTTTAGTCATCGGTTCGACGTAACGTTCGAATTTCATCAGCAATATTAATATCGATATTGCTGCAGGCTCTTGTAACTCCCTCGCGGCTCAGTCGTTACAGCACGCGCTTCCGGTGACTGAATATAAATTCAATTACGCCGTTAACTGCTCTGGGTTATAACATGTTGAGTTATAAATGCACGTAGTTTGTGTACTTGGCAAATATATGGATTATAATATACTCGTTATCGAGTAACTCGAAAATTGCGGATTGCAAGTGTCGTAGACGTTTGGTTTTCATCGTTAGAGTGTTTAAGGTATTCTCGGAAATTCAACTATAATTTAAGAGTCAATTTTGATGATGGAGTACGTCAATACTTACGCGTACGTAAATACTTGTGCGTTTCACGGAAACCAGGGAAGTGGAGCGAAGGGACAACTATTCATTTTCAGTCCACGCAACTATTTTCATAGTAACGATAACTATAAAAATATTTTTTAAATAGTCACCATGTAAAAGCGGTCATTACCAGTGGATACTTGAGTGCATATGACTCTTATTTCAATTAGTTGTGAGTCGAATTAAGTGCAATGTGATTTTGTTTGATATAAACGTTATAGCAGTTCCGTAAATCAATTGACAAAACGCCTGATTTGTATCACCGTTCTCGCTATTTAAATGGCACGAGCGATGTTTGCTTGGATACTTGTAGTGGTTTCAACTGGTTGCACCGGTGCACACGCCGTGTAAACTGAAGTTTTTACCGCACACTCCAGTGCAGTCAACGTATTTTAGTGGAGAAATAATTGTACAACAGTGCAAAGAACTTGTACAAATTGTGCGCATTGTCGTGGAAAGAATTGTACCAAAACAGATTTGTATTCAATTCTTTTGAAGAAGTTAAAACATTCACATGACAAATAATGTAGCCATTTCGTAAGTTTGTGTTTCATGCGAAAGTTTCACAGGTTTCACGATTTATGTTTCACAGCGAAGTAAATTTTTTTTCGTGAATCTCGTCCCGGCGCCGATAAAAAAAGTGTAGTGCGTTGAGGGGTTAAATTTTCGTGTTAACTGGTTGCACCGGTGCACGGTTTGTAAAGTGAAGTTTTTACCGTACGCTTCAGTGCAGTAAACCTATTATGATTATTTTACAATAACATAATAAAAATAACAATAATACGCTGACTATACCTTAATATTTATTACATAATAATTCCGCCACTAAAATGCGTTGACTATACGTTGTTGCATAGAACTGCAAAGAACTTCCCCAAATAGTGCGCATTGTCCCGGAAAGAATTGTACTAAACCAGTGCTATACGCGATTCCATTTAAAAACTTAAAAAATGTAGGTTCCAAAAAAAAAAGATCTCGCCATTCCATGAATTTACATTTCACAGGAAAGTAAAATTTTTCAGTGAATCCCAAATTCACGAAGGCACTCGAGTGGCGCCGATAAAGAAAATGTAATGCGGAGAGTGCGTTGAGGGGTAGAATTTTCGTCCCCTGCTCGTTAGCTCGTCATCTCGATATCGAAGGACCATGGCAATCGTTTGCGCGTAATACTCTACCATTATCCCGACTCTGCACACGGATATACATCAGCAATATATATATATATATAATACGGTGTGACTATCTGGAGTGCCTGATTGGCGGGTGTGCGAGAGTGGCGGACAAACGGACTTAATTTTCGGGGGGGGCTTGGGGCTCGCGAAGGTGCGGCCAGAATTCGGTGCCCGCGTGAGAGTTGGGCGGTAATATGTGGACGTCGAAGCAACCGAGGAAGTGCGAGAGGAGGTGCGAAAATTATCCTCTGCCTAGACAAAGAGTGAGAGAGATATAGCGACTATATATACATATATATGTACACGCATATATATATAATATATAAACGCAAGCGCGCTTTCGGAAGAGGCCACGCGCGAGTATATAGAGTATAGTATAGCGTAGGATCGATAAGCGAGCGAACGGCAAGGAATCTGTTAGCCTCGCTCTCTCTCTCTCGCTGTTTTCTCTCCTCAGCTCTTCTTTGCCGCTAGTGAAATTATACCACGAATTGGTATTAGATTATTATTTGATTATAAGCTCGCTGGTAACGCGAGGAGAGCAAGGAGAGGAGATCGAGAGAGAGAGAACCTTAGTTCCAAGATTATCCCGGGGGTATTAAATGCTAAAAGGATTACAGTTACCATATAGTAATGCGTGTACGTCAACACACACGGAGAACATGACAGGCCCGACGAAGTAACAGAATACCGGTTGGCAGTGTTGGTTTAAATACAAATAATGACACTCGTGCTAATTATGACAATTGTGCCGAAGATTGTTATTTCGTTCATTGGTGTTATCGGGAAATTCATATCGATCTATCGGTTGGGAACGAAAGAGGTAATAGAACAGAGTTGCAGATTCTCCGTGGACAGTGTTAGGTCCATTTTTTGTGGTCGGATAAAAATCGGATAAAAGTCGGATAACACCCGCGAGCCCCGTAATTTTGACATTAGGGCCATCGGGAGATACACATTGATTCATCAGTTATGAATGAAAGCGATAATACGCATAACAAGATGATAACATACCCGCGGACAACGTTAAGTCCGCTCACGTTTGTCGAATCCTGACACTTGAGCCATTTTTGATACCCCATGAGCCTCGTACTGTTGCCATTAGTGATGTCGGGTGATGTCCATTGTTCATCTGTGGGGAACAAAAGCGATAATAATTATAACGAGCTGACATAGTATTCATAGACAGTAGTAGGTCTGTTTGTTGTTGGCGATTGCAAATCTGGACACTTATGTCACTTCTAATACCTATGAACCCTGTAATCGTGCCATTAGTGGCATCAGGACATATATATTGATTTATCAGTTGGGAATAAAAGAGATAATAAGTATAATAAGATAACAGAGTATTTGTCGACAGTGTTAAGTCTGTTTGTTGTTGGTGCAGACAAATCCGGACACGCATGTCATTTCTAACACCTACGAACCCTATAATCGTGACAATAGTGCCATCAGGAAATGTATATTGATATATCAGTTGGAAACAAAAGAGATAATGGGTATAACGAGATAACAGAGTATCCATGGACAGTGTTAGGTCCACTTGTTCTTGTCGAATATAAACCCTGACACGTTTTATAATACCTTCAAATCCTGTCATCTTGCCATTAGTACTATCAATAGATGTGCATTGATCTATCAGTTGGGAACAAGAGATATGATTGGCATAACAAAGTAACATACGACGTCCATTGTTCATCTGCTGGGAACAAAAGAGACAACAAGAGATAACAGAGTATTCGTGGACAGTGTTAGGTCTGTTTGTTGTTGTCGAATGTAAATCTTGACACTTATGTCATTTCTAACACCTATGTGCCTCGTAATCTTGCCATTAGTGACATCAGAGACACAAATTGATAGATCAGCTGGGATCGAAAGAGATTATAAGCATAACAGTACAGCAGAGTATCCGTGGACAGTGTTAAGTCCTCTCGTGGTTTTCGAACACAAATCCAGACACTTGTGCCATTTCTAACACCTACAAACCTCGTAAATGCTGCCATTGGCGCTATCAGTATAGATGTGCATTGATCTATCAGTTGGAAAAAACATCGTACCCCACAACAGTGTCAGAATCCCGATCGTCAAACGAAAATCTCGACAATTGTGCCATTTCTAATACGAGCCGCATAATCTAGTCATCACCGTTTCTAATACCTTCCGAGGCTCATAATTTCGCCATTACTACCGTCAAGAGACGTGTAATTATCCTTCAGTTGCTAACAGCGGAATCGAGAGGCGTAACAAAAAAAAAAAAAAATGAGTCCCATCCGCAGTGCCAAACACAAATCTTAACGCTTATGCTCTAACACCAACAAGCCTCGTAATCTTGTCATTAGAACTGTCAGAATACGTGCGTTGATCAACGTAGTTGAATATCGTCTGCATGAATAATTGATAATAAACCAAACCGACAACGTGACTCGAGGAAATCTATCGCTGTGTTCCGGAGGTCAATTCATAGTACCTCTCTGCTTCTTCGTCGTCTTTTGAAGGTCTCTCATCTATGACAGTAGGGTCTTAACCTTTATCCCATTAGCGAAGAATTTTGACACGAGTGTATGCCACGAAGGGAAGAACGAGGAATAAGCCGAAGCTTTTTGAAGGATGCCAGAATAAGGAAGAGCCGAGATTGACTTCGAGTAGCATGCTTGGGGCAGGGAAGCAGCGTAGTGGAGACTGTCGAGTCATTCACCGAGGGTTTTACACTCTCCTCTGTGTCTCTCTTATTCTCAAGACAGTGGAGCAGCTCTAGTCGACTCTCAGACAGCCGCCCCGCGCGACTTGGCTCACTCAGCTCCTTCGCGGAGCCTCCGCTCTCGTCACGAGCTAGAATCGCCTTTTCTTCTCTATCGTTTTTCTATCTCACTCTCTAGCGAGGTCTTTTCCTTGACAATGCTCGCGCATCTTGCGTGTATATATCGTCAGGACCTCTTCCTGACAACAAGGACCCATTGTCGGGCCTGCTATGGCCTACCTTGCCCCCACCACGCTCCTCTAATCGTAGTCCCTCTCCACTGAACGTACCAGCAACCATGTGTATATTGCGTTCCGTGCGTGAACTCTGGCGCCATTGTGAATTCTTTTTAATCCGACCAAGACGGAGAAAAGACTTGACATAACCAAGTCAACTTGGTTGGCGTAATCGATTACTTTATCAGTTAACCAAGAATTTTGTTGGTCCAGGAGAAATCTGATTGGTCAGCCAATAATTATTGGTATTACTTGGTTGGTTAACCAATTATTTGGCTGGTCAACCAATTACTTTGATAATCAACCAATAACTTGGTTGGCCAACCAATGACTTTGTTTCTCAATCGATTGTTTTGTCCCTCAGGCAATAAATTGGTTGGTCAACCAATTACTTTGTTGGTCGGTCAATAACTTGCTTGGTCTAACTAATTAATCGACTGACGCCTGTATAAGGCTTGATAAATCTAAAAAAAAAGCCCGGAACTTGCACCACAACATCAATTTGGGATTTTTACATCATTGGATAGCACAGCAGCTTGCAGCAAAAAAAGTGACGTATCAATCGCCATTTTACTGCTGAGCCTAGTTTATTTCTAAAAGAATATATACATTGACTATATTCCGACGGATATTTACTCAACAACAAAATAGCTATTGTTCGCAACATGAAGTGGCTATTTTTTTTTAAGAAGTCGAATGAATTTTTCTTCTATTTCATTCTTTTACATATTTTATAATCGTAAAAATTTCCAAGTGAAAATTTTGCAGTTTTTTTGTTCCTAGAAAATCTGGCTTACGGATTGTATCGACGATATAAAACTTGGATATTTACCGTCGGAAGAAAGTGAGAATCTGACGTGTTTGCGATACGGATTATTATACTATTTCGTATTTATAGACGTTAATCTGTAAGAAGGGGTTGAAAGGGACTGGAGAAGGGAGGAGAGCGCCGCGGAGAGACGAGAGAAGCCAGGGTTTCGAAACGCCGGTACCAGCAGACTCGAACAAAATGGCCGATCATCTAACCCGAGGCTATTCAGCGACTCCTCGAGCAACCCCCGCAAACATCCCTCGCAGCGCGTCTCCACAATACAACATTCAACCGTACACTTTTATTCTTCTATATTCAACAATTATAGCTAAATGGAAAATTCTTGGCTAGTTTCCATATACAAAATACTGAACAGCCAATAGTGCCATATAATTTCACAGTTTTTTTCACAAGGACGATAGAATTTTTTTTTTTTTTATAATTGTTTTGGAATCGGTCAACTTTCCTAGCTTCACCTAAGCAATATAAATTATTTATACGTATTCCATCTATAAGAAGGGTGCATCTTTCTCTCGTTCCTGATAACGGCAGTAATCAGATTCATTTTTGCCTGTAAATCAATTAATTTAAATTTCCGTTTACGAATTATATGATACCTTTGATTCACATTAATTCTCGATTACCCTTCCAAAAGATGTACAAATAATTTTATTAAATTAACTGCAGTCGATGCCTTTTTAAATGGCTACTAGATTTTTTACATCATATCGGCAATGGTTCCTTTTAAAAAAAACCACTGTCATCACCGAAATTTTTCGTGCGTTTTCCGCCGATAAGAATCGTGAACCTTTTTCTGTTTACTAAGAACGGCAGTAACTTTCGCGATAACACAACGATTTGTTAGTAAAAGAAAAAACGAACGGAGTTGTTATAAATTATTATTGTAAACTGATTTATTTTTGCTTGTGAATTAATTGATATAAATGTCTGTTTACATTGTATAGAATTCCTTTAAATCACATTAATTCTCGATAGCGACCCCAAAGAAAAATTTCTGTGTTGTGGCAACATCGAACGGTGACAACAAAAATCCTTTCGTTAGATTGGCAAATTTTTTGTTCGGCTCACAAATCATTTTGTTATACTAGCAAAAGGATTTTTGTTGTCACAACAGAGAAATTTCTCTCCGTGTAGTTTCCATTTCAAAACATGTACAAGTAATTTTATTAAATGGCCACCGTAGACTTTTTACAGCATCGATGCTCCATTTAACAAAAACCACCGAGAAAAATCGATACAGTAATCCTTATTCGCTACTCCGCCATCATCTAAATTATTCGTACGTATTCCGCCTATAAGAATCGTGCGCCTTTCTCTGTTTCCTGAGAACGGCAGTAACTTTCGCGATAACGGTATTGGACCAGCAACGATCGGATAGTGAAGCCAAAGCCGAACGGAGTGGTTATAGGGCTGAAAGGAGTTGCCGCGAGTCCGCAGGAGGTTGTAATCCTGAAAGAAAGGAGCGTGTAACGAGAAGACGTTTACACTGGCGAGAGCGAGGCGAAAGTCTAGAACGTAGTCGCCTGGACCTCGTTTCCTTCCGTTGCCGCTTCTTCCTTCTCCTGCTCCTCCTCCTCCTCCTCCTCCTCATCATCTTCTTTTTCTTCATCCTCCTCTTCGTCTTCCCTCTTCATCCTTGTCGAAAGCTTGGAAAGTCCGTTTTGTCGGAAAAGTGAGTCCAAGAGGAAGGAGGAGCGCACAAAGGAAGGAGATGGTCGCGCGGACCGAGACGGAGAAAGCTAAGAAAAGGTAATGGGGTGGAAACGGCTCAAATGATCCGCGAATTCAGACGCCCAGACTCGACGTCTTCTTCGTTGTTTTCTCTCTTCCACTTGTACAAGTGTTTATGTTTAGTAGGCTCTTCTTCCTTCGCTGAAGCCTCTCGAATCATCGTGGCCATGATAGTCCTTTCGGAATATTATTCCCGCAGTTATTATTACCATTTTCACGAGAGATTTATGGTAATTTTAAGGACGGCACCGCCATGACTGCGGTATACGCGCTGTACAACTAATGAACGCCTAGCACTTTCGAGACACCTAAATTAAGGGGAAGAAGTCAGGTTTAAATTTTACAAATTTGAAAATTCGACATCGTGCATATTGTAATGTATATCAAAATAACCAACAAACTGTATTGTTGATGAAAGTATTTTTTCCCTTCGACGAAATTACGCATACCGCTTCGTTTTGTCTTAAGCCCAGCTTCCGGTTTTTTCACCCTGCGCATGATTTTGACTAAACGGCTCGGTGGATTTTTCTTGGTGAGGTCTCATTCTCTTCGTCTTGAAAAAGCACACTGACTTAGGGCAGAAAATATTAATTAAAAGGATTTATTTGCAAACTGCGTTAACACAACTGAAAAAAGCGTAATGGCTGTCTGTTAAATCGATGAAAAAAATACCTTAAGGTTGGGAAGAAAAATTGTTTGCTCCGCTTAGACAATGAGGCTTTTCGTGGAGAAGAAAATGAGACCTCAACCAGGAAAATCAACCGAACAGTTCGGTCGGCATCGTGCGAAACGGGAAAAAATTGAAAAGTGCGCTTAAGAGAAAATGAGGCTTAAGAAAAATTCTGCCAAAGAGGAAAAAATACTTTGATCGAGTATCAACAATTTAGTTTGCTGAGCAGGTTTATTTACATTAGTATATAGATGATATTTAATTTTTGAATTCAAATATTTATATTTGACTTTCTGTCCTTAATAAAAATGGTAAAACGCAAGTTTTGAGCCCTCCACTATAAAAGAGGCATAATTTCGTGGGAAATTTGAGTGATTCACAGAGATCCTAGTAAAAACTCGTTGAATGGTGAATGACCGTTGAAAATTCTATTCAACGAGCGCTTGAGAATGGAAAAAGTTTGAGGAGGCAGGTTCCTGAAGTGGAAGCACCGGCTCTAAAAAAAACCTTCGCACATCCCGAGAACGACAGACTCTTGCTGAAGCTATACGTAAACATCTCTCGACCACTTTCCCGAAAATTGGCCGCCCGGTCTGAGCGACCGTGCGAC
Organism: Clistopyga incitator; assembly: GCA_947507545.1. Taxonomy (NCBI): domain Eukaryota; kingdom Metazoa; phylum Arthropoda; class Insecta; order Hymenoptera; family Ichneumonidae; genus Clistopyga; species Clistopyga incitator. Next base: position 8,187,851 of record OX382180.1, on the reverse strand, counting down.
TTAAGTAAATACTATCGTATTTGAAGATCGTTAAAGGATTATCCGTAGCAGGTACTTCACTAATTCAGACTCCGATGACTGGAGAAAAATGAAAGGAAAATTAATATCAGGTGTGAACAGAACTTTTCATATTTGAGTTCGACGGAATTTTCTTTTTTTTTTTCGTTGAAGTTGATTATGTAAACAAAAATGACGCATCTATTTGCAGAATATCATTTTTTAAACCATTTACCAATGAATTTATGCAAATGAATATGAATTTTACCGATGTTATTCAATTCGACGAAACTATTTTTTACAGGTATGAAATTTCCACCATGACACTGGCTATCCATGGCATGACGGATAGACATTTTTTTTTTAATTTAGCAGTTTTCTAAATATTTTCAATATTGGATAACTTTGAGAATACTCGAGTTTTTTTTTTTGGAATACTGTATAACTTTCCGAATTTTTGCGATTTTTTTAAGAATATTCGATAATTCTCCAAAAATTTGAGATTGTTTTGGAATATTCGATAACTTTTTGAATACCTGATTGGAAATTCGAGCATTCGATCATTATTCGAATATTCGCTGTCACCGAATATTCCATTCAAAAATCGAATAGAAGGTGCAATCGATTCCATCACTGTTCGCACGCCGCTAATAAAAAGAAAGTTTTGGAATATATGGTCCGTCAACTTCGATATATCGATTTTCGAGCGTTGTGCTAATGCGTTTGCCTCAGGATTCGATGCATCAAACGAAATGCATGTGCACGTGGCGCCCGAAAAACTATAACCTCTTTGTGTATTATATATTTTTTAATCCTTCGATTAATTCGAGTAGAAGAGTATAACTTTACTATACACTCTTCCCCATATCTCCATCATAGATTCCCCAAAATATACCAATAAGGAGTAGATTTTTCAAACTCATTGAAAAAATATATCCAAATTGTATTAATCGATCTCCAATATTTAGTTTGCAAATTCACACTGGTGAAAATAATCAGTGCAATATAAAATGGCATTACTTTCTACTAAATCCTATGTCAAGATTTGAGATAAAAATTAATCATTCTCGTTCGATTAAATTACCAAACATTTTTAACATTGACCTTTTCAACATTTGATTTTATTCCCGTCATTTTTTTGTATTCACTTTTATTTTTTCATGTGGGAAAAAAAGGAAACCTTCCTGCAGATTTCGATAATTCGATGATGCTTTTTCTACACGCATGCACAATTTTTCGTCCGGTATATATATTGAATTATTCCGGGCTGGTAATGACCGATGATCGATGGCTAGCCATCATTCGTCGCCGCTCCCCAACAACGTGATTTGGCATAACTAGATTAACCGCGCGTGATCCGCGTCATCTCTTTATTATCTCCTTTGGTGGGTCTCTCTCTCTCTCTCTTTCTCTCGCTCGTGACAGACGACGACGAGCCTCTCGTTATTGATTTTATCTCTTGCGGATGCTACTATACTATACGTACACGAGAAATTCTGGTGTCGCAGTGTATCGTCGTGTGCGTAAGGCACTGTATATAGTTACGCACACACCGGACACCGAACACACGAGTTCAGTCAGAGAATAGACTATCAGCCGTTGGCTGCGTGTATGTGACGAGGAAAAGACAGAGAGAAAGAGAGATAGGGAAAGCAAAGAGGGGTTACAAAGCTAGAACGCATTAAATACTCGAGAGCTTCTGTGTCCTCGGACGAACATTACCGGAGAGGCATAACAGAGCGCGCGCCGAGAGAGCGAGAAGGAGAGACATAGAGAGCCGTCTCTAAAATTGATTGCGTCTAGAACTCGCCGGAACCATCGCTTTTTATTTTATTTTTATGTTCAATTCATTGTTAGTCGTCTCTTTTCGTCGACTTTTAACTATGTGCAAGGCAGTTTTATGCGGCGGGTGACAAACATCGAAGGAAAACGAAAAAGTGCTCAATATTTGGGCGCATCTTTCATTTGGAGAGGGTTTTCTTTTTAATTGAAGGTTGACGAGAAAATTTGCCGTGTTATAAATTGGGGTGATAATTATTTGGTAATGCCTAAGTTAATGCGATCAATTATTTTGATGTTTAACGGATTTTTTTTGCATGTGTGTTTTATTGTAATCTATCTATTTTTGCACAAAAATGATAAGTTATTTTACTATTCAACAGAATTTTAATTAGAGAACAGTATTATTATCATTTATAGAGAAGAAAAAAATGCGAACAACTATTATTTCACTGGGGACATAGAGAGCCGTCCCTTAAATTGATTGCGTCTAGAATTCGCCTGAACCACCGCTTTTCATTTTATTTTTATGTTCAATTCGTTGTTAATCGTCTCTTTTCGTCGACTTTTAACTATGTGCAAGGCAGTTTTATGCGGCGGATGACAAACATCGAAGAAAACTAAAAAGTGCTCAATATTTGGGCACAACTTTTATTTTGGGAGGGTTTTATTTTTAATTGAAGGTTGGCGAGAAAATTTGCCGCGTTATAAATTGGGGTGATATTTATTTGGTAATCGCTAACTTAATGCGATCAATTATTTTGATGTTCAACGGATTATTTTTTGCATGTGTGTTTTATTGCAAGTTATCTGTGAGGTCTCTGTGTGACGACTTTTAGCTATGTACAATATTTTTACACAAAAATGATAAGTTATTTTACTATTCAACAGAATTGTTATTAGCGAAGAGTATTATCATTTAGACAAGAAAACATGCTAACGATTATCATTTCACTAGAGACATAGAGAGCCGTCCCTAAAATTGATTGCGTCTAGAACTGGCCGGAACCACATCTTTTTATTTTATTTTTATGTTCAATTCATTGTTAGTCGTCTCTTATCGTCGACTTTTAACTATCTGCAAGGCAGTTTTTTCCGGTGAATGGCAAACATCAAAGGAAAACTAAAAAGTGCTCAATATTTGGGCACAACTTTTGCTTGGGGAGGGTTTTCTTTTTAATTGAAGGTTGACGAGAAAATTTGCCGTGTCATAAATTGGGTTAATATTTATTTGGTAATGACTAACTTAATGGGTTTAATTATTTTGATATTTAACGGGTTATTTTTTGCATGTGTTTTACTGTTTGACGACTTTTAGCTATCTACAATATTGTTGCACACATCTCGTTCTTTTATTCAAAGATGACTCAAAATGTACAGCCTTTAAAATTAAACTAATATTTATTTGCCCAATTGTCTAAAAATGATAAGATATTTTACTATTCAACAGAATTTTATTACAGAACAATATTATTATTATTTAGAAAAAAAATATATAATATGCGAACAATTATTATTTCACTGTTTTTCGGTTACCAAATTTTTCTATAAACTGAACTATTTTTCCAATCGCAATTTTTTTTAATTCCTGTAAAATTACAAAAAATAAAATTCCGCGTGTCCATCACGAAATTGTCAATTATTGTGTTTCAAGAGATATCATTTTTATTTTCATTGCCGAAGCAAATTTCACGTGCTCCCGAACGAACGCAGCTAATATGTAGTCTCGAAAGATGCTCTCATTGCGGCTCTATCAAATTAAATTCGAATTATCGGATTAGCATGTGATTTTCGTGAACGGGCGTATAGTAATCCGGCGCAGAATGCTATGATGGATGACGGGGAGAAAAAGGGGTGGAAGGATGGGCGAGGGTTTGGGGGTTGCCGACCCCATTGACGCATCCAACTCGAGCCAAGCGAGAGAGAGAGAGAGTGAGAGAGGGAGAGAGAAAGGGACCATAATCGTACAGGCTCATGAATTTTTCTCGCCTCGTACACCCGAACACACGAAATGATCGCATGATCTCTTTCTTTCTCTCTCTCTCTCTCGCTCTCTCTGGCCAGAGACGAGAGTCTTTGGCTTTTGACTCCTCGTCGCATAAGAGGGGTTCGCAAGCTCGTTTACGAGTCTGCACCCCCTTTTGGCTGGTGCATCATCTATTATTTATATTAATAGGCAACACCCGGAGGTTAAGTCGCTGTGCGTGCTAGCAATAAATTTCTCCCTCGTTGTCCGTCATAAGGACATTCCCAGTGTCACATTTCCTCCACCGAATATCAATTTAAATGGCCCGATCATATTTGGCGCTTCGACTGCTATAAATTCTCGCAGCATTTGTCATTTCGATAGATGAATGATTATTTCAAGTGATTTTTGTAATACATTGTTTTTTGTGAAATTTCGAGAAATGCGAATTTGAAAAATGTCTCATATTGAATTTGACATTTCGACTGAAATAAATTATCCCCGGATTTGATATTTAAATAGATAAATCATTATTTCAAGAGCTTTGTGTAATATATTTCTATTTAAAAAACTCAAACGAAAAAAATGTCATACAATGTCTAAACTTTAAGAATTAAGAAATTCCCAAAATCTCCCCCCCCCCCCCCCCCCCCCCCCCAAGCTTATATCCTAACAAACAAATTGAGTAGTTTATCGTCATGTAAAGTATTCCTTTTCTATACGAATAATCATACAATCTTCCAGCTCAATGTAATATTTCTTGTGTAAAAATTCGGTAAGGTACTTTCAAACTTCACCTACGCTACAATTACCGCCCCTCAAACACGATAACCGAAAATTATTCAATTTTCTATTAAACGGCCCAAGTGCTAAACTAGCATTAATGAGCCATAATCGCCTGAAAAATAGCACTTTAATAGTACCGAAAAAGACTTTGCGATAGGATTGTCCGTTTTTTTTTTGCTGTTATTTACCGTTAAATTCGACAGAAATATATTTTGCTTGAACTTCAGGAAAATCGGTGAGCACGGGGCAGCGAACAAAGCGATAAATTCCGGGTGGTCGAATCTGGCGCTCTCGGAAAAATTGACCAATATAGTGGACATCACGGATGGATAGAGCGAGATAGAGTGGAGCCCTTGGAGAGGAACTCGGCTATGGGTGGCAAATAAATAAGGGTTCGCGGTCGGTTAAACTCGAACCCGCGACAAATCCGTATTCATAGTGCTTTTGGTATAGGGTATGCACCAGCACCACCGACTACAGTCTGTTACACACTGAGCAATTTGGGCGTCGCGTTCACGATTGTCAACCTGGGGCGCTTATAAATTCTAATAAACCGGGGGTGGCACCGCGACCACCGCAGATAACCGCGGGAACAAGTGCTACGGAAGAGAAGAAGGTGGTGGTGGTGATGCTGGTGGCCAAGCGACCGAGAGCGAGGGAAGAAGAAGCTCCGCTATAACCAACGGGATACTGGGATGCTGCCAGTGAAAGATATAAATCTCGTGGATAACCGAATTACGTTAGAAGCATGGACCGAGAGGAGAACCGGCTCTCGCCACGCCCACAAAACCCGATGAAGCGCCATCGAATATCCTCGTGTAATTCGCAACTCTCTCTCTCTCTTTCTCTTCTGCTCTCCCTCTCCTTGTGTATTCGCTGTCCTCGCTCTCATATTTCGCCGATTTCACTGAGACGCTCACGAGTACCTACCATACAAGTAAAAGGCAATTTAGGAAAGGGGAAATTTGGTTCTCCAACAAAAAAATGGTCCTGCAAGTTTCTAATTATGGAACGTCGATTAATTGCTTAACGAAAAACTGGAAACCGCCTAGAACGTATAATTTTATGGCGTTTCAGAGGTGAGGGTTGAAATGATTTAAATTTGACGTTAATTAGTTATCTAATGAAACAGTGTAAATGGCCTGGCACGATCAGTTGACTAAGTTCCAAAAAAATCGTTCGGGTTCGTCCTGGGGAATGATTTAAAAAATGTACTTCAGTCGGAGGAAGATTAAACCTTATAATAAAAAAAAACACTTTTGTGACTGGTTCGGCCCCCTTAAGGTACCCTTTTTTAGCGTAATCCCCTGTGGTCCTGCCTGTGATTCACAGAGATTCAAAAAAATCCAGCATTTAAGAGATGCTGAAGAGATTGATCTTGCATAATTCGAATGTTAATTTCTTACTTCCAAAATCATATTAACAAATCATCGAAAAAAATAAAATAAATATTTCGACAAACTACCTGGTAACCTAACTAATTTTGAAACAAAAATACTTTGTCCATTTTTCTGAATAGGTATCAATTTTTAAGAACATTTATGTTCGAAAATTGTGTTTAAAAATATTCTTCTTTGATATTCTTACAAAATTCATACGTATTCGTTATTTTTTCAGTCTGTTATTCTCTCGATTCCCTGTGAATATCAGTACGAAAGGACCAAACGTACCTTAAGCAAATAAAATTCTACCAACGTATCCGAAGAAAGCTCGTTCTCAGTTTCCTTATTTATTTAGTATCATCCCCGTGTTGTAAAGCAAAAGCCATAAGTATCTGTTGCGGAGACGCCGGAGAATAGTACGTACAGTGTGAGCCAGGAAGCTGGGGTTCGTAGGTAGGTAGTTTATCAAAGTCCTATCGTCGAGGGACCCTTAGGGACGAGCAGCAGCAAGTGTCTCGGGTAATGATGTTGAGAGACGCGTGCCGGATCGCAGCGGGGAATCCCCGAACCCCACAGCCTCCGGCCCGGCGAGCCTGCCACTGTATACGGTGTGTATAGTGTATATATAGTGCACGCACGGTCCATCCGACTTAACTATTTACTGGCCGGTGCTGGGCGACCCCAGCAGCGCCTCTGACACGCGTATTATGTGGTAAATAAGGCGCCAGTTTCGCGCGGCACACTTTACTCTACTCCCGCAGAGCGCACTAGTTACTTATTTGCGAGAAATTAATTGGCTTATGGATCCCACCGGGACTAGAGCAGTTCTGTGGGAATTTAATCGCAGAACAGCGCGCTATCACCCCGCACGACATTTCGTGCCTTTGAGCCATCATTAATGGGGCCCCATGAACGTCATATTCAGCTAAATGTGTGACCACGACGTACCATTTTAACTCACGATATTATACACATGAAACGATTTTTTTCTAAAATTCATCTGGAGATGGTAATGAAAAAATGTGCGGTAGAAAATGCTTTTGTGCGACAGTTGATATACCGACACTGAACTTTTTCGCTGGAATTACAAATTCTTTCGCAGGGTCAGGAAATATGTTTCCTGGATCTGCAAATTGTTTTCTAGGGATGGCAAAAATATTTCTTCATCTCTATTGTGATCATTTCTAGAACCAAATCAATCTGTGATGATTAATTAAAAATTCACTAATTTATGTGTTTATTTAGGTAGGTGAGATTTGGAAGAAAAAAAAAATTGAATAAATGCACATATTCAAAGAATGTATATATAAAAAGTCAAAATCGCTTGGGGCAAATTTGGCGAGTATGAAGATTTAATAATATTCCACGTGTGCAATAAAAAAGCTTTTTTCGCCGTTTTTTTTTTTTTTTTACTTCGCACTTTCAGGAAAACTTTCGAAGGAATAAATAGAGAAGTGGAGTAAATTCAAAAGTGATGAAATGACAACAATTATGTATGAAGTCACCGTTGAATTTCTATTCCCTCGCTCTTCATTCGGTTTCATGGGAACAGGACAGTTTTACGCATCATTTGACACCACTTTTGTTGGGGGAGTGCGCTACATGCGTTATCGTTATTAACTGCATTCAATATCGCGTTATACGAGCTCCGCAGTCTGAATTCTATAAATGGGTGTGTGATATAATTTTATGACTCCTGTAGAGCGAGGGACACAGAGAGCAATGATTTATAGAGATCGCTTTCCACGAGCCAGTCGTTCAACAAATTACGACCACTGAATTTCTCACATTAGAAATTTATCATATATTGCCATTATTCGAGCGGCGGCTCACGTATTCTATAGTAGTGAAATTTATATATATATATATATATATATACAAGCATATAAATCGGGGAGAAGCGTCAAGAGGGATACGTCAAGTGCCCATATAAGAATTAACAAGCATATCCCATTGCACTCGAGAGAGAATGTCAGCGAATGAGAGTCAGAGGAAGAGCCCGCATATAAACACACGTGGTTTAACGTTTCTTGCATATCATAATTTTTTTAAATTAAAAAGTCGATTTTCTCGAGTACCATGCCCGCATATAATGGCAATGCGCGCAAATCTCTCTTCACTTTTTCTACAGTCTACTGGATCCCTTGATAGGACTCCCAAGATCTTCGATAATTATCAGCCAGCTGTTATACTCTACTATAATCTACGTAGTGAAAGATTGTATTTCGTGACATAAATAAATTTGTCTATTAGCGGATTCGATGCAGTCAATTAGAAGAATCATTTGTTAAATTATTTTGATTAAATACTTGTAACAACTTCCAATGTAATTGAAAATAATGGCGTATAGCTTTTGATGGGTTCATTTGAATAAAATACGGAATTTACTCGAAGAGAATGAAATTTTATTCCGATCGAATAAAAGGTATTCAAAATCGATACCAATTATCGAAATGGGATAAATTTCATTTGCTTGACATAAAATCATATTATCCTAGCGTTTGAAGGAGTAATTTATTTAATCGCCTAATGGAATTTTATTTTAATCAGATACAATTTATTCCGTACAAATGAATCATATTCAATTAAAATAAAATTTATTAGCTTTAAATCGATCTATCAATCGGATAATATGAACATTATTTTTTTATCGGTATCCATGTTGGATTTTTTAAACCCTCCCTATAATTTATCAATTATTCACTGTTGTAATTTTGATTCTCCACACAATATCTTGAAGAAAAAAAAAACGTCAACAGAATGAATTTGAAAATTCGGACTCATTTACAGGTAGGACAATGTCATCGTCGTAGAATTCAGGCCATTGATTTCTCAACGAAAAAATTTTCGTCGAATCGTTATTGACAGTCAGTCGAAAATCCGAGAGACGTTCGAAAATTCGTCCGCGATTTGTCGCTACTAGTTCCCGTAAAAACAAATCGCAGTCCAGCCGTTCCAACAGTACAGATCTCGTTTACCGCACTATTTTCCAATTTCGTCCTCCTTTATCGCTTCTTTCCGAGTTGCCACTCCATTCTTTCACCTGCTCTTCATACAGTCACGTTTTGTGTATGCGTGTGTTTTTTTTTCCCAGCTAAATACTACGATCGTTGGTGTATCGAACGGAAAAAAAAAGAAAAAAAAAAAAACAAAAACGCTTCACCGTCAGAAATCTCGAGCACCCTTTTGTGTTACGTGAATCCTGGTGGATCGGCTGGTATTGCGAGTCCTGGTGAAGCTATACTTGCAACACTAGTAAACTCTGTATCCTACATCCAACTATGGTAATGCGAGAGTAGGGGGACTTGGATTCTTCAACATTTTTCAATACATCGTGGCATCGAGTCGAGTAGTTGAGCCTGAAACAGATACAGAAGAGAGAATCAGTGGCGAAAAACGAGTATTACACGAGAGTGAGGGAGAATTCACCTCCTTCCTCATTCCCATGATCGCTTTACTCTCTCTACATTTATCTCTTACGTTTCTTTTTTTTCCTCTTCTTCCTCTTCGTTTTTTCCTCTCTAAACCTATGCTCTTCCCTTCATGGCCCCTTTTCAACGTACCCTCGGCACGTCTCTATTTCGTTGAAGCAAAACGTCCTTTCCACGACGACTCTTCATCTCGTTCCATCCACCAGTGTCTTCCCCCTCTCCATTTCTTTTTTTTTCTCTCTCTCTCTCATCCATTCGCTTCTTTCTTCTCAGCGCATCAACCACTTTTACATTCCGTCTCTTTTCCTCGTTCCCGGAGCTTCAGTTACCAGCTATCATGGTGACTTTAATCCGGACTCTGGTGGCGTATTGGTAATCCATAGGAAGTTACCGCGACTACCTCCACTAGCGCCACCAACAACTACCACCACCACCGCCGCTATCACCACTAACGCCCCCTGACAACACCGCGCGGAGCGACGCACTTCTCCCGCCCTTTCTCTCATTCCTTTATCTCTCCCTCTCCTCCCTCTGCTGTTTTCTCGATGCTGCCAAGGCTCAAGCAGGCAACGCTCACTCCCTCCTCTCCTCCTCCTCCTCCTCCTCTCGTCGTGTGGACCAAAAGAGAGAGTGAGAGGAAGAGGAGTCCGCCGCTTCGCTCCCTCTTTATTCCCATTCCCATTCTCATCCTCTTGTTTTGGTCCAATAGTCAGTCGCCGGTCTGATCGATGATACGCCAACAGATCGCACTGCGCATGGCCGAGCTGGATATAAACTCGGTCCTTATTATTATACAGCGGAGTCGGTGTACGAATGCGAGCGAAGCGTCCCTCGGGGAGAGAGGATAAGGGAGGGGGCGAGTTAGGGGCTGGTTGTACCAAGTCTCTTTGCTACATAGATACCCTTTCTATGGGACTGCACGGGAGTCTAGCATAAGTATAGGGACACGAAGGAAACGAGCCGGAGAAAGTTGGGCAAAAGCTCTCTTGGCTATCCGTGCTTTCTAATGGAGAACTTTTAATAGTTTCGGCGAAGACTCGGCCCGCCGTCTCCGGCTTGTCCACTCCTGGAGATGCGAAAATCTCGCTGGAATAAATTTGACGCAGGATGTCCGGTGATTGTAACGTGATGCGCAATTGGGTTTTTTTTTATTGTATTTTTTTTTTGGGGATTTTGCTGAAGGGGTTCGTCATTTTCATATTATTTTCAATGATGTTTATTTCTTTGGTGGTTTTTTTTTTTGCATTGAAAAAATAAACAAATGGAAACGTTATTTTGACTCGATAGTTAGGTAATTGGGAATTAAAGAATTTGCAGTAAGAAACGAGTGATTTTTCGGGGCGAATGAAAAGTTGGTTAAACTAGCCGAGTTAATCGCTTGGAGCGTTGTAAGGCACTGGATTATTTGTTCATAGGTAAATTTTAGCGGTCTTATGAGCTGCATCGAACTTTCACTGATTTAGCGATTTCAGTGTAGTGACGAAAAATAATAATAATTGTGGCGGAAAGCGATTTTTGGAAGTGTTTGCATAACAAATGCAATTTTATCTTCAATGGCCACTATTATTTTAGTTACAATAAAATTTTGTTTGAATAGTTGCTTAGTGAAATTGCAACAAAATTTTGAAAAAACACAAGGGCAAAAGTTAAATAAATGCAGATACATAGCATTTCATCAATGCGATGGCTTCACTTTGATATTTTTACAGATAAATAAATCATACAGTAGCAACAATGCAATTTTTCTTCATTATCCGTTATGATATTAGTGACGATAAAATTTCGTCGGACTCTTTGCTTAGTAACATGGCAACGAAATAAAAAAGAAAGAAGGAAAGAAAAGAAAAAAATACGAGGGCGAAGGGTAAATAACTACAGGTACATAGCATTCCATCAATGTCGTGGATTAAAAAAGTTTCGATTTAGTTGCCCGATGGGGAAAACGTAAGCGTGCAGAGCCATAGAGAGATCTCAATGGTACGCTAGGCAATGCGAGAGCGAGTGGCAGTGCATACGAATACTCTAAGCGGAAAGATAATTCGGGGTTGGCGTGGAGCAAATTGACAGGGCAACGCGCGTTTCCTATTCATTCAAATTACATTCCAATTCTGTCGGTGACTTTAGCATTGTTGCTACAAATTGGTAAACGCCCTGGCCTCCGGGCGAGCCGTGCGAGAGCCGCTGTATCCACACTACGCTCCTCTCCTGTAAAGCCCCTCGTCGCTTTGCCTCCAACAATCCCGCCCTTCTGCCTCGAACACACGTTCCGCGCAGTGTCAGCAAGTATATTAATACCAGAAACACACGAGTCTCGTGGCGCGCACACCTCGCTCGCCTCTAAATAATACTCTCCAATGGTCACGTACCTTTTTCGCCTCTCTCTTTTTCTATCAGCGACCCTTCCATTAATTACCAATCCACCAGAAACCGATAATGAACCCATTACACGGAATTTTCTCTCTCGTCGATTTATTGTCACTTGAAGTTACGACAGTTTTAAACATCCCTCAAAAACACTATTTCATTATTTTTTCAAATTATCGAGGGTAATGCAAAAAATGCTATGGTTTAATGCCCTGCGCAAGAATTTATAAATTTCGTGCGGTGCAAGAATAGAATAATTTATTGCAGTGCAGATAATGAACCCATTACACGGACTTTTCCCTCTCGTCTAATTATTATTGTCACTTGAAGTTACGAGGGTTTTAACCATCCCTCAAAAACACTATTTCATTATTTTTTCAAATTATCGAGGGTAATGCAAAAAATGCTATGTTTTAATGCTCTGTGCAAGAATTTAAAAATTTCGTGCGGTGCAAGAATAGAATAATTGATTGCAGTGCAGATAATGAACCCATTACACGGACTTTTCCCTCTCGTCTAATTATTATTGTCACTTGAAGTTACGAGGGTTTTAACCATCCCTCAAAAACACTATTTCATTATTTTTTCAAATTATCGAGGGTAATGCAAAAAATGCTATGTTTTAATGCTCTGTGCAAGAATTAAAAAATTTCGTGCGGTGCAAGAATAGAATAATTTATTGCAGTGCATTAAACCGATAATAAATCTATTACATGGACTTTTTCCTCGTCGATTTATCGTCACTTGAAGTTACGACAGTTTTAAACACCCCTCAAAAACACTATTTCATTATTGTTTCAAATTATCGAGTGTAATGCAAAAAAGCTATGATTTAATGCGCTGCGCAAGAATTGAAAAATTTGGTGCGATGCAAGAATAGAATAATTTATTGCAGTGCAATATTTGTTTGTTATTCTACAGACACCGAAGAAATTTTTCTTAAAACTGATTGCTACATTATTCGAAGCACCAATTCGTAACCTAAGTTAACTTAACACTGAATTATGATTGAAACTCGAGAGATTTATTTATTCCACAACACTTTTTGTTCATTATTTCTTCAGGTCAAATTGACGTATTTGTAATGAAGTGCATTGGCATTAAATTAACAACACAAAAATTCTTTATCGTACTATTAATAATTTTATGTAAATTGTTTATTCAGTATACTATACAGTATACATTAATGATTAAAAATTCAATGCCACGAAAATCAATTAATATTTCTACTATTATTTTTCAGAATATCACAAAAATCTATAAGTCTCTTTAAAAAAAAAACAACAAAGCTCCACATTAATATTTTAATAAACTTTACAAAAATCTTTTATTTATTTTTTTACATACAAAACCTCTATACATTTTCCTGCTCCATTACTCATCGTTAGGCGTTGTAATTAAATAATGAATATCAGATTATGGAATAAATAAACAAATGGAGAAAGTTTCAAAATCATAATATGTTTTCAAGTTTGGTAGTTATACCAAAATGTAGTCAATGGACGTGTTGTTACAGCGTTGCTGCTCCCTTTCCCTCTCGTTAAAAAAATAAAAGCACGTTACGGCCACGCGACTTCACCCCGGGTGGTCAAACGACTCGCAGAACGTTAACAAGTATCTCTGCGGTGGTTATACTCTGTCTCGTGGAGTATGAAAAATAGGATAGTCGGTACAGTAGACCCCCGGTGAGTTTCGCGTTGATGTACATCACCGAGCGTACCAGTTAGGGAAAAATGGAGATGGATCACTAACCGTTCATGCATTTACCGATAATTGGATAAAGCTGATGATGCACAGACTGAAAAATGAATTTCTTCATCGTTATAATTGATACACGAGGCATCCCATATCAATTCTACCACCCAAAAATAAAAGGGTAATTCTAAAAAAAAATCAAGAAATCTGTTTCAATCGTTAAAATTAAAAAAGAAAAATCTGCCGGTGTATGCCAATTTTTATTACGTTTCTTTGCATCTGAAAAAAAAACTAATCGTATTGAAAACGTACATTTCTTCGTGGACGACGAGGAAAAATTGTATTCAGAATAAGTTGTGTATTTTCAGATTATTTTATGGCGAAATCAAGAAAAATATTTCTTGTTTAATGGAAAGACTCCTGATATCGCAATAGGAAAAAGTATTTTTTGATATTGTCATTGATATGTTTCCCAAATGTTTATAATGTACAGAATATCTATAAAATACATGATTTTAAAAAATGGTCTTTTTTGACCGGTGATCCGCGGAAATTTATTTTGGTTCAACTGAAACCTATAAATTTCTATAAATCGGAATATACTTTTTTTTTCCAGCACACATTGTACCGAATATAATAAATAAATCCAACTTTTCGTTGTTCTTATCATTGCAGGTGTGGTTTCAAAATCGAAGAGCAAAATGGCGCAAGACCGAGAAATGCTGGGGCAGAAGTACCATAATGGCGGAGTACGGTCTTTATGGTGCGATGGTACGGCACTCGCTCCCTCTACCGGAGACAATCCTAAAGAGTGCGAAGGAGAATGAGTCGGTGGCGCCTTGGTTACTCGGTAAGCTCGACAAGTAATTGATTCTCCATTTTAATTCTCTCCTCGACGAGAGACAAAATGGAAAACAAGTAACTAACTGAAACACAAACACAGAGCACTGTATAATGTAAAATCCACCGCGAGCATTAATTAACTCACGTGAATTGGTTCTTGATTTAAGTCAATTTATCATTATTTTTCTAAAGAGCATGCTTATGATTTTCGCTTATTTATTTATTTCAAATTGTTCACGAGCAGAAGTGGCTTACGAAGAATTCGAAACTTTTTTTCTGTCCGTCTCTATCAGCGCAATCGTCTAAGACAAGCAGCTTTAGCCAAGATTTCGAAACTAATCAAGAACTGATTGACTGTGGCCCCGTAGGGATGCACCGAAAGTCTATCGAGGCGGCGGAGCATCTCAAGTCGGGCGGGGAAGACAGCGGAAACGATCAGGCCGGTAGCGCCGGAAGTCCTCATCACAATCATCATCAGGGAGGGCCAACGAGCTCGGAGAGTGGACAAGAAAGCCAGGATGGCATGGGTCCTTCATCCTCGACAGGCGAGTTTTAAACGTAAATAATAGAAAGCCCCTCGAGCCATTGCAACTTAATATCCACACACCCTTTCCAACGGTCCGGCTCCGTTCCTTACTTCCTCAGTACTTTGGTAATCCTGTTTAACGCTCCTCGTATAAATTGCTCGAAACAGAGAAGCTCACACTCTCTCTCTGTTTCGGACACCATTCATTCATTGTCTTGTGTCCGAGATCCAATCTGAATTGAAATTTAATCGAATCTGAACAGTGTCCAATTTGTATGTTTAGAGCCGTAGCTTCGAATGCTTTCGCCAAGCTAAATCACTGATACAAAATCCTTTGTAACCCGCCGGACATTCGAACGAGGATGCTTCGTTGTATTATTTATTCTGTAAAGTTGATACGGACTGTTCATTAACGAAATTTCATGAGCCATCGCCAATAACGAGGATAAGAGTTTAGTTCAAATTACTATCGAATACATTATGTAATTGTAACGTAACTTTTGGTCCAGAAAGACGTAACGTTTATTAATGCATAAAATTTTGAAATTTTCTATCTAGCGATCATAAATCTTCCACGTAAACGTTTCCAATGATCCTACATATCGAATTTGGTGACGATCGGTAGGATTCGGTTTTTACAGGAAACAGTCAATAGATTTTTTACTGTATTCTGTTCTCTGCGACTAAAATTTCTATAACGTTATTTTTTCTTTTAATTTGCAGGTGTAGTTCAAGATACGGAACAACTGAGAAACGAGAGTATTGCGTGTCTGAGAGCGAAGGCGCAGCAGCATCAGCTCCAGTTGAGCTTGCAACCAGCGGGTGCTACCGGAAGTACGTCATATCCGACGGGACCGCAGACCAGTACTCTTCACGCCACCGTTTAATCGAACGGAATATTCTCCTAATTTCCTGACGGCTAATTGTCGGAATTATCGGTATCGTGTCTATCCGGTTGATCGTCAGGATAATCGCAGCCCCAGGTTGCTTCGATTAACTCAATTTTCATGGTAACACATTGCGAATCAGCAGTTTTTTGCAATCTCCACGACGATTTCCCTATCGTTGGATAAAAAACGACACACTTCGCCGGAAAAACCATGAACAAAAAAAAATCAACAAATTTCGACCTCGATTCGCCAAAAGATGATTTTCCTCGAGGCAAACCGATCAAAATGAACGCAATATATTATATTCTCGCTGACGCGAATTCCCTGCCCGCGGGATCAACGGGAAAATCCGATACGACGAAATAATACGCACTTACACGGCGTCAACGAGCACAATGACATACTAATGAATTTTAGTACTCATCAACGAAACTCACCGACGGCCTAAAGCGCAAATAGCCTCGATACGACGAAAATAACCAATGGTGTACCTAATCCTACTCCTCTTCGCTAGGAAAAAAATTGCCACTTTTTTGACCAGCATTTTTTTCCGTCGAGAGGAGGCAACGAACGTAAAAACATAGAAACCGTTTTGAAGAATAGTCTGTTATCGATTATAACGAAGAATGAGCACTCTTGAAAATTCTGGTAGTGATGGCAACTATAAATGGCAATTATTAACTAATTGGTCGTCCACGCGACTTTTTTTTTATAACGGTTGGTTTCAAGTTTTTCCAACTATTTAATAGTCACTGTGTTTCGAGGAAAATTGGTAGTCACCAACTTTAACCCAACTTTAAAGTCAGGGAATTAATGAGATTTTCATTCTTGTCAAAAATTAGAAAACCATATTTTTTTCTTACCTTCCACGGAAAAATGTTGTCCATGAGCCTGAAAAACGAAAAAAAAGTACAAAATTAATAAGAGGCATGAATTTTATCTGCCAGGATTTTGGCAAAGAAATATTGACCAAAGTCCCCCCATTTCTCTATTTTCAGCATCCTTCTCATTTTTTAAAATATCAAATAAAAGATCCTCACTTTAAAAAAAATCAGCTTTATACTTTCTCAAAGAACAATTTAAAAAAAAGCTTTATTTTCAGCACCATAAACCAGAAAGCCCCATAAGCAACCTTATAATTAATCTGTTATTAGTTTTCTGTCAGTGTAACTAATTACTGTAACCACGACTTAGTTATGGTAATTATGGTCGCTCGAAAAAATGAAGTTGTGGCTTTTTAAAAACCTACTATGAATAGCTGCCAATACCAGACATTTCTATCAGTGAAGAGAGTGCAAACTCGCACATTGCGATTGACGAATGCAAGAAACGAACCTAATTACAATTAGCGATAGATGCTTCAATAGAAAAAAAAAAAAAGAAAAGGAATAACAAACGAATTAATGAATGAGCAAGTGTTGGACGAATGAGGCAGTGAGAATGTTGAGAATGCGTGCAGGGGAAACAAACGACATGTAACAGAACTAACGAAGACTAAGCCTTGAAATAATTCGAGAAGTAACTGGATAATCGCAACGAATTTTCGTCTCTGCGCTACGAGAGTCGATTACAATACGAATAATAAATAAATAAATAAATAAATAAATAAATAAAATCAATCTACAGAAACATCGAACGAATTTTGAGATACCTAAATAGCAGCGGAACCATCGAACCACGAAATAATAAGCAGATTATTAAGGGTGTAGAAAAAAAAAAAAACACGTGTGCGAAGACATTTTTTCGTGGAGGCAAAAGAGGCGCTAAAGATTTTAGAAAACTATTCCTATACCCAAGTACTTACAGAGACGTAACTGTTGTCAAATGTGCAATATATCGATATAAGTTTGTAGGGTAATAAGGCATGAATAATTTACCAGCGGATGATGAGTGCGAGGTGGTCGACGACGGTCGTTGATGCACCTCGAGTATAATATGGCAGCATCGACGATATTTGTGAAAATTACGATGAAGATTTCTCGTTCGGCATCAGCGACTTCCTCTCGCCCACTGTAAATAAATATATATATAAATAAACAAACAAACAAACAAACAAACAAAAAAAAAAGCGGAAAAAATATATACATAGAAATATATAGATAAAAATATGAATATATGTGGTCTTGAAGCGTCGGAGCGGACGGATTGTATCGTGATGTTTTTTCCAATTCGAATCGGAGCAATGACTTTGTACATTAAAGCGAGTGATATAAAGTGTAAGGAGAGCGAAGGAGAGAAGGAGACACTATTCGATTATTTCATAAATATAAGAAATTCCCGGTGTAAAAAAAAAAACGAGGGCGAGAAATTTAGGAGCGCGGTATACGATACCTCGATAGTGAAATACTTTTTTTTTTTGACAAAAGTAATGAAAAAAAAAGTCTTTGCCGAGATTCGATATCCGCACCGCGAATAAGAATCGTTTTGACGCGAATCGACTCTATACTATAAACACGTAATGTATAACGCACTATAATTTAAAGAAAAACAAAAAAAAAAAACAAAAAAAAAACAAAAATCGGTTACCCGAAGTAACCACATGTTCTCAAGAATAAATAAGACGACGAAGAATGATGATAATTATATAAAAAGAAGTGGTATCACATAAACGAGAAAAACAAAAAAAAAATAACAAAAAAATAAACAAAATATTGTTATTGTGAATGACACACAGAGGCACACATACACACACACAGACTTAAGATTGGACGGTTCGTGGATTAATGGGAATTTTTTCCTGTCATTAACACAACTGGCCCAAACGCATGCATAGTAGTCGGCTAGTGTACGTAAAAAATAAAGTTTCTGAAAAAAATTCTGAGCTTTTTGTACAGATTATTGCTTCACCATCATATTTCTCCTTGTTATTTACGGGGATCTCGTCTATTTTACAATTTTCTTAGTAATGCTATGGAATCTTAGATTAATATGGGGTAAAATAGCTTTCCCCTTGAATATTCGTAAAAATTTCTGAGCTGTTTATACAGATTATTGCTTCACCATTATATTCCTTATCGTCATTTACAGATATTCCTTTATTTCCCAATTTTCTTCATAATGCAATTGAATCCTAGGCTAACATTGCAATAGTTAGGGTTAAATAACTACCTGATTATTCGAAATTCGGCTAGTTTTCGTAAAAAATAAAGTTTCTGAAAAAAATGTTGAGCTGTTTGTAGAGATTATTGCTTCACAATTATATTCCTTATCATCATTTACAGATATTCCTTTATTTCCCAATTTTCTTCATAATGCAATTGAATTCTAGGCTAACATTGCAATAGTTAGGGTTAAATAACTACCTGATTATTCGAAATTCGGCTAGTTTTCGTAAAAAATAAAGTTTCTGAAAAAAATTCTGAGCTGTTTGTACAGATTATTTCTTCACCATTATATTTCTCCTTGTTATTTACGGGGATCTCGTCACTTTTACAATTTTCTTAGTAATACAATGGAATCCTAGATTAATATGGGGTAAAATAGGTTTCCCCTTGAATATTCGTTAAAAATTCTGAACTGTTTATACAGATTATTGTTTCACTATTACATTCCTGCTTGTTATTTATAAATATCTCTTCATTTTATAATTTCGTTAATAATGCAATTGAATTCGAAGCTAGCATTGCAAGAGTTGGCCAGATAGTTTTTTGTCCGATAATTCGAACGTCGGTATCTTCCCGACGTTTTGGAAATATCTATTGTAGGTAATTTACCGACTGCAGTGACTGCAGGTTTGTGAAACAATTTTCTACGCAACAACCAATTTCTCGATTCATTATAGACAAAATCGTATATTAATTATATTCTACAAAATGGTTAGACTGAAAAAAAGCATCTTTCTACATAATCAATCTTGATCAATCTTCCCGACGATTTGGGGAAATGTATCTGTTGTAAGTAACTTACCGACTGCAGGTTTCTGAGGGTATTTCAGAATCTCGAAGAAAAATAGTCTTGCGCCTTTACCGGCAGCGCCACATTCCGTATATATATATAATACGAATCATTGTCAACGAAACAAAGTGATAATTATGTATACAGATGTACAATGATAATGATATATACAGATATACAGTGATAATGATGATAATGATACAAATGTACGTGACAACGAAACGTAGTTACACATATAACCCAAATATTTTTGCACTAATAACGTGCAAAAAATGTTTCGTTGCTACATATATCTATATGAACAGTGCTAATGCTACCCACGGATATACATAACAACGAAATGTTGTTACGATGTTAGTACGCACTTTAACTAATTATTCACAATTACACTTTGGCTATTGTTATTGTTTACTTACCTTTGTCCTTTACTTGAGGCAATCTACTACTCGCGCCATCGTCCGCCCGAACACTTATATAGTTGCCTCAAAAACACGATAAAAATGCACTCCCGACGAATTTACCGAAACATTATCACAACTCACAACTTCACACAAGATCGACGACTTATTCCGTTTCGCGCACTCACAATGTCGATTCATCCGAAAAACATAAGTAACAAATAGTACTTTGCGATACCAGTGCGATGAAAAAATTTTCTGACGAGTGCAAATTTTGCAGCCCGAGCCCAAGGCAAGTGTTGTATTAATAAAAAATCAGAAAAAGTTTTCATCGCACGAGTTTCGTATACAAATTCACGCACGGAGTGGCATAAATAACGTTTATTGACGTAAACTAACACGAAAAACCGTTACAGACGTGGCTACACTGTTGCACAATTTCGCGGCTTCGAACGCGGGCGGTTCACACAATGGCCGCAATTGGAGATTGCGCGCGCAGCCAATGGGCCACAAGCGCCAAGTACGGTAGACGTAGCGGCCATTATTGTTATTATATTTTTCAAGTAATCTTTTTTTTCTCGTAATTGCATGTCGATGTTTCGAACGTGTTTATATGATTTTACTGAACGATCTATGCGATTTTTCTTTTATTCTAATAAATCTGTTGTATTCGATCCCATGTCCATATCCCATCCCACTTACCCGTATCCAGTTGATATGGAGAACTGCAACGGTTTTTTTTTCTTTCCAGGGTGCCGAGCCACGAAAATCCAAAAGAAATAGGAAACCGTGTGATTCTATTACTTTTGGACCCCAAAATTTCGGCACCCTTGAAAAAAGGCCATTACAGTTCCAGATAAGGACCGAAGGATTTTATGTCACCTCAACTTCAGGACAAAGGACATTTAGCAAATAACATTTTGGCGGATATTTGTATCCCTTTCGAACTTTTTTTTCGTAACGACAGAAAAATTGCAAATTGCGCTGCCAGAAACGGTACGTCTACCTAACTTGTTGCTTCTACTTACCTCAGACACCATTGAAACCCCGCGAAAAGTGTGCTTTCCGCCGAGCATGTTTACATGATGTGCAGATCGAAACTCCGCTTCTACTGCAGCATCTTTGTCTGTTATCCTAGCGAACCAATCATATTCACTTTTACATTATCATGAAACATGCACCACGTGACACACGAATGCAAGATAGATAGTCGCAATGTTCTAAACGCCGCCAGTCCGAACTTATTGTTATTTTAAACAGAAGCAATGTGTCACCGAACAGAGAATTAAGTGAAGCTTCTGGTGACGTATTTACTTTTTTATAAATTCTTACAGTTTCTCCATACTTTTGATTACAGTTTCCGTTACCGACCGAGTAACTTTCGCTTCGCGATGCCCCGCGCGCCACCTATGATTCCCACACTCAACTAGTTCGCGATTCTGCCGCGCGTTGCGCTCTGATCGACTCGTCGGTTTTGTTGTATCAATGTTTCTCGTGTCCACGAAAATAAACGCGTATATTTCTCACGTCGTGGAAAACATTATTCTTGCGAACAGAGGAAATATATGCCACTGAATAGAGAATTAAATTAAGCTTCTGCTGACGTCTTTACTTTTGTCCATACTTTCGATTAGAGTTTTCGTTACCGATCGAGTAACTTTCGCCTCGTATTACTCCTCGCGCCACCTATGATTCTCACAGCCAATTAGTTCGCGCTTCTGTCGCGCGCGGCGCTCCGATCGACTCACCGGTTTTGCTGTATCAATGTTTCTCGTCTCCACGAAAATAAACGCGTATATTTCTCACGTCGTGGAAAACATCACTCTCGCGAACAGAGGCAGTGCCTGACGTAAGAAGATGATGGGAAGATGGCGACGTATTTGAAAAGAACGTCAAAGTTGTTTGATCTTTCGGTGAGCCGCGCGTCCGCGGAGGTGAATCTTCGGGACTTGATATGCCCGGTGTGCAGGGGCATTCTCATCGAGCCTGTGACATTACCGTGCACCCACAACCTCTGCCTCGGTTGCCTCAAAGGCACCTTCGAACACAACAGCCTGAGCTGTCCTCTGTGCAGAGTTCGAGTCGGTTCTTGGCTACGTACGGCAACCAAATCCGAGACTCTCGTTAACAACGCACTTTGGGAATTAATACGAACGAGATTCCCGAAGGAAGTCGAGGGCAAGCACAACGGCGACGAGGGAGACATCGAGCTGGACTCTGGTGACAACATTTTCTCCCAATAATAAACAAACAAAACCTAACCTTACTTTTCTCTACTTCACCTATGTACACGGGAATTTGGTTTCTTTCTTACGGTCTCTTCACTTAGCCGAGTTATTTCATTTCAAAATATCTAATTTAAAAAAGGGGACAATGCTTTTGGGAAAATACATTTAGCGAGCATCTTTTGTTTTAGTCTGTGCGGGCTCCGATAGGAGGAAATATTTTGGCGGTTTGTTTTCACTGGGGAACCAATTATGGAAACTGGTTTTTTTTTGTTGACCTGCCGAATGTGATTTCTGTTGGCAGCGATTAAATGTAGAGTTATTCAAAGTTGGAGTATGAAATAATTTTTCAGAGTTTTGATAAGAGATTTTGTGGTCGGAGGTTTGTAATCTTTAAATTAATGAAAGGAATGTGTAGTTCTTTCGTAAAGTCAGTTGGAATCTTTAAATATACAACTGATGACTGATAAACCTTTTGATCTTTGTTTTTACATTATGTGTCAAGAATTTTTTAGATAACAATTAACAATTCACATTAGAGATAGAACGTTACATATTCAATGGTTGAAACATTTAAAATGTATTTAAAGATACATTAAAAAATGAACAATGTGATATGTAAGATTAGGCTTTGCAATAATGTTAAATTTATCACAATTAAACACAATTCCTACTATGCAAATGGTTTTGTTGCGATACCGAATGAGAATATTGATCAGCAGTTCAAATTAAAGTTGCCTTTAATAATTAGCATTCATTGCTCCATTCAGAAACAGTTTGTTATATATTGACGTCGCAATTATTATTTTGTAACTGTTATCTACAAATTTTATGACGAGATGTAAAACTAACAAATTGTTAGCTATATAATTTGTCTACAAGTAAAACTGAATATAAATTGTCTTGTAACAGTGGGGATACAAATTGAATGCAATGAAAAATATTCATTCTCTTTCATTGTATATCTCACAATTTTCTGTGGGGTTTTATTGAAATTTTGTTTTTCTTGAATTGAAAAATGTGAATGTTTTTTCATACTCCAAACTATTATTGCTACAAATGTATAATAATAATGATGCTAACATTTGTACCATAAGTTGTTTAAAATATATGTCTCTAAGTGAAATAAAACATCAAACAAGAACCTAGATGTGAAAATGAAATGGTATTTGCAACCATTTCTTCCTAATATACTAGCCTATGCCATTAGCAAGAAGGCCCAGAAATTTTTTGGAAAACCTGACTAAAGCTTTATTTTTCACTGAGTTCAATAAAAAATGAGAAAGACTGCCGCTTGAGGCAGTTTTTGTACTATTTATGAATACTATGCAAGTCTATTCTCAGTTTAGTCGGAAGGAAATAAATAATCAATTAATTTTTCTCATTGCATTAAAAATCCATTAAAAATCATTAAAACGACTGTCATATGACGTCTTGACGTAAAAATTAGACGCATTACCGCTGAATTACGTCGTTTACTGTAAGCAGTGAAAAATGAATTTCGTTAGACAAAAATTCATGCGACAAATTTAAATCGGAGCCCCGCCGACATTGCACATGGATCGCGCGTTCAGTGCTATCTGTTCTATCGGTGATTTGAAAGTATTATTCCTTACTGTGCCAATGAGACTTCATATTCTATCTTGTACTTTTAATGAACATCCAATGTTTTAATTAATTTGTCGTATTTTTCTCTCTGTGCCCATGAAGGTTTCACATCAAAGAAAGTAATACTCAGCGCAGCCGGCGAGATCCGCAGGGAATATGAGGTGCAACTTAAAATAGCAGAGGAGGAAATGCGCAGGCAGCGCGAAGCCGAGAGAATAGCGAACGAGGCGTTGATCAGAAAAATTCAGGCTGAGGAACAACAGCAATTGGCCCAATTAGCGCAGGACCAATTGATGGCGAAGAATTTGGCGAAGAAACAGTTACTCAGCAAGGAAAAGAGTGCCATGAAGTACTACGGAGAATGCGAGGTATTGAGTTCGACGAGTAACGATCAATCGAAAACGGAGCGCAAATTTACGTCCGCTAATAACGTGAGCTCGATTAATCCGCAAGACCCGAGTTTGCTTGTAGTGAAAAAGAACTTTCAAAGTGTCAAAGACGATGCGGATATTCAGAAATCGAATGTCTCGATGATCTCGAAAATCCGCAACGATAAATATGCCGGCGTTAAGGCGGGTTTGTCTAGTATTTACAAGGAGAGCGTAAACGACAAAGCGTATAGTCAAAAATCGTTGCCGATACACAATGCCGTTACAAGAACACTCAAACATCAGACAATAGCGAAATATTCGAACCCGGGAGGCTCGAATTTCATCGTAGAACCGAGTTGTTCGAATACGCAGATTTATGGATCTCGAAGCAAAGAAGAATTGCATGTTCCGAAGGACGTTTTGAGCAGCAAAAAGAAAAGTCTCGGGGTGGAAGTTTGCATGACCACGGGCGAAGATGACGAGAGAATCGGTAGTGCTGAGAGCGCGGGGAGCCATGACAGCATCAATCAGGAAATTCATCACTTCAAACCCATTAAACCGATGGCGAGAACCGAGTTGAAAATATCTTGGGGTAAGAACGCGTTCTTAACGCATTGAAGCACACATTTACTCGAAAAAATCGCGCTTAATTAATGTTTGTTGATGCCTATAAATAAAATTACTTATGCGAGCATTACTATTATTCACGGTCTTTCTAACAAGTCAAGAAACTGTAGTAGAAAAAGGTTGCATCGCACAGGGCTCACAGATTCTATACTTACTGTGTGGCCCACAAAAATCACCAGTCACTGGATATTTTTTTTGACAGAGTAAGAAAAAGGGATTTCACCGCTTTGCAAAGCGACAAGAATGACGAAACTGTGCATTGTGCCGAGTTGCAAAAGCGACGATAAAAATCTGCGTGTAAAAAACTATGGATTTTAGAGCCTAAATTTCGGAGGTTATTGCTCTAGCTTTTGCAAAAATTCAATTGGCAAATCAAAATTTTGTATGGAAACGGAATGGTCTTCAATGTTGTTAGATAAATAATTTGGTGAAGATCGGTAGGAGCGTTCGGTTTATAGAAGAATTAATATGTATTACTTTTACGACTGAAATTGCGCTGAAATTCAGTTTTTCACTTTTATTTAAAGTAAGAAAAATGAATCACACATACTGAAGAATATGACGTGTCTTTCAGATGGTCGACAGATAGATCCAAAACTCATCCGAGTTATACCAATTCTAAAACGTGTAACCAACGCAGTGCCGAAACCTCCATCGCCGACGCGTGTGAAGAGGATACTCGGTTGTTCATGGAGTGCTTTTAGAGGTACGTATCGTACTCCAAATTGGAATAGGACTCGGTATTCTTCGAATACTATTGTTCATATGATGGGAAAAGAGCTCGAATTACTGTATTAAAATGGACAGTGTTGATTTTTGTAAACTAGCAGCATCTTTATATTTTCAATGTATTTTCGAAGCTTCCAAGTTACATGCACAACTTTTTGAAAAGATACTAATTTTCGGATTTGCAGTTTTTCCCGGGTCGGAAACTCACTGAAATCACTGATTATAATTGTCTATTCAATTACAGTAGTCCTCACAAATAGAATAAATACTATCCGTAGGATAAAATGGATATAAGGAATATCATAGATTTACTTATATCCGCTGTACAATTATTATTATTATTATTATCATTTCGCGTATCAATCATAGAATCGATGTGTAATTTTGTGCCTTTTTCGAGAATAGTGGAAACGAAATCGCTGAAGTCAGCAAACGCAGTGAAACGCATACTGTCTTTTTGTACCAGGCCTTTAAAATTCGTCCATTGCTGAATTTTGTAATCGTAATGTAAGCTTTTGTTATTTCCAATGTCCATTGTAGGAAATGATCAACGATTTGAAAATTTATGGTGCTAAATTCATTAATATACGTTCGATTGCGAGTTTGCCACATTTTATACTCGTAGTTACGTCATATTTATAGTTTTTTTGATACAATTTTTACATTCTCTTTGATTTTTCAGGTAAAGCGAGACAAAATTTGGAGCTTTGTCAGACATCGACAATGCCGGACAGCGAAAACGACACGAATATCGCGTCAACCTCGTCGCTTCATTCTCACCAAATTACTGGTAAATTAATAAAATCTCAAGTGTCGGACACAGTTCGTAGGTTAGATCTTGCGCCTGATCTGTCCTTCGACACCAACAAAAACTACACTAAGAACATGAATCGAATTCTAAACGGCACTAAAGTCAGTAAGCGTCTGATAATGGACGAGACTCCGGAATTCGCGAAGGTCAGCAAACCCACCAAGACACAAGTCAACAAAAATGGTACGATTATGAAGAATAAACGACTGAAAAACTTGTGGAACGACAAGAAAACCGAGGTGACGGAAGAGCCCGAGTCGTCGAGCTCTTCACCGGAGAATTTTCAGGAGAAAATATTGCCTGAAAATTACGAAGACGATGGTACTATCGAAAACATTGCGGAAAGAATAAAGAGACGGAAGGTGAACCGAGAGAACGTTACGCTCGGAGAAACC
This sequence comes from Clistopyga incitator, assembly GCA_947507545.1. Taxonomy (NCBI): domain Eukaryota; kingdom Metazoa; phylum Arthropoda; class Insecta; order Hymenoptera; family Ichneumonidae; genus Clistopyga; species Clistopyga incitator. The sequence goes on along the minus strand of OX382180.1, from coordinate 8,161,134 downwards.
GAAGCCGAACCACTTCAGCGAACTACGAGAAGACGAGTACAGACCGCTAAACCGGAAGTCGAGGATTTCGACACGGCTGAAGAAAATCCCGCTCCTGTTATCACGAAACGCAAACGAAAGGTTGTGAAATCGACGTTAAGAACGAAACGTCAACGGATGAGCAGCACCGGAAGAACGGACGAGGGAAGTTCTTCCGACAAAGTCGACTCGTCGATCGAGTCGAACAACGAAAATGCGGAAAGGCGAAGAGGCAAAAGGACCACGAAAAATCAAGGAAAATCGGCCAAAGCGAAGCGTGCGAAAACGGCCCATAAAAACGTAAGACAAAACCAGTCGGAAGACGAAAGTTCAGCCGATGATACCGAGAGAGAAGCGAGAAATTCGCCGTCGCCGAAAAAGAATCTTTACGAGAAATCTAAAGACGACATCGACGAACAAATAATCAAGGAACAGCAGCGAATGGAACGCTTGATTATTCAGGAAAAAGAAGATTTTGAACTCGCGCTCAGACTTCAAGCGCAGTTAAACGACATGGATAGAATCGCTGGCCGCACGAGAGGTTCGAGAAGAGCGATGGAAAATAGAAACATCGCCGGTGAGATTAATAAAACTATGAGAATACACTCTAATTCACACACTGCCAATGATGGGAATACGGGTCAGAACAGTCACAGCAGTAAACAACGGCGAAGACCTCAAAAACAAGCGGTAAAATGAATAATAGCGTTTAGAAATGAAAGCTGGGGTTAAGATTGGAAAGAAAAGAAACATTTTTAAGGAGGATAAAGCGCTACTTCGACACATAATCGAAACAGTGGAAAATTTCTCGATTTTCCATTATTTTTTGTGTGTTTCATTGGCTTTCCTTAAAGATACAAGAAACATGTATCTTCAATTTCAACGGCTTAAATTATCTGTCGAATGAAAAACTACGTGTCGCCCTTCAGAATTAATTGAAAAAAAAAAAACAGGGCGTTCTCAGTTTTCATTCGATAAATTACTCGTGACCAGGAAATTCAGACTACATGTTTTTTCTTCCCGATCCAGCAAAGCGTCACAGTCTGGGATTATGCTCAATAAATTTCCGCAAATTTAGATCCTAAAGATAGTCGCAAACACCAGAGAAAGTTTTCAAATTTTTTAAATACTCATTAAAACCCAATCTCAACATGTATGTCATGCTATTGTAGAATTTGTGCTCTAAAACATGAAAACGAACCCACCAAATGTTGTAGATACGGTTTGCAAAATTTCCACTGTTTTGATTAGTGTGAAGTGCTCCAACCTCCTTAAGGCGACACGAAAATCTTCGTAACGATTTTCAAAATCATTATTTTCCAATTATCGAAAATATGATTGGGGAACTCAAGAGAAGACGTTCGTGTCGCCTTAATGCGAACCCTCCAACGCGGATGTTCCTATAAATGTTAACAAATAATAATGTGACAATTTGAAATATAAATCGCGTACATTATTGAAATGTATATTGAGGCAAAAGACGAGAAATACTTGCGTGACATAAAAACATGCGTACCTGGTTAATGTGAGGAAGGTGGGCCAGAAAATGGTATACATATATATTATTAACGTAATCAATTGTACTATGATATTTTTTATTTCGCGAATTACTTGTTCGATCAAACACGACGACGCTCGTTTGTGACAACGAAATTTGTAAACCGTTGTAATGAAATTTTTTTTTTTTTCTTCTTTTGCCGTGCACTTGCTCGCGCTTCCGTTGTTGTTTTACCTTCCCAGTGGCGGACTCAAAACAGAATATATTCTTACCAGTATTAGGATAATTGTAAATTTAATGTTGTAGCTGACATATGAATTGATCAACGGCGCTTTAAAGTCTTATTTATACGAATAACTCACTGTTTGCGACAAATTCGTAGCAATACATACATTTTTTTGGTCAATTCTCGGTGTAATTGAAGCACTTGGTCGATTTAAAATCAAAAAGGGTGCACGTGGAATCCTCGTTAGAAAAGCTCGTTTTTTATTTACGTTACAGGCCTCAAAATCAATTGCAATTGGACATTATTTTTGTGTTCTATCAACGCAATCAGAATTGTGAGACTTCAATACTTTATGAAACACTCGCGACATAAATAATTTAGTAATCGTAATCCATATAACGATATGTTTCTGCAGAAATATGTTCGATCTTTCTGATGATCGAATGAAAAATGCCCAACGGATTTTTACGAAAAAGCCTGGTGACATAGAAATTTATGATTCTCCATTAATCATCAATGAATTAAGAATACTTTCGTGTTTTTTTTTTCTTGAAATTTCATGGCAAATTTTATGACAAGTCCATTTCACGCAAGAACGTTTAAAAAATTAATCTTTAAATCTTTTCAATCATTGTTTCATTGAACAAATATCCGCGGCATCAACTATTCCATAATTATGTTCGCATAACGACCAACTGCAAGTTCTACAAAACATGTTCAACCTTTTGATCATTTGTTTGTTTTTTACACGGGTCAATAATATTTCGCAGTTATTCAAAAAATTTATTCTCAAGTTTACTAAAAATCCCATTTTTTGCATTAGCATAACGAATGTGAATATGTTTTGTCACTAATCCTGCAGATAATTGTGGCTCAATCATAATAATGTCATTCCGTTACTGACGAATATTGAATAAAAGAATCATAATAAAGCAGAATCATAATCAGGAAAAAGCTCACGACTCTGAACAGATCGAAATATTTTTGCAAATTTCGAGGATTCATTTCTCTCATCCATTTCATCAATTTTACAGATTTTTTACATCAATTTTTCGCAATGTTACAATAGAAGAAGTGGAATCGAGAGATTCGGTGCAATTTTTTCACTTTCACCCGTGCGATTTTGTCATTATGGAAGTGGTACAACATTCAATTTCCACCAAACTTCCATTATACATTAGCAATTCAATCGTGAATATTTTTAAGTTTACAAAATTAACCGATCATTTGTCCATCACAGGTTCAGCGACTGACGTTCACATGACAGCGTCAAAAATGATAGTTTTTATTATAGACGGCCATAATTTCGCAACTAAATAGATGTTTTGGTTATTCATTTGTCATGTGTGATGGTCAAATGATAGCCATTGAAATGATCGTCATTTTGCAGTCGAAAAATGGACTTTAAATTCACTGTCAGATTATGATCATTCGAGCGATCTGAAAAAGACGGTCATTTCGCATCATGAAACAAATAATTCGTTCGTTCGCAATTGCATTGCAAAGGAAAATCGTGACAAAAAGGTATCCCCACTTCTAGAAAAAAACGCAACGGGAAGAAGATGAAAAGAGCGTTGTATCGTCGAGCTTTGTTCTTCAAAACTTTACAGACTTTGTAAAATGTTTTCGGTACTTGCAACTCGTAGAATAATCAACTCGCATACGCTAGTTATCTGCCACATAGACTAATCGAAACCATCATAAGTAACGACGACGAGCATAAACCGTTCCTATCGGCAAACGCAAAACGAACTATGAACAAACTGCAGGATTTTTATGTACGCGTAGAATGGCAATGGCGCTTTTTTAGTTAACATATCCGTTTTACGTACGGATTCGCAATAGTAGAGGAATACCAATATTTTTTATGAACATTCTTGCATTGTTAGTCTTAGGAATGATCTTCGAAAAAATCCTGTTTCGTATAGTGAATTCAGCTATTGACTGAAAACTATAACGTGAATAGTCAGCAACGCGGCAAAAAAAAATGTCTGAAACTACGATATTTTTGTTCTCTCAATCGCCCTTAACATTATTGCTATCTGTTTAAGCTAATGTTCAGATTGATAATTTTCTACGGCATTTTCAGCCACATCGTCCCAATTTCATTTTTGTACAGAAACTCATTTACGTATTTCCTAAACTAATTACAGTATTTATCACTTTGAAGATGCAAAAGAAACAACATCTGTCTTTGCACGTACAATTGTGTATTCGTTTACAATTGTTTCCTTGCTGCCGTTCATATCATATTAATATGTTGCAATATTGTAAAATGAAAAGTGGAAAATCAGGCGAAAAATAATAATCGACGACTAGAGAATCTATTTTGAATAATGAATAATGATTTTTGAGTAATGTTCAAAATAACCTTATGCTATAGATTGTAACGATAAGTGTCGAACTAACCGAGGATGTCGACATCCACGAAATGATTTACAGTTTGTACAGTTTAGCCGCGAGGTCCTCGTGAGTTCTAATTAATGGGCCACGAGAGAGACTCGATTATTTTTTCACTTGGTCTTCGCCGCTATAATATCCGGACTTGAAACTCCTTGGAGTGTCTGTGACTTGATACCGTAGATCTTCGATTCGTTCAATTTACTTTTTTGTTCAACAATAGTAAAAAAAACGAAACGCGGTTCGAGCATAATTAAACAACAAAGTCGTAATCATCCCACTGCTTTTCAACTCTATTTATCAGCTCCATAAAAAAAATTTACATTATTTTTTGTACATTTTGTACAGTATATTCATTTAAAAAATGTATGACATTTTTTCGAAAAAAAAAAAAAAATTAAGAACTTTGTAGTAGAATTTCTTAGTAAATATGAATATCAATTTTTTTTCAATTTACAAGACACGGCATCAGATCAAAAATGCTGATATTCGTTTAAGAATATCCGGATAGCTTAGCTGTCATAGATATTTTCACAAAGTTAGTTAGATATTTTTCAAAGTGATTCATGAAATGAATTGAAAAAAAATAACAGTGAGTTGGAAAGTAATGGAATGGGAAACAACTCATAAATCCAGTGTGAGCAAAGGCGAAAATGTCATTTATTGTTGTTATGATTGATAAGTCCCTGTCTTGTATTATCTTCTAGGTACATATTATTTTGTATAAATAAATTAAGGATCTTTGCACTTTTGCAAAGGGTTAGATCACGAGCTTTCGTATTAGTTAGAGTTGCTAAACCTACGCTGAGTAACTAAACAAATTTCGAATAGAAAAAATGCGCCAAGACCGCATTGTTCATTTCGCCAAATTGAATTTTTAACCCTCACCTGTTAATCGTACTATACGCTAATGAAATTGTAAAAAAAAAATGCATGCATGAATATAAAAACGAAAACATATGAGAATTGTATAGATGATGATGAAGAAAAAAATATTTAGCGTTATAATGCAGATATGAGATATCGTCGAATATTATTGTATTAATAACGGAACAATAGTTTACGAAGTAAAAAAAAAAGTAGACCTAAATAAAGGTAAAAAAAGCGAGAAAAAAATCAGTAATAATAATGATAAACAAACAACAAAAACAAAAAAACAAGAAATAAAATAAAACGTAATGATAACACGTGAATAATCGAGTGCGGTGAGAAAGAGACGAAAGATTTTTAGTAAGAGACAGTTTTATACATAATGTTATACATAAATATATGATACGAATACATGAATGGTACATGGTGTGGCAAAAGTAACAGAAGCTCTCGAGGTATAGTTATATACGGATATCGAAGAATTAAACAAATAAATATCGAGAGTTCATAGTTCTTCCGTTACTTATTGATACACTCTGTATACGAGAATAAAATAAATAAAAATAATAAAATAATTTTTTAGTGGTATGTAATACCTCCGCCACATAGTATCCTTAAGATTCTTTCCATCCTAATGATTCGGCAATGGTAATAATCGGTAGGCAATTTGATTGAATTCGCAGAGGTTCTCATTTATTGCAAATAACAATTTGTATACAATTCGCATTCCAACGAAAATCAATGTACAAAAATATAGAGTGTGGATATTATTTGAAAAAATTTTAAGGACGAGAAATTTTAATTATCCTTGATTACACAAACAAAGTCAATTTCATGTGCTTCTAAGGCAATTTGTGATTTTTATCATTCATATTTTTTTTTGCTCCACAACTTTCACTCTAATAATTCCATACGGAAAAAATCTCTGAATTTTTTCCGATTTGTCAATTTTATCGTCTTACTCGAGGGCATCACTAAATTTTTATCGCAGGTATAAGATCTTTGAAAGTGAAGTTGTTCACGTTCGTTGATATGAGACACTGGAGACCAATAATTTTTTTAGCTTCATCTCGCCTGATTTTTCTAAGTCTCTTCTGAAATTCTCAAGCCCAGATTTTTTTGTGTACCTCGTGGGCCACCCAACACTAGATTTTATGAGTCTCACAAGAGCTTCTTATGTCCAGAGCGGGGGTGGGAATGGATTTACTGGAATACCTGGGCACGTAACGTACGAGATCGTAGTTAACCACGTATAAGATTTTCCACTGCTTATTAAATACTCGTAATGCTCTTAGACGTTACACGTAGACGCTGAGGGGGATAAGTGTTAAAAAAAGCTGCAAAGTAGAACTTTAAAGCTTTTTTTATTATCAAAGTTAAAATTTTGAAAAATCCAATACACATAACAAATGATTAAAAAACTGTGTACCTATCATTACCGAACAGCACTGATTTCATGTATCAAATTTGACTTCGTTATTTTATGTTTTGCTAATTTCAATGCAATAGCATATTTTTTTCTATATAATAACAGTTGTAATTCTGAGAAATTTGAAAAAATTGCAGATTATGACGAAACTATGAGCTAATTATCGTAAAACAGTACAGATTTCATGCATAAAATTTGAGTTCCTTATCTCGTGTTTTACTGAAGTTAGGGCAACGAGGTAAATTTTTCAGAAATTTAATAACTCTATAAAATCCAAACCGCTTTTTCCGATTTCGGTCAAATTCAATATCAAACAACATTCCGAGTGATTGCACTTATGAAGAATTATTTCGCAAAATATCGGCAATCTTACGAAAGCTAGAGCGTGCATATCCTTTTTTGAAAAAAATTCAAAAAGCCATAAAATAAAAATTTCTGCATAGATTTCGTAAAAAATTGCAACGGTCAAAGATGGGCTGTTGCTTCACTTGCGTGCCAAATTTTAGCTCAATCGGTTGAACGGTTCTTGAGAAATACACATACACACATTTTTTTCTAAATCACTCTTCTCGATGATTTGGAAAATTCGAAAAAAAAAATTCCATGAAAACAAAGCTTCCTCTATGATAAAGCAAAAACGTATAGAAAAACAGAAAATAAATGGTTCAGCGAGAAAAAAAAGTATGACAAGGTAGTGGATTATTATACCATAGTCATCTTATAAGTTCAACAGCCCGAACTGGTAAGAAGCCCATTAAGTGCGTCCGTATCATTGCACCACTAGGTAAGAGGGTCAAGAACATCGTGAATCGTAATAATCATTGCTCTTGTGGCTTCCTACTCCCAAACAGAGAAAAAAAATTGAAACACTCTGGAATTTAATTTTGCTGCATTTCGACCTAGGAAACACTGAGAAAAAAATCTTTCAACTAATTAAATCAGCTGACACCCTCGTTCAAACGAACTTTTCGTTAGAGAGGTCCCAATGATTAGTTTCTTCAATAATTATTGCATTATTGTGGTCTATAATATATTTGGGATAATAAAAACATTTGTTACACCAACTAAACATTTATTTTAACGAGCGTGCATGCTGATTCAGTTAATTCAAAGGTTTTTTTATTTTTCACTGAAGTTTAAAAGTGTATCATTGACAATTTTTTTATCGAAAGCGTGATCTGTTATAAAAAAGAAAAAAAAAACATTATTCATAGTTCTAAGATTATTGATTGCAGTTAATAATAATGTTAACATCCTGTTTAAAAATCAGCAAAAAATCAAATAATTACCATATCTATGGAAATAAAAAGAATAAAAAATTATTTGTTATATTAGCATCATCTGGACGTTATGCAGGTGATGCTAATATAACAATGTATACATAACAATCAATAATCCTGAAATGAGGAGGTGAATGGCGTAGAGCAAGATCTTGAAGTTGCGTTATCATAGATATATTGAAGCTTTCTATGTTTAATAATCGCGCGGTTCAGTTTGTATATGCACTTTGGTGCGGTAATCGCACGTTATGACGAGGAGTCGTATTGGCTAACAATTATGGTTCGTTACATATTAATCTATTAATATTATACGCAGTGATGTGTATGCACTCGGCTAAAACGATGGTCCTTTCAGATTAAGTACCCAAAATAGAAAATGTTTTATGTTAATGTTTTAACGAGGTATATTATTATTACAAGCTTGAACGAGTGAATGCGAGCTTTTATAAGTTCAAGTTTCAATCGCACGAAAAGTAAGTCAATATTTTTATATTTATTGGAGCAAAATTAGGAAAAAACCGCGGGAGCCGGAATTTTTATTATAGGCATCTGTAAATAAATCTTTCTTTATGAGGCAGATAGAATAAGACATCGAGTACTAAAATTTCTTCACCGGTTTGATCTGAAAGCTACAATTAAAAAATCTTACTTTTTTATCTCACACAATTTTGGTACACGGTATGTCTCTAAAAAATTGCAAAATCGTACTGCTTGATATGTACTAGATCAGGTTTAAACGAAAGAATTTTTGAAAAAATATGGATTTAGAGAATATTTTTTGCAAAAATATTTTAGATATCAAGATTTTTTAATTTTTTATTAGATCCTGGGAAAATAGTGATGGCATTAGGTAATTGTTAACTCGACGAAAAAATTTGTTAAGCTAACAATGTTTTTAGTTACCCCAGCAAATAAGATAATCCCTATTTTAGCAAAAAATTCGCTGACCTACTAAAATGATTTTTTTCCGTGAATCTTCAATACATTTATTGTCCCTACAATTTTTAAAAAATTCTTTTAAGCATCTTTGCCCATTTTTTAAATTCTATATGCGGCAAAAATACAAATAAAAAAATGTCCATATTTAGGTCGATTAAGAAATTAGTGATAGATTATGAAATTTGTTTAACTTGCAGTCAAACGACTCTACAAGACCCGAAGAAAGTGCAGTAAAGTGATTGCTCGTAATGTTATTTTTACACCACATGTAAAATATTTTAGATATTTACATGTTTAGATTTTTATTATTTATTTTATTAAGCTAACAATTTCTTAGTTCCACCTACGAAACAAGATAATCCCTATTTTAGCAAAAAATTCGCTGACCTACTAAAATAATTTTTTACGTGAATCATCAATACATTTATTGTCCCTACAATTTTTAAAAAATTCTTTTAAGCATCTTTGCCCATTTTTTAAATTCTATATGCGGCAAAAATACAAATAAAAAAATGTCCATATTTAGGTCGATTAAGAAATTAGTGATAGATTATGAAATTTGTTTAACTTGCAGTCAAACGGCTCTACAAGACCCGAAGAAAGTGCGGCGAAGTGATTGCTCGCAATGTTGTTCTTACACCACATTTAAAGCCCCACTTGTGTGAGTTTAGCGTAGGTACGAGTAGGAGAATGGCAATGTACCACGGCGACTGCAACGTGACTTGTTAATCACGTGACCAACGTGACCAATCGCGCCGGTCTCAGAGTCCGTGGTCACGTTGCACTCGGCGTGGTTCACCTTCCCTTCCTCGCCTCTCAGCCTCCGATGGTTCCTACTACTGCCGATCTATCCTCGAGTTACCACTTGCCAATGTGTATTGCCTCGCCAATTGACAGTTTTGCCTGAGCTTCTCCTTCTCGTGGTCACTTCATCAAGTAATTCATCGACTGCCATTAATTAGTTTAACGCTATAACAACAAAGTCGATGAGCCGTTTACAAAATCTTCATCACCACGGATAACATTTGTTATTAATAATTATTTGAACAATAATTACAGTGTTGACGACATTGCATTAAATACGACGACATATTGTGAAGAAAAAGTGAATTTGACTATTCGTGCCCTTTTTTTTTTTTTAATTCCACTAAACGGTGCATTGTTAAAATATTGTTGTTTTCGATGCTGAAGAGTTTGCAAGTGATGTAGATAAAATTTTTATTTTCATATATTATATTTTCAGGAAAATTAAATAATCGCCAAGTCATTGGTGCGATGCAAAAAATGTGGTTTTCCTTGTACTTTGTTTTCGATGATCTGGAAAGTCATATTATTAACTCGTGCACGTAATTTCGGAGTGCACTTCATTGTGAAGTACCTAAACTCAGTCTGCATATTGGTGCAGGTCACGGAGGCTTCTAAATCCGCTTAGAATGAGCGCAGTGCCTCGAAGAGAATCTCAGTAGAAAGGGTAAGTCGAGATCAGACGGGCGTATTTGCTGATCGAACCGTTTTGCTTGCATGCAATTTATGCGTATTTGTTATTTACTGTAAAATGATTTGACAATTGCAGTTACAATATTTAAAAAATTGTGTTTACATGAGAACTTGAATAATTATTATTCCCAGGGAAATTAAACAATAATTATGATCTCCTCAAATGTAAACACAATGTTAGTGTATTTTGCAGATCTGACACGAATTTATAAACACAAAATGATAAATACTTGGAAATAACATTTATTTATTCATTATAAATTGTTATTTTTATTATATGAAGCATAAAAAAGCAGTTTCAGAATGAATATCTATGTACCATTTACTGTGTAGAGTGTAATCAAATTTTGATTTGTACTTCAAAACTTAATTTCTCTTTAAGCAAAAAGTGAAGATTAGAACTATGGTTTTAATATGAACAGGAAATACCCATTCAACATTTTGAGCTCCCTACAAATGTGTTAGAATAGTAAAATTGCTCGTCATTTAAATAATTTAAATAATTAAATCTTTAATTAATCGTTTGATTAGATAATTTAGTCATTGTACTTGCACTGCAAAAAAAGACTAAAATTTTTTCGTGAACTTGTCATGTGAATTTAATGTAGAATTGTTATATAAAATTAAAGTACATTCTCAATGAAATTAAATAAAATTTTAAACAATAAAGTATTGTCACAGTTAAGTTAAAGCTAATTATTATGATTACTGCACGAAAAATAAACTTGTATAATAAATTTAGCATACCAGTTTATGAATAAAAACTTTGAGTACATGTACATTAAATTTTAAATAGATTTTTTTCTTAGTGTATGGGAAATGACTAAATTTTGATAATTAATATCATAGCAATAGGGTAGATACATGTCCTTTCAAAATCTTTCAAATTTGAAATGCAATATGAAAAAAAAATTATAGCCAACATTTTCAAAATCGCTTTCATAATTAATACCATTAATAAATAATGCACCGATGAATCGTTTTAAGCTGCAACCTTCATTCGCAAATATTTTTAGCAGTCCACGTGTCCGGTTGTAATTCACTTTTAATGGGTGCCTTTTATAGCTTGTAAATTGCGCGGAAAGCTGAAATTTCATTGCCGCCTGTTGACATGGGATACGGAAATACTCGTTTGCTTTTTTAAATACCCACGTTTCACTTCCGACCGCCCGTCGATCAAAAAATGGGAGTTACGTGTTAACTGGTGAATCCGAAAGTCAATAAAGGGGTTATTAGATATGTTTCCGTACAATAAATTGTTTATCTCTCGGGATAAAAGTGTTTTTCAATAAAATTACATTAAAAACGGTGGAAGACAAATAATTTGACAAGAATACAAAAATTCCTGACTGTAAAAGCTAGTTTCATTTATAAACAAATTTGGCAAACGAAAAATAATAAAATAATTAATATTCGCATATTATAGTCGAGGGCCCCTGACAAACTGAAATCTTGTCTATAATAATCGAATAATTACTATTTCGATACTCTTGTTTACCCAATTTGTTTAAAAATTCACCTACCTATTTTACCTCTGGGATGTTTATTAATTCTTGCAGAATTATTTTTGTTCTGTAATTGAACCAAAAGTGTCTTTGACAAGCGTAAGGACATTTAAAAAAATGGATTTACGACGATTTCATGGAAACCAAAAAGAAAGCTTAATCCATAAATGTTTATTTCATAATGTAACGAGTTAACAACTCCGATTACAACTTGGCCGGGAAGGCAGCAGTGCAAAACTCACTTTGACAAGAAATCACAGTACATCATACTTTTAAAGTAATTATTGCTTCAGCGTCTCTGGAGAATTTGGGAACCGAACGTAGTACAACCCGGAAGTAGCTTCTGCATTGGGGCAAATCGAACAAGTCACCATTGAGAAAGTTTGAAAGTTGCGGGGGATCTGATTGGCAGCATTTTGGGGGAATCTTGAAGAGATGAGCCGTATTCTTCTGACAAAAAGTCAAGTCGCGTCTTACCCCAAAAACAAGGGAAGTTAGGGAAAGATGCTGGCGAAGTCTTCGAGGCGTGCATGTGCTGTCGCGCATATATTGTCGCGTGGCGACTCCAATATTTTTGCCCTTGCTAATATCGTCTTATCGAATCGAACTAACGTCAACATTTATCCCATCAATTTGATTATCCGACTACACGTGTTATTGATACTAATTTGACGTTAAAGACCAAAAGAAATAACTGTAGGTATACCTAATGTCAGATGTCACTTTTCACATGGTTTGAAATGCGACATAAACTGGGTTTCAAACTTTGTTATTATTATTGATTCATTTCACCACGGTGATGCTCTACTTAAGCAAAATTCTATCGCGCTGCAAAAATGTCACGAACCACATTCGCAGTGGTAATTCACAATTAAAAATGCAAGTAAATTTAATATACAAAATGAGTGCGCGTCAAAATAACAAATGGCTAAAATAGTGAATTTGGAAATAACGAGCGTCTCAATTGAGAATGACCATCATTATGAATCAAATATAATGTCATATGGTCATATGATATCAAACATTTTTTTAGCTATTCGCTATTTTAATAGCAATTTATTAAGATGAAAGTGATAATAGTGAATGTATAAAATAGGGAATTTCAAAATAAGGAGTGTCCGAATTTAGAATGGCCATCATTATGAAATTCGTTATTTTAGCCTTTAGCGTTACCGATTGCATTCTAATAAGATCGTGATCAAAATAGCGAATTAAAATATAATAAACGTGTGATTTTGATAATTCGCTATCTTGAACCTTACCCGGAATTATGTAGCAAATCGTAGAACATCAACGATATTTGAAATTCCGGTGCCAGATCAGTAATATTAGCAGTTGTACGACTATAGCCATAAAATTTATTTTCGGCTTTCTCTCGCGTTGTCGAGAAAAGAGGACGAGATTGTCGCGTGAGAAGAGAACGGAAACTGTAACAGGATTGTAAACGTCCCGTGTAAACGATGAACTATCATGTATAGCGAATCCAGGCCCGTTATGCAATTTCCGATAATAGTCATCCTTCCCCCCCTCCCTCCACCTTCCCTTATACTCGACGGCACGCAGTTTATATCCTCCTCACAGCGGCCAAAGATGAGCTTTCATTGCACTGAGAGAGGAAATACGCGACAATGTCTGACGGAAGTATAAAGCCGGTGGTATAACAGCGAACGTTGTGAGAAAGCCACTTAAACGACATGAACCCCCGGGCGTATTCCACGTGCATTATTAATTGAACTAGGAACCCCTCTCTCATGAGACACATCACCATTTCTGGTGGAATGGATTGCAAATTGCAAGAGGCGCGTTAAACAAACGATCGTTTGATTCAGTCATGTCAGTCAGAAACTGCATCCTGTACAACGCACGGATTGATAAAAGTCGAAAAAGTCCACTGACACTTTCTTTTGTACGAGAAAATTATAAGGGATTTTATTTATGAGCATTTTTTTTTTTTTTTTTTCAATAATAGTGCATTATTAATTGAACTAGGAGCCCCTCTCATGAGACCAATCAACATTTCTGGTGGAATGGATTGTAAATTGCAAAAGGCGCTTTAAACAAACGATGGTTTGATTCAGTCATGTCAGTCATAAAATCGTATACAATGCACGGATTAATAGAAGTCGAAAAAGTCCATCGACACTTTCTTTTGTACGACGAAATTATAAGGGATTTTATTATGAGCGTTTTTTTCTTGTTAAAAAATAATAGTGCTGAACTTGTGTAAATATAAATATCTCCACGCGCTGGTTTCTTTAATTTATTGTAAAGTGAAATTATAAAATAGTTATACACATAAAAAGAAATTTATTCATTTGGACAAAAGGAATCCACATTTAGAGGCAGCGATATAACATTCACAAATAGATGTTGAGGCTACAGGAAAGCTCAGGACAGTCAGGAGGGTGAAACAAGAGTCTGTTCATTTTGCAGAATTCGGTGCTCGCTTCCTGGACACACAACAGCTCACGAGCATTGGCACGTTCTTATACGCGTGACACGCCACGATTTAGCTTGTCTTCCTTCCATAATTGCCCTTACTCTTCCAATTTCTCACCCTCTTTTACTCTTGCACGCTTTCAACCAATACAAAGGATTTTCCTTTTGACCCTTTTACCGTTTCCGGAATAAAGGGAATGCAGCCTGATGATTATCGTTGTTGACATGCGGCCGGTACATTCTTTCATTCCGATAATGATTTCAAGCATGCTAATGCCGATATGTTTCAATTGTAGTTCTTTCTTATTCTTATTATTACTTCAACTCATTTTGTTGTTTGTTTTATGACTCTACCGCGGAAATGGCTTCGAGTTTTGAGGAGTCAGAAGCTCAGGCTACTTCTGCCATACGTCCGCATATTCTCTCAAAATTTCATTTCTATCTGCCGAGGAGTTTAGAAGGAAATAGCTTTCAAAATTTTGAGGTGCGGAGCTGTCTCGCTTTTAACCTCACTCTTTCATTTTCCGGTTCTCCCGAACAAACGGCTTTGAATTCCAAGGAGCCAGTAGCTCAGTGCATTTCTGCCACGCTCCTGCACATTCTCTCAAAATCGGAACTCTATCCGCTAAGTAGTAAATAAAAAAATAGCTTTTAAATTTTTGAGGTGGGGAACTATCTCGCTTCTAACCTCACTCTTTCGTTTTTCGGTTCTCCCGGACGAACGGCTATGAACTTCAAAGAGCCAAAAGCTCAGCCTATTTCTGTCATGCTTCCGCACATTTTCTCGAAATTGGAGCTTTATCCGCTAAGGAGGAAAAAAAAAAGGTTTCAAAATGTTGAAGTGAGATGCAGAAGTGCCACTCCCTCTTCATGTATTTTTTCGCAATGCAACCACGCATTTAATCTTATATCGATTCTTGCTTTTCGATAGTTTTCCTCTTTGAATTAGACTCAATTCTACTCTAAAAAAAATAAACTTTATTTCCTTCAACTTTACAGTTCAACTTTAGCCTCACATTTCACCTACCATTTCTATTAAACTTTCTTGGTAATTGAGCGTTGTAAAGAATGAGTTTAGAGTTTTCATTGTGTCAAGTCTTAGAACCGAGGGCAAACTGTATACTCCATATTGTACATGTACGACTAATGGGAAAAGAAAATGTTCATAAATGTGAGAATGACCAACATAATAAAGCTTCCCGCTGCGAACAACCTACAGCGCTTCTCTTGTACTCCCAGGCAAGCTATATGCTAATTCACGCGGCAACGGAAGTGGCGAGGCGAATGGGATGCATTAATTTTCCGCGCATGCCGCGTCTACCCCGTGAAGCTCCAACAGTAAAGCATGTGCACGCAATCCTGCGGTTTTGCACATAGCCCTTTGCTATGTATTTATCTAGACAACGTGATATAATAAGTTGAAAATGCGTGTCAACGCAAACATCTTCACCCGGAAAAATAGAGTCTATGCTTCAACGCGTTATCATTTTTTTCTTCAAAACCCCCTTTTTTTAGACGAGCATGAATAAATTACCTAATGTCCCAAAAACTAATTAATGCTCATGATAATTCTCATCGAATTTATAGTCTCGAGTTCCTACTTAACTTGAAATTTAAATGATACCTGTAACTAACTTTTTTCCCTTAGTTCCCTTAGCTTCATCTTTCATCTACTTCTTTGTAAAATTGTTCTTGAAATTTGAAACATTAATATCGGGACATTTTGTAAAAATGACTATTTTTGTGGCGGAAAAACTATTTTTGACAATTTTCTTTACGATTCAGTCTGTAAATGTGATTTTCCGCCTGTGATCATTAATATAATCAAATTTGTCGCATACAATAATTCTCCTTATCAGAAAAAATTGTAATTCATGCTCGAAACGCGTGAGGTAGATATTTACCCCGTTATAAGTCAGAAAAAACCACACACATGACTTACAGCCTTAAGGATCGCCACATCAAATTTTCAAAGAAAAAAAACATGTTCATGAAAGCAAATCATTTTCTATAACCAAGCCAAACTAATACTGAAGCCCTCCTTTAAGTTTATTAATAATATTCTAATCACAGTTGTATTTTTAAAAAAATTGTTAATTATTTTTTTACAGATTCAAGGCCAAACGTGTGATGATGTGGATTTTCAAAAATCTTAAACTAGCCTACAAGCAAAAAAATCCGTCTACTTTGTTTATGCTTCTGTAGCTATATTCGAAAGTGATAATAAGGACACGATTGAAAAAATAAAAATAAAAATTATATATAATTAGTAAATCGGTTAAAAAAAAAAAAAACCGAACATGCGGTACTCGTCACGTGGCTGATCACTGAGGCTCACGATGACGGGCAGCCGACACGGCCAACGAGGCCCGAGTGTATCAGAGCGAAATGGCCTTCCCGGACCTTCCGGCAAGCACACGGTCCACTGGTTTCGTAAAGGGCTGCGACTCCACGATAATCCTTCCCTAAGGGAGAGTCTCCTAGATGCAACTACCTTCAGATGCGTCTTCGTCATTGATCCTTGGTCCGCGGGCAGCAAAAGCGTAGGAATCAACAAATGGAGGTGAGGATTCACAACATGATCGAGATTCTCATTTCTCAGATTCCACTCGTTTTTTAATTAACGAAATTCGCAATGGAAATATTTTCATAATTATAGCCTCGTAATAATGAATTTCGGAAAATGATTATTTGTAAAATTGGACGAATTTTTTCGGGACAAAAAATAATCCTCCATTTTTATAAATTTGCTTTACGTGCAGAAAGTTACAGAAATTAAAAAAAAATAAGGGGAATTTTGTCTAAAGTTTCCTTTTTTTGTAATAACAGTTTTTCGCAGAGGAAATCTTTTTTTCGAGAATAGAGAAAATTCCTTCGGATTTGTACGTCAGATTACTCAAAATAATTTAAAATTATTGAGAAAAGTGATTCCGAAAAATTGGTCGTCTGTATGTATACATTTTTGAAAAATTGTACCACCTTTCCCATTTTTATAAGGTTGCATACTTCTCACAAAAGCCTTTCTAAAAATATGAAAGCGCAAACCCGTCAGGATCACAGTGTCTGACCATGGTCAATGAAACCACTAACAAAATTGACCACAATGGACTTTGTGGACGCACGAAATTTTTATGAAAGTAATAAGTTAATAAAAAAAAATTACGAATTTTCGAAAAGCTTTGACACTTTAGTCAGAATTATAAGTATTAAGTCAATTTAATATTTAAGTTGAAACGATGATTGAAGCTTCAATAGCTATTGAAATTAAATATGAGATGTGTCCATTTTTGACATCTGCAATTTTTTTCAGGTTTTTATTACAATGCCTGGAAGACCTGGACGCCTCGTTGCGAAAGCTCAACTCCCGACTGTTCGTTATAAGGGGTCAACCTGCGGATGCCCTGCCAAAACTCTTCAGGGAATGGGGCACGACGAATTTGACCTTCGAGGAAGATCCTGAACCCTTCGGTCGAGCCCGAGACGTGAACATTGGGGCGCTGTGCAAGGAACTCGGAATTTCGGTGGATCAGAAGGTTTCGCACACTCTTTATAAGTTAGACGAGTAAGTTTAAGCAATGACGTCGATTTTTCCATGAAATAGTAGTTTACGATACTAGTGCGATAAATTTTTTCTGATCACTTAAGAAACCATTGATCACACGAGTGTCGCATAAAATTTTATTTAACAGAGTGTGAAAATGGGGATTTATGTACGCAAAGCGTGCGTAAAACCGCGTTTCTCGTACCGAGTAAAATAAATATATTATTATTATTGTTACAGCTAAAATCTAATAAAAAATCTCTAGAAGATATTTAGCTAAATAGTGCACAATATCGAATCAATGACACAATTTTTTTCAATATATTCATTCTACGTTCTGTTATGAGTTGAAGCATAATGTATTTTCAAAGATACGGATGTACGAAAGCGGGAGATACTCTATTCAAATATTCGCCGTCAATTTTTTTTTTTTGTTCAATCGATAAATCGCAAATCTCCGTAATCTTCAGCAGAAAAGATTCGAAATGCTTGATACACAGAGAGGATGTATGTACTTCACATGGTGCACCTGGGCTTGGTACGGATGCTGTGAGATGAGATTAAGAGATTCCCCGAGATAAATGTGGATAAAGAGTCTTGAATTACAACTAGGTGCATCGAGCCGATTTTCTTCCTTTTCTTCTCTTCGTGTACTTCCCCTCGCATTTTCCTGATCCTGTTGCTACGTTTGCGTATAAAATGGTACAGGATGTCTTATAAGTTGCTTGTCAAAATGACAGTCAGTAGCGTTTTGCATGAAAAATCTTGAAATATTTCAGCATCGTCAATAATTATTTAAAATTCGATGCTAAATAACATTGCAAAAAATGAAAAAATTCCATCCTCCTGCCGTTGAATGTATTAACAATAATTACCGCTGCTTTTTACTCAATGATAAATCTATAAATTTAATTCAGAAGCGCCTCGATTAAGTAAAAAAAAATTAAATTCTCCATGCAAAATTAGTAAAAACTATACTTTCGGTGTTTATTTTTTATTTTGTTGACCATTAAAAAATATAATGATAAAATGGATTGAGATTTATTGGGCTTTCAATGATAAAGACAATTGCTTTATGTTTTCTGTTTGTTTAATGTCGTAGTTTTTAAAATATGTATCACCCTCTACGTCTTCATATTTCCGGCGATTTTGTATTCAATGCGCAGAACGAAAGGCACTGTTATCTAGAAAGTGAGAGAGGAGAGAAAAAAAACGATGCATTGCCTGGAAAGGCTTCGTTTTTCATATGATTTATTCGCCATGATGTGCAAATAGCGAATAAAGATTTTTATTTATTTTTCTTTGGTCCGATGCTCAGAATTGGCATATATTTTTAGCATCCTCGAGAAGAACGGCGGAAAAGCTCCGTGGACCTATCACCAGTTCCAGAATGTTGTGGCTAGCATGGAACCACCCCAGCATCCGGCACAAACTGTCACTGCAACTTGCATAGGAGATGCATACACACCTCTGCGAGATGACCACGACGACGTCTACGGGGTTCCAACACTCGAGGAACTCGGTGCGATTTTTCCCTTATTACACTGTAAAAAAATTTTTTATGAGATTTACATGGGATCCTATGTACAAAGTTCGGATGCATGTGAGAAATTCGATACAAATTCGACCAGCGTCCAACCCTCAACTTCCCAAATATGGTTCACACAAAAATGCATCCTGTATTTTTCTCAGATTCTTCGTAGTTTTTTTATTAATAAATATTTAAAGCTAAACAAAAAAAAACGCCATTTTTTGAAACAGTGACATTTTTTCGAATCACAATCTTCAAAAGAGTCTCCCGATTGAAAAATATGTATTTTCAACTTTTTTACGTGCATGTATTTGTAATAATGAAAAATATTATAAAATAGAAAAAGGGGTGAAAAAAATTATTTCTCCACTTTAGCTCGCGGACAAATTTTTTTTTTATTTGGCAAATATTTAAAAAATTGCGGCTTTTAGCTTTGGATGTTTGTGGTTACAAAAAATAAGTTGACAAAAAAATCTGTAAAAAATTCTGCGTGCATTATTTATGTAGAAGCATAAATAGTCGGCCATTTGTCGAATTCTTCTTGGTTGCAACTTGTAGAAATGACGGCTTGCCAAATATTCTTCAGCATTGTTGGATTGTTTGACAGAATAGATTCATTTTTTGCAACAGTTACGCATTTTTTTAGAACGAGAAGTCGATTACAGGTGATTCTGTGTGCGACAGGTTTCGACACTGATGGACTGCAACCAGCGGTGTGGGTGGGCGGGGAGAGTGAAGCCCTAGCTCGTCTGGAACGTCATCTCGAGAGGAAGGCATGGGTCGCGAGCTTCGGGAGACCAAAAATGACGCCCCAATCGTTACTCCCAAGTCAGACGAGTCTATCTCCGTACCTACGCTTTGGCTGCCTCAGCACAAGACTCTTTTACTACCAGCTACGAGACCTGTACAAAAAAGTAACGAAAAAAATGACAACCCATACTTTACTGTTTCGTGACATTCTTTCGCATAGAGCAAAATGTTTTGCTGCTAGAGGCAACGAGCAAGGATTACTGTAATCTAAAAATTCACTTTTTTAAGACGACCAACTAACAAGCCAATCAATTCTTCGGCATGAACATTGATTAGGTTCTAATTATTGGTCGGATATAGCGGATCAATCGTAACGATTCACTGGTTGTCTCAAACAATTCAATTTTTTGGAGAAATTTTTATGGTATCTCGCGTAAAAATAAGTAAGTCAAATTGTGATCATAAGTTGACCCAAACAAGGGCCATTTTTTGAACACCGTAGGACGAAAAACCTTAGAAAAGTTCATGGTGATTTTGAGGTCGATTTGGTATCTAGTTTTTTTTTTTTTTACTAATTTGAGCGAAATTTTTGACTAAGTATTTGGAGCTTTTAATCTGATAACGCTTAAAATAGTAAAATCGTAAGATTTTTGATTCATCACGAAGTCTTCTCTAAAAATGTTAGAATCAGCTCACAAAATCATTTTGTAAATTTCTGAGATATTTCGTCAAGACCCATCTCAAAAATGACACTTTTTGCCAGAAGATTTGAAGATTTGTGATCTCAATTCCACATAATTAGTGTTACGTGGTTAGATGATTAAAATTTCACAGTCTCGCATGGACATCTGCATATTTCTGATCCTAAAACGAAAAACAAAGCTTCCTCTATGAAAAATCTAGAATTAAAAAGAATAAGCGTCTTGGAAAGAAAGTTTCCTTTACGAGGGAGCAAAAAGTGTCGAATTAACAAAACAGGTTGATTACTTTTTAAAAGTGGTACATATTATTTTTTAACTCTGTGGACAACGTTGCAATTAATCAATCGCTTGAATCAACTACTTTTACGGCTCATTGTACGTTATAAACGCATTATATACTTTCTCTCACTTAATGATGATGTTATTTCTCCTCGTTTCAGATTAAGAAAGCTAGCCCACCCCTTTCGCTGCACGGTCAGCTACTTTGGCGTGAATTCTTCTACTGCGCTGCAACGAAGAATCCAAACTTCGATAGAATGCAAGGAAATCCCATTTGTCTCCAGATCCCGTGGGACAAGAACAGCGAAGCACTCACCAAATGGGCTAACGTGAGTGTCCGTACTAATATTGTTTCCAATTAATGTGATAATTGGATCAAATCGTCTGCACGTCTGCACTGCCCCATATTTATCTGACGGATTCGAGATAAATATTAGAAAATTCTTCCAAGACAAATATAGTGCTGGATCAATACGTATCGTCGAATATTTATCATTGCTAAATTCAGCGAAATAAAAAACTTGCACGACGCATCCACAGAATAAGCTGACCATAAGTTTTTCAGCGGATCTATTCTCGAGTTTGTTCAGGCGATTTTCGTACCCGAATTACCGGTTGCTTATACGAATAACCACGATTTTTTTATTTTCTATCACTCCAATCAATGAAATCTCCGAAAACAAATGTTATCACTTTTTTTCTCGTATACGTATTTAATTAGAAAATATAAATAGAATGGAATAAAAAAGGAAAACATGACATCTGATTTATAAGACAACAATCAGATAATAAAGTGACGATCACGTATCGGCAAATTTGGTGGCAATCAATTGTGTTCATGCGAAGTCGATTTACTCGTGAGACACTCGGAAGCAGACCAATTTCGTCTTTCATTAATTTGACAGATTTTTCAGAATTGTGGGATCAAGAATGAAAAATCTATAGCACAGTATAGATCGTGGTTCCCTTAAGCCTGGTAATTAAAAGTAAATAAATAAATAATCGGTATTGTTGCGTCAATTTTTGCATAGAGAATTTTATATGATTCGAATAATTAATTAATTTAATGACCTTAAAAACACTCCAGATTGGGATAATCAAACGATTGTAACTGTTTAACGGTTGAACAATAAAAAAATCCAGAATTGATTTATAAAATACATTTCGATAAATGTAATTCGATCGTCATAATCGGAATGATATTACGTATATTATTCTTCACAATTGATGGTAACTTGACATTTGGATTTAATGGTTTGTGTTCTTTGCGAATCACGGGGACGAATGTACTTTAGTATGTTAAGAAAAAGAGAGTTATTTTTTCGATCCCATGATTTCCTCGGACTTTTACGATCCTCGCTCCTTTTTTATTGCCCTTCCAATTCCTAGATATTCCACTACAATGTTACCCGCGGCCACTCTTCTTAATGCCCTGGAAAACTCGGTAACCAATTTTTTAACCCGTCTGCCGATGCCATGTCGTGCCATTTTTTTATCGAATAAAGCCTTGCTTTTTTTTGTTGCGATATTGCTTCAATTATTTTGCTAAAATGGTTGCAATGCATTCTGTGGTATGAAAGCTATGAAAAAGATTATTGCAGTGGGCACACGATTGCTTCCTACGTCTAAAAAAGTCCGCTAAAAAAAAGTCAGGAAAAAAAATCTGTAGATGATACCCTTCTTTAAAAAAATCTTAAATTTAAACCTCAATAAGTATATGTCAATCATTATAATTCTGCAATTTTGTAAAGACATGCGGTGGACCAAACCGGTGAACAAATTTTAGTGTTTAATGTCTTATTGTATCTGTCGAATACATAGAAATTTTTATATCAGGCCTTCATGTTAAAGCTATGATGTCGAATATATTAATAAATCTTTCTCTATTAAAAATTCACTAATAATTGGATTGAAAAAAAAGGTATCATCGATACATCGTTTCAAGGTCCCCTTAACTCATTAAAAGATCGAAGATCGCGGTAACAATTTGGTTTTGTTTACAAAGAATATTCTCCTGCCCGTCATGCCGAAATATCTGCCGAGTATCGCTGTGGTTTTCACAACGGCGCGTCGAGAGTTTGACATGAGGAATGAAAGAATGATGAATGACCAAGAGGGAGACCAGAAGTTTACTTAGTTGATAGTCGTAGAGCGCGGAGTCGAAAAAAAAAGCTTTGCCGGGATACAGAAGATGAAATGGATCAAAGTGGGTTTACCGAACTTTTATTTTTTTCAACAGGGCAAGACGGGCTTTCCGTGGATCGATGCTATAATGACTCAGCTACGGGAAGAGGGCTGGATTCACCACTTGGCCAGACATGCCGTCGCTTGCTTCTTGACCAGAGGCGACCTTTGGATCTCGTGGGAAGAAGGGATGAAGGTAAAATGTCGTGTGCATTGGCCTTTTATCGCAAAGGTCTCATATCTGATAGGAGACGGAAACAAAGACTGCACCCCAACTTTTAGCCGATAATTGTGAGTGACGCCAGCGGCAAACCTGAAGACTCGAAAATTCTACCTTCGCACAATAATCAAGAAATCCGATCACTCGATCAATTACTTTCCGTTCCTCGGTGAATTTCATCAGCCTGATCAACTGAAAGTTGACGGTTCGATGATGAACTGGTGCCACTTACTAAACCTACTTATAATCATCATTACTTGTAATTATGTTGCTAACACACACAAACGCCTTTTATTAATTTATTATCCGTTTATTAAATTTATTAATTGGTTATTCAAAAATTACGGCGTCTAAGGCAATAGGTAATTATCTGTTACTTCAGATTTCTATTTTTATTCCTATTTATAAAAATAACAAAATTATGGTTGGAATCGATTTATTGCCACCAGGAAAATACTGTTGACCCTCTAGGCTCAATATTTTGAGTTTTACATGGAATAGTTTACTTAAAATCAATGACATGTCATCGGAAAATTTATTTCATTTAAATTTAAATTCATCTCAGTTCCTATGACAATTTTTTTTTTTTTCACCCTTAAAATCAATCCATTATCCGATGAGCTGTCCATCTGTGAGGGTTTTTTAATCAACATCAATTTAATCAACGAACACACTCTGCTGTTTTAAATCCACAAATACACAAATGTGAATCAAAGCTTCATTTATGTAAAACAAAATGAGAAAATAATTTCTCTGCTGTTTCCTGCGGTACATTTTTCGATGATCATGTTTTCAGGTGTTCGATGAACTTTTGCTGGACGCCGATTGGTCGGTGAACGCCGGAATGTGGATGTGGCTGTCTTGCAGTTCATTCTTCCAGCAATTTTTCCACTGCTATTGTCCGGTTCGATTTGGAAGAAAAGCGGATCCCAACGGTGACTATATCAGGTAAGTCGAGGATAAGATTTTTTATTCCAGTCTTGTTTGCATATTTCAATAGCCAGTAAATAATATTAATTGCAGCACTCGTTGAACAATGAAGATTATTGTCGATGAAACTTCATAGTTCTTTAATTCTCTATAAGCATTTAATGTATTTAAAATACAGACGATATCTACCACTACTGAAAAACTTTCCGACGAGATTCATCCACGAACCGTGGAGCGCTCCTCTCAGCGTTCAACGAGCCTCCAAGTGCATAGTTGGCCGTGATTATCCGCTGCCGATGGTCAATCACAATAAAAGTTCCAGGGCCAACATCGAACGCATGAAGCAGGTTTATCAGCAGCTCAGCAAGTATTCTGGCAACGGTAAGTGTAAGTTGTCGCTCGTGTCAATTTTTATTCGAGCTTGATTGGCTGTGGAACCGAATTTTCAAAATCTGAGAAAAAATTTCATTTCGGTAAAATAACAACTAGAGTTACGGGTAATTATTCCCATGATGACCATCGATGGACAGTCCATGGGTGGTTCCCATAAATAATTTTAGAAGTATACTTTAAGGGGAGAGAATCAGACGTGAATAATTAAATTTGGGAATTTAATATCATCCATTTGTTAATCGATATAAGAATTACCAACAAATTGTATTGTTTGTTGAAAAACTTAAGCACATTCTCAAAAAAATTGCATCATGGACCAGCGGCCTTCTTATTTTTCACTTGAAACAATTATTGTTACGTGTTTTTCGAGAGAAATTTTTTTCGTGATTAAAATAAATTGACACTTTAATGAATTTGAGCTTGATCGCATCATTGAATTCTCCCTTTTTTTCCACTGCGGAGAGTATGATATTTGGGATTTCTTCTTTGCTTTGCATTGAAAAATATTAGAAGCAATAACATTAATTGGTTTTCGATTTATCTTTTTTTATAAACAGGAACTGTGCCCAACGGCGAAACTGTAGGTAAGATAACAATTTTTTATAGCTATAGTGGAAAAGATCACATCAATGATTTATTTTATATTTTATTCTATTTCTTCTTCCAAAGTGAAGAATTTGATACGATTAAAAAAAAAATATCCCAAGACAGTAATGAGCCAGAAATGATATTTTCATTTTCTTCTGGTACAAGGTTTACTGAGAATCATTCGACAGACAGCGAGGGTGTCCAGCGACCTCGAAAAAAAGCAGGAACAATCCACAACGAAACCACCAACCGATTAAAAAATGCTCCAGCGAGATAAAAGGTTGAGGATTTTTGTTTCGAAAATTATCTTTAAAAGAGAAGAAATATGCGAGACAAGATTTATCACAATAATGTATCATATATATTTTTCACGCAATCATTATTTTTTTATTCGTAGAATTAATCGTTATTAAGTGAAATTATAATACTGTAAAAAAAAAAAAAAAAATATCCAGGACCCCATTGAGTCAATAATTCGACAATTTAAGATGTTAATGAACGAAGGAAGAAGACCCAGTAATTTTAGGCATGTTTAATTTTTTTCTGGTGAAAAAAAAATTGTATATAAAAATCCTGTACTATGAATAGTACGTTACCGTGTTTTTATAATATTTAAAAAAACGTAGCCAGAATATTATGTGAAAAAATCTTCAGCAGTTCAGTATCAAGATTAAATTTTAATATCGGTTTTTCGAAAATTCAGAAAAATGTTAGGGTTAGTTTTTTGTGCAAATTCTTGAAAAGTTTATTTTTAAAAATATTTACTATTCAAGATCTTTTCGTTTTTTTTTTTTTTTTTGTAATCGGCCTGGCAATTTTCTCACATACCGGAAATGCGGTTTTCTTTTCTGTAGCCGATAAGTATCGAAAGTGGTATTAATAATAAAGGACATGTCTTTTAAATAGCGTGAATTTTAGACATAAGCAGAGCTGATCTTTGAGACATTTGGAAATTGTATTGAAGATTGTTGTTATCGAACGATAGCGTGATTCATGTTGTATCCAGTATTATCGCAACAGAAAGAAAAGACTCAGGATGAGTTATATGTATTTGATATGCTAGTATCTAGGCAGAGGAAACCAGCCCCTATTTTAATGACAAGCCATATGGGCCGATGTCCAGAGAAACCTTTGACCAATACTGCGGAATAGCTTCTTGATTAAAAGCGATAATAATACGGTAAAGAAAAAAATGCCTTCTGTGTTATATTTATTTTTGTTCATTTTTTTTTTTTTTTCTATTCATAGTTGACAGTATTTTTCGATTTACATGGTATTTTATTGCGAAATTAAATCAAATAGAAGAAAAAGAAATAAATAAAGAAAGAAAAAGAAGAAAAAGACATTTTTTCGCCTTAGTCACTTTTTTTTCTGATTCTCTATTTATTTCTCACGAATAGAAAAATTTTACTTTTACTCAAATCATTCCAGTTTTAGGTTTCTCATAAATCTTGAAATTATATCTTCCTTAACGATTTTTCATCAAAAAAATACTAAATAAAAATATAAAATTTGCATCTCTTGTGAACCTTCGAGGGCAAATGGAGCGTTGAAATTAAACACCTTAATAAAACATATCAAAATTATGGCATTCGAATATTTACGCAGTAAAAAAATCCTTCATCCAAAATTGCATTATAAAAAAATTTTTTCACTCCGAAGTTGCGTGATTGACTCGAAATGTCTTACTAATTAAAAATTTCGGTGCCACATGCCGATTTTTTCGTAAACTCTATACAAACTGCAGTAAGACCTGTGAAAATTAAAAACTACATGGAAAAGTTTTGCAAAAAATAGCATCTTTAAAAACCTTGAGATAAGAAATTTAAAAAAAAACGTGTAGCAGTAAAGCAATCGCAACATCCGGCTATGAAAAGTGTCACTAAAAATGAAGAAACCAAAAGTTGAAGCGATGAAGAAGCGAGACAATGAACGTTATTTTTCTGCACAAAAATGCTTCTCAATAATTCACGAAAGTTTTTATTCTTTTCCATTGAAACGATAGCGATTCGTGATTGGAAGACGTTCACAATTGTCCTTTTCAAAAAATGGGGAAACATGCATTGCATCCGTTGTGTCTTATCGAATGTGAAAACGAAGAGTGGGTCACGATCGAGGGAAGAGACTCGCGGTGAGAGTATTTTTATACTCAGCTCTACAACAATAATAGGTTACATTACAAACCACAATGAATAATAAAATTCACGAAGCAAAGAGGCGCGCTTGAACTGTGCGCAGAGTGCAACACAGCAAGCCCACCAAGATATAATGCATTCACGCGCTAGTGACCAAGGTTTAGTTGTAATTATAAATATTTCTTCACGGTTTACGAAGCGGCAAGTTTGGAGAGAACCGCCCTCATTAAGAGCGAACCGTCAGAGGGTACCGAGCGAAGGGTGGAAAGAGGTTCTGCACTTCTTATTTTTTTTTCTTTTTTTTTTTTTTCTAACATTATTATTCCTTGCCCAACGTGGCCTATTCAAGTATACTTGAATTTTCCAAACGCCAAATTACAATAGCATAATTGAGCAATTAGAAAAAAAACAAATGTTTCGTTAAAATTTGAAGAAAATTGATGTCAACAAATTACAAAACAGGGTCACACTTCCAGTGCCTCGACCGGATACTTTTTTGTTCTTCATTTTTATTTTCTTTTTGATTTTCCACCATTTCTAACATTTTCTAACATTCCTTGCCCAACGTAACCTATTCAAGTATACTTGAATTTTCCAAACGCTGAATTACAATAGCATAATTGAAGAATTGAAAAAAAAAAAACGAATGTTTCGTTAAAAGTTGAAGAAAATTTATGTCAACAAATTACAAAACAGGGTCACACATGCAGTGCCTCGACCGGATACTACACGTGTGTTTTTGAGTGTGGGTGTGTGTCTGTCTGTCTGTATTTGTGTATGGCTGAGTGAGCAAGAGAGAAAGAGAGAGAGAGTTGGGCTTCGTCGATTAATCGTGACCCGAGGCCTTGCGCGCGCGCGACCTTTTGTTCCCAAGTGGGTCACTTCGTATCTTTTCATTTCATCTGATTGAATATGTCTAATAGGGACATTTTCTCACACACACACACATTCTCTTTCGTCACGAGTGAAGCGATGGTACGTACAGGTGAAGCAAAATAAAGATACCGGTGTAATTTGATTTTTTGTCTTGAACGTATTTCCGCTAGAAAAATCGAAAAGCTATTTAAAACTGGCCGAAAAAGAGCAGTGCAACACGTGAAAGCTGCGCGCTAGCGTCTCGTGAAAAAAAAAAAAAAATGAAACTTGCTTCATCATTTTTTTCTTTTTCCAAAGGATTCCAGATTTGAAAGCTCGCGGATGGAACCAGAATTTGTAAAATGCTTTTAAACTTATTAAACCCCCTATTTTCAACCTGGCGAGGGTCTGACCCTTGGCCTCTCGAGTTTCGGCCACGATTTTTTATGCTATTGTCTGGACTCCAAAAAACTCTCGAAGTTTGTACAGTTTTTTTTATTCTAATCTGAATTAGTGACAAATTTATTAAGTGAAAATATTGTTAGGACAAAAGACAAAATTAATTTTTTTTAATCCCGTATTAAATATAAAAAATTGTAAGTAATTGTTCTATATATTCTCCGAGATTTTCTCGACAAATAAAAATGGAAACATTTTTTTTAAATTTATAATGATGTTGAAAATATGAAAACTGAAAATAATTCACTGTGAGCTGCGGCTAGAACATTTTTGAAAATAAACGTTAAATATAAGGAACGAAAACTGCGCATTGAACAGTTTCATTCTATGTTCATTAATAATAACAATATATTTTAAATACAAATATTTTATGTATAAAAATTTT
The DNA here is from genome assembly GCA_947507545.1 of Clistopyga incitator. Classification (NCBI taxonomy): domain Eukaryota; kingdom Metazoa; phylum Arthropoda; class Insecta; order Hymenoptera; family Ichneumonidae; genus Clistopyga; species Clistopyga incitator. The sequence goes on along the minus strand of OX382180.1, from coordinate 8,132,082 downwards.
TTTTTAATGTATTGTTCTTAATAAAATACATTGTGAAAAGTATTTTGTAACTCACCTACCTTATCCAATGTCTAAAGTTCTGTGAATTCGTGTAAGCTTCCGTTAACAAATTTCATTTATTGTTTCGTTGAGCATATGTGGAAAAGATCATTGAAATAATCATACAACGCAGCGTCAATTTCATGTCAACAAATGATATATTTTTAATGACTATACAGTGAGTATTGTACTCTTCTAGCTTTTACATTTGTCGTTAGATTTAAATTTAAACAATTACAAATTAATATCTCTCAACACTCGAAACGGACTTAACGGCTTCGTTTTTTTTTTTTTTTTTTTTTTCGTTCATTATATTCTTACATCACGTAATTTCTTGACAATAATTACATAGCCTTCCTCTTTCTTGTTCTCCCCGTATTTGTTCGTCGCTTTATTTTTTCACGAAATTTTTTTTTTGGCTGCGTCTTTTTTCAATATCCAAAAATCTTTACAATAATGGGCGATTTGGTGAATATCAACTTTATATGTACAGTTGTGTACACATATTTGTGTAGCAAGATGATGTTCACAAATTTTCATCGGTTTTCCAACCACAATAATCGCAACGATTATCGAGACTCAATACAATCAATAATTTTAAGTAATAACGATAATAACGGACGAACGTGCCGTTATTTTTTGTTACAAAGTATTATCGGTGGTCTAAGTGTCTTTTTGTGTTGACCTTTCCTGTACGTGTGTCTGTATTTTGTTGTTTTTATGTTTCTGCAAATCCTTACATCGATACTTCTTTCGTATTTTTTTTTTCTAAAGGTACGTACACTCCGACCTCGCAAATTGCAATGAATTCGAACTACCAGTCACGTTGCTTTCTCCTACCACTTTCACCAGTCGTCAGCTTGCTTTACCGTGTGATGAAAGGAGATGCGCATGCGCGAAGGTGGGGAGCGGCTGCTCCGTGATTGGCTCGGCGGTCAGACTCGCCGCGACTGCAAATTCGGTCCCGCGCGCTTGCAGTTTGCGGTGTCGGAGTGTATTCGCACAAAAGCACCGTCACACTCAGAGAAATGGAACGAATACAGCCAACTTTGAAGTGACAACTACTAATTTTTTGTCCGTGCGACTAAGTTCATAGTTACAGTAACTATGTAAAATTGTAAATAGTTATAGTAACCATTGGATAGTTTTGGCAACTCTAAAAAAATTCGCTGTACGAGATGAAAATGAATAGTCGTCACTTCATAGTCACTAATACCATAATTTTCTCTCAGTGCAACTTGATGACTTGACGTGATTAAAAGAGTAGCCATTCCTCGGTGATTCTCATGGGAAAGGGCGGAGGGGGTGTGGGAAGGAATTTAATTGGGGTACAGATAAAGCTTGCGAAATCTGATCATGCTCACGTCAATATTTGTGCGCTACAGAAAAAAAAGGTGACAAAACGCCATTTCTGTTTCGTTTTTATTTATAGTCTTAAAATGTATATGTTCCATTTAATTTCTATGTCTCGATCTTCTGTCCGCCAATTCGATCGTTGGCAACGATATTAAATTTTTTTTTAGATTCGATGTAGAATTACGGCACGAATAGAATACAAAAACGTCATTAAACATTATTCGACTGTTTTCGAGTTAATATGTTTAAGTTTGTTGAAGTTATGATGCAAAGTGACGCCAGTTTTTGACAAGATCGTGTGGACTCGTATTAACAGCGTGTAGAGTTAATTATTAACAGTGTCTAATATTGTTAGGGTAATAAAAATGCTGCACTTGCACAATCGTCGTAAATCACTTACTTAAATACAAGAAGCATATTCATTTCACAAAATTCACCCCTGATTATACCTATAATACTCTGATGTAGTAAGGTCGGTATATTCACAACACTCTTTGTTTATGTGTTTTTTTTTTTTTTTCATTTTTATTATTAATTATCAACTCCTTAATTGCTTCATCATTTGTGTATAATAATTTATTTTCATTCGCGCAGCGAGTCTTATTAAATGTACATGTATTTATATATCCTCTCGTACACTTCCGCCTTACGTTCTACAGCATATATATATATATATTATGTTTGTTATTTTCGTATTCTCCCTTAATTTTCGCTCTTTCTGATATCTCGACTTTTCCTACTCAAGTTTCGTCGAATTTTTCCTTTATTTTTTTTCGATACGGGCAAGAAGCAATTTTTCCCGAAAAAATAAAATAAAACAACCCTTTTAGGGGTTGAAAATCCAATGTCTGTCTGTAATTTACATGCAGCCTTCGCCAATCGAATGTGGACACATCTAAAAAATAAAAAAACGCTCGTTAATACTTTTCCAATAAAAATAAATCCAAAATTCATATTTCCATATTTTTATGATGGCCTCGGAAAAAGGTCAGCAGAAAACCAAAATAATCAGAAAAAGTCGAAAAAATATTTGAAATTGAAAAAAAAAAAACACAAACAAAATTGCAGCTATATTAAACAAGCTTCTTTACTTTTTCAAAGACCGTTTGTTGTAGCGTTACCATCCTCTGATCAAAGCATTTCTTCATCTTTGTCTCTTTCTTCTTCCTTTGTAATTTTTACTAGTCGGTTGCCAGTGAAAGAAGCATGAACGAAATTTTTTTTCTCCCGCGTTTAATTTTTCGTTTCTTCCTCGTCGTGGAAGAAAGAGAAAAGGCGACCTTTTGACGATCGAAAGAAAAGATAAGCAAGTGTAAGCATGTGCAAGAAAATAGGACCGTATAGTCATAGAGGATAAAAAAGAAGTGAGTGATTACGCCGAGTGGAGAGTGATTTAGAAAAAAAAAGAAAAAAAACCCGCATGTGTACTTAGTCGAAGTGACATGAGGTAACACCGAAGAAGGTTATTAACGTGTCGTTTTTATTTTTCTTATGCATTATACTTTCGCTATTCGTCCCTTCTTTGCTCAATTTTCATACCACTTTTCAGCTTCATATAGCTAAGAATGTGTTCCAGTTCTGATACTAAAAATCTCACAAAAGCGGAATCCTTTGAGTGACTTTTATCAAATTTAATCCAAGTAAAAATTAACTGGTATTCTATATGAGTTTAATATTTTGTATAAATTATAAACCCATCACACTCACACTCACACACACTCACATTTACACTCATACTCATACTCATACTCACGCTCGCATTCATACTCATACTCACACTCACACCCTCACTCATACTCGTACTCACATCCATACTCATACTCATACTCACACTCACACCCACACCCACATTCACACTCATACTCACCAGTATACGCACATAATTTTTCAGAATCACTTTTCTGGATTTTTCAGAAAATGTTGTGATGAAAATCATATCATTTCATAAAAATAAAGCATCCTCGATGAGGTAGCAAAATTATTACACCCCCCCTTTAATTGGGGGAAATCGAAAGTAACGGTCTGGTAATGAATCGACATGTAATTAAGAGCCTACATTGAAGTGCAGTTATTTCGTTCGTGTTGTGTATCCAGGAGTGGAAGCGGAACAAACTTTATGAGAGAGTAAGGACAAAGAGAAATATCGAACGAGTGAGCCAGAGTGAAAGTGTGACAGAGGCTGATGAAGTACGTGGATGTTGGCAAAGGAGGTAAAGCGAACTAACGATAAGCCGAAGCTCGATTTTGCGATGAACGCCGAGATACGCAAGGCAGACCGACAGTGAAACGAAAAGTCGTGGATGGCGACGATGTTGCGAGCTTATCGACTTCGAGCCTTTGGCTTCTCCCCACCTCACCAAGGTGATCGCAAGCTTTAATTTTCCAGTTAATCCGCTACGTTGCAAGCTCGGCCAGCGAGCTTTCTCGACAGCTTTTTCCGTCGCGCCATTCGCAAGCCCTTCGGCCAATATTATCTACACAATTGAAGCTTTTTTCTTAATCAAAAAGACATCATCGACTCTCGAACAAATACACTTTTTTGCCGCAAGCTCGTGTGAACAACAAAATGAATTTTTCCATTTTTTCGTTGTCAACTTTAAATGCAATCATGATGACAGCAAATTAACCGAGATTACAATCTCGGCTACACAAGAATATCGTGTACACAATGTATTGACTTCCGCCTGAGCTTTCAAGCTTACAACATACGAAGGCTTAAATCATATTACTCGTCAGTTTATTTGAGGGAAGGTTTATATCCTATCATGAATTTTATACACGAAAAGAAGGACCTGGAAAAATCTGACGTGTTTTATGGAAGTTGAGGACCAAAGCAGCTTTACAATAAAATTAATTATGTTTATAGGAGTTTTTAACCCACATTTCTGGGTAAATTAATCTTACTCACATCTTCTTTGCTTCATTTATAATAAAACCTTCATTTATACAAAAAAACTTCGCTATCATTTAATGTTGGATGCAGGTGATTACGCGATCTAAAAAAAATCATCTGTAATCATTTTTGACATACGATTAAATTCAGACAAAAAAGCTCCAATGTTTATTTTTTCGAATTTCTGTACTTTATAAAAGATATTTTTTAGATTACCTTTTTTACAGCATTTGTGTGTCATGGGAAAATAAAATATGTTTTATATATAATATATATATATATTCTTGCGGTATTGAAGAAAGTCGTCGTATATTTCCGTGCAAGAGGTAAAAATTTGTAGAATGCAATAAAGTTATCTTGGCGACTTCATACTCGACACACGAGCTCGCTGACGTGATGTAACTCAAATTAGATTGAGATGAAGCAGAATTTTGCGAGTCTCGAAGTAGCGACTGCCGCTGCTTTGCTATGCTGTGTGCTGCTTCTGGACGCAGCGCGAGCTTTCCTCACGATCGATAGGGTTAGATGAGCGAGCTTGCGAGGAGCAGCAGAGGCAGGAGCAGCACAAGGAAGGCGTGGGGTGTTGCTGCCTCTCGAATTCTTTTTACCCAATCCGATGTATTCCCCTCTCGAAACGCACCGTCGCAACGTCACAAGTCAGAAACAGGGCCTCGTAGCTTATCAGTTCCAGTGATAAAAAAATGCTTTCGTTGCGTCGTGCTTTTTTTTGGTACATCGAAGGAATCGTGAACACATCTATAATAAATTTTTCTTAATACATGAAATTCTAATTGTAATTGCCATAAAATATTTTATGGGTTCCTTATCAGGTTTTTCATTTTTTCCTTGGAAAATATAACGTCGACGATCGGTATTGTATTTATGGGATTTAGAATTTTGGAAAAAATTAAAAACAAATTTTATTCAGCCCTTATTCATGACATTTTCTACGGACGGAAAATAATACTCAGCAGTGCAGTAAATCGAAGGAATTGTGGACAAAGTATACATTTTTTACATACATGAAATTCTAATTGCAATTGCCATAAAATATTTTATGGGTTCCTTATGGGGTTTTTCAGTTTTTCTTTGGAAAATATAACGTCGACGATCGGTATTGTATTTATGGGATTTAGAATTTTGGAAAAAATTAAAAACAAATTTTATTCAGCCCTTATTCATGACATTTTCTACGGACGGAAAATAATACTCAGCAGTGCAGTAAATCGAAGGAATTGTGGACAAAGTATACATTTTTTACATACATGAAATTCTAATTGCAATTGCCATAAAATATTTTATGGGTTCCTTATGGGGTTTTTCAGTTTTTCTTTGGAAAATATAACGTCGACGATCGGTATTGTATTTGTGGGATTTTGAATTTTGAAAAAAATTAAAAACAAATTTTATTCAGCCCGTATTCATGACATTTTCTACGGACGGAAAATAATACTCAGCAGTGCAGTAAATCGAAGGAATTGTGGACAAAGTATACATTTTTTAAATACATGAAATTCTAATTGCAATTGCCATAAAATATTTTATGGGTTCCTTATGGGGTTTTTCAGTTTTTCTTTGGAAAATATAACGTCGACGATCGGTATTGTATTTGTGGGATTTTGAATTTTGAAAAAAATTAAAAACAAATTTTATTCAGCCCTTATTCATGACATTTTCTACGGACGGAAAATAATACTCAGCAGTGCAGTAAATCGAAGAAATTGTGGACAAAGTATACATTTTTTAAATACATGAAATTCTAATTGCAATTGCCATAAAATATTTTATGGGTTCCTTATGGGGTTTTTCATTTTTTCTTTGGAAAATATAACGTCGACGATTGGTATTGTATTTGTCGGATTTTGAATTTTAGAAAAAATTAAAAACAAATTTTATTCAGCCCTTATTCGTGCCATTTTCTACGGACGGAAAATAATACTCAGCAGTGCAGTAAATCGAAGAAATTGTCTGATGTGTAGGCGCATCTGCATGAATCCTTGAGGGACACCAAGAATACAAATAGAGGCATAAAATCTCTTGAAATTCCAATTGGAAATGAAATAGCACCCTATAAGATATTGTATGAGTTTCATGGGAGGTTTTTTTATCGATTGTTTAATAAATGTATCGTCGGATAAAATCCTAATCGTACACCGACGTGTAAGTTCGAAAAACACGAGCAATCCAAGTCAATAAAAAATGACTGCAGAAAAAGAAGCTTACGGACAAAAATAATGCCATCGATTGCGAGCCTCGAATTTCACACGATTCTTTTATTTCTCATTATTTTCATCAACAACAACAGCTTAATCACTAGTTATGTTTCTGTTTTGTTATTTTCTAAGGCCTTTAACATTTAATGATGTACAGCAGTTACGCAAATGCCACGTTTATGTATTATCCTCTTTAAGCTGTCGCTAAATAAGGCAGTGCAGGGGCTTTTGTCTTACGTGTGAAATTGCGCCACTCTAGTCTCATCTTTAATTGCAATTCTTCATTAAATCCTGCAATTACATTTCCAAAAATCATATGAATCATTCTAACATGCATGATATTTATTTGAGAAGAAAAAAGTGCATTTTTCCCGCGCAAAAAATAATTGCCCTAAAAATCCCTCACTGAATTGCAAACGAAGATCAATTTGAAAAAATCCTGATTACAATTTTATTTATTTTTTTCCTTTTTTTTGCCCGTCTCAGGATGTAAACTACGATTTTACGACCGCGATCCGGTCGTAAGCCTCTATTTTACAGCCTAGGACATAAAAGTAAAACGTCCTGTACCCCCATTGGTTAACAAAGACCTCGCAGGTTTGTTTACGGCCGGATAGACATTCGCGGTGCCACTAAACGGTAATCGGACGAAATACAGTCACGTGGATGAAACTCGTCAACGCCAATGAATATTTTTAAAAACGTATTTCTGTTTTTAAAAAACCATTTTCGCGCTTATAATTCAGAACGATAATTGCGAAATAAAATACAAAATTGTGTAAATGGGCTGTGCTTTTTGTTATTTTTTAAACCATTTGAAAAAAAAAAATGAATTCATGGGTCGTTTTGGGGAACTCCCTTTGCGCCCTTGCCTCGGCTTCGCCTCAGCTCGAAAATCGGGTGCATTATCGCTTAATTACGTCGTTTACATACGCCATGAAAAAAAAATAGTGTTAATTACACGGACGTGATACGCCACTTTAGGGATCGTGCGAAATCCCTGCAGGAGCCAAGCCACGACGCGCAACGACTTAACCTCGGTCGTAAAAGTCCCTCATTACAACCTTGTAACGACAAATACTATATTACACCCTCACAATTTTTTTATGTTCTTCTATCACAAATAGAGTTGCAATCAATTTGTTCCGACAAAACTTTTACGCGATTTTCCTTAACCCGAATAAATGAGATTGCAGATTATGCGGGTGCGTAATTAACCCTAAAACGAAAATTTGAAAATATGGTAAATAAATCAAATGCAAATTTTTCTTTTACAAAAAAGGCTTCTTATATTTCCAAAAAATTCTGTAATGCTTAATTCGCCTGAAAAAAAATAAAAAAAAATAATTTTATGTTTCGAAAGTCTTTTTGTTATCGAGACACAAATAATTAATTAATTAATCGTAAATATATCATAACACGAAAAATAATAATAATAATTTGTCGTTAAAGATAATTTATTGATATTATCGATATATTTTTTGCAGCAAGTGAACAAATGAATAGCAGAACTCATCTTGAAACGTCAACCGATCGAGTCCTCTCGTATCGTGCTGTCAAACCGAGATTTTTGTAACCCGATCGAGACGCGACATTAAGTTGTATGCAACAAAACAGTTGAGCTCATCGCAAGGAAATACCAACAAATAATAATCTTCGTTTTTTTAAAGGGGGAACCCACGTTAGGAGGCTCACTTTCACTGATTTCTTAAGATTTATTTTATTTATTCAAATCAAGACGAGACAAAACGATTAAAACAGACAAAAGAACGAGAACCTCATTTGTGTCAAGTTATCAATAGTCATGACCAAATCGAGAGACACAGATTTATGCTTGTGTCCTAATGCAACACTATGAACAACTTTTTTTTTTTTTGGCACTCACTCAACGCTGGTCAACAAGTATTTATCGCTTTTAATCTTTACCTTTGCCGGTCAACTTAGTGAGGTAACCTGAAGTACCGCAGAATAGTTGATCGACTATTCGAAGTATGTGCTAACCTTCCGGTCTATGAGAGTTGCCAGTGAATTTGCAGTCGCTGGTCGTGCTCCTGAAGCTCGAACCTCTCCCATCCAGTGCGGTGAGGTACAAGGAAGGGGTTGATGATGGATTATGAGTTTTGCAGTTACGGGACCACGAAATCAGGTGAAAAAGCGTAGTATCAATAAATTGCACTAAGAATATCTCTTCAACGAAAAATAAATAAATAAATAAAGTGATTCAATATCGTCATGTAATTCGATATCTTGAAAAAACTGAAAACTTGTGGTGCTAATTGAAACTTATCCACACTAACTTTTGTCCTGTATTGTTTTTTTAATATGTTCACATTATTATTTTAGATTTTCCTTTTTTTTCTTCTATATATTCACTGACCTTGGGATATAGATGCGACTCGAAATAAAATAAATAAATAAATAAGTCGATAGCATCTTGACATTAAGTATCGATCGATATCTTATTGAGTTAACTGCTGGAATTATATATTTTTTAAAATGTTTAGTGTTGACTGTTAAGCATAAGTACTTTCTGACACTTTGGGATTCCTTGTAATTTCTCCAGTTACATTAATAGCTTATTTTACTTTCCAAATTAGATTTCATCTGGATTTCAACCTCAAAGCAGAAATTCATCGACCTTTGAAAATGATGTGTTTTTCCACTGTTTCTCCAGAAATATCTCATTACACATACACACGTTTTTTAATTTACCGAATTAATCAAGATCACAATTTTCCCTCCCAAAGCAAATCATCAAAGTGCATCAAAGAAATGGTACGCGTAAAAATAACGCAGTGGCTATCAACACTTTAGATTTTTTCCAGGTTCTATTAGTTTTATTTTTGCGAAAATGGAGGCAGAAAAAATACGAGGCGCCTTTCGTGTTCGTCTACCATAGTACGAAGTATGAGAGAAAAAGAGAGAGAGAGAGAGAGAGAGAGAGAGAGAGAGAGAGAGAGAGAGAGAGAGAGAGAGAGAGAGAGAGAGAGAGAGAGAGAGAGAGAGAGAGAGAGAGAGAGAGAGAGAGAGATTAACATTTTGGAAATTTTTCACTCGCGGCAAGTAAAAGCTTCTTGCAGCTCGGTAGCGTTATTTACTACATACACACACCCGCACACACATATATATATATGTATGTATACATATATACGCAATGTGTGTACGAGTGCATTGCGTCGGGCGATGGGAGGACAGGCGAAATCATGAGAGCCGCGGTGCGTGAAATTGAATTTTACTTCGGGCTCCATGCTCGTCGTACATTTACGCGGAGCTTCGTGGCTCAGCCAGTACTGTAACTGCTACTAGCAGACAGCGAGCAGCGCTGCAACAGTAAATGCAGTAGCGATGCACCGCCACCGAGTCTACGAAGTGGGTACGTAATAATCATTTTTTTTCTCCTATGAAAATCTCACGGTATTCTCACAGTATTTATTTGAAAAAAAAAAAAAAAATCAAAAAAGATAACAGAGCTTTCCGAATAACAATTCGAGAATTCCAATGCATTTTTAGTGCATAATGGTTATGCAGTTGTAAAAAAAATTCGATAACACTAAAATAAGGTCGATTTCGCACGGCGTTATTTTATTTTTTCCAGTAGAAACTCCGACACGTGCAACCCTCGTGATTTTTTTTCGATATCAACATTCATGGAGAAATCTGTAATTTTCACAGTAAAAAAAGGGATATCTGTTTTTTAATAAAAAAAATTATTCGCTCGTTTTCCGGTTAAAAAATCAGCGTTGCCGGATATGAAAAATATGAAAAATATTCCATTGAAAAGCCAACGCGAAACTTCAACTTTTGTGTAGGGAAATTTTTTTTTACTCACTTCAATTATCCGACACACGACCATTTGAAAAAGGCGGTCTTTTAAAAAATATTACATTTAAAAAAAACACAAAAAAATGTACAGAGTGCTTTTGCACGGAAATGGTCGAGTAAAAGTGACCAAATTTATTCGGACAACTTTCTACATCCATTTTTCACACGTGAACCCACAATTTTTTTTTTTTTTTTTCATGAAAACAAAGCTTTATGTATGAAAAAGCAGTTCTAAAAATGTAATTGCCTGGTTTATATTTTAGTATGTGCATGTAAAATAAAAAGGGGCATCGAGAAAAGGCGAAATGGAAGTGGAAAGCAAATTAAGGCGCGGAAAGACGTCGTTGCCACGGTGAGAAAGTCGCATCTTCGTGTAAGGGCCGAAGCTGCGTGTACAAGGACCACCAAGCGGGTTATCGGTGGTACAGAATATTATCGAACGAACGACGTTGCGGATGACGCGGCTGTGCGATTGGGGGGCAGGGGGCGGCGGTGGGTGGGTGGGTGGGTGGGTGGGGGGAAGGGTGAGAGAATTCTCCCGTAGGGGCGTCCTCCGCTGTTGCTGCGAACGCCGTATAAACTTTTCCAATGACACGACGTCCTGCCTGCGAGGAATTCTTAAGGGTCAGCGAGAATCGTGCGAGATTTTCGTCGTCTCCGGTAGAAAGCTATATACGCTTCGGACCACCGCGAGATTACGCCTCATAAAGCTCGTTTTCAAAAACTAAAAATGAAAGTTTCCACAAGGGTCCAATTCGCCGATGCCTCTCTTCAGGGCTTTTCGGTCAATCACCGAATTTCGTGGATCCTATCGAGTGCCTGTGAAAAATCAATGAAAATTTTGGGTACTAGTATAGATAGTGAGGTATGAATAAATGGATACCTTGGTATAAATTTTTTTCCTGGGAAAAAGGAGTTTTTTAAATACGATGCACCGTTTTTTTAATATTGTAAAAAAGTTGCAGGATCAAAAAATTGAATATCGTTAATAAAGTTAACGTGGGAAAATCAATGAAAATTCTATCGATTCATGGAAATTAGTTTTGTACATGTCATTTTCTGAATCATAAATGAAAATTCTATCGATTCATCGAAATTAGTTCTGTAATATGTCAATGTCGTATATTTACTTCATTGAAGGAAGGAAAAATATGGTTTTTCAAATTTCATTTTGATAATTTCGAATGTATTGGAGAATTTTAAAAAATTGTGTTAATGATTATATACAATGAAATGTGAATAAATGTATATTACTGAAACCTATTGCTCCATTATTAGCCCACGTAATCTATTAAAAAAATAATTTTTAAAAACACAGCACGGTTTTCAAAGAACATTGCAAAAGCAATAGCAATTCTTCAGAATTCAGTATCGCAAATAAAGACGACTCGGAAAAATATTATTTACGATTCCGGCTCATATTTTGAGGCTCGATTAATATGCCCGACGAGAGATAAGTTGATATGATGGACGCGCCGGGAGGAAACTGGCGGAAGAGAAACGAGCAGGAAATTTATTGATTAATGCTTTATCATGCCGTGAAAAATTGTGCTCAAAGAAAACGAAATGCGCATAATTAACGATAATTAATACGATCTGAGCTACATAAAAAGGAGATCGTATCGACATACAAGGGAAAGGAATACCTGCAATCATTTAATCGTAGATATATTAAATAAAAAGTAATGCGCATTCTCACCAGATAACTCACATCTTACTGTCCTATTAGGATAACGAGTATCACGCGAGTTGTCAAGCTTGATTGGTCGCACTGTACATACTTTTCAATTTCAGGTTTTAGTCTACAGTAGTCAGTGATTGAACCTATGAGTACAGTGAAGAATAAATTTCGTTGACAAATCCCGGTGATGACAAAGCGTAAAGCCTTCCGAAAAAGAAAAGAACAAGGCGAACAAGGCGAACAAGAAGACGACAACAAAGACGAAGATGAAGACGAAGACGAAAACAAATACGAAGACAAAAACGAAGACGAAGACGAAGAAGAAGAAGAAGAAGAAGAAAAAAAGAAGAAGAAGAAGGAGAAGACGACGACAGTTGCCTGTTTCATGCGAACGTTGGGTCGAGACTTGCGGGATCAATACGTACACCCTCTCGCGCTCTATTTCCCTCTTGCTCTATCCTACGGCCCGGTTTACGTTCTCCCGTGCTCACTCTCACCCCATAACGCTTTCTATTTTCCATCCCTCTCTTCCGCTCGCACCCACTCGTACGTTTGACGCGCGTCCTGAGAATCCCCCCCGCCCTCCCCCCGCCCCCGCCCGCCTTTTGCTTTTCCATCCACGCCGAAAACTCGTCCAGCCGTCCTCACTACTACTCGCTTCATGGTTCTGTCTCATACCGGCTTTTTCGAGCGCGCGTTTCCTCACCAGCATCAGCAACCTCCCCCCCCCCCCCCCCCCCCCGCTATTTTTCCTCAACAGCACCTCGTCGCGATTCTTCCACATTTTCGCGTGGATTTATCGCCGTTATTATTTTCACGCACAGGGTGTCGCATGGGGTACACACTATGCGAATGGGAAACGACTCTTGGGCCTTGGTAACACGTCCACGAATTTTTCGATGGCCATTTTTGTTTTACGTTACGTTTGTTTTACGTTTACGTTTTCAATACTTTTTCATACATTTTTTACGCCCAGAAAAGAAAAAGATTTTATTGATTACGAAGAATTAGGTAGATTCAATTATTCTTCATTGTTCACAGGTAATTATTTTTTTTGCTTTGGATGGAAACGCTGCATTGTTTCAGGAAAACGGTATCGTCGATTCAACGAAATGATATGTCATTAAAAGCGATGAATGACCGTATGGAATAATTAAGTATATCAGCGTGTGGTCCAATGAATGATAAAAATCGATTCTTGTAACGTTTGTATGGTTAGCCCAGCATGATACTTTTCAATAGTAGGGAGAAAATACTGTTTGTAGCATTTTTTTTCTTACTACAATGACACGAGCTCAAAAAACTCCCGAGGCTGAAGAAAAATTTACAGTATGAAGTCTGGAAAATGCAGTTTTCGAAAACGACGCACTTTTCTTGATGGAGGAATGCAGGATTTTCCCCAAATTTTACTAGAAATTCTAGTGAAAAATCTCATAACCGTAATTTTTACTGTTAATTTCATAATCAATACTCTTGAACGCAGTAAATTTTAATGAAATTTAATAAACATTGATACATTTTAAGCCCCACAAAAAAATAGAAACTTTAACTAGAAATTTTAGTGAACGTTCGTATAAGAATAATACTTTTTAGTACGTTATACTTTATGCCTACAATGAAATACCGGATTTTTTGCCCACGTGGGCAAAAACCTTACAGGACTCTTTCCTTCATTTAGGATCATCTAGCTTTTGCTTTTCGGGTCAGGAATGTATTGAATCAAGAATGAATTAAATTTCCTGGAAGTCTTTCGTATCAATTTCCTATACAAATGCGATGTCGAATTTTATTTTTGACATAGTAATTTTGATAATTCGCGTTGATTTTAATACAATTTTAATGTACTTTTTTCGAAAAAATGCTTTAATTTAATTGCAATAAAAGTACCTTAATTATATGATCTCAATTGTACATGAAATTTAATTGACGATGGACAAAAACTTTCTTTTCCATTTTTTTCAGTGCAGGTAAATTATCAAAAAAAAAACAACGAGTCCTTGAATATTCTTCTGCAAAGATCTACACCGTGAAAAAAAATATCTTCGGGTGGAAGACCCTTAACAATGGGCAGGGTGACGGCTTGCGAGGCGCGAACCATTGGAGGGAGATTGTGACCTTCGATCGATCTTCGCCTTCGAATCATTGGTGATAGATTGTCGTAAGAAATTCCTTCGTGACGGTGGAAGCGGAAATGTAGAAGGGAAAAGTGGTGAAGATATGAACGACGACGAAAGTTACAGCGAAAACACGTTTTTTTTTTTTCGGTGATGCGTGCCTTGCATGTTTTTGTTCCATTCTGTCAGCTTTCCGTATACCTGCTGGAATCTCCAGGAAGTAATAAAAACTCGGAGTCGATGTCGACTTCGTGTCTTGGATTTTCGTCGACTTTCCATGTCGTCAATTGTAACCAGTTAAAGAAAAAAAAAATTTTTATGGCGATGATGATGAAGAAGTTGGATCGCTGTTAATGCCAATTGGGATGACACATCATAAACATTTAATGAAACCAGATATTTCGCTAAATCGCAAATTGATTGCTTGGGAATAATGCAATTAAAAATCCGATATTATGCCATTTAAAAAACAAATTCAAACTCACGATAATATTTTGCGAATTCTTTTATTCGTCGCGAAATGTGCAAAAGAAATAGGTACTTTTATTTTGTTATTTTTCGTGGTTTTTCAAAACATCTTTTCGTCTATGACTTCTCAATTTTTGGGATACTTATGATGTAGTGGTCCATCGAAATTGCTTATCATTTTCGTGTGAATGGTCGTAACGAACAAACGTTTGTACAAACGTGAACCTAACAATCTTTGACACGGTAAGCGTATTTATGGTTGATGTTTCAGTTAATGACACACTTAAGATACTAACGAAAGAATGTTTTACGAAGATAAAAAAATTATTGCACTGCTAAATTTAGTTGTATCAATAAAATTCGTTCAATTCCCTTAAAAAAAAAAAAAAAAAAAACATTGTGAAAATATTCATTGCTGCCTTTTATGAGAAGCAATATTTTCTAAGTCCCCAAAATTCGTAAATATATTTTTTAAAGTGCGCCAGAACCCATTTACCAACTGCCCATACTGTGCCGAATTGAGCCATTGGACAATCTTGCAGTGTTCAGTTGAATGAGTTGGTGATTTGTCGAGTTTTGCTGTGTCGAAGTCAATGTGTGTTCAGTTACCTGTGTCGAATTGCGTCTGTGTTCAGTTGGTATCTGTAGGGAGATGAGTCTGAGAAGTACGACTTCTCGCACCGAGTGGCATAAGCTATTATTTCGCGTGGGGGATATACACGCCTTTTACTTTCGAGCTGATCCCCTACAAATTATCTAAATGCTTTCTAGAACGCTTCCTTTGAAAATGAATGTCCCTTCATTGTTCCATTGAAATCTTAAACCCCAACTAACCAATGGCTCTCACCTATTCGTTCCCCACTCCAAAAATGTATTTAAAAGCGAAAGAAAATCAGTATTGTCCCATGCCCATATAGAAAACTAACATTTCATAATTAACTGAATGAAAAAAAAAAAAAAACTAAATAATTTATAATAACTTTACAACATTCTCAATAGTCTGTCGTATTTTTGGAGAATTATTATCAAATAACAAAAGACAGCCTAAAATTTCGAAAAACCGATATTTCATTAAGTTCATTCCCATAAAAAACATGATCTCGAATCGTCAGATCATTTTTTGAAATATTCTCGAATAAATTAAAAAACATTCATATCCAATATTTGTCAATACTTTCCGAGATCCAAAAAAATACGAAAATACGAAAAAAAAATTTTTCCTTTACAAAACAAAAAAAAATTCGTCGAAATCTCCAAATTGGCACTTCGAAAAACGCAAAAGAAAAACAAAAAATTTAAACAAAAAATCCACGATGGTGAGGGTCGAATCTCGATCGAAATGGCATGGAATGCCCCATATGCGCACAGCTAATGTATGCGTATAATCCGCCCAACGGTCACGCTTACCCCCACCTCCCTATCCGAAAACCCTTAGCGTGTCAGACACACGATTATATAATGGACGTAAGACATAATACATAATTAATAACGAATGGTTATGTGCGGCGAGGGGAGGAAGAGGGGAAGGGGTAGATACACGTCGTACACAGATGTATAACTAAGGAATTCATTGTGGAGGTCGCACAGCGAGCGGGACGAGGTTCGCAAACGGGATGGCGAGTGACAGCCAACAACGGCAAACCCAACTGCATGTGCCTCTCCTCTCCTCTCCTTCCGGCCGCCCCTCTATATTCCCCTCGTTGCCCCCTCTCCGCAGAATCGCTCGATTCCTTCCTTCTGCAGTTTCCCTCGCACAAAGCAAATAGAAATCAATTATGTGAAGCAACTCTACAGACGAATGCTAAATTAAGAGATTAATTAGTAAAAACAATTAGTCATCGCTTCGCACACTCGGCAATCGTTTCCACGAACCTCTGACGCTTTTTTCCTTGTTCCATTTAACTGATCCAAAAAAAAAGCATTAATAGCAAAAATACTGGCGCTCACATAAAAAAAGGTTGGACATAATTCTGTTACAATTTCGAAAAATACTTTCGATAAGTTGCAAGCAATTTTTGTGAATGTTGTGAATGAAAAATTAGTGCATTCTTAAAAATAGTTATGAATAATTTCGAAGAATTGAGTGGAATTTAATAAAGGAAACGAAAATATTCAAGCTGTGCTGTGAGTTAATTATGAGTTCTTAAAAAAAAAAACACTGCCTTTTTGAAAATTTCTTCACGTCGATTAAAAGAATATTCAAGTGGGAGGAATAATTGTACGAGCCTCTGATGCTTTTTTCCTGGTTCCATTTAAGTGATGAAAAAAAAGCATTTTTAAAAATAGTTATAAATAATTTCAAGCAATTGGGCGGAATTTAGTAGAGGGAAAGAAAATATTCAAGTTGTGCTCTGAGTTAAGAATGAGTTCTTAAAAAAAACACTGCCTTTTTGAAAATTTCTTCACGTCGATTAAAAGAATATTCAAGTGGGAGGAATAATTGTACGAGCCTCTGACGCTTTTTTCCTGGTTTCATTTAAGTGATAAAAAAAAGCATTTTTAAAAATAGTTATAAATAATTTCGAGCAATTGGGCGGAATTTAGTAGAGGGAACGAAAATATTCAAGTTGTGCTGTGAGTTAATTATGAGTTCTTAAAAAAAACACTGCCTTTTTGAAATTTCTTCACGTCGATTAAAAGAATATTCAAGTGGGAGAAATAATTGTCGTTGTTGTCATTTTTTCACTGGATTAAAAAAAAACGACTAAAATAGAAATTTTCTAAAAACGATTCGTATTTTATTACTATTCTACGTCGAATAGTGTTCATACGCTGTGTGTCTTTAGTTCCAATTGTTGAACTCTGCTAGATATTTATTTTCATCAAATTTCTCTATTTTTGTCATTCGGTCACAATTTCTTTTTTTTTTTTCGCTTACGAATATACTACTACGTGCTGTGGAGTTTATGGCGGCCACGCCTCTACCACGTTAACACAATGATTTTATTTTTTTTTTCTTATTTTTTTTTATTCGCTCACTTTTCTCTACTTCTTTCGTTTTTTTCGCACTATATCTCTCGCTTTCCTTTTTCTCTTCACTATGTCGCACAATATACATACGTACATGTTTTTTTTTTTGCTATGTACGATTTATACATATTCGCGCGTATACATATATATATTTATAATATATATATATATGCATATGTATATATATATAAATACATATATTTACATAATATACTCGTTAACACAACCAACCCCCATGGGCCGTAATTACTATCGATTCGGCTATCGCTCACGTTCATCTCACTCGCACTTTCGAATATCACTAACCCGTGACAATAATGTGTGTGTGTGTGTGTGTGTGTGTGTGTTTTTTTGTTAATCTCTCATACTTGCAATAATATTACTTATAAATATATTTAGTAACAATTATGTATGGACAATGTTTAACAACACATCAACTCCTCTCACATGCCGTACTCGTACAAATGTTTTGTTTTTTTTTTTTTGTTGTTGTTCTTTTTAGTATTATTTATTTTATTTTCCGTCCCTCCTTCTATATACTTGTTAACTTTTTATCTTATAATTTCGTCGGTTCGCTCTCAATTATTTATCTCCTTTCCTCACTCGCTTTCTTCAGCTCCCCGCCTCCGAAGACTCGAATACCCTCACCATTCACACTTCCAATTGTCTTTCTTTCTTTCTTTTGCTGTATTTTCATCGTACAAAGGGTAGATGAGAATGTATGGGGTATGCTTGTCGCTTAAAAAAAAAAAAAAACAAAAACAAAAAAATGGTGCGCCTCTTGAAGTGCGCGCTCGTCCGACTGAACGGAGAACAAAATTGAGAAATAATCTCTGGACTCTATATCTCCACATTTTGGCCCATAGTCGAGGAAGTAGAAACGGGGAAAATAATTTTGCTGGCCTAGAAAATCTTTCGGGAGAGTAATACAAATTTTTATGGTGAAAAAATGTGTTCACTTGACCAAAATTGTATTAACCCCGTGAAAAAGGTGCTAACGCAGTGAAGATTTTTTTCAGCTTAGCAAATAAAATTTTCAGCCCGCAAAAAAATGTGCAAGCTCAGCAAAAATTATTTTCTCCGAATACGATAGATTGTTTATCCTACGCTTCCATTAGTATGAGAAAAATCATCAAGCTAGCAGTATATATTGCGATTGGAACGAACAGTCCAGAGACTATTACCTTCTTTTTATCTCCGTTTATGTTCCGTGACTAACGAAAGGTTTTTGTATCTTGTCTGTCTCACAAATGAGTTTCCGTCGGGTTTCTGTTTGTAAACAAGCGGAGAACGACTAGTGCTTCTGTGCCGCTTATCAAAAGCACATTTTAAAAGCTTCCGGACGAAATTCTTCTCGGCCACCAACGAAAAGAACCTGCGGATATCGATAGTCGTAAAAATTGAAAGGTTGACGTTCCATCTTTTCTCAAAAACGTTTCAATTGCGCGAATGCGATAAGAATTTTACTACCAGTGACCATAGAAGCTTTCCATTGAAGGAAATTCGAAAACAATTGACGTGCATGGAAAATATCTGCAAATTAATCCTCAAGCTAACAAATAAACAATCACTTAACGAGGGTGAATTAAATTTGAAATTAAAAATCATTTAAACCATAACAACTATTTGTACCATAAATAATTTTGCACTTGGAATCAAAATTAGGCTAAGTGATATTTGATGGGGACTAACAACTCTGCTGAAAAGTATCTATGGGGTATTTATACGGGGACCCAATTTCCTAAAAAAAGGCATAGGAAATAAAATGCTGTTCATGATACGCTTCTTCAAAAAAATCTTAAATCTAAACCTCATCAAGTACACATCAAGCATTAGAATTCTGCAATTTTTGTGAAGATATACTTTGCACCATAATTATATGAGGGAAGATTTTTAAAAAATTGATTTGCAGCTTTAAACCAAGTGAATAAATTTTAGTGTTCGATTTCCCATTTTATCTGTCGAAAAGTGCATTCTAATTTGAGTTTAGGGATTTTTATTTCAAGTTTTTATGACAAAGCTGTGATTTTAAATGTGCGAATAAATGTTTTCTTCATTAAAAATTCACGGAATAATTAGTTACAATTAATTCGATTTCCAATGCATTCAGAATTTCTACTTTCAAGCTTTATTATACTCATATTCGAATACTAAGTATGAAGTGAGTGTACGAAAAAATATTCGAGTATCAAATACTTTTCAATAAACAATTTTAACTGATCAATTAAAAAAATTGAATAAAAAACTGCTCTGATATTTTTTCCTACACTCATTTTCTACTCAATACTTAAAAACAATTATAATTGGAGTATGAATTTGTCCATACTCTTCACACTTTCCATTTTAACGTTAATTATTCCAATACTCTGTTCATGCTATTTTTCCACCACTTTGGTCTAAAACGTACAACAAATGATTTTTTTTTACTTTTCACCTCACGATTTTGGTGCACTTGTGTGTTCTCCCAAAAATTGCAGAATTGTGTTGCTTGATACATACTTAATGAGCTTTGAATGTGAGATAAAAAAATAAGGCGAAATCTACAGAATTTTTTTTCTCACGTCTATCATTACCTCTTCTGTTTCTCAAAAAAATGTCCAAAGTACTTTAAACTTTGAAAAACAAAGGAATAAAAAAAAGTGTACGTTGGAAATGTTGCATCTGGTGAAATGTTATCGTGAGAAACGTCGACAGCAGTAAGGAAGCTTCATTCTGTGTTCAAGGTAAGCCGATGTAAGATGTTGCATGCTGGAGATATCGATCGTGTTGTGTACAGAGTGTATGCACCGAGAAATTTCAGTGAAATTGCGGAACCGCGTTGCGTCCGGACGGTTCACATCGGTTGACGGTGCTCCGGTGTTGATGATGCTCCCAGTGCCGTTACACCACGTGTATCCACGCTTACAGGAGGAAGCGAGACTCGATAACGATAATTGTTCTCCGATGTTCCGCCGCGAAGCTGAGGTCGTGCCGAGTGGGATGCGAGAATACGCGGGCATACCCTGGGGGTCCATATTGACCTCGTTTCGTAGGGATCGAGATGTTACGGAACCCGCTGTCACCATTGCTGCTACACGGCTAAATTCCACCATGTTTAGCCTTTTATGAGAATGTAGAGAGGGAGAGAGAGAGGGAGAGCATTTTCTACAAGTGAGATAAGTCTTAAATTTTCAGAAACCCTTTTACAATGTACCCAATCACCTAAAAAAAGGTCGTGAGTTATTTTTCAAAAATTCACATCAGAACTTATAAATCTGCAATTTTGTGAAGGTAGAAAGTCAAAATGTTCACTTGTCGTAGCTTTCCGAACAAACCGGTGCACTAATTGTAGTGGTGTTCTCATTTTATCTGTCGAAGAGGGTATTTTTAATTGAATGTGAAAATTGGTTAGCTCGGTATGAAGAAAATCTTTTTTGGATCAAGGGAAATGTATCTTTGAACACGGCGAAAAGATTTTTGTTTTTTCTACCAATGCAACGATTTTTTTTGCCACCAAAGAAACTTTTCACTGAAACCAATTACAAAAATTCAATGCAACCAGTTCTTTGAAATAATTGAAATAATTTTTTTCAATTATTTCAAATTTCTGCATTTATCACTTCACATTTCAAGAAAACGTATGTTCCATTGGAAGAAAATTCAAGTTAATATAGAGAAATTAAATTTATGATCTTAGTCACGTTGATTGGACTTTTGAAAAATGGAAATAGCCGCCGATTCAACCGCTTATCCGAAGAGCAGTACATACCGAATGCATATCAACGTCGCGATCTCGCATTCCCAAGAGTCGGAGGGTCGGTCCTCAAAGCAGGTCAAAGGATACGACGATAAAGGGCGAGAGGAGGGCGAAGAGAACGATTTTACTGGTACTGGCCAAGCAAGATTGAATGCGAAGGCACGTATATAAATCGATCGCATGCCGATAGAGAGATTCATCCAGCAGAACTGCAGTCTGTTCTTGATGACGACGCGTTCCCTTATCTCCACCGAGTCTTTGGGCCTATACCAACGAGGCGTCGATTAATCGAAGGAGTAGAAGCTGTTCTCAAACCGGTAACGTGTTAAAGTTTGCATTTGCGACTGCAAAAAAAAATCAAATATACAGAAAATATTGAATAAATTGATTTTGCACAATAATAATTGCCAAGTATCATTAAAAATCCATGGATTTTCATTTTTAACAAATTACCCGTAAAATTGCTTTCTTTTCAAATGAAATTAATTTGTCAATTATTCTAACTACGTATGAATATTTGAAGAATTTCTTTGTAATTCTTAAAAAATTGCGTTTTTGTGTTTGAGCTGTAAAATAAATTATTAAGCATGATTTTTTTTAATTACACAAAATTCTGGGAAAATTCGTACTAATAGAGAAATGAGAATAAATAATTTTTATTTAAAAAACGTTATGTTTACGTGTGATTTATTGCACGATTTTTTTTTTTCGTGTGTTTATTAACATTTTGGAATTATTGTATTATTATTATTCAGCAAAATAAATTTTTTTTCGGCCTGTTCATATGCCGAGTTCTTTGCATTTTCGCATGTATTTTTTCAGGGTGATGCATTATCTGTAACCGCTTGAGGCTCTGCTAAGATAGAATCACTCATTGTGTATCGATTCGTAGACGAGGTTTCACGGCGATTGACAAATGGGAGACGTCACTTCTTCTTCGGCTGATGTTACGGGAGACACGAGAACGCTGACCGATCGTCGGGCAGAGTAGGACCGACCCTCGCCTCGAGGGGACAAATCCCTCCCCAGAATTATGAGAGATGTCTGTATAGAGATGGATCTGACTACTTATAACTCGCCATTAACTGCTCTGTTTTGACCTCGTAGATTAGTGGACGTTTCGCTTCTTCAATTAAAGAAAATTGATATTGAATGTACCTGCACTTAAACATTGTATAAATTGCATAAATGATCATACTAAATTTACTGTACAAGTGCAATGTCAAATTTATTTTTGGTGCAGTAATTTTTATAATTTGCTTTAATTTTACTGCAAAAGTAATTAATTTTTTTTTTATTTACCTTAATTTCATTGCAAAGGTACCTTAATTTTATATGGCAATTGTACATTGAATTTCATTCGTCAATTTGTGCATTAAAGTTTCGAGGTTTTTTTGTCAATGTACTTTTTTTTAATTACTTGTCTTCAAGATCCTCTCACGTTTCTCAATCAACATGTGAACTGCAGGTTTAATTTTGTGGCATTTGGCGGTGAATAAACGACCCCCAAATTTTGTAAAAGGGATATGATGTAACAAGAATGAAGATAATGGATGTAGATTGTGTCTGACTATTCCTGCTGTTGACTACTTATTTATTTGGCTCTCTTGTGTCGGTGCATTTGGCTCGGAAAACGTTGCACTCGCGCCGTGCAGTTTTTTAGCATGTCATTAAATTATACTCCACTGAGAACGTGCCAAAGTTGCGGGTGAATCAAAGATGATTACCATACTGAAGAAACGCCCTTAAAATAATGGGAACAAAAAGGTTCACAATGATGTCTTGTATCAGTAAAGCATTAAAAGCGTATTTCCATATACTTACACTGAAATAAAAGCTGAGTGCATTTGGAAAAAAGTAAAATATTATAGTAATTTAAAAATAGATTTTTAAATATTTTATTGAATCATGCAATTTAACAAAAAAGGGTTTCTTTCCTGATTATAATTCTTTTGCTTACTCAAATTTAGAAAACGAAAAACGAAAAACGTTTTCTCCCTTTTATCCCTTCAATTGCTATGCTCTCTCTGTTGTAAAAAAAATCGAAAATTTTTGAGACTTTTCTTTCCCGGAGTTAGTCGAAAACGTCACTTTTGAAAAATTAACTTATGGGCAAATAATTCCAGAATTTCATGATAATAATTGAAAAATAGATATTTCAGAAAGATCAGTGTAGGTAATTGAAAGTTTTTTTTTTTTTTTACAAGAAAATTTCATTCGCTATTCTTGTATCGAAATATATACATTTAAAAAAAAACAGACATTTTTTCTGGAGATCCAAGATTTTTTCCTCGAACAAAATTCAAGATTGAATTTTCTAACGTCCTTCAAAAAATTGTTAAAAATAGATAATATCATTTTCCGATTATTGAATTTTTCTGTATCCTCATATTCTTAAACCCCATCTCAACAATGTGGAATTTTCATTTGGTGATTTCAAATTCGAGTTGGACACTGCAATTAATCGACAACGCGGATGAGAAGACATCAAGGATTAAATGAATGCATGCAATAATTCGGAAAAAATTACCATGGATATGAATACAGATAATTAATATTACGATTTTGGAAAATTTTGAAAAACCTCAGAAAATCATCCAATTTTCCCCCGAAGTACATTTGCCCTTCCCAACGAATCTTTGCTTTTTATCGCAAAATTTGATTCGTTATTCGTATTTTGAATTGTACAAATTGAATTGACGAAACAAAGTTGACGATTAAATTTGGCAAATTGGAAGCTCGGCTCTACTAAGCGAATTAGTGACGAGGCTGTGGTGACGACAGTAGTGGAGTTGGCCGTGGTGGTCGCCGCTGGTTGAATCCTTTATATCTATCCACGTCTCGGAAAATTTTGCCGACCCACGCGGTAAACGGGCAGCTTGGACTATCCTTCGAAACTGTGGATTGGTTACCACGGCTCTCGTCGTCGCGATGTCAAAAGATTAAATCGCTCGAGCGAAGCCGCTTGCCGACACTGCAGAACCAAAGAGACTCCAAATCTAATTCGAGTTCGGCAGATAGGCGAGGAGGAATCACGAGCGGGTAACGCGACAAGGACGAGTGGCAAAGAGAAACGCGCGAGGAAGCGAGAAATGTTGAATCCGAAGAGTCACATCGAAACGGAGAATAAAACCAATGAAAAAGAATGAGGAAGAAGAGGGGGGACGAAAAAAAATCAGTAAAAGGGAAGCGAAATAGAAAGATTGTGTCTAGCTGCCCGAAAGATCAAGAGGATTTAAAAGCTTCGCCCATTCGACAGGTCAAATCAAAAATTTCCCTCTAAAAAAACGACAGGGCGCAAAAAAATTCGAAATGAGCTGAAATACAAACTTTTGGCATCATTGCAGATTGAAGAAAGTGTTTTCCATTTAGGGGAAATATATTTTAATGGAAATTTTCCGGAATCATCAGATGCGTTGAGTAATTAAAAGCGAAAAATCCGCACTCTTAAAAAAAGTTGAACCCGAAGAGTCACATCGAAATGGAGAATAAAACCAATGAAAAAGAACGCGGAAGAAGAGAGGGGACGAAAAAAAATCAGTAAAAGGGAAGCGAAATAGAAAGATTGTGTCTAGCTGCCCGAAAGATCAAGAGGATTTAAAAGCTTCGCCCATTCGACAGGTCAAATCAAAAATTTTCCTCTAAAAAAACGACAGGGCGCAAAGAAATTCGAAATGAGCTGAAATACAAACTTTTGGCATCATTGCAGATTGAAGAAAGTGTTTTCCATTTAGGGGAAATATATTTTTATGGAAATTTTCCGGAATCATCAGATGCGTTGAGTAATTAAAAGCAAAAAATCCGCACTCTTAAAAAAAGTTGAACCCGAAGAGTCACATCGAAACGGCGAATAAAACCAATGAAAAAGAATGAGGAAGAAAAGAGGGGGGACGAAAAAAAATCAGTAAAAGGGAAGCGAAATAGAAAGATTGTGTCTAGCTGCCCGAAAGATCAAGAGGACTTAAAAGCTTCGCCCATTCGACAGGTCAAATCAAAAATTTCCGTCTAAAAAAACGACAGGGCACAAAGAAAATCGAAATGAGCTGAAACACAAACTTTTGGCAACATTGCAGATTGAAGAAAGTGTTTTCCATTTAGAATCGTCAGATGCGTTGAGTAATTAAAAGCAAAAAGTCCGCACTCTTAAAAAAAAGCTTGGAAATTAACTGTAACACGTGAAGTGAATGAAATTTGGAAAATATATTTTTTAATTATAACCAAAAAATCTGTAAAAAAATTGACATGTGAAATTGAACAAGGAAATTAATTTTCATTAGCATGACGTAGAACGCAATTTTAGGTACAGAGACAAAAAAAATGAGAAGTGCTATGCTTCCTCAGGATTCGAATTGAGAAAAGTGTCCAGGGGCACAAAATGTTGGCGAAGTAGAGCAAAATAATAATTTTTATTGTTTAAATTATTTCGAAATGAATATCTTCTTCTTTCTCATTGCGATTGGAACGTACTTAATGTAGCCTTAATAAAATTTCAGACGAAAGACAGTGTAGGGTAAATTACAGCGGGTTCCATAAGAACGATTTCGTGGATGAATTTGAGTCTCGAGTAATCTTGGTGCACTTACGAAAATCCCCAAGCTCGAAACTTCACGTGCATGTAAGAGGTCGCATTAAGGGTGCAGATGAAGGGATGGGCTTTATCGTCGACGACGGCATCGTGGGTGTCGAGGTCTACGACATATCTGTGTGTGTGTGTAAGTATGTATATGGGTTATTCCACGTCAAATCAACAGCCCATTCAATTTCGATCATTTTTCCGTATGATTTTGTTCCCGGCTGAAAAAGGTCTCGGAATTTGTTTTGGCCTTCCCTAAGCTCATTGAAAAATAACTGAAAATCGAAAATCCCGACGTCGCCATCTGTTAAATAAAAAAAAAAATTCACACATAATTTGCGACTTGAAATATGATTTTCAAGCACCACACGCTAATAGAATTGCAATAATCACTATTTTTCTCATGTCGCAAATTAAATTATTTTTTTATCGGTCATAAATATCTCAAATACCAAAGAATCCCAAAATTTATAGAAATGCCAAGTCGGAACATAATTAATATTAGAGAAAACACATGAAAAAAAAAAAAAAAAAAAAAAAACAATTTGTATTGTAGCTAGTAAAAATTAATATCCCAATATCCAGCTTAAGAAATCATATTCCAAATCACAGAACTTGTGTTATTTTTCGAATTAAAAAAAAATAGCAATTTCGAAATCGGTCTTGTAATTTTGCTGCTGGTTAAAAAACACTGGAAAAAAATTCCCAGAGCCTTTTGGATGGGGAATTATAGCAATTAATGGGCGAAAGCGAAGCTGCTGGTCTGGCGTGGAATCCCCCATATGGACGTCGGTGAGGGTAAACGTGTGTTAGACTGGAGTACACGCTAATTAGTCGTACGATGTTATGCGAGAATACGCCGACAACGACGTCGAGGATGATGGCGGTGATGACGACGATGAAAACGGCTGGATAAACGGGCTTCGTCCTCAAGTAACCCCTGTACGCACCCTTTCACTTCCCACTCTCTTTCCCTCTCTCTCAGCCTCTTCTGCATCTCGATATACTAGGCCTCATTACACCCTTTACATTTGCTGCATCCATTTCCGCCCTCCAGAGAAAAAGGGCACAAAACGGGCACGAGGAAAATACGATTTTTTTTAAAATAGTCTTTTCACGAATTTCTTCATCAGATAAAAATCCGATTTTTGTATATCGGATTTATTATAAGAATTGAAAAAAAAAAAATCAAATAATCGATAAAAATCACGTTGTATAATTCCAACAGCATTTTTCTTTTTTTAATTTCAACTTTGCAGTGACAATCTCAGGAAAGAAAATTGTTTCTAAAATTTTCAAATTCAAATATGCGCCGACAACGACGTCGAGGTTGGTGACTGCGATGACGACGGTGAAAACGGCTGGATAAACGTCCCACTCCGTTTTTTTCTCTCTCTCAGCCTCCTCCTCAGCATCTCGATATACTAGGCCTCATCACACACGTTAAACTTGCTGCATTCGCTTCCACCCTCTAGATAAAAAGGGAAGAAAACGGGCACGAGGAAAAAACTAGATAGACTTTCTGCTAGTCGTATCACGACTTTCTTGATTAAATACAAATATGATTTTTGTATTTGATTTTAAGCGCCTCAGTTCGGAAGGAGAAAAATGTTTTTTTAAACAATTGATAAGAAGAATCGGATTCCAATTGTTCTCTTTTAAATTTCAATTATTTGGAGGGTATTTTGAAATACAAGTTTTTGTATTTCTCAAGAATGGAGATTGTATGTGAAAAATTGAAAATATCTGGTCTCCTTTAGAAATAAAATTTATTCTGATATAATGAAGTCATTGAAAAAATATATATTTGTTATTTTTTATGTCCGGTCCGGAAAAAAAATTTAAAGGCAGGTTAGTCACTTGCTGAAAAACGATAACGTGGTTCAATAATTTTTTGCATCCGGGACGAAAAATTATTATTTTTCTCGGCAATTAAAATGATTTTCAATTTACGTAATTACAAATCATTCGGAAATCACGAAAAATCTTTTCTGAAAAACCTGAGATTTTTTAGTTCATTTCGCTGTTCGTTTTGTCTCGATGTCCGTTTTCTCCCAAATTTTCCTATTTTTTTCCCTGCATACGCTTATTATCCCCTCTTATCAATCAGTTCAAAAGAAAATGGAATTCACAACTTTTGCACTGTGAAAATAAATGAAAATAAAAAATAGGGTATATAAATAATGTCATAACGATAAGGATTTAAAATCAATATTTCCAATAATAACGAGGCAATTTTCATAATGATTTAGTATATCGGGTTGACTTTTATGGTAGAATTTTCGACTGATGAACAGGTTATCAACAAGTCAATTTTTTCTTATTGACTGTATTTACACTCCTACCTCGGTAACAGTCTTCCTAAGTCAATTATTATTCACTACACCTCCCCACGGAAAAAAGTATATGCAAGAAATATAATAACAGATGTATCATAGATATATCATATATATTGCGACTAAAAATTCTATATCTCGGATATATTTAAGGATATACGCGAAATATATTCGAGCAAAAATATATCTGAGATGTATCGAAAATATGCTTAAAATGTATTTATGCTATATAATAAACCAACGAACATTTCTATACGTTTTATATAATATTGGATACATTTTCTTTCCATGGGGGGTCTGCAAATCTCGTCGCAGTCAGAAAAACCTTTTTTGTTTTTTCTTCTTTCGTCATCTTTATGAAATTACTTAATTAACGCCGTACATTCGTTAAAGAGTTCTCCAGCCTGTTGTGCGTTTTATGTCTTTCGGTTTTTATCCCGAGTCTCGAGTTCGGGTTGAGAAAAAAAAATTGAGACATTATTGCGTGACGGGAAGGAATTGCAGAGGGCGCCACGGATTTCGGGACACGTTGTGCGGGTGGAAATTTGTGCGTAATCTTGATTTTTCATCGTAGGGTCGGCAGAAAGGGGCGAAAATTAGGGGGAGGGGCGTTTTTGGTATGGGCAAATAGAGGGAATTAAGGTAGTCGCTTTGCTACGTGCTAGAAAAATCGGTAAGAATTCTTTTTCTAATTTTCTAACAATTTTGGTAATTCGATTAATGTTTTTCAAAGGCTGTTTATGAAACTGTAGGTGTTTTTGATATATAAACAGAATTACGGACACGGTTTAAAAATAAAATGCGCTGATATATGCAAATTTCCGGGAATGAACATTTGGGGTATCCTGTTTTATATCAGAAAAAAACCACAATTTTTATCCGATTATAATGAACAATAACTCATTTTGTTCACTGAAAGATGCTGCATTGATTGACCGAAGATATTTTTTTATAGAATCCTCTGTAAGAAAATAAAAATCGTTTGTTTGTTTAAGCTGCGCTAAGATTGGAGATACACGTGCACGTAACTTTTAAACAACTAATACGAACAAATTATCTATTCCGTGAATCGATAAAGCATCTTTCAATGAACAAAATGAGTTATCGTTCGTCAAATTCGGATCAATATTGTGGTTTTTCCTAATAAAAAACTGAATGACAAAAATCCCATATCGCATATTTCCACATTTTTGTATTATTTTCATTGCAAATCGTATCTATAGATGAATTTAAATATTAAGAGCATATGCTAATGTGCAAACCACTTTTCAGAACAGTCAGAATAGGGTTATTAAAATTTGGGAAAATGCAAAAAAAAATGACACTGATTTTACTGGCAAGTAGCAGAAAAATTACCTTAAGGGACAAGAGAGAATCGTAGGAAAAGTCGAAGAAGCCGAGGAAGTAAGAAAACGACTATTTTTCGGCAAGCTTTCGCGGCTAGAATTAACCGAGATCGTCAATGGATTCATTTCATTGCGTATATCTGCTTCTTGACGAGCCTCTTGAGTCGGAATATTTTAATGGCGTTTCGTTCCTTCTTCGGCTCCGTCTTCGACCTATTTCTCCTTTCTCAATTTTTTTTGGCTCTCGTTATATATTTCTATATATTTGTATCGCTAACTAAATATCGCTCAGTCGTGCGCTTCAGTTCTTGTATCCCTTCTTGGGTGTTTGTGTCCTGCGTGTGAATGACGTTAAACGAACGTGTCGTTTGTGACATAATAATACATTTGCTATTATTTTGTCGTTTCTGTCGATATGATGGGGTTTTTCTCTTGAAGCAGAGCTTCAAACATGCCATTTCTGCAAACTCCTTTATTTATTCCATAATTAATCTGTAGTTCAATCGTTTTTTTTAGAATATTGCTCAGAAAATGTGTACATTAAAAAAAAAGAAGTGTTTCCCTTAAAATTTCGCGGGCATTGAAGAGAATATTATTCTATTCTCAGTAATTAGCCATTCTTTATTTATTTTCAAACGAATCTATGTGCGATTTGTTTTTTTAACTGAAATGTTTATACATTTTCTTACCAATACAAAGTCACAAAATAATTCATGGAATAAATAACAATTGGACTTGGAAATAAATGGGATGTTCGTAACTTTGATGTACTGTTTTTTTGTTCTGTCTTGTTCCTTACCACTTAAAAAATAAATGAATATCTCTCTTCCATAATTCTTGTACATTGGCGTTTTTTTGTTTCTTAATCTCCTGTTCGTGTAGCTTTTTCATTGCTACCCCATTAAAGAGTCCCGACGTATTATAAAAAATGTCTACAAACGATATCCCGGTTCGTGTGACGTCCAGTACCAACCAGTTTCGAACCAGGACGGTTTAAAAAAAGGTGAAACGAAAAAGAACAAAAAAAGAATCCAACAAGAAAACTCGTTTCACCGAGCGGACGCAGACAATTGCGCACCAAAGTGCAGCGGCCAATGGATAATCATCAATGCTGTTGACATCTTTCTATTTACCAGCTATCGTTTCTATTGTTGTCTCTCGTATTCTTTTACATCCCAAACAATGTCGTAAAACAATTTTTTTTCTTTTTCTTTTAAATCACATGTCACCGCTACTAACCACCATATCACGTTTAACTAGAATATTTCGCTACAAAAAATCGTGTTTATCGCAATTGTGAGTTCGCCCTAAAATTTTTCATTCACACGGTCGTCTCTCATATTTTTTTTTTCTTCTTTTATTTCTCTCGCGGTTTTTCGTGTGCGCTTTAACACTATCGTCGCCGCTTTCTTCCTCTTCTTCTTCTTCTTCTTCCTTTTGTTTTTTTGTTTTTTTGTCTTTTTTCTTTGTTATTATAATTCACTTTTTTCTTTGTGCATTATCTTTTTATTTCACCAGTCCGGCGCCGGCGCCGACGCCAATTTATTGGGAATACGAATTATCCGTATGACATCTGCCGGTCAAAGTTGAAAACAATATTAATATTACTGTCGAAGGCCATAAATTGTCAACAATCGCGTCAACGGGATAGGTTCAATCCAATCAAAACGTTTAGAAAGCGCGAAGATCAAGAAACCGCTAAACTGTTATTCGATTTATTATAATTTCACAACAAATTCACCGACTTCTTCATTTCGCGGACAATTGTTGATGCACGATCGTTTTGGTATTTCTTTTATTTTTTTCTTTTTTTTTTCTTCAAATTTTTTTATTTACATAGTTGGCATCGTGGTAATGAGAGAGATTGAAAAGGAAAGGCCGTTTGACCGACGAGCAAAATATAAATTCCTTTTTGTGGTGTATCGAAAAATAAACTTTACATCAACAAACGGTGAAAATATCTTTACAGAAAATGCACGCGTCTCAACGGTCGATTTATCTTTTTTTTATTTCTTTAATCGGTTAAGACTTGAAACTCACTGAGTCCATTTTTTAATTGCCTGACGACACTATGCATCGAAATGTATATATTTCGGATGAAAATAATAAACGAAACTGTCAAATGAAGCAAATCTTTAGTCCGGCTATTTCAGGAAAGAAGGATTAGCATATCCGAAGAAAATTGTATTCAAAATACTTTGCAATTCAAATAAGTGTGAATGGAATTGAAAAACGAGGCGGCAACAAGCATTTTTCAACATTGATTAACCCAAATCACATTTCTCCGTGGGAAATGAAAAATCGATAATTTCATCGCTCGCGAAGATAAAATCACTCACTTTTATTCGAATCGAATATTTTATTAAAAACATTTTTATTTGAATTATTGCCCACCCTGGTAAAGGGGTCGAGTCAGACCGAAAAAAAAGATTTTCAGATTTGTAAGGATATTTCGCTGTCAATATTAAGGCCGGTTGGGTTAACCGATTGCTTCACGAATCACATTCCGGCTTTTTCGACGTTGCGCATGATCCAGAAAAAATTGCTCATAGCATTTCTTCCTTTGATGTTTTATTTTCATCCTAACACAATTCGACACCAGTTAAGAAAGAGGATTTTTTTGAAAGGCCCTTATGGCAAATTTGTCAACTGATTTACAAGATGCCAAAATAATGTTGAAAATTTGAAAAGACGTAACTCTTCAAGTTTTTACATGAAATCAATTCATATGCTCAACCGGCATCGACAAATGCTGCGAAGAAAATAAAATATCATAGATAACAATCCGATGAGCAGCTTGCCCCAGATCCCGCAAAGTATTGAAAAAGCATATAAATCTGGTTTGCGAATAAACGGATGCTGTAAAAAAAACCCGAACAAAATATGTCCCAGAAAAAAAAACCACCTAGAAAAAATATCCATGGACGATTCTCCAAAGATGATTTTCGGTTAACGGGGATATTTTATCCAGGATTATTTGTTCCCGGGTATTTTCAACTGATTTATGTAGCGACAGAAAAATACTTCGCTCCATTCTTGAAATGATAGATTTAATTGAGATTTATCAGTTGACGGAGGAAAAAAATGCAGCCAATTAACTGAGAATCATTATTTCCGGCTAACTCGGTTAGACCCTTAAGGAAAACTCCTAGATCGATCGAGAGAGAGAGAGAGAGATACAAGTTTCTTTGTTTTTTTTTTTTAAGTTTTCTTCAATAAAAGTGAGCAATACAGTAGCATTAATGTCGCCTATCCGTGTCGCCCTAATCTCTTATTAATCCCCGTGTATTAACATTGATCACAGCGTCGTCATAGGTAATTCATTTTCCGAATATCATAACATGCGTTTTAATCTCATTTCTTGGCGTTGCATCTTTTCATCCGTTTAGTACAACGACATAGGTATGAGCTCTTTGCCGCGCAATGGACACACACACCCACGCGTTCGCGCAAACTTGTACACTCATCATTCACCCCGCTTTACATCTATTTAATGCAATAGCTATTATGTATATCATGTCTAAACGAACACATATTATACCTCGATAACAATAACCGCTGCTGCTTGCTGCTGTCGCTCATTTATTTTCTTCTCTATTTAATCGCAATATCTTGCCGCGCGCCTCTATCACTATCTCTCTCTTATTTCCTCATTTTCTATACCACACCCGCGGGCCAACCACCCACGCACTTCACATAATTCATCAATAAGTATTATTCATCGTTATAATTAATGCCTTATGTTCGTATGTATACGTAAGTAGGTTGGTATATAATAATTGTATTATTATATCGTGTGTACTTGTTTTTTTCATCTTTTTTTTCTTTTTTCATTTTATACCATTACGCTGTTTCATGTTTTTTTATCATTTTCAAATCTTTTTTTTTTTTTGTTGTTTTTTATAATCCGTTATTCCCCGTTATTTAATAATTCATTAATTCATCATTCCTCACTATTATTATTATTGTATTTTTAAATTATTATTGTTATTATTTTTCCTTCATTATTCATTAGCTTTAGCAATTACGTTTTTTTTTTAATTTTTTTTATTTCCGCACGTTTTCGCCCGTCCTCCCCCTCCGCCCCCCCCCCCCCCTGTCCGTCGAACCGCGGAACTCAACCGTCGTTATGTGTGTTATTAATTTTTCGAGTTTTGTTGTTGTTCATTTTTTTTTTAAACTTATCTCTACAGTTGCAGCTCCGATATTATCATTATTATTATATAAACAATCCTCGGGCAAAATCTCTTCGTTCTTATCCTTCCGTTCTTCGTATTTGCTACTGATTTCCGATTATCTTCGTGCTCGAGAGCCAACTCATATCTCGTATCCTTTGTCCAGTGGTTTTTGTCGGCTGTGGCTTATATTTCGTCGTAGCTCGTGTTAAGTAATGGGGTTGTGTTTTTTTTTTTTTTTTTTTTCTCTTCTAATAACGACGGACCGTGTGCGCCCATGGAGAATGGGCAAACGTTTCGCTTATGGGCTCCTGGTCGGACGCGACCGGGGCGGTGTGCGAGGCGGGCGGGGTTCGTTCACGGTAGTGGTGGTGTTTTGAGGGAGGAGGGGGTGGTATTCGAGGTCGAGGGATCGTTACGATGTCCCTCGCCGATGTTGGCCGACGTTCATCGTCGTCGACGCTTGAATCACGTGACTTGTGGCCTGACCCTGTCATCGGTGTGCCGGAAGCCGAGGACTTTCTTTAGAGTTGCCATCTTCAACATTTCCACTTGCACTTTGCGTTCCCGGTCGACGTGTTGTTCGCTGGGCGGCGGGATTTTCTCACGCAATCGTAAATACGAGCGATCGCGTGTACCCGCCCCACAAACATAAATATCATCAACACAAGGACAATAATGAGGAGACACACAGACACACGTTAAAATACACACTCTTTTGTTGACGACCGTCGATGAGCCTCTGAGTCCCCGGACTTCGGGTCTTTGAATGTGAAAAACTTTTTTGGCAACCGCGCAACGACAATTTGTATACGCTGCACAATTGTCCAACATTAAGACGGACCCTTCCACTTGCAATAGGAATAAGAGTGGCGTTGCGAGCGGTATAAACAATAATACCACCACCACAGCCACGCGCTCGCGCCACCGTAATAATTGTTATAATAATAATAATAACGACGGTTGAGGGCCAGCTTAGGCTGACCAGCAATACCCGCAGGACCGGTAACAATTGTTGAATTCCTCAGGGTACGAAGAAGAGGGTGAAGAGTGTGTGGTGGAACAAGGCGGCGTCGGCGTCGTCGTCTTCGTCGTCTTCGTCGTCGGCGTCTTCTTCGTCTTCCCCGGGGTGGTCGTGGCTCGTTGTTTTTAGTTTCACCACACGATTTAACGGTTAAACGACAAGCTGGTCCCTCGGTCCAGTCGCCATTATTCATCCCTTTTCCCATTCTCCACTCGTCCACCACATTGAAATTTCCCCCAAAGAATATTGAACATGTTTTACCGGAACGGACGTAACGCCACAAGCGACGCTGCCAACGACAATGGCATTTAACCCAACGACGTACCAACGAGTCCAGAAGAATCAGGAAAAAATTGACGGGGATACGAAGATAATCGTGAATCGTTTTGGATAACGAGGTGAGGAACACACGGGCGAGTTGAAGAACGGATTTGCGTGATCGAGGCCTTGATGATGACGATGATGGTGATGATGATAATGACGGCGCTGATGACGAACACGACCACCAGGAAGCTGCTACCTTGACGACGTTCCTGCTCCTGCTGCTACTGCTGCTGCTGCTGCTGCTGCTGCTGATGAAGTTCTTCTTGTTTCTTGAGTAGTCGGATGACCGCTGTGAAGAAACTGCTGCGCTTGCCGAGGAATGGTCCAGCATCATCAGCGACGACGGAGGAGCCCAAGGAAATACCGTTTGACCGGTGCACAAGGAAATCAAGGCAGCCCATATCCAGAATAAACAGATCAGCGATATCGAAGAGGGCGGCGGTGTCTGCGTCGTCGATTGACCCGACGACGATGACATCGAGCCAACTCCACCGCCCCCACAGAAAGAGGCACTCGTGGTGGTCGACGGAGACGGACTCGAGGCTGCGGACTCCAAGCCACCGTCACTGCTGCTACTGCTGCTGGTGCCGCTTACCTCCGCATTGTTTTGGTGACCTGGAATCATGTAAACATCATCGGCATGCCGGAGGATGACGTGGTTACTATTGTTATTTTTCTTACTTCTGCCTTCTTCGTATACCTTCTTCAGGCTATTGTGAGATCTGATCAAAACCTATTGATCGATAACAAATAACTTATTGCAGCGAACTCAATTGCTGAAATTATAATTTGTTTTATTTATTTATTTTTTTTTTTCGAAGGTTTGATTTTTGCAATGTTTGGGAAAAACAATGATGATTACTATTGTTGCACTATTGCAAGTAACTTATTGTATGAAACTCAATTGCCGAAATTTCAATTTGAATTGTTTTCTCAAACTGTTTTTCTCATGTATCAGATTTTTTGCAGTTTCGTCGAAAAACAATCATTATGAATGTAAATTACCATCGATCGTCATTGAAACAAAGAACTCGTGTACCTAACGATGTATTTTATTCTGCATCCGTATAGCATTTCCCTTAACACACTTACATGCTGCATCATTTGAACGAAGGCCCCTCTCTTTCAACCTTCTGTATACCGACCCTTCAATCAGTAACGCGTAGAACAAAGTTGCAAACTACAAAGAAGTTACACAAGGGCTCGACTAGATCCGGCTTCGAGAGAAATTTAGGAAAAGCATCGAGCTTCGGTCCCTGCGAAAGCTCCTCGACAGAACTATCCTTCCCTCTTTTATTTTCGTCTTCCTAGTTCCTACTCGACGAGGTCATCCGTCCCCGCTTTCTACCCACAGCTTCAAGAATCGATCGTGCTCATTAGTGACGCGCACCAAGTCACTTTAACAGCCCTTCCTTCTTTTTTCTCCTTCCTCTGTTTTATTCTAACCCTCAGTTTCTTTTTGCAGAACAATTGTTGATCATTCGTCTTCGTGGTAACGGAACGAGAGAAGAAAAACCGCATGAAAGCAAAACGTCCCAATGACCAGTTTTCCGGTGAAATTGACTTATCTCATTATCTACTCAGCCCTGACCAATGTTACAACGGGACTTTCCGCTATATTTTTATTTTAAGGAAAGTTAAGCACTTCACAATAGCCAAATAGATGCCATTTTTGTTTTAATCATATGCAACAGTTTATCAGATTATGTTATGTTCATC
The DNA here is from genome assembly GCA_947507545.1 of Clistopyga incitator. Lineage (NCBI taxonomy): Eukaryota > Metazoa > Arthropoda > Insecta > Hymenoptera > Ichneumonidae > Clistopyga > Clistopyga incitator. The sequence continues at coordinate 8,095,293 of OX382180.1, read as the reverse complement.
ACGTTCAACAGCTTAAGTTGATACCCTGGCAAAAAAGATATATTTCATTTTTTTTTTCCAGAAACAACTGCCGAAACGACAAAAAGAAAAATAACGTTGAGTGAAAGTTTTTTTTAATCTCAGGACGAATTTATGCAAATGGTCAAAATGAATTTGGAAGCACTAAGCAAGAAAATCTGACAGCTGCTTTGCGCAAAGTTCGTCAAAGGTTTCCGCGACGTAAAAGCAACTACACCGTTAAAAACGCAACAAATTTATTATAAAGAAAACGATATAAGATTTACGAATCGGATATATGAATTCCATGTTAATATACTTTTGTTGTAAATCTAAGGGCAGCTAGTATAAAAATTCCATTATACTGGTGATTGAAAATTGCACTATGTGAGTATTGTGATCTTCATTGTAATATTAATATAAAATATATGCAAAATTTTATTTACACCTTATTCCTTTTTTTGGTTTTGTTATTTCGAATGTAATTTTGATTATTTTCGAAAGGTTTTTTCATGCAAAAATCAACTTTTGCACAGCGTTATTATTATTATTTTTTGTTACTTTGACAGTAATGAAAAAATGAGAAAATGTCGTACGTATTTGACTCGTGCGAAAAGCTTTCCCTTCTTCACACGACTTCAGAAATATATTGTCGAAGGTGTTACAGAATACTCGGACCATTCTCCGCCTGTATATTTCGTAATAGTCGAGATCTCATATTGAATACCTGTAGAACCAGACTGTGTGGAGCTTGTCGATGTTATCTCGCAATGGGGCGCCGTCGGGGCATCATGGCCTGCACGATGACTGTGGGGTCTCCGATCTGTACAATTTGCGCAGACACCCGATCCTGGCTCGACCTCAGAACAAACATGGAAGCAGCACTCCTCTTCCTCGTTACCGTGCAAAGCTCTCATTGCCTGCTCACCCGTTTCCGGGATGTTCGGGTCTGAAATCAACGACAAATCAGAATTTCATATTATCAGCCATTATCTTGACTATCCGAAGGAAAAGGAAAGGAAGCATCGCGCAATTTCGACAAAATGTAGACAGACTTTGAAAAAAAAAAAAAAATCTCTTTGTATGTACACTGTTAAAAAAAATTTAAGGAAAAATTATTACTCCACATTTTAGGAAGTACGTTTATAGAAACGGGTATAGATAATTAACTACACAAGTACAACGTTGAATTGATGAACCATTCTGGTAAGTTTGGTACGAAAGCAGTATTAATTATGTACTGTCTGCTGAATTTGTTACGGTGAACTTAATTATTAATGCTCAGTGTACTTAATAGGTAATACGAGTCGTGTTTTTCATATGAGTTAACTATAATTTTGCAACACCCTCTTTCACTTTCGAATATATTTAAGGCTTACCACTTACTATGTGTTGTAAAATTACTACAAGCTCTTTTACAGAATTGGGTATACAGAAATGTTACTTACAACGAGTGTAACATAAAATTGATTGAAAATTCTACTGAATTTGTTAATAAAGTTCGTTTTTTAATATCAATCGATTTTTATTTCAGTACACGAACGTTGAATCTTCATTTTCTTTTGTATATTCAATTGAATTTTATACACGGGTTTAGTATAAATTAATATATCGTATATCAATTTTCCAAATACTTTTAACAGTGTACCCTATACACAATCAGGAAGATACGAGTGTAAATTTTGCACGACTGACAATAAAAATGAGTCCCATGGAATCGGTGAAAGGGTCAAAGGGTGAAGAAGGGTGCCAACAACCATTTACCCTTCCCCACGTAGAACCCTTTCGAATATTCAATTTTTCCAAGCTCGCACAATATCGAGCACACAAAAACACAGAAATACGATATTAATATAGGATTTCATTGATTTCTTCAGGGGATTGAAAAGATTAATTCGCCCAATTAGTTTTGGCCCTGAATCGAAATCATGTGGCATTTTATTTCTTAAGGGTGACGCTACTCCGTGTTTCAATTATTATGTTGAAATTGCATAGCAATGGACAATTGGAATGAGCTTTATTTTTTTTTTTTTTTTAGAAACTTTTTAGATAGATTTATGGTCCACCAGAATTGCGAGAAACGCGATAACGAAAATGGTATTGACACTTACCTCTGCAAAGAAAAGTGGGTTCGCCGGCGTACTGCGTAGGATAAGCAGGTGCACGGTCACCCGGAAGTAGATAAGGGCAACGTTGTTCCACGGATTGGCAGAAGGACCGACAGGGCCGTAACCTCGAGCCGGACCAGGCATTCGCCAAGGTTCCCAAGGCCGGCGGTCCCCCATGAGCAAAGTAAGGCACCAGGGAGCTGCACACCCATTTTCTATACGCCTCCTGAAAAATAAATTTAATAATCCACAATTTAAAAAAATTTTGCAAATCAATGGAAATACACATGTATCATAAATCCAATCGTTCAAAGAGAAAAATCTTACACGTTTATGTCTGCGTTTTGATAAAAACTATTTCTTATCACGCATTTGAATATTAAATTTGATTTAATCGATTGTTTTATTGCGTTTTTTTTTTTTGTGTTTATATTTCAAAAATATCGGAAATTCATAAGCATTTATTTATTTGAATGAATTCTTCCAAAAATGAGCCTAATTTTTTTGTGTCGATACAACGTCCACTCGGATTAACTAATTCTTATGTAAATCAGATTTTGGCTTTTTAAACTCTGTGCAGGATCCAGAATAAAATACTCAGGATTTTTCTCTATGGTGTTTTATTTTCTTCGCATTTGTGGTGAATATGTTTTGAACATTGCTTCTTAAAAACCTCTTAAGATTGTTGATAACACTGCTTTTTCAGCAGACCTGCAGTATACTCACATTTTAATCGATAGAAATTATTCATAACCAATAATTTCAGAAATCTCATGTGAGCGACTGATAAGCTAACAAACTCTTCGCTTCCTAACCAGGATTACCATTTGAGACCATGTTAAAAAATGGCTAATTTCAACTTGAAACAGTTTCGAACTCGATCGAATATTTCAAGCTCAAATACATATTTATTCTATAATTCAATATTCCAAATCAATACTCAACATTCATGTCTCCTTAGAATATAACTCGCCTAGAATTCTAGCCTATGAAAATGGCAACTTCGTAGCCAAAAGAAAGTTAAGCGTGTTATTATCATTAACCATTTTATTATTGCCAAGGCAAAAAAGGGCTGGTTTAGTTCCAGGAGTGAGGTGAAATTTAAGCAATGTAAAATGCTCGAAACTTTGTGTTCCTGAAAATGTAGCGATTTATCGAAGCGCCTCGGGGAAAAACCAGCGGTCTCTTAATATAAATTCGCTCTCAAGGCATGCACGGTACAAGTCGAAGCATCAGCGAGTATCAGGGGCCAACACAGCAGAACTTGTACGTGCCTTTACCCTTTCCGGTGTATCCCCGTCGACGCCTTCCCTGTCGTGTTCGTCGCAGTTGCGAGAACAGACGAGGTCGAACAGTCGGATCAGCAGCAATAAGGTGGGTCAGTGCCTGACCTACATGCCTCTAAAATGCCGACACTTTTCCGCATCCCTACCAAGTTCCGCGGTCGGCCGACTATAATTACAAAGCCCCTCCGCCCCGTTGTGCTAAAACGTTATGCTCGGAGGCCGAAAGGGTCGGGAGGACCCTCCACCCTGCGAGCAAAAAAAAACTGAACACACCAAATAATTTATTCCGAAATATAAATGTTAAAGTAGCTTGGTATTTAAAGCTATTATACGCATGGTCAAGAAGTTAATTTAAGTAGAATTGTAGAGCTTTCGGAAAAGTTCAAAAAATATAGTTTTTGCGTATTTCGAAAGCTTGCGCTTGAAGGTTACATTGCAATTGATGCTGCTCTAATTTAAAAAGGGATTATCCAATTGATTTCAAATCATTAGGGTGCATATTGCTAGGCTCAGAGGCAGAAAGGCAGGACCCTCCACACTGAGAGAAGAAAAAAACTGAACACATCAAATAATTTGTTCCGAAATATAAATATTAAATTAGCTTGGTACTTGAAGCAATCATATACGCATCGTTAAGAAGTTATTTTAAGTAGAATTGTAAAGCTTTCGGAAAAGTTGAAAAATATAGTTTTTGCGTATTTCGAAAAGTTGCGCTTGAAATGTTACATTGCAGTTGATGCTGCTCTAATTCAAAAACGACTATCCGATTGTATTCAAATCTTTAGGGTGCATACTGCAATGCTCGAAGGCAGAAAGGGTCCGGAAGACCCTCTACACTGAGAGAAAAAAAAACTGAACACACCAAATAATTTGTTCCGAAATACAAATGTTAAAGTAGCTTGGTATTTAAAGCTATTATACGCATGGTCAAGAAGTTAATTTAAGTAGAATTGTAGAGCTTTCGGAAAAGTTCAAAAAATATAGTTTTTGCGTATTTCGAAAGCTTGCGCTTATAGGTTACATTGCAATTGATGCTGCTCTAATTTAAAAAGGGATTATCCAATTGATTTCAAATCATTAGGGTGCATATTGCTAGGCTCAGAGGCAGAAAGGCAGGACCCTCCACACTGAGAGAAGAAAAAAACTGAACACATCAAATAATTTGTTCCGAAATATAAATATTAAATTAGCTTGGTATTTGAAGCAATTATATACGCATCGTTAAGAAGTTATTTTAAGTAGAATTGTAAAGCTTTCGGAAAAGTTGAAAAATATAGTTATTGCGTATTTCGAAAAGTTGCGCTTGAAATGTTACATTGCAGTTGATGCTGCTCTAATTCAACAGCGACTATTCGATTGTATTCAAATCTCTAGGGTGCATACTGCAATGCTCGAAGGCAGAAAGGGTCCGGAAGACCCTCCACACTGAGAGAAAAAAAAACTGAACACACCAAATAATTTGTTCGAAGTATAAATATTTAAAAAATTTATTTTTTAAAATTATTCAAGATCAACTTCAAATTTTTTTTCAGACCTTCTCCACGATCAACATTTTTCAAATGATTCGTTGAATCAATAAAATATTGATTTCATTCATCAAAGCAAGTAATTAAATATATAATGGGAGCAAATAAAGGATTTATTCGAAAATTCATTGTATCCAATTACATATATTTCTCTCCCTTCCCCAGGCTTTACTATTTTTTTCTTCCTTCTCTTCATATATTCACATTTCACTCATTCCACCTGACACTTGCAGCCATTGAAAATAATTTAGCCGTTCGTGCCTTGACTTCGTCAGAATTTCCGTATTCTTCACGGCCGTTTTTTACCCCTTTTTTGGAACATTTTTTGTCTTCCTTTGCCTTTATTACCCATAAACGCCTGTTAGAAGGATAAAAGCGATCCAACCCCAGATTCTATTGGCACCTTTTTGGCAACTGGGTTGAATCAAGCCAAATTAGGTCTATCCAAGGCCTCGCAAAAGCTGGAGATGCTTCTGGACGAAGGGCAAGTTGGATTTCATATGCGCTTGTCTTCCAGCAGCGAAAGAGGAAGGGACAGTAAAGCCAGATAGAACTAACCGGGCGGAACAAAGAAATATCAACCAGAAACCGATCATCACCTTCCTGGACGGATGCCAACCGGTCAGGAAATCCTCGGCACGTGATCAGTTTGGGCTTCTGGCAAAGGAAACGTAGGACGAACCAAATTGTGTAGTGACTACGTTGAAGAAGAAGAAGAAAAAGAACAAGAAGAGGGCTTGGATTCGTCCATAGTGTAACAGGCGGTGGGCGAGGGTTTTTAAATGAATGGTAATAGAGACAGACAGCAAATAATACGATGAAGACTTCACGGAGAGAAAACATGTTGGATGGAGCCAAGTTTACTTTTCCTTCGGCCAAGTGGATTCAGTTGGCTTATAAATCATTTTATTGAGTTATCTTGATGCAATTGGTTAAACCTTACGGTGAATTTAGAGCCAATTATGAATTCGCGATGAACTTCGGATAATCATATTATGCAATTGAACCAATTGCACGTACAAAAAAGCTTTTCCGTCAAGCATTGTACAAAATTTCACTCGCCTACAAATTTTCGAATATTAATCACTAATTTTTACAAATTTTACACGCCGTTTTTTTGACTACGTAAATATGATTGCATAAGTGGACAATACTATTCAACGGTTCGCAAACGACAGCTCGTGTGCAGACAGAATAGAAATAAATGAAAAAAGAGGGAGTAAAAAAAATATTACATGCCTCGATATTGAAAAGTACCGCACGAGGCTTGAAAGACATCGACGTATCATATCATCGACGTCGTATCATTAACGTATCATTTACTAATTTTACACTTTTTTTTTTTACTATGTAAATATGATTACACGAATGAACAATACTATTGAACGGTTCGCAACCACAGCTTTTGTGCAGACAGAATAAAAATAAATGAAAAAAGAGGGAGTAAAAAAGGCATTACATGCTTCGGTATTGAAAAGCACCGCACGAGGCTTGAAAGACATCGACGTATTATATCATCGACGTCGTATCATTAACGTATCATTTACTAATTTTACACTTTTTTTTTTTACTATGTAAATATGATTACACGAATGAACAATACTATTGAACGGTTCGCAACCACAGCTTTTGTGCAGACAGAATAAAAATAAATGAAAAAAGAGGGAGTAAAAAAGGCATTACATGCTTCGGTATTGAAAAGCACCGCACGAGGCTTGAAAGACATCGAGGTATCATACAGCGCTGTGCTATGTCCGGGAGACAGAAAATATTACACTTCACACGGTCTAGTTGTATCGGGCATTGTTCACCATCGCAGTGAATCGCTTCGAAATTCGAACTGCAGTTCACCGAGAGATGAATCGACGGATGGTTAATGGTCGCTCTCACCGACGCAGCTTTTCATGTATTGCGATCAGAACCAATCGTTTCGTATCTCATCGGTTGGTGTAACACATACAGAGAAAAAGCTCCGAATTTTATGTCCATTGTAGGAAATAAAAGTTGAATTATTACGGATACGGCGAGAATAAGAGTAAGACGATTTCCAATGTATTTCCAATTTATTATGTACTCGAGTATATAATAAGTCTTTAATTGACATTATTAATTCGCATCACACCTTTTTTTCATAACTGGGACAAAAGTTATAAAATCTGGAATCCAAAATAAAATATTCGGCTCATAGGAGTTTAAAATTGACATTAATTTCCACTCTTCGAAATGCATTTTATGCGTTTCTATAAATTTACATTTATTGCATCTAAATTGAAATTTACATCCATTAAATCTTAATTTTGATTTCCTTTTATTTAATCTGAATAAAAATATACATTTATAAAATTTAAATGTTTCATTCCTTTTATTGAGTCTCAATAAAAATTTACATTCGTAAAATCTAAATTTGAATTTATACTCTTTAAGTGAAAGCCACTTTATTTTAGCAAGCTAGAATCGGAGCCCATCCGGTGCAGATAATAATTTACGTGATGAAGAATGATTATCTATGATCGCAGGAGCTGCCTTATCATCTCGAATCTCCAAAGGGTTCTGATAGTCTCAATGGACATACCTCCTGGATTGTAACATCACCAATGATTGCATAGCTTCGACGCATTGATACCTTGCCAAGTATTTTGTACCGACAGCAGGATGCCAAATCGGTACTCGGGTATAAGCTTTCAGTGAATTACAGTGGTGCACTTGGTGGCCACCAATAGTGTTATCTCAATGGAGATTTCCGCAGATAACCAAAAGGGTAAACCCCTTTCCGCAGGCTTTTGACCTCCAACGCAAACCGGAAAGTCCCCAAGACATTTTACACCCCCTCACAAACCCTCGTGAACTTTGGGTCAATTGTCGGTCAACACGACGAAGGAGAGTAAATTGGTGGGGGAATCTATGACCACAAAAAAGAATTTTTTTCCCCCGACAAAGTTGCTAAAATCAAGTAACAAATTTCGCTCAAGTTAGTCAGTAAATATCCTATCAAATCGATTTCAAAATCACTCGAAAATTTTCTAAGATATTTCATCTAAACGCATCTCAAAAATGTCATTTTTTGGATATATGACGATTTTTGTGAGTTCAATTTTAAAGAATCATTTTTACGCGGGATATGAAAACATTGCCAAAGAAGAATTAAATTTTATGCATAAGCTTTTGGTTTTGCAATACTTTTTTGGACACTTTCTCCATAACGATTACTTTTTTTTTAATCCGCCGTCAGGGAGACTGAAATCTCTATTTTTGGGGCCATTGATACTCAGTGCCCATAAGATTCGCTTCAGGGCCACTGAAGGAATTCCCGAGAGGTGTTAAAAAATTCCCGATATAAAATCTATTGAGAGACTATAATTCTATCTCGAGTGGGATTCACAAAACGTCCCTGCAGATCGAGAACGCGCCTTCCTTTGCCTCGAAGGCGTTTTGCTGAATCACACCTTGGAAGACGACGGCACTGAGGAAGTCGCTATATCATCAGCTTTGCGAATGGTCCACCGAGAATTCGCGAGTCTGCTGTTTAGAAGGTGTTTTCTCGGTGAAAGCGGAAGAAACCAATTCGTTTTCAAATTTACAGTTCTAAATTTTTTATAAAATTCAAACCTGGCAGTAAAAATGTCTCTACACGATGCAGAGAATTTTGCATATTGCAGAGTGCTGCTATTCCATTTTACAATTGCAACTCTGTTTTAATACGTTTGAAAAAACAAAGTACATTTTGTATCACATCAATGTACCCAACACTTTCAAAAAATGACCTCGAGTAAAAAAATTGTGTTACATCGGGCGTGAAACTGGCGATTATGTGGCCCTGTTAGGGCCTTGTCATGGCCCAGCCTGGGCCTGGTCAGGGCCTGGTCAGGGCCTGGCCAGGGCCTGATTTATTCCTAATATAGCGCTACAAATTTTAGATGGAGGTACTTTTTATGTTCACTGAAGTCTGTGGACTGTTCAGTCATGGTATTCGTACGTATAGGCAACAATAAATCCGAAACAGAGTTGCATGTTTGCAACGGAACGTCCCTACAGATCGAGAACGTGTTTTCCTTTGCAGCGTGTTATGTGCCTTGAAGGCGTTTTGCTGAATCACACCTTGGAAGACGACAGCACTGAGGAAGTCGCTATATCATCGGCTTTACGAATGGTCCACCGAGAATTCGCAAGTCTGCTCTTCAGAAGCTGTTTTCTCGGAAAAGCGGGAAAAGCAGAAAAAGGAGTGACACCAAAGTCAAAGTGTTTGGAACGGAAATTTTGTAGGTACTCAGCAAAGTATCACATCTTTGTTACCATATGCTATTCAACACACCATGGATTCACATGCAGAGTTTCTAACGCAAGGCACACATAATGGATCCTTTTTTGATGATAAAAAGTCAGCGAAGTAAAACCCTGCACATTTATTTCTCATTGAGTTCGAAAATTTCTACCTCTACATGACCCAGACAGAAATTTGCAGCGTTTATGGGATCCCAATTCGGACGGCAATGTCGGATGTCATATTTTACAACGTCGTTCCATAATCTAATCCTGCTGAGTTGGATGAACGTGGAAAAATTCATAAAAGAATATTGAAAAAGGCCAGCGATCCTTCGTCGGAACATCCTATTACATTTTTTGTGCTTTAAAAGAGATAAATCTTGAATGTAGAAATTCGAACCTGAATTTTGCCTGATGTAACGCTGGATTTTTTTTTTTTTTTCGGAAGAAGGTATCAAGGCGATCAATTTTGCTATGAACACTTTTTCTAAACCACCTTCTAAATACTTCCTTTTTTGTGATTTAAACGAGATAAATTTTGCATGTAGAAATTCGGACCTGAATTTTGCCTGATGTAACGCTGAAATTTTTTTTTTTCTTTTTAGGAAGAAGGTATCAAGGCGATCAATTTTTCTATGGACACTTTTTCTAAACCACTTTCTAAATACTTCCTTTCTAAAACAAGACTTCCGAATAACTAAATATTTTTCCAACTCCTATCATTACTACTACGACTACAAGTTAAGAATCGTTATAGCCTGTAAACTGCAGTGGAATATGATTTTTTTCTTCTCAATGAACTAGTGTGATGATTATGACCTCAAAAGCAACGTGAAAATCTGGATTTCTTTTCTATGAAAATAAAGGTTCCTACGCCCGGAATTTTTCACTGAACCCTGTTTTTTTTTCTCTCTGTAAATTAGTACTCCTACCACTACTACTACACTGTAAAAAAATGTACTTGAATTTGACTACACAAGTGGAAGTTTCTATGCGCAAACTGGTACACTAAGTTTTCTATATAACTACGATCTAAAAGCAACGTACGCTGTACTAAATTTTACCATTTACTTTAATTTTAGTGTAAAAGTCCTTTAATAATTTGCTTATATTTTATTTTAAAAATACAGGAATTCTACACTACAATTTTAATATTAAATGTACCAGTTTATGTATAAAAACTTCCAATAGTCCCTAACAGTGTACAAGTCAATAATCGTCAAGGCCTGCAAACTTCGGGACAATATCATTTTTTTTTCTGTTAATCAACTGGTGTGATGATTATGACCTCAATACCAGCATAAAAATCTGCATTTTTTTTCTACGAAAACAAAGCTTCCCACGGATTAAATATTTCACTATGCCCTAATTTTTTTTTCTCTCTGTAAATTACTAGTCCTGCCACTGCTATTACACTTTTTGAAAAATCTACTTGAATTTGAATACACAAGTGGAAGTTTTTACGGCCAAACTGGTACACAAAATTGAATATATAACTAGAATCTAAAACCGACATGCCCTACACAAATTTTTACAGTTTCCTGAAATTTTACTGCAAAAATACATGAAGTCTATCGCACAATTTTAATATTAAATTTCCCAATCAATGCATCCGAACTCCCAATGTCTTCTAACAATGTACAATTCAAGAATCGTTTTGGCCTGCAGACTTCGGGACAATATAATTATTTTTTTGTTTTTCTAGCTATCGCCGTCTATATGTCGACATAATGTAAGTGCGTTTATGACCACATGTACATGCACCTTCGGATTTGACGTGGCTCGACGGGTGCGAATGCGGATGAAAGGGAATGAGCATAGAAGACGAGGAGGAAGGGAAGGACGACTGCAGATAAAGAGGGGAAACAGAGACGTGAGACGATGTGACGGTTGCTCGTGGGTGAGAGTGGGTGGCCCGTCGCCGGGTGGTTAGGTAGGTGGTAGGTAGGTACCTACACCTGGAGTACCCTCCAACCGAGCTGACCCAATTCTCTCCACCCCTGTGCCCCTCCCGCTTTTTCTTCTTATTCTCCTCTGCTCTCTCTCTCTCTCTCTCTCTCTCTCGTCCTCCACCATGCGATGTACCAACGTCAGTGCAGTTGCACCGATTCACCGGTGCATCCCTCGCTAGCCTTCAGCTCCCTCTGCGCTTTCTTCTCTCTCTCTCTCTCTCTCTCTCTCTTCTCTTTTTCACTCTTTCTCACCGTATAATATGTATATTCGCATTGGTTCCAAGCAGATGCGAGCCACCCGTTGGATATCACTAACTTTGTCCCGTCACACGTTCTTTCGTACCCCAGAATTACGTACAGACAGTGAAGTCGTCTGCTCAGCCGGCGAATCTCAACTCGTCGCGACCTCATTCGAACAGAAGCAAGGCAAGCAACAGCAGTCACACACACACACTCACACACACGCTGAGGATTTATTCTCTACAGGATGACAAAGATATCGAGCTTCGAAATAAATGGATTATGTATTAAGGCGGTATATACATTTTTGTCGTAAGGGCCAGTGAGAAAATGCCGCAGTGAGCGAAGGGTTTGTTAACTGTCAAAAAATCAAGATTTCAATCAATATTTTTGTGAAATTCAGCGTTTAGGTTTTTTTAAAATGGAATCTTAGATGAGCGAGGTAACATTAGATTGTTTGAAATGAAGATTGCTAATATTTGTCAATGGATAAGACGTCTTATTTGATTTGACAAGAATCGTTAAATTGAATGTACAATTGCGATATAAAATGAAGGTACTGTTGTAATTAAATTGAACGAAATTTAAAAAATAAAGTACTTTTACAATAAAATCAAAGGAAATTATAGAATTTATTGTACCGTAAATAAATTTGACGTCGCACTTGTATAGTAAATTTCGGATGCCAGTTTGTGAATACAAACTTCTGGTACATGCACATAAAATTTCAAGTAGATTTTTGTTCACAGCGTTTTGTACAAATGAATGAATGGTTCGTTTCACTATATTGAATACTTGATTCGTTAACAGGTAACAAACTCTTCTCTCACTCGCACTTACGGTGATTCGTTCGGTATAGCAAATCACCTTAAGGGTGATGGTAAAAATATGCCAGGGATCGATAATTTTTTAAACACGTTTGAAAATTCACGTTTCGATTTTTTTTTTTTTTTTTCATAATGTAAATTCATGACCTAAAATATCTCAATAATGTAGATTTTTTTTATTTACGCACTCCTGCATATCGGCACATCAGAAACTGAGAAAAACTGGCCGACGCTGAACAGCTGCGCGGAAATTAATATGCAGCTACACGGTCACCCATCCAAGTTACGGTCGCAAGAAATGCTACTTAATTCGGGACTCTGCCAAAGTCACTCGCCAAGTGCACGTCCACCGACCTAGGGTAATTACTTATACACAATATACCCCTCAAATTCCTGGCAAACTGTGTTTTTTTTAGTATATTTGATTCCACTAACATGGAGAACTTCTGACAGGATTGGATCCTGCCTCGTTTTCTCATCTCACGGTCGGATTCTAGTCGGTTATCGGAGTGGATTCCAGTAATAGGATGTAATGCTGGGAAACGGGATTCCGATCGTTATCGCCAACTAGGATCTGATCGAGTGCACCCAGAAAAGTGATTTATTGGTTTTCACTAAAACAGGACGAGGAGAAGTGCATTTTATTGATCAGTCGATGCGGAAAAATTAGTTCACGGGATACACTCAGAGCAATTGTAGTAGTGAATGATAAAGTGACAACTATTAATTTTCAGTACTTGCAACTATTTTCATTGTTTCGATAACTACGACAATAGTTATGATAACTATTAACAAAAATAGAATAGAAATATACAATACAAAATATACAAAAATAAAATAGTCATAGTTACCTATGAACCTATGAATTACCATAACTATGAAAATAGTAACTATTCAAAAGTTGCTAAAAAAATTATCTGTACAAACCAAAAATATATAGTTGTCACTTTACAGTTACCATCCACCCAATTCACTTGAAAATATTTTTTATCACACATCACGCTCTGATTACAATCAATGAAACACTTTGTTGCGTCAATAGTAACTATGTTCGAGAGAATAATAGTTGTACAACTCTTATGCCATTTAGATATCCAAAACTACTGAGCCGTTAATAGCGTGTGTGCGTAATAAGGTTCAGTGCACGTACATTGAATTTCAATTACAAAGTTACTGATATCCTCATAACATTGAAATTATTTCTGCAGAGTCGTCATTTAGAATTTTCAATACTTTTGTCCCGGAAAATTGCAACATGCTAATTGCATAAAAAATTCCATCACGTGCACCTCAATTATTAAGAAGCAACATTTTTTTTTACAGAGTTGCTTTTCCAATTATCTTTTTTTTCTCATTGTATAAATCATCAGCTTTACCATTGCCGCAGCAAATTTCGAAATAGCCAGTAATGTGCAGTAGCCTGGAGTAGAGTCAGCACATCCAGCATCAGGGGAGCTGTATTATATTCACTTCTTCATCAATGCCGATACTACCCTCTTCTTCCTCCGGTTCTCATACGCCGTTGTACTTATTTCTGGGCAACCTTATATGCATAGTATCACTATAATAGATCCTCATCCGTCGAGACTCTCAGACAATACGTCATTTCCTGATTTCCTTGAGTAATCCTCGTCACCCTAGGCAAAGCACGAGATCCGGCGAGGCAGCATTTACATACAGACGTACACAAAATCTCCGTGAGGGTGTAACGCACATTGCTATCACTGTATTTTCTCCCTTTGTTGCATATCAGACTTGCGCAATAGTGCCTCGCTATTCGCGACCCTTCATCCGCACTCCATACCATCAACTCGGCTTCTACAGAATTTCTAAGATCTGCCGAAGTCGCGTTCAACGAAAGTAGCGACGCTCTTGGTGCTCGCTGCTCTCCACTGCCGCTTTACCAGAACTTTACCGACTAATCTCTCTCTCTCTCTCTCTCCCTCTCAAATGTGGGGCCGCATAATCCGCCGTTGGGAGCCTCTTTCACTCAAAACCGTATATCCACTGGACGTCGTGGTTGTGGAAGTCACTGTACATTTTCTCATTCGAGTTCTGGCAGCTCGGAAACAACTCTTTCATCTCAACTCGACGCTCCTTTTAATAACCAACGAAACACACTTTTTTATTTCGTTTTTTGCTGGAATATAATCAGGGAATATAATTTGTTTTGAATGGAAGCTGCGTTTTGATTAACTTATGTTGATTTTCTGGTAGAACTGTCTGTAGACTTTTCTGGTGGAATCAGTTTGTGAAGAAGTTCACAGGTGTGATTAGAAGTTGTCGGAAATGGCAGTAGCCATTGGTAACAGCGAAATGCCATATATGATACATGATAATAAAGTGATGTGTGAATCGACTCAACTGCCTCGACTGCCAGTTACTCTTGACAGCTCGATTCAACAAACTCTAACTCAGGAAGTAAGTCATTTGATCTCAAGTTGGACTACAATTTAAAGGATAACAAACAATATACTTGATTTCGAAAGTGCTCTGCTTACAAGAATTGATGACAAATTTGTGAAAAAGTTCACAGTGTGATTAGAACTTGTAGAAAACGGCAGTAGTATCAGTAACATCTAATTGCCATACATCGAATATGAAGATAAAGGCATGTTTGAATCGACTCAACTGCTTTGACTGCCAGTTGCTCTTGACAGCTCGATTCAACAAATTCTAACTCAGGGAGTGAGTCATTTGATCTCAAGTTGGACTACAATTTAAAGGATAACATACAATATACTTGATTTCGAAAGTGCTCTGCTTACAAGAATTGATGACAAATTTGTGAAAAAGTTCACAGTGTGATTAGAACTTGTAGAAAACGGCAGTAGTATTAGTGACATCGAATTGTCATATATCGAATATGAAGATAAAGGCATGTTTGAATCGACTCAACTGCTTTGACTGCCAGTTGCTCTTGACAGCTCGATTCAACAAATTCTAACTCAGGAAGTAAGTCATTTGATCTCAAGTTGGACTACAATTCAAGGATAAGAAACAATATACTTGGTTTTGAAAGTGCTCTGCTTATGAGAACTGACAATCGGTTGGTGAAGAAGTTCACAGGTGTGATTAGAAATTTAGGGAAAGGGCAGTGGTATTAGTAACAGCGAAATGCCCGTGGTAGTACATACATATATAGTATATACATATATATATATATAGGATATATGATGGTAAAGTGGTGGTTGAGTCGACTCGAGCTGCCAAGAGTAACTGGTTGCACTCGAGAGTTGCAGACGACGTTAGTAGCCACTCGGGCAGGTGAGTGAGCGAGTGAACCACATTAGTGAGTGAGCGGCCAGTCTGGCCTGGTCTAGGCCTCCTTCACTTCGACAGCCACTGTTCGCCACCCGTCTAGTCATTTCCCTTCGCATTGTACGTACGGCACGCGTCTAATTGGCTCTCGAGAAAACTGCCGAGGTAGAGTCGTTTGTCGTGAATCGTCCGTCGAGTATTCTTCTCCGTGAGGCATGCGTACTTTAGAAGATGTCTTGTTTTCGCTGCCAAACGGTTATGCCCACTTTTCCTAAGAGACAAGTCGTCATTGCGACATATCTGCGTAAAAATAATTATGACAAATTGGGATCACAAATCGACAAATGTCGACAAGTGACGATTTTAAGATGTGTTGACATGAAATATGTTGGAAAATTTCGGTAAAAGTCGAAAACGCGATTTTGCCATCGATTTTACATCACAGTTACTAATTAGTTTGAGGGATATTTGTCACTTGAGTTTAGAAAGTTTTCAAGGCGATTTTGTGGTGGATCGAAAATCTCGTGAATTCACTTGTTTTCGTCAAGAAATTTATCAACGAATTCATCAAAATTTGTGTAAAATTTTTTCGCTTGATACGTCTTAAAAATTACACATTTTGGAGTACGTAAATATTGTGGAAATTATGTGAAACTAGTTTCTGAACGGATTCGAAGAGAGGTCCATTTACAGAAGTCATTGAGGTTGTCAATACACCGAGAAAAAAGATTCAATTAACTCCAAAGAAATGGGTGGACTGATTTTTGTTGCATGCATTCCACAGAAAAATTTCTGTGTTTTCAATGAAATGTTGCATTTGAATTTGAACGAAATTATTTCATTCGAAACCAGTCTATCGAGAATATATTTGATCAATGAAATGAGCATTTCATCGTCTATTTCGCCAATTTTTTTTATTAATAATTAATTAAAGGGACGATTGAACCGAGTAAATACTACTAATTAATCTGCGGAACGATCTTGAATAAGAGAAAGGGAAGAAATTGTTGAAATACCGGTAACAGGATTCACAGTAACCAACGGGATATTCGAAACCGAAAGCACAGCTAACTCGGTTGAAATCGGCCCGCAAACTAAATTAGTTAAGACGCGGAAAGCTCGAAGGGGCAGTACGACTAACGAGGGCGGTAGACATATCAAAGGTCTAGAGCAACGAATAAATTAAGGGCATTTCATCACCTATTTCGCCGTATTTTTTAATTGATAATAAATCACGAATTATTTATGGCCCAATTAAACAAAGTAAATTCGAAATAATTATTTTTTAGAATATACCTATTCGAGGCATAAACACAACGTATAGTCAAAAAAACATTTTTACAGAACAATGAAACACAATTAAATTTCTAAACGTGTTAGTAGTGGAGAAACGACCTTGAATGAAAAAAGGGAAGAATGGTTTCCATCGGAACGTTCGAACCCGGAAGTACAGCTGAATCGTTTGAAATAGGCCCTCAAACGAAATTAGATAAGACGCCGAGAACCGGAAGGGGCAGTAGGACAAACATGGCACAATTAAACAAAGTAAATCCGAAATAATTATTTTTTTAAATATATCCATTCGAAGCATAAACACAACGTATAGTCAAAAAAACGTTATTACAGAAAAATGAAAAACCATTAAACTTCTAAACATGTCAGTGGTGGAGAAACGATCCTGAATGAGAAAAAAGGACGAATGGTGTCCACGGTAACCATCGAAACATTCAAAACCGGAAGTACAGCTAAATCGGTTGAAATAGGCCCTCAAACTAAATAAGATAAGACGCCGAAAACCGGAAGGGGCGGTAGGACGAACGAGGGGGGGTAGACAGATCGAGGGTCTCGACCAGCGGATAAATAAAAGGCCCATCTGACTGTCGCAAATGGTCGAGGATTCCGAGTTTTCCTGCTATCTTTGCCTCACCATTTCTCTAGCAGCTTTGGTTTTGCGAAGAAGCGGAAGCCGGAATTTTCTGGTGTGCTCTGTTCGTCGGAATGATCAGCGATGGAGAAAGCGAGCGGAAACTATTGCAGGGACACTAAGGACGAGAGTCTACGCATTCCCAGCACACCCTTCGGAGATCGGGATCCTCAACGTTCCCCTGATGACGTCCTCGAGCGGAGCTTGGTCCTGTGGGAACGGAAATGGGGCTCCCCGTCGCTTTGCGCCGGGCTTTATCATGTAATCGGCCACGCGGATACTAGTCACTCTCACGACAAATCGATACCGAAAGCCGCGCGACGCCACCGCGGCACCCGTTCTGTCAGAGGATGAAGGGGATTTAAATTCAACTGTAGTTCTCACCCGCAGGAGTGCGTGCAGCTTGCAGAACAGGAGAGACAAAAAAATTGAGCGCACCAAATGATTTATTTTAAATATATAAATAATTTAACCAAATAAGAACACTGGAAACAAAAGTGGACATTTTTGTTCATTAACTCGCATGAGTAAATTCGATGCACAATTGTGATATAAAATGAAATTATTTTTACAATGGAATTAAAGGACATTTCCAAAAATAGTAATATACTTTTGCACTAAAATTAAAGCAAATTACTGTACCAAAAAAAAAAATTGGAAATCGCACTCGTATAGTAAATTTAGTATACCAATTTGCGAATAAAAACAGCCTTAAAAAACTCGCAGATTTATTCATCAAATCATCAAGTAAATTCAATGTACAATTG
This sequence comes from Clistopyga incitator, assembly GCA_947507545.1. Classification (NCBI taxonomy): domain Eukaryota; kingdom Metazoa; phylum Arthropoda; class Insecta; order Hymenoptera; family Ichneumonidae; genus Clistopyga; species Clistopyga incitator. Next base: position 8,077,145 of record OX382180.1, on the reverse strand, counting down.
TGATATAACAATCGTAAAAAAAAATGTTCCACATAAATGTTGTCATTTGCATGCGATATTTTAAATAATTTTCACGTTCTGGTAACAGCAATTTATTGCCAAAAATCGAGAGAACTCGTTCTTCATTCGAAAGCGGATTTTTATTTAATGAGAACATTTTCGAGTATTTTTCAATGACTGTTGATATTGCAAAAAAAATCGTCAGACTCGGATTGACGCTCTAAGTTCTAAAAATGATATAACACCGTAAAAAGGTCGATTTCGTACAGTGCAGCGTTATTTCCATTTTTTTATGACTATTGTTTCACAATTTTTTTGTTCATCCCATTTTTGTTTGTCAATTAAACTTTATTTCCCTCGTGGTATTTTAACTTTTTGTAAAATTAGCTTCGTTCGCTCGCGGTGCGAACATTTGGTTCAGCTCGATGCTCGCACTCGTATAAGATTGAAAATGAGAGAGTAAAAAAAAAAACAATGGAGAGGTAAGTGAGAGAAATAATAGGGAGAGCTGGTAGGGTGTGAAAAAACGAGTCAAAGAAGGGAAGCTGCTATAGAACTGCGTAAGGTCGGTGATGTCACGTAACGGCACAACAGAAAAGTCGCAGGTGTCTATTGGAACGCGAAAAGCAAGGAGTGGGAATGCTACTGTTCGTGTGTTTTGTATTAGGGATGCGAAGGGGTTGTAAAGCAATGCCCCGGAAGTCACGATGACCTGGTTACCTAGCCCATATCCGCAGTAACCCCCTCTACACCTCCCCTCAACGTTCACCCACTCGCATTTGCTCTCCCCCATAGAAATAAAGTGTAGTTCGCTTATATAGGATATACAATTAATATTAACTAATTATATCGGCGAAAATGATATTTTTTAAATATATTTGTTGCTATATAACCGCGTAAAAAAATTGTGCCAAATTGTGATCGCAGATTGACATATCTTGAAAAGTGCCATTTCGGAGAAAGGTTAAAAGGAAAAATATTAGAAAAGTACAAAGCGATTTTAGAATTCATTTTTTTTTTCTTCATTTAAACAGAATTGATTACTTAAAGATTAAATTACGTAAGATCGTAAAATCTTTAGTTCCACCATAAAATCGTTTCAAAAAGTTGCTAAACTCTAGTCGCAAATTGCGCGGAAATTAGTGAGTATACGTGATATCAAATCGATCTCAAAATGGCTTTGAAATTTTCTAAGATATTTGGGCTTACCGCAGGTCAAAAAAAGGCACTTTTTGACATGAAAATTACGTATGTCGATTTGTGATTTCAACGTCAATTAAAATCGAAGTGTAAATAAATGCTTGCAGTAAACAAATGCTTTCATGACATTTCCTAATTAATTGAAGATGATTTAGAGAACAAAAAGGTTATATTGCCAATTTTTGTGACATCAATAACACATAATATAATAAATTACCATTTTTGACCGTTCGCTATAATTTCTCTTACCGATTATGCTAATATCGATTAAAAACGGAATCGGAATTAAAATTATTAACGAGATTCCGTCTGCGCTCCGATCGCTATTTGTGAACTAATAGGTACCATAATAAATCAAGTTAAAGCTGTGTTCCAATTAATCCACTCCTCGTGAATAAGTTATGAGGAACTCAAGTAATTAATAAACGCATCGATCGACCAAAATATTGGTCAACCAATTCTAAAAATGTCACAGCTTTCCACCGAATAATCGCTATCAATAACGGATTTTTGAGAACACTTAATTACAAACGATGAAAATACTGTAACTCTTGATACTTTTGTGAGGCAATAAAAATTTCAAAAAATCATTTATTAAAAAACACGCAGTATGAAATTTCCATATTACGTCACGTTGAAAATGTCCATAATGTGCAAAAGGTTGACACGGAAAGGTGCAAACACTATCAAATTTGCACCTACACTATTAAATCATATAACAGTACTTTACTAGTGCGATAAAAACTTTTTGTTACGACAGTAAGTTTACAGCCCAAGCCGAACGCAATCACACAAAATCAGAAAAAGTTTCTCGCGCGAGTTTCGAATGCAACTTTATGTAACGCGTGCACGAGAAGTGCTACTTCTCGTGTCTGCCGCGCGTGGCGTAAGTGGCGCTTTCTCGCCCTTGTATCACAAAGTACTATTATGCTACTAGTGCGAGAAGTGCCTATTTCACGCACACTTCGCATAAAAAATCGTTCTCCCTCGACCACAATCAATCAACATCCTTCCTCGTAGAAATTCATAAAAAGCGAAACATAATTAGTAAGTAATATAAATAACCCAAGACTCCTCCCCCCCCCCCCCCCCACCCGCCCCTCTATAAGAATGCTCAAAGAATATATCACCAGCATCGTGTTTTCGTAATATCGTTCCATATCCGTGGCTGTGTCCGCAAACAAACTGTCGCAGTTGATCCTACAGCGGGAATATCACTCACCGTATGAATCTCACACACGTTCATAAGGTTGGTAAGCTCGCGGCTGCCACTTTAGCCGCAGATTAGTCTCGCTCCAGAAAGCGAGTCTGCCTTCGTCACCCGGGGCACGAGAGTATTTCCAAGAGTCCAAGAGAAGCCCGGAAAAGGAGGGGGGGGGGGGGGGCGAGGGGTGGTAAAGGGGGAGGGGGAGACATTTGAGCGGCTTTAGTGTCATCCCCTTGAGCAGGGGGAGAGAAGTCAGAGGCCCAGTGGCTCGGAGAAGTTGTGTCGCGGGTTGAGAGTCGTCGTGACTGCGACGCTGGGCGTCGCTCGTAATTATTCTCGTCAGATTTTCGTCGGGCCGAGCTTGTTAGCCGGGGAGAAAAGCGCTGGAAGAATGTCGAGGTGTCACGTTCCCGAAAACAGGCGTGTTAATGGATTTCACGAACTGTCGGATCGTGCGAACGCTCGCGGCATGATTTTACGGTGTGCCTCCTCGGTCGTTGTCGTCTCGAGGTCCCCGACGTAATTAGTCGCCGGTTGGAATGGCCAATTGGTGGAGCGACTATCGCCGGAGGCTCCGGAAGGCTACTCATCGTTCGTCGTTCGATAAACAAACATAAATACGCAATTACGAGTCGAATTAACGAGCCCCCCTCCGGCCCCCTTTGGTCCTCTTTAGTATCGGCTTCACTTCTGCCCGCGGATCTGTGGATGGAAGAGGTTGGAACGATGGGAACGAGCAATCTCGTTCCAAGTTTCTTTTCAACAGTCAAGCAGCCAAGAAAGTGTTTTCGGGTTGTTGGATCGCTGCCAATGAACACTCAAGCGGATCGCTAATTCGAGACAATTAATGTCATCTTATTATGGAATTGCAAACGAAGTTTTGATGGAAGAGGAATGAGTTATCACCGCGATAGCGGGTGATAAACGTACCGCACATTGAGAGAAAAAAATACAGTGTTAAATATTTAGAAAAATATATGTATATACTGTATATTTATTTATTCTAAACCCGGAGATGAAATTAAATTTAATATACGATAGAAAATGAAATTCCGAAGTGAATTCAGTGCTTTCAAAAAACGATTTAGTTAACCCAATTATAAAGAATTCAAAGAAATCATATAGTTCTTCCGATTATTAGTTTTTTCTCAGTGTGTTTTTCAGAATTTATTCTGCACCCCTCCGAACCCATAGAAGATTCATTCGACAATTATTATGTAAATCCGCAGTCTTTAATTGAAGAAAATTAAAAACAATTATTTCACTGGCATTGAGTGAAATAATTGTCAATATTTTGTGTTATTGTTTCATTTAGGCAATAAACTTCTAAAAACTTGATTATGCCGTCTTAACGCCATTAAAATTGCATGTATGTCGTTGATGTCGTCATGGGATGATTAAACCTCAACCTAGTCGAATTCAATCGCTTGAATCAGCAAAGGCTGGTATTGCTATTAAATGAGCGGAATCACGACAGTCACGATGGAATGCGGGCACTAAGAATGCGGTGAGATTTTTAGCTAGTGCCAAATGCTTTGAATCGAAAGATGCGTGTGAATCGAATCGAGGGTGCGGTCACTTTAGTGCCAAGTAACCTTCACTTGCGGTTAGTCGTTTCTACGCCTTCGCTAATGTTAATGTACTCATAGATAGCCTCTACTTCCGCCCAACCCTGTTTGTTTTCCTTTCGATTAATTGCGAGGATAAATAGACGCTGAGTCTGCCATTTTTGTGATAAAACGATGCTACTTCAAATTGGAAATTGATTCAGACTTGTGAAGCCCTACTTCGGCATTGACGTCAATTGGCCTCATGCATCTTCCGATTATTATCCGATTATTTTCCGTTTGGCTTGATTGATTTTCGTGAAATTTCGTACTTACGAGCTTTAAGGGTCGCTGATTACCAATCCGAGATCAAAACTTATAAACAAAAAATGGCAGACCCAATATGGCTGATAAAAAATGTGCGCACGATTTCGAGTGCCGCCGAAGGGGTTAAGTTGTACACTGTGAATAAAATCTACTTGAAATTTAATGTACATGGACTAAAAGTTTTTACTGGTATACAAAATTTACTATACAAGTGCGATGTCAAATTTATTTTTGGTTCAGTAATTTTTATAATTTTCTGTAACTTCACTGCAAAAGTACTTTATTTTTTCACTTGACGAGTTTATGAATAAAAACTTCGAGCTTTTTTTTACAGTGCAGTACAGCAATGAGTTTTGATATAAAAAATATTTTTTCATAATTAAACGAATTTATACAACTCCAGTCAAATAGACATCTAATTTTCCAGTTGAAAAACGCAATTAAATGACTGTGTCAGCACTATTCCACACATGCAATGCATCCACACCCAAAAAACTGATTTAGAACACAACTTAAACTGAAAATGACTCGAACCACATTGAGATGTGAATGGGATATTGTCAAACCAATAAACAAGCCCACACACACCCACGCACACTGTAAAAAAGACTAAAATTCGTTATTTATTATCAACGAAATTTAATGTACAATCTTCATAGAAAATTGAGGTACTTTTGCAATAGTATGAAGGCGAATTATAAAAATGACCGTGCCAAAAATAAATATCACGTCGCACTTGTACAGTAAATTTAGTATACCAGTAAAAACTTTCAGTGCATGTACATTAAATTTCAAGTAGATTTTTTTCACAGTGACAAACAAAAACATGAAAATTTCTCAGCGTTCGGGGTCCTCGATCAGGAAGCTGAGTTTCATCTTCTTTCACAAGAAAAAAAAAAAATGTGTACCCGACGGCGGCTCGACGACTCGACTGGATTTATGGGTACTGAAATGGAAGTTGCCATCCCAATCCACCCCCGTAAGTCTGGCAACCCTGTCTCGACTCAGTAAACACGGCAACCCTTCATCCCCCTCCTGGAATACCCCCTTGTGCCCCTCTCCCCCCATTTACCCTTCATCACCACTCACTGTACGCGTAACGCGCACCCTCTAATGTCAACCCGCATCTGCATCTGCATAGTCAAACCCTCTACATTGCCTACTATTAACTCGAGAGGAACTCCGGGCTCACAGCCTTCTCTGAAACAGTCCACCGTCCTCCTTTCACTTCCTCTCAGCCCTGGCAGATATACTCCACTAGACTCTCCCTCTCTCTCTCTCTCTCTCTCTCTCTCGGTTTCTATCTGCGAGCTCGTCGCGACGAACCGGGACCACCTTCGCCTTTCCTCCCAACCTCATCCAAAACACCGCTAATGGCATATATCGCGAAACCTAGCGGATATACCAAGCTAAAGCCCGCGCTTCGTCGGGCACGATCCTATTCAAGCTCTTCCACCACTACGAATGACGCTAAAGCTCGACGAAGCGGGTACGAGCAATTTTCTTCAATAAGCCGAAAAAAAGGGCAACTTCAACTGTAAATTGAAAAAATGAAATAAAGTTCTCGTGGTTCTTGAAACGAGAAAGAGTTTTGACGATGTTTGCTGCGATGCTTGATGAAATTAACGTCGTGCGATAGCTACGTAGCATCTCCAAAATTTGGAGTGAAATTACTGTTTTTAGGAAAGAAAAATGGAACGTTTGCACGATGCCTTTTAATTATTTTTTGGCTCTCACAAAGCTTGGTTTTTTAACCTCCAAGTGGAAGTACCTTTATTCATTTTGGCTTCCGCGGTGAGGAAATTCTGCAAAAAGCGAAAAATAATGAGAAAGCAATCTGCAAGGTTCTACTTTGCATCGCTGTTTCGAGTGAAAATAAAATTTGTTTTTTAGTAGGGTTTAAAATAAAACAAGAAAGAAAAGTGCATGTGAATCCTTTTAACGGTAGCACCGTGTCATTTACGTGGAAAATTTGTGCTCGTTGAGGAAATTTAAAAAAAATTCCAAACCGTATTTTTTAATTTTTAATAAATAGATAAATACATTAACCACAATATACATATAAAAGTTAAATCACTTATTTGCAACATTCTTTTCGAGTCCTGTGTAAAAGCTACAATTTCCATCAACGATTTTTTCGTTCGATTTTTGGTTCGATCCCCGGGGATCACCATATCTTTTCTCTCTTCGATACTTCGGCAATGCATCCACACTACCATCCTACACACATCCCCGAATTCTCGGACCAACCATTACAATACCGATCAAATGTTTCGTTACATTTTCGTTTGCCCTCGATGCGATAAACTATCCATTTTTAAAATTCCCCGAATAATACTGTGATACAATAAATAAATAAATAAATAAATAAACGAGAATAGAAACATATGCACATATTGCAGCGTACCCAATTAAAAAAAATTAAGCCAGTGACTGAACTTCAAAAAAAAATTCTAAGAAAAAAGAGAAACAAAAAAAATCAAACTCCCATGAAAATGATGAATTTCGACGGAAAACCCGAGAATTAATATTCACGTTAGCGGCATTAGAAAATGCCACACGTTCGTTTGGAAATCATCCCGAGGAAAACGATAAAAAAATAATTGCACGTTGCGCCTGAAGCGGCACGTTTTTTCCTATATGTGTATGTAGACGAGATGTGCTGCTGTACATCGTCTACATACATATACATAGATGTATATATGTATATATCGTGTAGGATAGGTGTACACGTCCCGTGGAATCACAAAGCAACGACAACGCTTACCGGGGCGTTAAGCCTCCGCTACTTTTCCGGCCAAACGATTTCCCAGGCGCTTGTGCAAACCCCCCGATAACCCCCTCCCCCTCCTGCCCCCGCCGGTGAGATTCTCGCGCGTTGTATTTTCACTTGTTCTTTCACTTCTCCTCTTTCACTTTTTTACTCGCTATTTCTCGCTGTATAGCCAGCGGCCGCAGGAGAATGAAAAATCGGGAACACGTGAGTGCTCTGCTTCTTTCGACACTATGTATTGCTTTTCCTGATGCGAGCGTGTCCTTCCAACACCGATATGCATTGCGCGATATGTGGATAAATCTATGTATTTTTAAAAAACATTTTACGATCGCTGCTACTATTGGTGCCGCTACCGGGTAAAAAATCAGGGGACCTCTTTTTTTATAAACGGAACTCAACACAGTTGGAACTGTGTACAGCTAAAAATTGGCATTCACCGGAGTCTACACACGCGATTGTGCACATCTGCAGATTGAAAATTCCGAAGCAGTGATTTAAACATTTGACAGTGTACACAACTAAGCTCTACACTGGCAAGCTGTACACAGGCCAATTTTGCTGCGCTACACAATAAACTCTTTGCACAATCAAACTTCTCCGGACTAAAGCTACACACCACTAAAATTGTACGTAGTTGATACTGCACATAGCTAAAAAGTCTACACACTCAAATGTGTATAAAGTCAAAACTCTGGGCAGCTTTAACTGTTCACAACTAAAACTATACACAGACAGAACTGTACACAGCTAAAACTATACACGGCCAGAACTGGGCACACCTGAAACTATACACAGACAGAACTTTACACAGCTAAAACTATACACGGCCGGAACTGGGCACACCTGAAACTATACACGGGCAGAACTGTACACAGCTAAAACTATACACAGGCAGAACTGTACACAGCTAAAACTATACACGGCTAGAACTATACACGGCCAGAAGTGTACACAACTAAAACTACACACGGCCAGAACTGTACACAGCTAAAACTACACACAGACAGAACTATACACAATCAAAACTATGCATAGCCTAACTTCACAAACGACTATACACATATTACAGTCTGTTGCGCATAATTCGAACCATAGTTGCGAATGTTAAATTTTATTTATAAGGTTCTGTTTTTCATCAATACCCTATAGATATGCTCGAGATGATAAAGCGCATAGTCTTCCGTCTTGTTGTCCTACGAGCATTGGAAAACAAAAAAAGTAATAATCTTCAAGCACCGTGAAATTCATTAAGAATTTTTCTAACCAAACGACTGAAGTACTCGATAACTTTACTCCACACTTGCTTCAAAGAGAATTCAATCAATGATTTTTTTTCCAAATGTACCGACTGTTGCAATCGAGAAATCAAGTGGACGTAACGTAATTACAAAGCTATCGATCGTCAAATGAGTACTATAAATGTAACGTAGCTTTTATAGCTTTAGTAACAATAGCAGTGCGACAAAAATGGATTTGTTAAAAAAAAAAATTGTCAATAGAACGACTATAAATATTGAAATTCATATTCTTCGCGGTCAGTCAGGTAGGAGAAGTACACGAGTGTTGGTGGTTAGGTGAAACTGAGGCTGGTTTCCTGCCGCTCGGTCGGGGTCGAATGGTGAATCGAAAATGCAAATATTCCGTCGAGCAGGCACAAAAGGTCTCCGGAGTGCAACCGTTCGGAAACGCGAACGACCAGAGCCGGTCCATTATCGAGAGGGGACAAGGGCTGTTGGATGGCCGAATGACCTATCGCACCGTCAATGAACCCTTACCGAGGGGATCCTCTGCCATCCTTCTTCTCCACCCCCACACTCGCCACGACGCGTTTTCGCGAACAGGTAAATGACGTGAGAAGAACCATGGGCTTCCCACATCCACTCACATATGCTTTTTTTATCGCACGTCCTTTATTATTTCCGGAGGCGACAAGATCAACATACGAGAATACTGAGTTTGCAGCTGTTTATTTTCTAAAGGATAATTTTGCACTGTGTACTGTTTGATATTTTTGTGCACCGAGAAAAAAGATTTCATTGATTCCGAAGAAATGGGTAGATTGAAATTTTTTAAACCCTTACCGAGAGAATTTTTTGCCATTCTTCTGTTTATTTTCTAAAGCATAACTCTTTACTGTGCAATGTTAGATATTTTTGTGCGCCGAGAAAAAAGATTTCTTTCGTTCCGAAGAAATGCATAAATGAAATTTTTTCAACCCTTACCGAGAGGATTTTTTGCCATCCTTCTGTTTATTTTCTAAAGCATAACTCTTCACTGTGCAATGTTAGATATTTTTGTGCGCCGAAAAAAAAAGATTTCTTTCATTCCGAAGAAATGCGTAAATGAAATTTTTTCAACCCTTACCGAGAGGATTTTTTGCCATCCTTCTGTTAATTTTCTAAAGCATAACTCTTCACTGTGCAATGTTAGATATTTTTGTGCGCCGAAAAAAAAAAAAGATTTCTTTCATTCCAAAGAAATGCGTAAATGAAATTTTTTTAACCCCTACCGAGAGGATTCTCTCTCATTCTTCTTCTCCACCCCCACATTCGCCACGACGCGTTTTCGCGAACAGGTAAATGACGTGAAAAGAGCTATGGATTTCCCATACCCACTCACATATGCTTTTTTTATCGCACGTTCTTCATTATTTCCGAAGGCGACAAGATCAATATACGAGAATACTGAGTTTATTTTCTAAAGGATAATTTTGCACTGTGTACTGTTTGATATTTTTGTGCACCGAAAAAAAAAGATTTCTTTCGTTCCGAAGAAATGCGTAAATGAAATTTTTTCAACCCTTACCGAGAGGATTTTTTGCCATCCTTCTGTTTATTTTCTAAAGCATAACTCTTCACTGTGCAATGTTAGATATTTTTGTGCGCCGAAAAAAAAAAGATTTCTTTCATTCCAAAGAAATGCGTAAATGAAATTTTTTTAACCCTTACCGAGAGGATTCTCTGTCATTCTTCTTCTCCACCCCCACATTCGCCACGATGCGTTTTCGCGAACAGGTAAAAGACGTGAAAAGAGCCATGGGCTTCCCATATCCACTCACATATGCTTTTTTTATCGCACGTTCTTCATTATTTCCGAAGGCGACAAGATCAACATACGAGAATACTGAGTTTATTTTCTAAAGGATAATTTTGCACTGTGTACTGTTTGATATTTTTGTGTGCCGAGAAAAAAGATTTCTTTGATTCCAAAAAAATTGGTAGATTAAAATTTATTTATTTATTTCCATGAAATATTTGTTTGATTTAAAAGAGAATACTGCATTGATTCAGGGAAACGTAAATTTCATCGACTACCAAGAATAATGCAAAATTTTGTGAACAAGATTTCTCGTATTCTTTTTTTACAAATACAGAGAATAATTAAAGGCTTTTTTTCTAGCTAGAGTTTTTGGGAAATAATGAAAAGATTTTCAAAAAAATTTCCGAAGGTAAAAATAAAAAATATATTTTTTCTAAAGAAAACTTATTGTATTATAAGTAAGAATGTACAAATTTATGGGATTTGAGAAAGTAACTTGTATCCTAATGCTTGGAACAAAATGTGAATCGCGTGATCGGTTGTCATTCACTTGGGAATTCTATCTAATTCAAATTCTCACATACAAATCAACATTACCTGACACGACTTCCTGTATCTCGAATCTCACTTGGGTCCTATTCGAAACCACAGGTTCAAGTAGTGAACGCCCCAAGATCTCATGGGATTCGAATGGGAACTTCCACCCTGAACGAATTTCTAGTGAGGGTAGATTCGATCGATTTAAAGGTCGAATCTACTATTATCAAAGCCAATAATTTTGCTCCCTTGTAGACGAAACTTTGTGTTTCCCAAAATTTCATTTCGAAATCTTCATCTCAGTAAATAAAAAAATTATAAAGAACGTAGGTAAAAATGTACATTTTATTTTATACAAAAAAAATTGAAAAAAAACGTAAGCACCTAGTAAATTTCAAGATTTGGTCGCTTTTAATTTAGTCCGGGATTAAAAATGTAAATATAAAGGTATGGAATTAGTTTATAGATCTTAAAAAGAATTCTGCCAATATTATAATCGATATAGATCCTCAAAAATGTCAATTTGTTGAATAATAATAATAATAAAGAAGCAATGGGCAAGATTATAATTTGCATAGCACACATGCAAACGTACACTCGGATTACTACCTCAAAAATATTTCCACGTATCGTGAGTCTGAATGCTGGTTGTTGGATAAACGATAAAAGAACGCGCCGTTGAACTGCAAGCGCATTCCTTTCATATCCTGTGGCATTCCTTGCTAATGCCTCTCCTTCTCTTCGTTGGTATAGTATAACGTAAAAGTACATGGTACATGTATGTACCATATATGGCGAATTCCATACCAACTCCACCATCGTATACCACATTTTTTCCAATTTAACCATTTTAATTATCCGAACACATTCTAAAAAATACTTCTCGCGCTTACGAATATTCCGTAATATAGTATAACGTAAAAGTACATGGTACATGTATGTACCATATATGGCGAATTCCATACCAACTCCACCATCGTATACCACATTTTTTCCAATTTAACCATTTTAATTATCCGAACACATTCTAAAAAATACTTCTCGCACTTACGAATATTCCGTAATATAGTATAACGTAAAAGTACATGGTACATGTATGTACCATATATGGCGAATTCCATACCAACTCCACCATCGTATACCACATTTTTTCCAATCTAACCATTTTAATTATCCGAACACATTCTAAAAAATACTTCTCGCAATTACGAATATTCCGTAATATAGTATAACGTAAAAGTACATGGTACATGTATGTACCATATATGGCGAATTTCATACCAACTCCACCTTCGTAAACCATATTTTTTTCAATTTAACCATTTTAATTATCCGAACAAATTCTAAAAAATACTTCTCGCAATTACGAATATTCCGTAATATAGTATAACGTACAAGTACATGGTACATATATGTACCATATATGGCGAATTCCATACCAACTCCACCATCGTAAACCATATTTTTTTCAATTTAACCATTTCAATTATCCGAACAAATTCTAAAAAATACTTCTCGCAATTACGAATATTCCGTAATATAGTATAACGTAAAAGTACATGGTACATATATGTACCATATATGGCGAATTCCATACCAACTCCACCATCGTAAACCATATTTTTTTCAATTTAACCATTTCAATTATCCGAACAAATTTTAAAAAATACTTCACGCAAATACGAATATTCCGTAATACAGTATAACGTAAGAGTTCATGGTACATATATGTACCATATATGGCGAATTCCATGCCAACTCGACCATCGTGTATCACATTTTTTTCTAATTTAACCATTTCAATTATCTGAACAAATTTTAAAGAATACTTCACGCAAATATGAACATTCGTAGCCTAATTAGGAGAAATGTTTTTCTTACGAATTAAGTATGAAAAGTTACGTTTTCCCAGCTGAGTATGACTCAATAACCTTAAACAGATTTTTTTTAAATTTTCCATATAAAAATAAAACTTGAAATTTTTATGAACTCGTCAACTAAATTCGATCTGCAATTACGATGTAAAGATAATGTGTACTTACACTAAATTACAGCGGATTATTGAAATCCTTGCATTAATTTAGCAATGCAATTTCACACAAAAATGATTGTACCAGCTATGCATAAAAATTTCCATTGCATTTCCATTGAATTTCAAGTATATTTGATTTAATATCTTCAAGAATCTTCTCACAGAAAAAAAATGTTAGGAATGTACTTATACTAAATTAAAGCGGTTTATTGAAGTTCTTGCATTAATTTAGCATTACAATTTCACACAAAAATCGTTGTACCAGTTATGCATAAAAATTTCCATTGCATTTCCATTGAATTTCAAGTACATTTGATTCAGTGTATTCAAGAATCTTCTTACAGAAAAAATAAAAAATAAATGTTAGAAATGTCGAATTGATATGGAATGCTCTATATACTTGTACCATCACATGATTTACAGCATGGAGCGTCATGTGAGGTCAAACGGACAACGTTGGTAAATTACGGTGTGCAGCTCATCGACGGGAAATGAAGCAGAGGTCCGGTCGAAGCGTTCCAGAGTGAAACGATAGGACCTGGAGCTGGGACGAAGCTCGAGGATCAGCGACAGTGGATGCACCGAGGATAATATGCGCACCTGCGCCACCGAGCGAATTACAAGCTCCAAAACCGCGAAAGTAACCACACTGCGCAGCAATACCGCCACTGCATTCCACTTTACGTATGGAAGAAACCTCAGACTTGGTGCTATACAAATTTTCCGTCCCTTGATGTTCACTCCTCGGTGCTTTTCCGCAAAGCGAATATGCAATTTATTTGCCTCGACGGATTTAATATCCTGGATGCATTTTCTTCTCCCTCAGTCGTCGCATCGTTGTTTGGCCTAAATATGAATTGCGCGGTGCTACTTTGATTACACGTGTCATTATATATAAGAAACGAAAACGGCAGTCGCCGTTCTTGGGATCACAAAAAACGCTAAGCTCTGGATTTAGAGGTATTCCAGAACAAAAGAAAGCCTTTAAATAGCCATGGGCATTTTAATACGGCGCTTCTGCGTTTCATCTTATATTTCAATACTGTTAATTTGTTTTTAGAGGTATTTAATACTCAATACTAATCGTTGTTTGGCCTAAATATGAAATGCGCGGTGCTACTTTGATTACACGTGTCATTTTATATAAGAAACGAAATCGGCAGTCGCCGTTCTTGGGATTGCGAAAACAAACGCTAAGTTCTGGTTTTATAGGTATTCCAGAACAAAAGAGAGCCTTTAAATAGCCACGGGCATTTTAATTCGGCGCCTCTTATACATAAATATTTTTTAAAATAATTTTTATTTTTACTTTTAAAGAGAATTGAAAAAAAAACTGTATTGTGAACTCAAGGGGTAGTTTTTCCCGACGGGATCGTACGAATTGTTCAAAACAATTTATATTGGAAAGCCTTTAAATAGCTATTAGATCACATGGACATTTCCGTTCGGCGCCTCTCATATTTAACAATAGTGAAAAATACCTGCATTATGTAGTAATTTTCTTACTTCCTTAAGAGGATGCTGTAATATACACTATTCATCGTAAATACGCTACAAATATACTTCAAATTGTGCTGGAATGTAATAAAAACCTTCGTGCTTCGGCGTCCGATCTGATTTGACACATCTGAGCCCCAGAAACGTTTATATCTTACTTTGACCGAATTTTTTAACATCTCGGCTCATATTGGCTTTTGAAAGGTTCAGTAATATACTTTTTTCAAACATATGCTCTATTCGACCGGTCGCCGAAGCATGAAGGTTTTTATTACCTCCGTGCAAAAGTTGAAGTATATTTGTAGCATATTTACGATAAACAGTGTATACTAAAAAGTATGAGTGCCAAAGTGCCCAATCGACTCCAGCATCCCCTTAAGGTATCTCGTTCATTCGAGTTACTTTAACCCTTTACCATCAATTCCCGAAAATAAATGTTACCCTCCAAACCCTTTTTTGCCAAGGTTGAAAGCGCTTATATACTATATATCGGCTCGTTATCGTAAAGCAGCCAGTCCAGAATCGATAATTGCAAGAAACCCTCTATATAGCGTACCACAGAGGGTACGGCATATCCTTCTCAACGTGATCCGTCCACGTGATCCACGGGAATTTCCTGGCGCAAGCAGAACGGGTTGAACAGGGTCTACATGCAAGCTTTGTTGTGGCTCTAGAGCCAGCTAACTTGGCTAACGTCGCAGTTCGTTGTCGACGTGCTCCTGGTGCTCTCGGGTAATGCACGCGACTCGACACGCGGTTAATCATATATATTCGATGCTCGCAGCATTCGATTTGCGCACGCTCCACAGCACGACACTATTTCCATTGTTATGGAATATTTACGGTGAATATTTATCGAGGGGCTTGAAGGATAATCTCGACCAGCTCCCAAGGAGGAAAAATAACAAAGCGAAATTGGCGTTTTGGACGCTCTTCAGAATTTTTTTGAATAGGAAATAAAGGAAGATTTGTGTGTTGTCAGAAAAAAAAGAAAATTTTTAATAAATTTATTAAGGGTCACCTAAAACTCATGAAGAAAGTCACCTAAAATACGTCAAAAGGAAAGAAATTTGGGTATGATAAGGTATTAGCTTCATTAAGGTACTACCAATTATTATCATTATGCAATTTTGTAAAGACGTGCACTGTGAATATGAGTATAATTAAAAATATATATATATTTTTTTTAATTCGGAGTTTCTATTACAACTACAAAATCTGATTTTCAATTTTTTCCTCAAATTAATTCCCGAATTAATACGAAATGTCTCATATAAATGAAAGACGATAGCTTTTCGATAGTGATTTTCCAATTGAAAATATACATTTTTTTTTAACCAGCCAACCACAACCAGATAACTCAAACCATCGAAATAAGGTGCTGGTCCTGTCACGACAACCGCTGCCCATTGTTACGATTGGAAACACGGCTATCTTTGCATGTACCGCTTTCCAGCCTCCAACCGATAACACATGGACACGTGTTCAACAAAATAATGCAACCGTTTATACAGTAAAATTAATCGAGCGCGCTTAATCGAATTACGATTCACGGCTGATCAATCGGACGGATTTGTCCGGAGCTGGGAACCAGGCGGTCACTATGGCGTTTGAGCACAACGACCGTGAGACCCCCAGTCACTAGACGCTGTACAGCTTTTCTCAATATATGTATAGTGCTTTTCTGTACACATGTAGATGTCGCTACATATAACGGGTGATAAGGTTAAGGCGGTATATGCAGGTCATGCTAGTCAACCAACGCTCCATTATTAACTTTCATATAAAAGGCAAAAAAAATGGTCATTCAGAGATATCTTAATAGTGCAGTCAACTATAAATTGACAACTATTTTTAAAGCTGTGCTAGTATTTTCATAGTTATAGTAGGTACTTGGTAATTATGGTAATTGTTTGATAATTTTCGAAAATAATTGGTAGTTATAGTAATTATTTGATAGTTGTCGCAACTATTTGGCAGTTATATTAACCATTTGATAGGTATGACAACCATTAAAAGATTGATTGCACGAATTGCTTTATGCATCGCACGAACCCAATCTTATCAACACCAATTTTCGCTGTATTTCTGCGGTAATGTACGAATTTTCTTTCCATTCCAAAGATAATACTAAAAAGCGTCGTTTTTAAACGAATGCAAAGTCCAGCTCAAACTTTAGGGAGTATTTTCTCAGATAGATATATACAATTTGAAATTATATCTTGTTCGAACACGATACTATTTTTTTTATAAAATTCATTTTGAAAGATTCAATAACTAATTAACTCAATTTTTTGAAAATGATTATAATTTTTTCTCAAAGCTCAAAAAACTGCCGATCGCAGTATTGTAAACGGGCATTCATTAAAACTATTCCACCTTCCCACAGTTCTAACGAATTGAAGTGCTCAAAATTAAAAAATCTTCATTTCCGTTTAGTTCAGTGGAAAAAATAGTTGATCATTTGAAAATTGGTGTACAACGCCCTTGGAGGTAATGGTAGAAGGTAATTACCAAAAACTATTTATATATCACCCGGTTTAGTTAGTTCAGTAGGTGATTGTATTATATTACCAACAGCTTTAAGCTCTTTTTCTGGACTTTGAGAAACTTGTCACAAAATGCTAGCCAGATTCCTCAGCTTCCAACAGTTCAAATTATATCTGAGTGAACAAACGGAATTTCGAAACTGTGTTAGAGGGCGCGCGCGTCGTTCGTTGCATCTCTGACTCACTGTTAACTTTGTAAAGCCCAGACTTACGAGAACCCTGACGGCTGACTTGAACTACAAGCACGAGCTCGGTAACAGGAAGTACTTGTACCACAGCTGCTGTGTTACGCGATAACTGAAGCTGACCATTGGCTCATTCGGCCAGTTAGACGTACACGTTCCATCGTTACTCGCCATTACACATGTCCGACCGGAGATGCTACTAATTCTTCACTACAAAATAAATAAATTCAGCATTTTGTTGGAATAGAAACATATATGACGCTACAAAAAAAAATACAAAGCTATTCTTTAATTTCTCGTGATCAAAGGTCACGACTTACTTATTTGTATTAATTGTTATTGATACAAATAGTTTTAGAGAAATGTAACGACTGACTCACTGCAAATGCTTAGCCCAGTTTTTGAACCTGTAAATTTGAAATATTGTGAGTACGTTCTTTCAGGGTCGGCAGCGTCTACCATGAAGAAATTTTTCGACACTTGGACCTTAAAGGGAGTGAAAAGGAGTGAAATGTGTATTCAGGAATTCCTTAATATGTTTCTTAATATGTCCTTAATATTAGTTATTATTCTTAATGATAATTCATATTACTGCTTGAGAACAAAACTCAGAATGTTGATCGACCCTGAAGAGATTTTCGGCAAATCGTGTTTCCACGCACCTTTTTAATATCTCTCAAACCGGAAGGAATAAGAATTGGAATTGTGCTCCCAAATATAAATTAATTACACTGAATAAAAGTAATGAAGAGTATTAGACCGAATTATGATTTTTCAGGGTCTAGGTCGGTAATGTCAATAGCTTCCGGTCTCCAGGTCATAATCTTCATAACTTTCGATGTGCAGGTCGATCGCCTCATAGTTTCAGGTGTGCAGGTCATAGTTTTCGGGGTCAAGTTCTATCGATTCATGGTTTTCACTGTGCAGGCACTTCTCTAAAGGTTTAAACGTTCAAAATAATCACACCTCGATTTGCAGTGTCCAAATATGGATATTTAAACACACACAATGTGAAAGTACACTTGGCGATCGATAATTATCAAAAAATTAATCAGGAAGTTTAAACCTATGGAGAAATATACCCAAACATTGAAAACCCTGGAAATATCGTTCCCGTTAACCGAAAACTTAAGAAATATTAACCAGGTCCCTGGAAACTAATTATACGGTCCAATACCCTTCAGGATTATTTAATCCAATCTAGGGATCCATTTTGTTATGCACTATTTTTTATGTACTTAAGATTTTTTTACAAGATTAAGTATACGTCATTAAAATCGAAACTGAGAACGTGAGATTAACACGCGAATCCAGAAAGGCTATATATTTCATCGTGTCCTCTTAACGGTCGAATTCACGTAAGCCGATGAAATAATCCTCGTCCAATGTTTCTTCATGTTTTATTTCTTTTCCAGCAAAACGAAACTAAGAAAATTCCCATTAAATTCTAAGTGAAACCTACAAAAAAAACCCTATAAACATTAATAAATTAATAGTCTAAACGAAAAAGCCACAATCGTGTCGTGAAAAATATCGAAAATATAAGAGAAACTTTGCTGCAGATGTTGATAAGACCCGATAAGACCGATGACGAAACAGACAAGCCCATTTAACGGAAACGATATTAAAGTTTAAGGCCTTAACACCAAAACCTATAGAAAATAAGAAGACAGCTCAACACCGAATATCGATAAAAATGAGGTTGGAAAGTATCGTCTCAATGTCTGTGTTCAGAAGCGTTCGATAAATTAACTAAAGAACCGATACAGCGAGATACAAACCAATAGAGTAGAGAGAGAGAGAGAGTTATAAGAATATCGAGAGGAAGATAGTGACTTCAAGCTTTCACGACAGACTCGCTTACTCCTCGCGTCGTTGCAAGTTTCAAAGACCCTTAAGATGGTTCGAGCGTTGATGGAGAATCCTCTGAAGCACAATTTTCAATCACGACATAAATCTCAGTGGATTAAATCTCAGTAAATCAGTAATAGCATTTTACTTCGACTCGATCATTAGCGATTGAGTGAACAATTATCGTAGCCAAAACAAAAAAAAATGTTCAATACTTTCATGTGAATAGATGCAGAATTTTTACAAAGCTTTCGTATAAAAAGATGAAAATACTAAAGCCATATGCAAATTTCTAATAAAAATTGGCATTTTCGAATTTTCCCTGCTCTTGCAATTATTTTTCTCTTCTCTGCATTTTGAAAATTTGAAAATCAATCACAAAAGATTAATCTACGGATTTTAAATGATAAAAATAATAAACTATATGCACGATAAATTTACAATGGATGTAGGACGTTTGAATAATTATCTTTGCAATAAAAATTGTACCAACTTAAGACATACTAAAGAGTAATCACAAATAGTAAATTATATTTTTGCACAAGATAATTGCACAATAGATATACGATGTTTGAATGATTATTTTTGCAATAAAAATTGTTCAAACTTAATAAAACCTTAAGAATAATCACAAGTGGTGCTTCTCTCCTACCGCAGTAATTTTTTAACGAGGAAAAAAAGATACAATTTTTGCACATTAATTGCACAATAAATATACGATGTTTGAATAATTATTTTTGCAATAAAAATTCTACAAACTTAAGAAAAATCCAAGAATGATAGCAAATGTTGATTCCTCTCGTGCTGCTGTTATTTTTTAATGAGGAAAAAAATGATTTTGCCTCCTTGTGTCCGAACACTTGAATTATGTATACAAGGGTTTCTAGTTAAAATGAAGTTTGCTTGAATTTACATACTGGTTAATTAACGATGTTAAGTTTGCTCGTTTTTACACGTAAAGTATCCATTATCATTCTGCGCTGTGAAGGCCCTTCAGTTAGTAACTAAAATCCACTAATTAGGACAAAGCGCAATCGAGATTTCCATGAGGTACTACGTGAGGATGGCTCAACGGTGCGGAGGGTCTATTATTTCGTCTTGAAAACGTCGATGAGCTAGAGGAGGAGATGAAGCTCCTAGCGGCCACGAGGTCAATTAGGAAAGTGGAGTATTGTCCCTTGAGGAGCGTACCAAATTGCGCAACAGTGTACAAGCCTTCTCGGCTGTCACACGAGACAAGCAGAGCTGTACGATGGAACGGCAGAACAAGAATAGCATATACGACTATTGCCAGCAGAAATAGAAACGGCCATTACGTAACCAATGATACAACAGATGTTTTCATACAAAAAGTATGTTCGACATAATTGCAAATGTAGAAAAAAAAATTACCCACAAACAATTTACACGATTTTTTCCCAAAATTTCCAATTGTACAAATGAGTTGTTAAAGTTATTTTTATATTGTTCTTATAGGGGCACAGTGTAAAAAAAACATCTCCTTGAAACTTGTTGTATTTAGTGTAAAAGTCACAATTGTGTGTTAAATTTAATTGACCAGTTTATGAATAAAAGCGTCCAGTCTTTTTTCTGGAAAAAAAAGACTGGAAGTTTTGATTTCCAAACTCGTCAATTGAATTGAATAAAATATAAAATTGGGGTGTTTTTGCAATGAAATTGAAGCTGATTCAAAAATAAAAGTATGTTTACAGTCAAATTAATCAAATTATTAATTAACTAGTGGTAATGTCTAATGAGTAGTATTACGTCACGTTTTATATTTCGTCTTCTTTTTCTACCTTGTGAGTGTGTTGATATTCATGTGTCTGTATATAGGGCACCGATAGGCCATAGACCGAAGTTCTTCACCCATTTTTCCCTCATAGAATGATATGTGAAATTATTCTTCACTTTTATCATATATATTAATATACAGCTGTATAATAAATAAATAAATATAAAAATCGGTAATAACAGTGTACATAAAAACTTCCACGTTTAGTTAACGTCATTATGGAACTGTTTGTGTCTGTTGGTAAAATTATAAAAATTGCTGTACCAAAAATAAATTTACCATCGCACTTGCAGAGTAAATGCAGTATAATATCGTGGGTATTAAATTTTTTACAGATTTTCCGTTGTTTACTGTGGGCGAAAAGAAGATTGTATCGATTGGCGGTTGACCAATTTATTGGTCGGAGTGGCAGGCTGTCGCAGGTGGTGTACAGGTGAAGTTGATGGACGTGAAGAAACGACGTCGAGGTTGTAGATGGTCGAACCAGTCCGTCGGGCAACGGCGAAGCTCGACGTCCACTGGAAAGGCATTAGTGTCAAGTCCAGAAAAAGTAGCCTCTTCCATGAACTCCTGAAGAGTCCTCCAGTGGGCTGTGACCGCACGAGGGAAGCGCAGGATGCCACTGGTCACCCATCCGGACTTGGTCCCTCATTCTTCAGCCCCACGACGTCGCCTCTCCCTCATTCTTTCTCTCTATGCTTTCTCGCGCACTCCGACACCCGCGGGACATCCGGAAGTCACTCGACTGGACGTCTCGCACGTCCGGATATTGTTTCGTGCTTTAAAGTGTCGCCAGCAGAGCGCTATATGGGCAGGATACTTGACTCTCGTATATTTTTACTTCACCTTTCTCTATAAATATTTTAACTGTCTGAACTTCGCGAAGTGAAATGCTTAACGGAGAGAAGCAACTTTTTCAACAAAGCTGCAGACCATTTCTCTTCGAAACACTCCATTTGCTTATTTATTCTGCAGTTTCTTACTCGCTATTCTCCAGACTATCTACAAATTTTTCTTTAAGAAAAATTTAAGGGCCCAACAAAATAGTATGGAGAAATTATTTAAATTGTATTGGATCAAATCATACTTCAATTGTACTCATATTCAAGTATTAAGTGTTGAATGAGTATACGAAAAAAAATTCCAGTGTTGTTTTATTCAATTCAAGAATTCCTATTCTTCATTTAAAGATATAAAATTCTTGAATATGTTTTCGTAAATTCATATCCATTCGTCGTGTGGAGGCAATGGTTTCAATACAGAATGATTTTTTTCGTGGTGAAAATTGCAGTACGGATTGCTAGCATCAATTATTTGATTCTTGTGTCCTGAACCCGAACTAAACCTTTTTTATCTATGAAGTCAAATGGTTAACGGAGAGAAGCAACTTTTTCAACAAAGCTGCAGACCCTTTCTCTTCGAAACACTGTATTTGCTTATTTATTCTGCAGTTTCTTACTCGCTATTCTCCAGACTATCTACAAATTTTCCTTTAAGGAAAATCTAAGGGCCCAACAAAATAGTATGGAGAAATTATTCAAATTGTATTGGATCAAATCATACTTCAATTATACTCATATTCAAGTATTAATGTTGAATGAGTATACGAAAAAAAAATCGAGTGTTATTTTATTCAATTCGAGAATTCATATTCTTCATTTAAAGATATAAAATTCTTGAATATGTTTTCGTAAATTCATATCCATTCGTCGTGTGGAGGCAATGGTTTTAATAGAGAATGATTTTTTTCGTGGTGAAAATTGCAGTACGGATTGCTAGCATCAATTATTTGATTATTGTGTCCTGAACCCGAACTAAACCTTTTTTATCCATGAAGTCAAATGGTTAACGGAGAGAGGCAACTTTTTCAACAAAGCTGCAGACCCTTTCTCTTCGAAACACTCTATTTGCTTATTTTTTCTGCAGTTTCTTACTCGCTATTCTCCAGACTATCTACAAATTTTCCTTTAATAAAAATTTAAGGGCCCACAAAATAGTATGAAGAAATTATTCAAATTGTATTGGATCAAATCATACTTCAATTATACTCATATTCAAGTATTAAGTGTTGAGTGAGTACACGAAATAAAATCCGAGTGTTAATTTATTCAATTTGAGAATTCGTATTTTTTATTTAAAGATATAAAATTCTCGAAAATGATTTTGTAAATTGATATCGATCCGCTGTGTGGAGGGAATAGTTTTAATTCATGGTGAAAATAGGAGTACGAATTGCTAGCATCAATCATTTGATTATTGTGTCATAAACCTGAAGTAAAGCTTTTCTATCTGTGAAGTGAAATGCCAAAATGATATTTGAATGTTCCTGGGAACAAAATTGTTTTGACGGATGGAAAAGAATGTTTCTTTGCCATCCTCTGGTTTTCTCTTCATTTCCAGTTTCTCTGTTTACCTTCGAGCTGCTAGCACTGTTATTCAGTTTTGTCTATTTCTTCAGCTTCGCACATCTTTTCTACCTTTTTCTTTCTTATCATTTGCTGCATTGTCTCAGTAAAAAAAAACTGCATTTCTAGCAACTGCCGAGCGTTTCGCTATTTTCTCTCGCACAAAGTCTCTTCTTTTTGCACTCGCACAAAATCTCTTCATCTTGCACCACTTTCTCCCGTATTAAATTTTCCTTCTGTAAGGACGAGCGATTTTTACCTTCCAATATCTCGGTGCGATTTTGGACGAAAGGACCAACACTTTTTTTTTTCTTCATCGTTTTTACAGATGCACAAAAAACGCCTTGTTTCGCTTATTTTTTTTTTTATAACTTGTCCGCTTAGCCATCGCTGCGTCATTCAGAAAATTACGTATGTTTATTGGTGAAAATCTTTGCGAATATATATTACCGGGAATTTAATTCATGGGCGCGTATATTATTTTTATTTTCATAGAATTTCGTAGAAAATGCTGTAATTTTACATATTACTTTTACAGAACATGCAAAATGTACTGGCTTATGTAATAGAGCTTTCGTTATCCGTAATGAAAGCTTATACTAAATACTTTAAAAGTGCACTCCGCATAATTGACATGAATTGAAAGATCCCTGCCATGGAAATCGTGCAGCTTTCATGAGTCGACATTTACAAACGAGAGATGCAAGTCCCCATTAATTTCTCAATGAAAAATGGCTTCAAGTTAGATCCGTGCATATTGCTTCCTCATTATAATCCAAATTTCATAAAGCCTCCCTTATGAATAACCTCTGTGAATTTTTGGTTGCTTCGTCGACGAAACTTTGTGAAATTTGAAAAATAATTTCATAGCATGTAACAATCCCTGTCAATCCCAAAATTAATTAACCCTAGACTCATTTGCAATTTTATTTATGTATTAATTATTCAACTTGGAAATCGTGCAATTTACATATCGATTTTTCACGCCACTTTTCATTTTTACAACAAAATTGAATCTCCTAAAACTCTTGAAAAATGGCTGCGTTGATTTTTATTATTTTGATGTCAATAATCAGGTTAAATCAAATTAAAAGTAATTTCCTCGGAAATTTATTGAACCTGAAAATATCTGTGGAGTGGCTGATAATTTTTTCTAGATCACAGTATGATTGAAAAATTAATGAAAATACAATGACACTCGAAATCATGATTAATTAAATATTGTGTCGATAAAGCTAAAAGTATTTCAATGGCCGTAATAATTACTCACTGTGTGTTTTAAAATCGAATCAGTCTGGGGTAATAAATGAACGAAAAAATATATAGCGAGGTCTCTGATCCCACAAACGTCATTCTTTCTCTGCCTGCCTCTTTCTTTTTCTCCCTTCCAATACGAAAAATCCTTCTCCAGCGAAAAACTTATCTTATTGTGAAACTTTTTGGAAAAAATGCTTATGACGGTTCTGTATACGTGCTGTTATTGTAGAATACTACTTTATCCTTGACATTTCTCTGATACTTCACATTCGACGACTAAAAGCTATGATTATTATTGCTCAATCATTTTCTGCTGTGAGCGATAATAAAAAAAAGATAATTGGTATTAGACTTCATTTGAGAAATCACGTTGGAAATCCTTGCCTCTAAAGCCAATTTTTGCAGTCTCGTTTTTTTGAGGTACTCTGTTATTATTCTTCTCGAGATAAAATGAAGTGTTATAAAAAATAATATGGGGAAAAACCATAATTTTTTTAACCTGCGCTCAAAAAAAGCGTTATTGTCTTGGCAAGTATAACGTGATTTATTTTGCTTTCTCATAGAAAAAGCTTTGTCTTCGTCAATAATTTTTGTTTTTTCGAGATGTACATGCTATTCAAGATGATCTAGGACGTTAAGAAAATTGATTTTTTAAATGCCTGTGTGTGTAAGTGTGTATGATATAAATTCGTTAAAGGACTCAATTTTTTTTATAACAATTTGAATATTTAAAAAAATTCCTTTCACTCCAATTTCTATAATTTTTTTAGATGTCGACCTGAAATTTGGTTTTCAAGTGGACATTTATTAGACAAGGTTTGGGATTGAATTAGGCGTTTTGAATTTCGTAATTTAATGACTATTCGAATTATTCGAAAAATGTTGTTTTAACCTTCCCTTTCACTATTTACTTAATAAATTTCACTATTTTCCATTTCCCCCATTTGTTTATTAACTAATATGCTTTTTTTCAGTCGGAAGTTTTTCAATTTATCTCCCGACTACAAAATGCGAGTGATTATTATTTCACTATTTTCTATTTTTCCCATTTGTTTATGTACTAATATACTTTTTTTCAGGCGGAAGTTTTTCAATTTTCGTAATGTCATTTCCTTCAAGCAACGGGAAGACAAATTGTGAAAATAAGAAGATGCCACATTACACGTAATTTTTCACAATCACTGAAACTTATGCCGTATCGATGAGAAGATACGTGGGGTGCAATGAAATGTGTGGTATAGAATCTTCTGGAACGTGTGTATCCATCGAAGGGTCGATACAAGAAGACCCGAAAGTGCCACAGGGAATCCGGTGACATTGCTGATGGTTGAGACCAAAACGGAGGGTAAGTTTCTTTCACGGAGACTTCAGGTCACTGTTGGAAGAGGAAGGGCAACATTTGAGAAGTAGTAAAGGAGTGGGGCGTGGGGGAGACGATGAGGAAATTCGGAAGGGAGAATGAGCGTGGCAAGGGACGAAATTGGCCAGGCTCGACGAACCTTTGATTGATATCACAAAAGTGACGTGGCAACTCGCCGCATACAAGCTCAAATTTGTTATTTTTGTCACCATAACTTATAACATAGTAGCAAATTTCATTTACACAAAGAGAAACATCTGTGATCATTTTTTACTATAAATAGTAGGTTGAAAAAAAAAAACCCAAAAAGAATTTAATAAATTACTACAAGTGCCAAAATAATAAAATCTTTACTTTACTCCACAATAAAAGCAATTAAATATATAATTGGTTCGAATAAAGTGTGTTTTTTAAAAAATATTTTCATATAAATGGGTTATTTAAAAATATTGTTTATGTAATTATATATTTCTCTCAGTGTACATTTTTCTGTATTGTTTTCCTCGAAGATCGGCTTTTGATGCGTTTTATCTGTAGGTAAACAGGTACTTTTATGCACTAGTGCGAAAATATTTGTGAGTGGCACAAAAAGTATATTTTTGCGCACAAATTAGAGGCATGAAAACGCTACTTTTCGACGCAGTACATAAAGATCACTTGTCACTGACATTCTGAAAAGACTCCCATTACAGAGACGGACGAGGAAAAAAAAAGCAAAAATAACGTGAATAGACTTCAGCATCCGGGGTAGCGGAATTCAGGCCACTCCCTCGCATTGAGAAGTTATATCGGTCAGAATAGTAAACGCGAGTGGCCCGCACAGCGTTGCATAAGCAAAGTACTATTTCTCCACTTCTGTACACATCGAAAGCGAAAAAGCTTCGGGTGGTCGAAACTTTTGAACGAGCATGTCAAAAAGTTGAGTCTAGAAAAAAATATCCATCAAACAAAAAGCCACAAAAAAGTCAGAAAAAAAAACCTGACGGAAAGGAATCCGAGGGAAATTAAAATTTCGGGATAAAAGTAAATTATCTTTACAAGAAAATAAATTAACAATACATGAACACATATGCTGGGATATTGCAATTAAAAGTGAATGTCGAGTCTCTTCAAGAAAAAAAGTCTTGTTCTTGTGAAAATCGGAAAAAGCTTGAAAAGCGTGTAACAAAATATCCGGACAAACAATATGCAGATATTTTTGTTGTCTAAACTTATTACGCTAAACAAACTCGTTCCGATAAAATAAAGTTATTTATGTAGACAATTTTTTTTTTTCAATAATCTATATGTCGTCTTCAAAACTCTATTCGAAATTTGAAAATCGGTTGATCGGTTGAGAAGACAGAATATTTTATTAAAGAAATGAGATTATTGCCGATTTTCTCCTTTTTTAAACTGCAAATGAATTTTTGACTGACTAAATATAAATTGAATCGAATGAACAATGCATAATTCACTTGCTTTAGAAAAATGATGAAATTAATGTGTGGCAAAGTCCATTTATCTCCACAAGATCCATTTTTTAATCAAGAAAAGTGTGGGGTGCGTTAGACCCCAGCCCTGCCTCCGTAGGCAAAAAAATAAGTCGTGAGGCTTAAAGTTTACCCACGGTTTGAATTTCTTTCGTTTTTTCATTTACACATGACGTTTTTTTCCATTGGGTATTCCAGCTTCCGATTTTTTACCGCTATAAAGTTTTTTTCTCTGCTTATTTATAACCGTAATTGTTCTTAGGAATTGTTATTTGTACTGTTAAACATTTTTTAGGTAAAATTACTACACAGTGTAACAGAAACTGATATACAAAATTTACTACCCGAGTATAACGTAAAATTGATGAACCATTCTCCTGAATTTGTTACGAAAGTCGTATTAATTAACTTGAGTTCTTAATTTGAGTTAACTTTAATTTTGCAACAGACTCCTTCACTATCGAATATATTTAAGATGAAATGACTACATGTATTGTAAAATGACTACACTTGCTGTAATTTCTGGAATTTTCCAAATATTTTGGACAGTGTAACTTTCAAGAACTTGTCGCAATTTCTTTAATTTCCCAAATATTTTTGACAATGTAATTTTCATGAACTTGCGATAATTTCTGGAATTTTCACAAATATTTTTGACAGTGTAACTTTCATGCACTTGCTGTAATTTCTGAAATTTTCCAAATATTTTTGACAATGTAATTTTCATGCACTTGCTGTAATTTCTGGAATTTTGCAAGTACTTTTGACAGTGTAACTGTCATGCACTTGCTGTAATTTCTAGCGCGCTAACATAAGCGCAAGGCTGTTCATTAAGCTATGGAGGCCTTTTCTGGTGATACAGACGAGAGTAGAAAAAGAAGAAAAAGAAGAGGGGGCAAAAAATGGGGAAGGGTGCACGTGTTCGGCCACCGTCCAGCTCCCAACTCTCCTTTGGTTTTCATTCCCCGGCTCCAATCCCTTGGCCCGTCGATAGCCGATCGATATTCTGGCACTCCGGGTCAGAAAAAAAAACTCTCCAAAGTATGGTGAGCAAAAAGTTATCTCCAAATACTGAGGATAGAGGGTGGGAAGGGGATATAGGATGGAAAGTCGAGTTCTTACGACAGCGCAACTGCAGATATTTCAAACTACCTACGAAATACATGGCAAATATATAGATTCTGCAATTCATGCACCCGTTGCACGCCACTGCTGTACAATGTGAAAAAAAACCACTTTAAATTTACTGTGCTTGTAAAGGAACTTTTTACCCATAAACTGGTTCACTAAATTTACTATACGCCACGTCAAATTTATTTTTGGTACAGTAATTCTCATAATTTCCTTCAATTCTCCTGTAAATAAATCTTAATTTTGTATCACAGCACTGGATTAAATTTGATTGACAACTTTATGTGTAAAACCATCCTTTTCTGACAGGGTACACTGTAAAAAAAGCTGGAAGTTTTTATTCCTAAACTCGTCCAAAAAATTTAGTGTACAATTGTGATATAAAATTACGGTACGTTTACAATGACATTAAAGTAATTAAAGTAAATATGAAAAAGAATAAATTAATTTTACAGTAAAATTAAAGGTGATTATTAAAATGATTGTACCAAAAATAAATTTGACATCGCAGTTGTACAATAAATTTAGTATACCAGTTTATGATTAAAAACTTCCAATACATGTGCATTCAATTTCAAATACATTTTTTTTTACAGAGTATGCAAGTGTTTTATCTTTACATCATAATCATGCATTAAATTTTGTTGACGAGCTTATGCACAAAAACTTGCAGACTTTTTTGGCAATGCACCCGCCACTCCGACAGGATCCTAATATAGTTACACTCTTAAAATACCGTTTCTACTTTTTTCGCTTTAAGGTTTGGTTTTTATGACTTTCGAGAAACTCTCGGAAAGTGAAATCTTAGGAAGTTTCCATAACCTATCAAACTTCGCTAAGCTACATATATGTACTTAGACGCCGTTACATTGTTCGGTATATGTACATTGACATTCTGTTTACTGTAGACGCAGTATACTGCAAGTTTATGCGCAGTAGACATAGATATAGCTCATGTACACATTCGTCGTACCTCGATTCTTTGTGTCGAACCATGGATCTCCTCATTCGAAGTTTTACGATATGAAACGGGAGGTCCGTTGCCGAGCGCAACGATAAAGGCTATCTAATTCATTTCGATTCGCGGGAAAAAGGCTCGGATCCATTTTCTACGTCTCCAATGGCGTAACGATCTCTTTACAGCACGTATATCGTAACTCCATTTATTATTTGTACATAGGAAACGCACATGGATTCACATACACGCTGGGGTTTTAAGTGGTGCTTCGCGAGCCAAGTTTCCGTCTTAAAATTGCCTCCCCGACTTTTTTTGTCCCCGCCATATTGGAAATCTAAAACTAAACAATATCCTAAATTCGAATCATTACTTTTCAGAATTTCCCCATAGACTTTTTTAGTTAGTCTATGTAAAAATCGTTTTAAACGGTTGCAGCAATATTTTTCCTGATTTTATATCAGAATTACTACATTACGACACTAGTGCAATAATAGTACATTATGATACTAGTACGATAAAGCGGCCATTATCGCACGGAGGTTAGCAAGCCAAGTCGAGTGTTACAACGACACGAGGCAAAACCGAGTGTTGTTTGTAGCGCGAGAGGAGGCGAGTGCACCGCTTCCTAACCTCTGCGGGACGGCCGCTTCTTCGCACAAGTGTCACATAGTATTTTTTGTAACGAATGTCAACCTACTGTCGCACATCTTCGTGCCTGCGAAACATTGTGTAAAATCATCTTGTAGATAGTTTTACACACGCCATCTGGTGCGTAAAGTTATCTACCGAATCTACCGAATTGTGCGTAATGTGCGACATTATGTGCATGAGTTACAAAAAATATTTTTTGACAAGTGTGAATTTGCAGGATGAGCCTAAGGCGAAAATTACCATCACCTGAAGATGTTGTTAGATAATTTATGGATTATCACCTTAAGCCCAAAGATAGATAGAAAAATCTTTTAATTTTGTTAGGTGCTTTACAGGAAAATATTTCAATCGACATACAGCAGATACAAAAAAATAATGTCCAGCTGATTGCCAATAAAATAAAAAGCCGAAGACGCGAGAGATCCGCCGTTAAAACACTTCCGGTTGTAAGGTCGTGTTTACCATGTTCACTAATACAAAGCTCAGAGCTTTCGATGGTGGCTTGCATCCGTTTTCGTCGAGCTCGAGTAAAGTACAAACGCTTGAAACCTTACATTTTGTCCAGTAATAATGTAGACATGCTCAACCTTCTCCGTGACCATCACGAACGATTATATTCGAGGATATTATGAATGGGAACAACAGAAGCGATGAAAACGTAAACGTTTGCGTTCGAGTATGGGTGAAAATGAAACCCACCACTCACATTCCCATTAGCGCTCATATGGAGAATAATTGTGTCGTTGGAGGAGTTGAGAGAATAGCCAATCGATTGCACGGTGTACCGCGAAGAGAATGGCAACTTCTCGATGAGAAACTTTCATCGTACGATTTGTTCGATACATTCCTCCTGTGAAAGCATAATTTTCTGCTCCATTATTTCTTTGATTACGGACAAATGAAAGTATTACGAGTTTGAAATGGCGCCCCCAAGTTTCCGATCAATGAGGCTGCGGATACAATTTAGAATCGACGAACGGAGAAACAACTGCATCATTGTATGACAGAACATAGTTTCTACAGATTGTAACTCTACATGAACTATATTCTGTAGGTAAGTAATTGGAGACATTCTCAGTAAAATTGTCTGTGTAGAATTGAATATGCATGGCTTGTGTAGAACTCGATTTCGATAGATTTCAATTGGTGTAGAAGGAAATTTGTGTAGGATTGGATTTCTGTAGAACTCAATTGACGTAGAACTAAATTTGTGTAGATCTTCATTCGTGTACGACTCAATTTGTGTAGATCTCCATTTGTGTAGGCCTCAATTTGTGTAGAACTCCGTTTTCGTAGGACTTAATTTGAATAAGACTCATATTGTGTAGGACTTAATTTGTGTAGCACTCAATTTAAATAGAATCACTTGTGTAGAATTATTAGTGTAGAACCTAATATGTGTTGAGCTGCATTCTGTAGGAACGATGTACTGCCCTAATTTGGATCCTTAAGCACTTGCGTGATGCAATAAAAAAAACTGACGTAATAGTGTACCCTAGAAATACTGCAATTGACATAAAATGTACCTGCACATGTAGTTCCCTGATATAAAAAGGGTTGACCGTCGTTCGGGGCTGCAATGTGGTGGAGAAATGCGGTGAAATCTGTTCTGCTTACAGGGAGCTCTGATAACGGGTAAGGGGAACGGGAAATATATATTTTTGAAATCTTTCGAGCGGCCGAGCCCGGAAGGCTTTTCATTCGGTTTTCAGCATCGCCGCCGAGCAAATGCTCCCGAACTTCCTAGTTTTCTTTCTCACTCTGAAATCCTCAAGAAAACAAGCGCCATGACCCATATACTTTGAATTGGAAAGCACTCGTTACCCGAGGCACTGACTCAGCCAGAGTATATCGTCGATAGACCAAAAAAAAAAAAAACAACATTGTTTTATAAAGTATACATAATGGAATAGTATGTATACATTAATTTATCGAGAATTTCAAGAGATTCGTTCATCAAATGAAACTGTAAAATCCTGTGAAATCCATTACCGTTTATGTACGAGTATTCGAAAAACTGTTTGCTTTTTCCTAGTCAAAGATTTCTCTTCATTTTTTTAATCAACATTTTTATGCCACAGTGGCTCAAATAATTAAAACGAATCCTTTTCTACGCAGAATAAATTTGAATTTCAGTCAACATTTTTCGACACAACTCATGTAAATTTACATTTTCTGGCTGGTATTGAACCGGATCTGTTTACAGTATTGTCCAAGTAATTCCTCATGACGTTAAGGCGGCGATTAGGCGATTCGTAGTAAATTTATCGTAAATATGCTACAAATATACTTCAATTTTCGCACGGAGGTAATAAAAACTTTCATGCTTCGGCGACCGGTCGAATTACCGTTCAAGACATAGAGCAAATGTTTAAAAAAAAAGTATATTACTCAATTTCTTAAAAGCCAATATGGCCGCTCGAGATGTTAAAAAAATTCGGTTAAAGTAAGATATAAAAGTTTCTGGGGCTCAGATGTGTCAAATCAGACCGGACGCCGAAGCACAAAGGTTTTTATTGCATCCCTGCAAAATTTGAAGTATATTTGTCGCATATTTGCGATCAATAGTGTATATTACGAAATCGCCCAGTCCAGCATCCCCTTAAGTCCTGTTATTAAATAATTCTTGGGTATCAAGTTCTTGTCTTAGCATATCTTCCATGTGTCAAGAATCCATCTACCAACTTTCGCCCTATTGACTTCAATCCTGTACTTTGTCTCTTTGACCTGGACGTCCATACAAAAAAAGGTGTCCAACGAGTACATATGAGTTAAATTATCATCTTTCCCATTTTCCTTAATCAAACCATCTCTCAGAATCGAGACATCTCATTGCCATCTTACAAACATCCAGTTTTTCCATTTCCGGCGGCACTTGCGGTGGAAAAAAAGAAAGCGAGAAAGCGAAAAAAGGCATATGTGCTTAAGAGCAGAAAAAAAGAGAAGTGATTCGAGAAGGGCTTGGAAAGCGCGAAGGCGTCTCGATAAATCGGGACAGGAACTTCGAGTTGCGGATTTCAGGCTAGGGGGAAGGAGACAGGAGTAGAGGGTGGCGGGGGTTGGGAGGGTGGGGGGCTGGGAGCGATCGCTACGTAGTACACGGCTTAGACGGGAGACTTTTGCAAAGGGGGGAAGAAAGTATGAGACGAAAAGGGGACAGAGGGAAAGAGGGGTGAACCTGTGCGAAGGAGAGTGAGTGATGAAGGAAAGAAGGAAAGAAGGAAAGCTTGGTGGAGCACTAGGGCTCCCCGTGTGGACGGAATACGGATCAATATCAGAAGGTGAAGCTTCGTTCGCTTCGAGAACCGGAATGCCAAGCCTGCACCTTATTTTCCGTCCCTTTTCCTCCTCAACAATCTTCCTCTTTTCGTGTTTCATTCTTCCCTCTTCTTCTCTCTTCCTTTGCGACCTATCTATTCCACTCTGGGGAGCGCTTAGGCTTCGTTGTGTTCTTCTTCTTTTTTTTTTACGTTGTTTTTTTTTTTTTTTTACTTTTCTGAGCTCTTACCTCCGGCCGGTGTGTTGTTCGTCGTCGTACCTCACAACGACATCGTCGAACCTCGTTGTATAGTAAGAGCGATTGGTTCCTCGTTACCTTTTGTCGTGAACTTCTTCGAACCCTGGGAATTGACGATAGCGACGACGAGGCTCGATTCTCGTACGTAGCACTATGATACAAGACGTTTTTTTCCCTCCAAGACATGTGCACTCGTCGTTTCTCCGAACGGGGCCGCCGGCAGTTGCTGCGCTGCTTCCACGACTCATCCACATCCTCGTACCCTCTTCTTTCATCGAGCTTTGTATTCTACAGCCCTGAAACATCCGCTCGCTTCTCACATTCCACTTGGAGTGAAGCTCAAGTGGTTTGAGGTTTCTTAACGATTTCTCATCTTGATTTAATTCACGATTGCTGATCTCACAAATAAGAATAAAACAAAACAAAAAGGTGAACTTTGCAGTTTGCTTCCTCATTATTTTTGACTCTTTACAAAGCTATACGTCTATGAGGAAGTATGTTCATCGATTTTGACTTCCTCGTTGAGGAAGCTTTTTAAAATGCCAAAAATAATGAGGAAACTATTTGCAAAGTTCTACTTTGCAGCTTTGTTGTTATTGAAGTTGACATTTTTTTAATCCGAAAATGAAGCTGGGACAACAAGGCGAATTTTTCGAAAGTTTGAAAACCCTGTAAAATCCGAAACGCTTTCACCCACTTCGGTGAAATTCAATACCAAACAACACTACGAGTACCTGCACTTGTGAAGAATTATTTGCCAGAATATCGTGAATTTTACGAAAGCTAGAGCGCGCATATCGTTTTTTGGTTCAATTTAAAAAGTATAATATACAAAGCTGTGCATACATTTTGTAAAAAATCGTAACATTCAACAACGGGCCGTTACTCTTTTTTGCGAAATTTTAGCACGATCGATTGAACGGTTCTTGAGTTATAGGGGATTGAAATTTGGAAGCCCTGCAGACACAGGGACATTTTTTCTAAACCACTATTCTTGATGTTGTGGATCATTGTGAGTATTCTGACATAAAAATTTCGATTTTTTTATTTCAAAAAAATTAAAACAAAGCTTCCTCTATGAGAAGACAAAAAACGAAGAACTTTGCCGATTGCTTCTTCATGGCTTGAGATTTTGACTAGGGCACTTTTGTGAGGAAGTCAACAGATCAATTTTGGTCGACTCTGGATATGAGAAAGTTTAGTTATCAATTTTGGTTTGTTCGATTTATGGCTTTTCACACAGGTAAAAAAAATGTTTGTCAATGAAGCAGCCAATCGTTTTTCATATTACGTCTGACTGTAAGTGTCCAGTTTTCCGCATTTATTTGCAAGTGCTGATCTGAAAATAGTAAAGCTTTTTTTAAATTGGGAGAAACTTCGATTTGCCTTCATTGATTTTTTTTTGTTTCGTCTAGAATACAGGCGAACCCTGCTACTTGTGGAATATAGCTTTCTGTGATGTATAGCTTCGACTAATGAATGCTAGGCTTTAAGACCCATCCGAATGTCAAACTCATTACATCTCGTTTCATTCAGCCTTGCAATGTGGCTCGCTGAAACATTCGCTCGTTTTTTTAGCATTACGCTCGAAGCTGAGAGGAAATGCAATTACTTATCTTAAGATAGCGAAGATGACAGTTTCGAACTGAGATTCGATTCTGTTTGATTGATCAATTCAAAATGGAGCATAAATGATATGTACATAAAAATGTAACTAAACGAATCTTTGATCTGTCTCAATTGATTTTTTAAAGATTAGAGTGTAATAGTGAAGAGGAACATTTTGAACTGATCGTTGACTTTTCTTGATTGATCCATTTGGATGCAAATATAAATTACGTTATTTGAAAATCAATAATCATACTTTCCAGCATTCATCCGGATTTCGAAAACACTATCTGCCCTTCCATTTGACTTTTTATTCCATCTCACGAAATCATCCAATTGTTTTTTTTTTTTCATCACGCCCGAAGCGGGGCTGAAATGTTTTTCTCAACAATTTCCTGGTGTTATTTCTTAAATGGAGCAAGCAAAAGTTCAATTGAACAAACCTTTGATTCAATTCAATTGATTTTTTCAAAATAGAATATAATAGTGGAAAGGGTAGTTGTAAGCTGAACCTTGATTTTTCTTGATTGATCCATTTGGACATTATTGACATTATTTCAAAATCAAGAATCATACTTTCCAGCATTCATCCAGGTTTCAAAAACACCATCTTCCCTTCCATTCAGCTTTTTGGTCCACCTCACAAAATCATCCAATTGTTGTTTTTTCTATCACGCCTGAAACGTGACTGAAGTGGAGCTGAGATGTTTTTCTCAACGATTTTCTGGTGCCATTTCTTAAATGGGACAGACAAGAGTTCAATTGAACAAAACTTTGATATCTTTCAATTGAACTTTTTAAAAATCGAATATAATAGTGAATCATCATCTTCCCTTCAATTTAGCTTTTTGGTCCATCTCACAAAATCATCCAATTGTTGTTTTTTCTATCACGCCTGAAGCGTGACTGAAGCGGAGCTGAGATGTTTTTCTCAACGATTTTCTGGTGCCATTTCTTAAATGGGACAGACAAGAGTTCAATTGAACAAAACTTTGATATCTTTCAATTGACCTTTTTAAAAATCGAATATAATAGTGAATCAGCATCTTCCCTTCAATTTAGCTTTTTGGTCCATCTCACAAAGTCATCCAATTGGTGTTTTTTCTATCACGCCTGAAGCGTGACTGAAGCGGAGCTGAGATGTTTTTCTCAACAATTTCCTGTTGCCATTTCTTAAATGGGACAGACAAGAGTTCAATTGAACAAAACTTTCATATCTATCAATTGATCTGTTTAAAAATCGAATATAATAGTGGAAAGGATAGATGTGAGCTGAACTTTGATTTTTCTAAATTGATAATAAACTACGTTACTTCAAAATCAGTAATCATACTTTCCAGCATTCATCCGGATTTCGAAAACACCATCTTCCCTTTCATTTACCTTTTTGGTCCATCTCATGAAATCATTCAATTTTTTTCTTTCTTTTTTTCATCACGCCTGAAGCTGAAATGTGCTGAAATGTTGAGTTTTCCGTAACAATTTCCTGATAGCAATTCTTAAACGGCGCAGTTAAATTGAACAACACTTTGATCTTAATTGATTTTGTTCGGAGTGGGTTATAAATTGTGATGTTTGCGGAGGTCTGTCTGTATATGCTGAAACGATGAATGTCAGCCGCGTCAAGGATAATACAATCGGCGATGGATCCACAACATAGAGGGACTCGCAATCAGTGG
Source organism: Clistopyga incitator (assembly GCA_947507545.1). NCBI lineage: Eukaryota > Metazoa > Arthropoda > Insecta > Hymenoptera > Ichneumonidae > Clistopyga > Clistopyga incitator. The sequence goes on along the minus strand of OX382180.1, from coordinate 8,040,565 downwards.
CGCTGAACGATTGGCTGCGGGTCTACCAGGATTGCAGAGAATAGAACATGTCGATGGTTGTTTCATGTGTACCGGCTTCGCGCCGCTGTTGAACTGGATCATCCTTCTTACTCGATTACCACCAGTGTGTCCCCATCGTTTTCAGTCGCAATCATTTGTAGCTATCGGAGTCAACGATACGTGCTAAACTGTGTCGTGTGTCTCGACCAATCAACGTCACGCTTCCGTGGATTGTGTGTGCGCGTGTACGACGCTCCAATGATTTTGTTTTCAATGTGCTGTTCATGTATGTCAAGTCGCGGTTTGCCTTTCCTGCGATCAAACGATGTCACCAAGACCCAAAAATGGCTAGAAAAAGTATTAAAAATCTCGATTTCTCACTAATGAACATAATTATCCGAGACAAAATATGGAAGAAAAAAATCTGCTTGGAATTTAATGTACAAGTAAATTTTTTAAGCATAAACTGGTATACTAAATTTACAAGTGCGACATAAAATTTATTTTTTGGTACAGTAATTTTAATAATATGCGTTAATCTTACTGTATTCATTTTTTGTATTTCTATTAATTTAATTGGTAAAGTCACTTAATTTTATGTCAGACTTGTGCATCAAATTTAATTGATTAATTTATGCATGAAAACTTCCAGTTTTCTTCTGACAGTGCAGGTACTTGTGATTTACTCCTTGGCAGGACTTTGAGTCATTTTAATGTAATCAGAAGTAAATTAGGATTCCAAAAAGCCTTTTGGAGCATCTGCAACTATTACGCTTCGTTTCTTTTCCATTATTCATCTGATCGAATGGAGCAATTAAAATTTTGTGCAGATTTATTTTCAACGTTCATGGACTTGTGATCGACAAGAGGGGAATTAAAAAAATTTATTTCGAAAGCTCGTATCTCGGGATATGGAAAATATGGAAAAATGCTGCACACGAACTTTCTTCGTTTCAAAATGTACTTTCACGAGAAAACATTGCAAAAATTGTCTTACATGTTTTTTTAAAATACATATTGACCTGAAAATCGACTTTTCGAAATGCTGGACCATTTTTATAATTAAAAAAAATCTCTAAAATACGTAACTCGAAATTGAATAGTGGGAGCTAGATTCTCTATTTTACAGCCTTTTTCTCCACGTTATAGTTGGCCTCAGGATCCCGCACTTTTAATTTATAAGAACCTCTAGTGATTAACAGAAAAAAAAAAAGTTCACTTTGCCCAAATATTTCAAAAAGTCATTTTTTCCAGCTTATTGGAAATAAATATTTATAAACGTGCTTAGATCAATAGAATTTGATGTAAAATTCGATGCCACTGGATTTTTTTCTGTGCCATGATCAGACCCCGCCCAAGGCAATGGATTCAGAGAGGATGCTGTATAGAACAAGCGTGAGAAGAAATCTCGTTGGAAAACTGTAACGACGTATATTATTCATACTACCGAGAGCAATAAAATCTCGACTACATAGTGAGGTATACATATATCGAGCAGTCGGTATTCCAGAGTGGATGAAGGGCCAAAATTCTCGCTCATCTCTTCTTCCCTCTCCACTGCATCACGTTTTTGCGGTGCATCGATATATTTCATTCGGATTATCTGTTTGATGTATAGATATAACAACTCGTGGTTTTCGCATTGGCTATGCAATGTATTTGCTCCATTCATTCTATGTGCCAAACGGTATACATAACTCTATGTACGGAGCTAATATAAACTGAAACGGCGTGTGTATTACGAGGCCAAAAGTCTCGCCTATTCATTGGCCCATTTTTCTTTCATCCGTTTAATTAATCTACCGCCATGAAGCAGCAAATTATTCGAAAATTTATAGAATACATAATACGCCGACAAATTTGGTTTAAAAAATTATAGCATAGCATAAAATCGTGAATATTAGACGATTTTTATTATTTGAACCCAAATATAAAAAATACTAAATAGGAAATGAATTATTTGAAAATATTCAATTATGTTTTTTTTTTTTTGTTGAGTTACTTATGAAAATTGTGACTGCACTTCACACTAATTGTTTTATTTCTTCGATTTAAAATTATTTAATTCATTATAAAAAGCATAAATTCAAATAATTCTTCTTTTTCACAATGATAAATGATAAAAGTATTTTATATCCAACGGGATCTATCGTCGAATGGGATGTACGAGGTTTCCACGGCAGATGAGTGACCAATGGACAGTGCGGTGTTAACATTGGGCGAAAAGTGTTTGTGCGCGAATATCGTATATAACCGTACGCTTAGCATACCCGCACCCGTTCGCACATTTCGGAAATGGCTTTTCGGGCGAAACGAACCATCCGACCGACCGACCAACCAACCGCCCATCCGCGTGTGCTGACGCAATTAATACGTAATTAGCGAGCAATTCGTCAATCTCGTCCCACGAGAATGGCTTCGTGTTACAAATTGTTTCGGCATCCGTGGCTGCGGCCATGAAGTGTGGGCCAATACTACTGACCTACTATCGTGCTACTTGAACTTTGCGTCAACACATCAGATAAAATGAATTTTATTACTGCCGACTGTCCGCCGGGGAAAATTCGGGATTTATGCTTTTAACGTTCATCAGCTGCCCGATGTACTTTTCTATGTCGTCAATTTTCTCCCAAATCACAAAAAAATGCTTAACCAAATTTGGCACATCGATTCTGAAGATTAATAAGGTGGCTATTAAATATATTTCGATACGATAAATTATTAACTCGGGAAAAATTTGTTTTTCGATAAAAACCGTTTAAAAACATTGATTTTCTCGTCATTGATCATCTCCAGCAAATCCATTGTCAAAAACAAAAACAAAATTCGGGATTTATGCTTTTAACGTTGATCAGCTGATCGATGTACTTTCCTATGTCGTCAATTTTCTCCCAAATCACAAAAAATTGCTTAACCAAATTTGACACATCGATTCTGAAGATTAATAAGGTGGCTATTAAATATATTTCGATACGATAAATTATTAACTCGGGAAAAATCTGTTTTTCGATAAAAACCGTTTAAAAACATTGATTTTCTCGTCATTGATCATCTCCAGCAAATCCATTGTCAAAAACAAAAACTAAATTCGGGATTTATGCTTTTAACGTTGATCAGCTGATCGATGTACTTTCCTATGTCGTCAATTTTCTCCCAAATCACAAAAAATTGCTTAACCAAATTTGACACATCGATTCTGAAGATTAATAAGGTGGCTATATTAAATATAGTTCGGTGCGATAAATGATTAACGCGTTGAGAAAAATTTGTTTTTCGAAAAAAACTGTTTAAAAATATTGATTTTCTCGTCATTGATCATCTCCAACAAATCCATTGTCAAAAAGAAAAAAAAAAGCAAAATTCGGAATATATGCTTTTAACGTTGATCAGCTGATCGATGTACTTTCTCATATCGTCAATTTTTTCCTAAATCACAAAAAATGGTTTAACCCAATTTGGCACATCGATTCCAGAAGTTAATAAGCTAATTATTAAATATATTCCAGTACGATAAATTATTTCCTCGCTGAGAAAACCCTGTTTTCCAGTAAACTTACTTGAATGATCCAAATCCTCTTCGGATTTTCCAACCATTTAAAAAAAATACTCAGACCCACTGTAATATGGCACTAAATAAAATATAATAATAATTCACCGCCTGATAATTTGCTCGGTGCTGAGATGAAGGAAGATTTTCAAGTGACGAATAAGATACAACAATTCATATGTACAGAAGTGTACACTTAGTCCATGTCTCCCTATCAAAGAATGTACGCCATAGGTCTGCTCGACTGTGATAACCGAGAGAGACAGAGAGAGAGAGAGAGAGAGAGAGAGAAGAGAGGGAAAAAATGGAAAAGAAAGAGACACGTTAGAGAAAGGAAGGCAGATCGTACGACGGCAAAACGTAAGCCCTTTCTGATTCTTGTTGTTGAATTTTTTTTTTCTTATTCTCCACGAGCACGAGTGGAAGCAACGCGAGCGATAACAAAGCAGAGTACGAATCCCCGACGGCCCTCAACGCCGCCAACTCATAAATCAAGGATGCGTCGAGGGTAAACTTAACCGGGGCCAAAGTTTGACGTTAATCCGATGCGAATACCGTGGAAAGTTGCGACGCAACCGTTCGCTTGTGCCGCTACGCTTGACGGTCTGATTATTAAGGCGTTTTCTACTGCGACGCTGTATTCGCAACGAGTATTCCTATCATATTCGAAATTAATTAAGCCGTTGTACAGCAAGAACTTGATTATATTCCTCTTCCTAGATTCAATTATTCTGATAAAATCTTGAAATAAATAAATTTATGACGAATTCCACCGTTAATATCTGTAAGAAAAAGAAAAATCTTCCAAATCGTCTCCTCATTATTTTTGCTCCCTCACAAACAGGGAAAAATGTGTTTTTTTTTTTTTAAGTTTTAATTAAAACAGTATAATCAAATTTTGTTTATATGCATTTTCAGAAAATATTTATTAGATTTCATTACAACGTTACTTATTACAAATAAATGCTTTTTTTTTATGTAATGTATGATTTTATAGTTTTTCGGATTTTGAAAAAATGTTGTCAAAGTAGAAAGACTTTTTTATTATTTTGTGAAACTAAGAATTGTTGTGCATAATGGTAAAAAAAATGAGTTACTAATCGAGTATTTGGAATGATTGTCGGTGTATCACGAGAAATATTTTTGAAATATTTGCATTCTACTGGAAAGAGTCGAGGTTGGGGACGCGGAGGCTGGGCAAGAAATTAAGGCGTTTCTCTCGGACCCTCGTCCGGGATATCGAGAGACGACTATCGATCTCCCGTACGCGGGACAGAAGGAAAGGAAATTGTCCGTGCTGGAGAGCGCGGCTACAAATATAAAACGTTAACTCACGGTGCTCGTCAATCTCGGATGTCAGGTCCAACCCCAACGACGGCAAAATTAACGCTCTCTCCACAGAATTTCGAAATTTGACTTGGGTTTCAATGTGTAAACGTGTCATTTTTATAGGCGACTCACGTGCTGAGCGCACATACGCTCGGATTAATTAATCGCAGGGCTTACAAAGTTTCAAAATTAACAGAATCCGAGCGAAAATTATACCGAGAGAAAGGATTTTATCGACACCAAAAAAATAGATACATTGTTTTTCTTTTTGTTATTTTTTTCTAACAAAAACATTTTTCGTTTTCAACTTATGGTTGCATTCGAATTTCAAATAAAAATGTACTCAATGAGCACAAAATAAAGAAATAGTTTCCTTAATTCAAAGAAACATGAACATCGGTTCATAAAAAATGCAGAAAATTTATGCAAAACAATGTTCAGTAAATATAGTACAACAATTAATTTCTGTATTCAAAAAGTCATGTTGAGGTCAGCATTTTGTTTAAATTGCCTTTTTCGCCTTTGGCCTGTATTATGGTAACCCGTTAAGCTCATCAAATGTTTCGATGTGTAAAAGTGTCATTTTCATAGGCGACTCACGTGCTGAGCGCACATACGCTCGGATTAATTAATTGCAGGACTTAGAAAGTTTCAAAATGAACAGAATTCGGGCGAAAATTATACCGAGAGAAAGGATTTCATTGACACCAAAAAAATTGATACATTATTTTTCTTTTTGTTATTTGTTTTTAACAAAAATATTTTTCGTTTTCAACTCAATGTTGCATTCCAATTTCAGACAAAAAATGTCCTCAATGAGCACAAAATAAAGAAATAGTTTCGTTAATTCAAAGAAACATGAACATCGGTTCATAAAAAGTGCAAAAAATTGATGTAAAATAATGATTAGTAAATATATTACAACAATTAATTTCTGTACCTAAAAAATCACGTTGAGATCAACATTAAGTTTGAAATGTCTTTTTCGCTTTTAGCCTGTATTATGGTAACCCGTTAAGCTCATAAAATGTTGGGAAGAGCGTGTACCTCGAGGTCAATTCAGTTACGATCGTGCAGTAAGCGTTAGATTCGAAGATCTGAAGTATCGCTCTACATCGTGGCAAACTGACATGAGGAATGGCCACGGGATATAGAGTCGCGTTTGCCAACACATGCACCGCGTTATGTGCCGTCGTACGTGTCTTTCAACACATGCAGATGCGACGACATATATCCACGAGAAACATATGGGGCATTCCATACCAATTCGACCTCCCAAATTTCATTCTCGATTTTTTATGTCATTGTTCCATTTCTAAAAAGCCACCACAATTTTTATTATATTTTTTAAAAAACAATATAGACTTCGGAGAATTCATTTAAAAAATTTTTAGAACGTTTTCTTAAATCTAAATTCAAATAAATTTAACAAAAAAAGCTTTAAAGCAATTGTAATTTTTTTTCCAAAAGTCCTGACATATACATAAATATTCAATATTTATATATATAAAGACTGCAGTGAAAGGATTTTTACGCATCTAATAATGAAATTACGCATCTAAAAAATAAAAGCGAGGTCCGGGATACGAAGCTCAAAACCTAAGCTCAAAAATATTGATACCTGAATTTAGTCAGATTTTTTAAGCTACAACCCTCAATATGTTGTTAAAATTCATGAAAAAATAGAAGCAAGATCAGGGACACGAAGCTCAAAACCTGAACTCAAAAATATTGATACCTGAATTTTTGTCAGATTTTTCAAAATACGACGCGCGATAAATTGTTTTTTAAAAAATCTAATAAAAATGTGGTTACTTTTTGAAGATGGAACATAACATAAAAAATCAGAGGCGAAATCCTAAAGGGTCGAGGGTCAAACCCAGGGCGAGTTGGAATGTCCCATATGCCTGCGCGCACATAATGCGTGAGGACACGTCTGCGGCGGACAGCTCGAAACTGTGGCCGTGCTAATCGCCCAAGGATACCAAGAGGGACACTCCGGGATTCGGGACCACGCGTCGGGACATGTATCTCCGTTTTCTGCAGAAACGGAGCAGTCCTGCTAATCGGAAATCGGCCCAATATTCCACACACGTCGGACACGAAAATAGAACGGAAAATTCGTACCACTGGAAAAATTTTAAGTGCCAATTGACCATTACTAATTGTTATTTCAAGCCATTTATGCCAATATATGTATTCTTTTTTCCATTAATACTACTAATTCGAGACATTGATAATTCCAAGGGAAAAAGGATGCAGAGTAAACATGCATTTTTGGATTTTTTTAAAAAATCACTTCTATATAAAAAGGTATTGTTAAAATCAAGACAAATAACATGTAAAAAAAATGTAAAATTCCCAGCAATTAATAATTCTTGATTCATGCAATTATTTAGAAATTTCCAAAAACTTGAGTAACATTAAAAGATGTACTTGTTATTGAACACAAAAATATGAATAAAAAAATATGGGCACCGCCCGGATGTTCATGAAATTTATTTATTTTTCCCCCGAGAACGAAGCTTCCTCTATAACAAAAGTGGAGTCAATGTCGAGTTTCAAATTTCTAGCGTGACAAATTATTTTTATATTTATTAATTCATATTTAGAAATAAAGAAAAAAAATCTGAGAAGTCACTAGAAGTTCAGAAACTTCAATTAACCACTCACTTTATATACGAAAGGTAAATATTACCCAAAAATTTCGGCGGAACGCCAATAATAACGTCATTCGTTCTGTGAGGATATTTCGTCCAACAAAATGAAAAAACAACAATAACAACAACAAAAAGGAAACGTGTCGACAAGGAGAAAGCGCAGACGTGTAGTTGTAATACGACACGTTGGCTACGTTCACTCGGAATCGGCATACAAGCCGGAAGCTCGTGCCTGAAGAAAGCGTGACCTACGAAATTGCACGAGAAAACACAATGTAAGTAGCGGGAATAGCAGACGCGAAGGTGAAAAGGTAGGAAGCAAGTGCGACCGTTTCCAAGTCTCCAGAGCGGCACTCTACCGCTGCTGCGCTTGTACCCAAGGGAGGAGAGACTGTCTATCTTCTCTGCTTTATTTTTTCTCTTATTTTTCTTTCTTTGCTTCCACAGGCTCTCTCCACTCTGTTCCTCTCCGCTGAGTCACTCGCAAGTCACCGAAGACATCGATAGAACGGGAGCAGCAAATACACATCCAGGGCCACGACGTTTTACACAAACCGTGTGAAGCAACATTTCACCTCAAGCCACCATCAAAAACTATCAAAATCTCAAAGACAATGACTGCCGATTGGACAAAAGATGACAGAGTGAGTAGATTGATTGATTGATTGATTGGTAGATTGTGCTTATCAATGCCCTGGTTGAAATCCAAATAGAGAACAGAAATTCGTATAAAACTAAAACTAACAGCTAAAGTATAACAAAAAAATAACAGTGAAAATATAATTAATCATCAGATCTATGATAATTTGAAAAGAAAACCAAAATAAGCAAACACAATAGATAAAATAGCTTGTAATTCGTTGTAATTCGTAACGCAGCTTGCATGTAACACTAAAGTTCACTCGCATAACATTAACGTAACTTGAACTAGAAATCATTGTAATTAATTACATACTTAAGCTTAAATCAGGCATTCGCGCGTTCCTCAGGAAACAAATGCGCGAACAAACCTTGTACAGAGTGAGAATAGTGGAGAATGAGGAAAGAGAAAAAAAGGAGAGATTCTTCAGCGACTGCACTCGACTCGTCTACAAATTGATGCGTCCTTTTCCTAGCACAGCCAGAGCGATGCAATAACAACGCTCGCCATTCCAGTTATGGCCACGACTATAAACACCAACTGGTTGCAATTGTCCTTTATCTCGATACCTTTGAGCCTTTAGTCTGCAAAATGTCGTCCTCTACCTCTCGGTTCCCTTCGACGGAGAATAGCTCATCCATTTTTCTTTACCCTTTGCTTTAAAAAAAAATTCGCACCCACAAACATTATGACATCTTACTTATTGTCGGATTTCGACTTTCCTGGTTCAACTTGAGCAATGCTAACCGAAAAAGTACAACAAACTGATGGTTTCTACATTAACTATTCCGATGTTACAGTGCGGTACTAATTTTGATCGTAGCAGTGAACTTGTTTTTCAAGTGCTTCAGGAAATGGACCTTGAGTCGCTTGCATTTAATTATTTTCGTACCAAAGAATTATTTCACGTAGTCAATTTTTGAATGTGTACATTCCTCATGTTTAAAAAAATTGCATGAAATAATTAATTTCGAGGGGATTCCCGAAAATCATCTAATGTTAGAGCGTTTACATTGGAATAGCCTCTTAAAGCTAAAACGAGACATCGCTTGGAATATTGAATGGCTAACCGTGTCGCGCGACGAAATAGCGCAACAACGCCCGAAAATGTACGAGCAAGCGACGTGAAAAAGGTACGTATGTAGATGAGGTTGCAAGGATATCGTGCACATATTCGGAATAGAGGATTCTTCTCTCGGCAGAAATCCGGCAGTTTCGAGCTTGAGGCTGCCAACTCGATTTGCAATTAAAATTTTCCATGATACGACGCGAAGCAACTTCGGATTGGTAGCGGAAACGGAGCACCGGTGGATACGAATAAAAAAGGAACATCGAAGGCTGCTTTAAAGGCGGAATCGGAGTAGAGGAGACGAAGAAATTACTGAAATTACAAGCGCTCACTCGTATATATCCTTTACACGCTCTCGAGGGCAAATAGTACTACTATTAGCGGACAAAACCTCGGTGGGGGTAATACTGGCATTTCAATCGATCGATAACCATTACCACGATTAATATTTGGCCATTGCCGCGGAACGAGCTCTAATTGCCAGAGCGCGCGGCGCTCTGAGGCCAAGAGAGCGAATACGTCCGCAACAGAAGCTAAAGTTTCACAACCAATTCCAATTTCCGTACACTGAAACCTTTTGATTTATAAATATTCTTGCCAGTTTCTTCCGATATTGGCGTCATTTTGCAGTATGAAATATAATGCAATATAAAAGTGCGTAATGATACGTCGAGATTGAATTAACATCGTTTGATTGATTATAGCGCAAAATTAAATAGCATCTGCCGCTCTTTTGTGAATCTGGCGTGTCTACACTGAAAAAAAAAAAAAGTTCTTATAAAAACTAATCAATCGGTCCCAGCAATGAATCGAAATAGTTAGAATACAGCTAGAAATTAAGAAACGGGATATAAAATACCAGTGAAAGCATTTTTTCGAAGGTATTTTAACGAAGATAATTAATTTTGGAGTTGGTGCTTTGTTTTTCATTCATGCCATTAGTCAGAGATGGTGACGTGGCAAGTTAAAGCTAAGGTGAGAGCAAGGTAAGAGTAAGGCGAGAGTAAACTAAGAGCAAGGTGAGAACGGGTTGACGACCCTCGTGGCGCCTGCGCAACTTCCGGCGATCCCCGTTTCACTCAGTTTGCAGCTATCAAAAGCAGCAATTTCAAAATTAATCATCTCTATTAAAAATACCTTCGAACAAATACTTCGACCGGTATTTTGTACCCCTTTATAGCATCACTAGATCCACATCGCTGGTATACAAATATCTCGTTTATAACCAAATAGAGCCAAACGAAGCAAACTTAAATGGGGCACCAGTGCGTTATTTGTTGTGTTACTCGTGGCGTTAAAAAGATGGTACAAATCGCAATTGATACTTGATATAGTAGAGCAAATGTAGGACGACGGATGAAGTGGGCAGAGTGAGAGGTAGAAAGCGAAGAGGTAAGAGAAGACGGGAGACGGCGAGATAGATAGATGTAATTATTTGCGGGAAGATGATCTCAATTAAGGGCACTGCTGCCACCGCCCAAGCTAGCTTACGTGTCTATATCCCCGCCTTGTTTTAAACCCGGCCTCTACTTCATCACCAGACCCCCTTTCACCTCCGATGATCCTATCCCTCATTCCCCTCACTTTCACCATCGACTTTGCCCTCTTGTAGCAGAAGAAGGCTCGGTGCTACCACTGGCGCTGCTGCTGCCGGTGCTCTCAACCCTTGGCTCTTCCCTTTCCGCATGCTTGCTTGCAAATTCCCGCGCGCACTTTGCCCGTACTTCGAGATTACGCGATACCCACGGTTCTCACCGGAGCCTCCCGTTGTAACCCGATCAGAAACGCCCTTAATATCGCATAAATTTGACTCCTGCCTCGTGTAAATAGGCCCCAACGAGGTAATACACTCACATCTATACGAACATTATACATGACGTATAACCTGGCGGCGTTGGCGTGAACCCTCTTTCTTCTCCAATCTATTTTATTCTTTTATTCTCTGTCTCCCTTTAACCCGGTTGCTTTCTCGAATGCCCGCAGTCTGCAGTCCCCTGCCTACAATCTACTATCGGGTATATATAGGCCACCGTCGTCGTCGTCGTCGTCGTCGTTGTATAATCGTGATACGCCTTCCGGAGGGAAACCCCCTTGCGACTTTATATACCCACCAACTTCTCCGAGCGTACTGTTGCCTGTGAATCCCGTGGAAAGCCATTCCGGAAGGCGACGCCCAGAAAAAGGATTTTAAAAAGAAAATATACGACCCACTCACCCAGCTACCTCTACCCTGCGGTGTCTCTTGCCCCCCCTCCCACCTTCTGCCCTCCTCATTCCCTCCTGGTCTCATAGATACCCACTCCTTTGGTAGCCTGCGTAATGGAGACTCGATAAGTTTATGTAGGTCGGCAAGAAAGAAGCGATTTATTTTCGTTCTTTGCCAATGCCGAAATCAGTGCATGATTAGAACAAGGCTTTAGTGGTCCGACAAATTGATGATGGGATTGACCCTTTTTTGTTACCGGTATCAGGGAGTTTTTGATCTTCTGGCAATTTGACGATCGCTCTTGTAAATTCCTCAAAGGAAAACTGAATTATTGACTACCTCGTATAACGCTGTATTTTGTGTTATCCGCTATATTAAGTTTCTCTGCGAAACAATGTGAACAGCCAATGCCAAAATCAGACTTCACTGCCTCTGACAAATTGATGATGGGATTGATTTATTTTTTTCTAGTATCAGGGATTTTTAGATCTGCCTGCTTTTTCTTCAATATCCTTTATATAAAATTTCCTTGCAAGATTATGCGAAAAGGTAATATCAAAATTCATAATAGGTTTGATCCTTTTTGTTTTACTAACATCAGAAATTTTCTGATCTTCCGGCAATTCGAAGATTCCTTATAGAGAAGCTATAGATTATTGTCTGGTACAACGCGATTTTTTTCAATCACTCTATAGAAAATTTCTTTGTCAGACAATGTGAACACCCAATACCATAATCAGCATGATTACAACAAGGCTATAACAAATCAATGATATGATTGATCTTTTTTTTTTGCTTTTACGAACATCACGAATTTTTCGATCTTCCGACAATTTGAAGATTCCTCGAGGAGAAGCTCTGAATATTGACTGACTGATAAAACGCCATTTTTTAAGCACCCTCTATATAAAGCTTCCCTTTATATTGACGGATACAACGCGAATTTTTTGAATCACTCTATACAAAATTTCTTTGTGAGGCAATGTGAACACCCAATACCATAATCAGCATGATTACAACAAGGCTTTAACAAATCAATGATACGATTGATCTTTTTTTTTTTGCTTTTACGAACATCACGAATTTTTTGATCTTCCGGCAATTTGAAGATTCCTCGAGGAGAAGCTCTGAATATTGACTGGCTGATAAAACGCCATTTTTTAAGCACCCTCTATATAAAGCTTCCCTTTCGAGACAATGTGAACAGCCCCAACACGTACCCTACGTGTTTGGGCTAATAGGGTAATATCTCATGGAGCCATAGCATAAGTAATCGCTTGACTTCCATCAATCCAAATCCTCGCTGCTTCCCACACAATCACCCCCCCGAAAAGTTTATGGAAACAGGATGTAGAAGAGGCAGAGCCGTCGTCCCTGGTCACGAACCATCGCATCAACGTGGTTGCAGCTTGTACTGGAGGCTCGTGAACTTTCGAAGCTGCTCGATGAAATCGAGTCTTTGTATAAGGTACTTAAGAGGGATCGGAGCGTTTAGCTGCATGGTCGAGCACACGGTCCGCCTGTGTTGCACTATTACAACGTTTTAACGCTGCGAGTCACAGAGCGTGGGTGTTAAAGTTTGACTCGATGCGAGAACTCGTTAAACGTGATCCCATCGGAAGTGGCGCTGGTCGATGCGTAATGATCCAATTACACGCTTAAGGTGGTTATTTCGATGAAGCTTTTCAAACGTAATAATCGACTCTTTTTTTTTCTATTTCATAGGGAAACCGTTATTTCTGTTGAAATATCCAGTTACACGCTTAAGGTGGTTATTTCGATGGGACTTTTGAAACTTGAAAATCAATTTCGTTTCGTGTCACAGGAAAAACGTTAATAATATTGGGATATTGATATATATTTGAAGAATTTCTTCAACCCAATCTCCGGAAAGAAAATCCCCTCAAAAATTATTTTTTTCATTATCGACGGTATTTTTTTTGTGTTTTCAGGTACCACGACGTTGAAGTACGACTTTAAGTTTACACTATAAAGAAATAATGGAAGTTTTTATTCACAAACTTGTCGAGTAAATTTAATGTACAACTGGGATATAAAATTAAGGTAGTTTTGCAATGAAGTTAAAGCAAATTATTTTAATTACTGTAGTAAAGGTAAATTTTACATCAAACTTGTATAGTAAATTTAGTATACCACTTTATGAATGAAAACTTCTAGTACACGTGCATTAAACTTCAAGTAGATTTTTTTACGGGGCACTGATATAAAAATATCCAATAAATATTGTAGGGAAAAAATCTCCATACAGAAGCAAAAATATTTGTATAGTTTTATCGACGAAATCCTCTTTAAAAAAAAAAGTGATACATGGCAGGTCGAAATATATAAAAATACTGAAGTTGAACGTGATCCCAGTGTGAATGTGATGCAGTTCGGTGCGTGATGATCGAATTACACGCTTAAAGTGGTTGCGTCTATGAGTCTTTTCAAAAAAATTAATAAAGCCAAAGCAAAAGTCACAATTTACAAGTAAGCTCTGATTTTATAGGTGCGAAACGTTTCAACATCATTAAAAAGCAAACCGTGATGGATTATATTCCTCTTGGATAAGGTCACGTGACTTGGCTATACAGTAGTCACATTTGCACTACTTTTGGAAAGCAAAAAAAGGTCCTTCGATTCCGAATGAATTATAAATCTGCTTTGCGACACACGGGAAAATATCGAAGATTGTGCATATTTCATATGGGATGAAAAATACTTCGAGATATGAGAAGGAATTTTTCCGGATATAGCCCATCAACGATATATTTAATTCTATCGACTTTTCTCACCAATCTCCACGCTCTTATTTATAATCCGATATTATACTTTGGCAAAGAGCACTCGGCATTTCCAGATTCAACGCTGCGCTTTCTTCAAGATTTTTGGGGATGGCTTGGTATTCATCAACAGGCCCGACAGGAGTAAATATACCACGTTATCCGACACTTGCTATATCGAAACTAAGAGGGCCATTTGTCTTGGCACGTGAGTGACTCGAGAGCGCCTGGCAAGTATAAGTAGTGACGATACGTATTTGGCCAGACAGCGAAAGAGTGAGAGGAAGAAAATGATCCTTGCTTCCTACAAATTCTTCCCCTTCTGACGGTTCCCGTATCTCTGCAAGGGAAAGTCTGATTCTATCTTGGTATCCCCATTTTCCAGGGTTCAGAGACTATAAATAAGAAAAAAAAGCCCGTAAATTAAATTTTCATATTTTTCAAAATGTTATTTGCACATTTATCCATTCGTAACACGATATGGATCGCGAAAAGGAAGAAAAGAAGGATTGCTATTTTTACCTACAGTGTAACAAAAATCTACTTGAAATCTAATACAAAAGCACTGGAGTTTTTATTTGTAAACTAGTATTCTGAATCATATACACAAGTGCAATCTAAAATTAATGTATGGTATAGTCATTTCTATACTTTAATCTTCGTATAAAAGTTCTTCAATTTTTATACTTTGATTTAATTTTACTGCAAATATACATTAATTATATATTACAATTCCATATTACATTTAATTTACGATTTTATGAATAAAAGTCTCCAGTCTTTTCCGACAATGTAAAACAGTACGTAACATTTCTATTTTATTACATTCGTTTCGTGAACAAAAAAAATGTAAGTAATTTGATATAAAAACGACTCATTTTATGATGTCACTGCTGAGTCTAAACACAAATCTCCAATGGGCAAATTTTTTTCGCACTTATAGCGACTCCGTTTATACAGTACATTTTTTTACAGACCCTGGCCGAAAAAAGGTATTTCGTAGTTCACTTTATTTGTCTCTTTGCTACGAATATGCTTTTAGTTTTACAGGCTTATAATATCAACATATAATATCAGTAAGCACTTATGAAAAAATATTCAACATAATATTCTACATTTTACGAGAGTTAAAACCATCGCCACTTAATTTTTTTTTTTAAGCATAAAATCGAAATTAAACCTAATCGACATTAGGAGTGACTAAGTAAACTAATTTTACGAAGAAACCAGTAACGCAATATCATTTTGTTCGGCAATCATAATAATGGTACAACAAAAATGTCAGCGGCACACAAATCTATTTAATTTAAAGACTGGAAATATAATCTACATTTATATTTTACTTTTATGTTACCGTCCACTCATCCATTTGTAACACGTTATTGGATAAAAGTACATCAGCGACGATTAATGTGACAAGGAGTAACGCGTTGTGAGGGAATATCGATTCGCGGCTTCGTTAATGGCCGCCAAACTAATTATGCCAACGTACAGACTTTTGCCTATGAATATCGCAGTTAAGGGAAAATTGTGTCACGTAGCATTTACGTTTAACGGCTGCAAAATTCTATGCAACATGGGATAAGAGGTTGGTTACATTTCACTACGAAGAAAAATCTACGATAAAGCTCGCACCTAAAATTTATCAATCTATTCATTATTACCAGCTTTCCAGACGCTTTTCTTATGAATTAATTGCCGTAACCCTTAAACATGTACAAAAACGTTTTTTTGGTAGCCGAATGTGACCCTTAAAAAATTCCATAAAATTGCAACATCCTCTAAATAAAATGCTTGGATGCCTAATTTTTAGTAATTTTGTGATTTCCACATGAACTTAATTATTAAGACCAAGTAAATTTCAATTCGCCGCATTTAAAATTATTGTCGGATATTAATAATAATATTATTATTTTTACTGGCAGAAAATCAATTGTTTCGATTTTTGTGGCACTGCCTATATCTGCCAATCACGAATTTTGAACCGAAAGCTGCGACGTGAAAATTAACTTCAACATATCGACGTGCACATCGAAACAGGAAATGAAGTCTCTTTTTATTTACGTGCAAATGAAACTGTCACATGCATAGGATTCTAAATAACTGGTGAACGGCGACCAATCGGCTATTTTGCAACGAACACTGCTTCGTGAAAATTAACAATAGCATATCGGTGAACACGCATTGTCGAATAAACGAGCTTGTGAGGGTGGCGATGGCTTTTCCCCTCAATTTGCGAACGGGACTTGCGCTTCTGATCCGCGTATGGGTTGTGAAATTCCCCAAATAATTTTCCCCCATTTCAGCAACAATAAGATCTAAAAATGTGTTTAAATAACATTCACCTATTTTCAAGTAAGTGTGTTGGAATTTTTGCTCATACTATAAATTAACACAAACTGTTAACTGCTTTCACTTCGCATCAACCCCGATTAGGGTTTATTTTTAGCACCGCATTTTCAAATATTAATAACATATTAATATTGTTTTTCTTTACTGTTTGAAACTATTTATTTATTGTATAAAATTATTGTTGCATATTAACAGTATTATTTTGATCGGTTGAAATCGAAAATCGTGACGGAAATTCAAACGTGTCGATTTTGATAGAAATGATTGATCTCCTATTGCGGCCTATCGAAAATTTTGGATTTTCAATTATTGTCACATGTTGATATTAAAACTATTATTGATTGAAACCGAAAATAATAAGAGATAATCAAAATTTTTGCTTATGGACTTTCAATTGTTAACCTCTTATCGATTTGTCTATTGCTGCATATCGACAATTCGGGACCAAACGCTGTGAAATAAGTTTCAAAATACCGATGCACACATGAAAATGAAGTCTTTTTTATCTGCCTGCAAATGAACGTGATAATTTATCGGGCGATCGGCAATTTTGCAACGAACGCCGCTTCGTGAAAATTAACAATAACATATTGATGTACGGGCATTGTCGAATAAACAAGGTCGTACGGCTGGGGATGGCATTTCCCTTCTATTTGCAGGTCGGGTTTGTGCTTCTGAACCTCCTATGAGGGTGAAACTCCGAAAAACGTTTACCCCCATTTCCACAGTGAGGCATGATATCTGCATTCCGATCATATACCGTATAATATAGAGTTTACATGAATGCGGGTACCTCTAGACCGTCACATGGCGAAGGTATTCCCATAAACAATGGAAACCTGCAATGTACAAGTCGAGCTCACCCGGAAATATCGTTTTTATAACCACCATGGCTTTTTCGAGTAACCTAGAGGTTTGCGAACCAATTTCAAATCTAACCCATTGCAACACCTAAACTAATGGTGCTTATGGTAAAACCCATAGGATCCATGACAGTTAATACTGAGATCTGCACCATGACATATTCAGTAGGACTATTCGTTGCTTAAGGTAAAAACGCGGGTCATGTACTGTCAAGTAAATGTTTGGTGATATGAATTACAATTTTTCTTTCTGTAAGGTTATCAAATAAATCCAGCAGGGAAAATGATATAAAAGTAGTCCTTACGACCACGTGGAAAGGAAAACCTGATAATTATGAATGACCTCGGATTCACAGACAAAAACGTGTGTGAACATGTGCAAAAGAGTACAGCCATGACGACTGAGCTTTTATTCCGCAAGCCTGAGAGCACCGCATTTGGTTGAACCAACTTTGGCTCGAATTGCTTCTCTTATTCTCAAAGCAGCAATTTGGCTTTAGAGAGAACTCACAGACGTAACCTTTTCTGTAAAGGTGTTACATACAGTCATTATATAAATTCACTTAAAAGAAGCTTGCTCAATCATTCAGTGGAAAAGTAGGTTGGCTAGATATTCCCGTGCTAAATGTGGTTAATTTAATTCTTGGAATGCCCCATTTTGAAACAGGACCTAATACTGTAAAATTCTTACCTAAACAAATTAAATGCGATGCATGGCTTGCCTATATATTTTCCGTGATAAAATATTCCTATTTTACACACAATAACCCGTCTAAATTTTTCGTTAAATTCTCTATCAAGTCTGAAATCTTTTGTAACTCTCTACCAAGTTTTTCTCCAAAAAACTACTCAGAAACTCGTAATATCAACTATAAAGTGACAACAATTCATGTGCAGTCGATCCAATTATTTTCCTAGTTACGGTAATTGTGAAAATAGTTATGGTAACTATTTGGTTGTTGTGGCAACATAAAAAATTGGACAAACTAACAATAAACGTCACTTTCAAGTTACTAATACCGTAGTCTTGTTTGAGTATAAACACTAATGCATTGTAAATATGAAGTTTACAGGCCTGTTTAATAAAATCAGATAGATGGAAATTCTGAAGCACACAATTCCGTCCATAATATTTTTTTTTATCCGCAAGGAAAAAAGGGCAATTTTCCGTTGACGAAAAAAAGCCAAATTGGCATAGATCGATTAGAAAGAAAAAAAAAACAGACAATGAAAATACCTTGCAGTGGGTGCAGTTGTGGATGACCGAGTAGTGCTGGGCGCAGTCGTAGCGCGCCAGTACCTCCTCGAACTCGCAGTGAAGTCTGGCGGCGAGGGCGTCGACGAGAAGGAGCTTGTCCAAGGCCTCGGCGCATTTCCGTCCGCCGTTCAAGACATCCTCGAGAGGTCCGCCCTTGCCAGGTGCCAGGGCGTTAACGACCGGGTGCTCGCAGCAATGCCGCAAACGCAGGCCACTCATAAACCAATACCGATTCTCCCGTGGGTTTGAAAAACTTAACGAACTGCCACGACCGAAATTATCACGGCAGATGTTCCTCTTGTGCGACTCCTCGAGGTAAAAAAGGCACTGTTCCGGAGCCGTGACGGCCTCCTCCGTCCTCTTATTCCCGTCTTCGTCCTTATTCATATTCTTTTTGTTATTGGTGGTGGTGGTCGTCCCAGCCGGCCGCCATCTAGATCCACCGGCGCCGCTTTTCGCCCTATCGTGCAAACCGAGGCGTTCGATAACCTCGTGAAAAGCCCTATCACCGTCACTCGAAGATTTTGTTGTGCACGGCATTGGGCAGTTCTTGGGCACTTCGGGAGGTCCGCAGCTACCCTGAAGATCGGCAGGCGCTGGACCCGCCAGGTCGCAGGCCGACAGCCAAGGATTTATCTGGTTCACCTCCCAGGTGTATTCGTTGTAGGGATGCGATGAATCATTACCGGGGACGCCATCTCGTCGCATGTGATGGCCCTGATGCTGCAAGGACGAGTTGCGCGCTGTGAAATTATCACCGTGAGTGAGCGGGGACTTTTGGGCGAAAGCCGCGGCCACGGGACCCGGAGAAGGATCGGTAGAGCATAAAATCGGCAGCGCCAGTAGATACAAAACGAACAGTAGTCCATAGCCACTAGCGCCCCCTTTGCGCCCACCCCAAGCACCTTTGTATTTTCTTTCGATTGCTCGTTTCGGTGCTTCGCTCCTACCGTCACAACGACTTCGTTTCGTTGACTTTTCTTCCTGCGTTTTCGCCAACTTGTGCTTGAATTCACGTGACCACTTGTTTCCTCGTTGTTTACCTTCAACGTTGGCGACTGACCCTCCCAATCGGGCAGTGTAAACATTTTCTGTTTCGTCACCCTCGCAGCATCCCTCTTCGCATTCCTCAGCCAATAAGACACCATTGTCACCATAACCATCACTACATTCGTCCTCACATTGATCCTCGTTCTTGCCGCATTTTCTACGGCGACGTCTTCTCGGCCTTTTCCACTTTTCCCGCTCGTTACAACTTCCAAGATACCGACCATTGAAGTCTCTCGACTTGTCGTGCTTTTTATCGACGATCTTGGTCTTCCAATTATTCGTAGAAAATGCAAGATTAGTATCATTCCCCAGAGACGAAATTCCACCGGCATGGGCGTACGATCTGCTAGGAGTGAAGTCAGTGCATAGTCTTCCACCTGGTACAGCCACACATGCACTTGTCTCGAGGATCCGTCGACAGGTATCTTTATAACGATTGTCGAACGAATTCTCTTTTTCCACTTTGTCCAACCCCTTAAGAGCATGCAATTGCCGCGAATCACAGGCCTTCTTCGTATTGTCAAAACGACATGAGCCAGTGGACACCGATCGCTGCGACGTATCGTGTTTGGGTTTTTCCACATCGCTCCAAAAATAGCAGCAATCAGCGCTGCCGTAGTCGTTATAATTATCGTTATAACCATCATCATCATCATCATCATAATAATCGTAATCAACTTCATTATCGCCATCGTCGTTTTTATCTTTGTAATCGTCATCGTTTGTGAAGGCAGTGTTATTAAGCACGTCGTACGGCGGACATTCGGGGCTCGAGAAATCGATGACGGTATACGCGTCGACGCTGGCCACGTCGCGCGCTGCCCCGTTCTCTCGAGCCCTGACGCAAATATCAAGGCTCGCTGTCGTTGCCGCCTCGTCATCGGGAATGGAGAACTTTCCCTTCGAAATGTGGGTAGAACGTATGCCCACGACTTTGACTTTATCAGCGATCTCGCAGGTTTCCTTGAGACAACCTGGTGAACCGATCGCAGTAAAGTCTTGGCCTTCCTCGTTCTCTTTTTCCTTCGACGCCTTGCGACCCCGACGATCTTCCATCGGTTGGGCCCACGCGCCCGTTGTCGCGTGGTTTTGCTCGCGTGATTGAACGCGAAAGGCAGTGCATGCGTCATCGAGTCTGGTTGAGAACTCGAGGTCATTGATTTCGAGATCGTCGTGGTCGTGGTTGTGATAACCAACTGCAAAGTTGGCCGGGATGATGATCCTCGTGGTACCGGGGAAAATGTACCGAGGATCGAAGGGTTCTTTCGTTTTGTCGTCATATTGAGAGGATTTATTACAGGACTCTTGCGTGTAGTTACTTCCAAGGAATCTGCCAGCGGTATTCTGATAATCGTTGTCAAATTCTGAGCCTTCCGTGGGTAATTGGAGGTCAGCGGGAGGCCGTGGTGATGAGGCGTCCAGTCCCTTGGCGTTGAGGTTGGAGTAACAATTGAAAAAGTTCGGCTGCAACGAGGATGCAAATGCCGTCCAATGGTGTAAATCGGATTCGAAGCTCCTTTTCCGAAGGTGGGTCTGATAACCGAATGTCGCAAGTGTCGGACAATAGACTTGGAGACAGCGTTGCTTGGAGGATCGCCAGTACCATCGCCGCAAGGGTCTTCGACAGTTGTTATTCGTCTTTGGCTTCGTGAATGGCCTCGACGTGGATGGTAGTCCCGTGAATCGGGGGCCCTCGAGTTGCATCGGCTTCTTATTAATGGGGACTCTAATGGCCCCACAAGCTTGCCGACGTTTATTCGGCACGTGTGTCTTTTTTCTTCTTTTACTTTTCGTCTTTTCTCCCCTATCTTCGGTGGTTTTATCGTCTTCACCGTTGTTTCTGTGGGTCGATAACGATGAAGAGATTCCCCGTGATGACAGATGACCGACGAGGATTCTCCGCGATGATTTTGGGCGACGAAAGTGCGACTTTTGCTCCACCACCTGTTGAGGCACTTGACCCCAGCGATACGGAGATGAGGTTGTCGTCGAAGAAACCTCGAGGCGGCGCAGGTGGCACAAGGCCGTAGTCGGGATCCTGAACGAGGCGACGGAGGACGCGGCCCCGGTGAGGACTCGAGTTCGCGTTCTCCGCGCCGCAGGAAGTCCCGCATCGCTGCCACGAAGGCCTGGGCCCTCCCACGACTCCTCGCCCGCTTTTTTGGATACCTTTCTTTGACGAAAAACAGCGTGCTCGTTGTCGGTGTCCTGATCGGATAGTTGTCGTTTCCTCTTCTGACGCTTTTTCCCGTGGTCCCAACCTCGATGATGATGACGAGGGGTTTTCCACGAGCTCCACGTAATCCCTGATGTCGGACGGTCCCGCCGATAGAGATGCCGACGAGGCCGAATATGATTTATAGAGTATAGACGTAACGTCGTAGAGGATCTGCATCCGTTTACTAGAGCACTCCGAATCCTCGTGGTTCCTCCACCTCTTGGAGTAGCGCCTACCTTGGAGAAATCGTAGAATCGCCTGGAGTGCCAAGATGTTGATGGTACCTCTTTGTTCGGGTTCTCCAGGAAACGACCTGCCCCTGACGACGGTCGACCGACCGATCGACCACCCGCCAAAAAAGCCCTCGATGTTTGTCCTTCTTTCGATAATCCTTCTGCAAGAACTTCTTTCTTGCCCCACGACGATAAAGACAAGCAGGATCTTATCGAAAACTGTGGCTTTCGGTGCGTGTCGTGCCGTTCTTGTTGTTTCTTTCGAAACTGAAAATCGCCCGACTCGCCCGTCGGCGCGTCCCTTCCCGAGGGAGTCAGCCCCGCGCGTACCTGTCCCGGGCCGATTGGCCAGGAACCTGGTGGTATCGGTGGCTTTACAGCAGTCGCGTCGATGACCCGGGTTCGCGGGGCCACTACTAGTTCCCCTGGGCCGGTAACGCGATCCGAGAAACGACCGGTGACACGTAACAAGACAACCTCGTGAGTCGAGATCTCGGACCTCCGTGAAGTATCGAATAACAGAGTGCCAGTTCCAAGGCCAAAAGCTGCAGCTCCAGCAACAGCGTTCCACGAGGTAACGAAAGCTCTGGACTCCTCTTTTCGTCTTCTTTCTCTCGTTGATCTTCCTTTGGAATTTTCTCTTCTCTTTGCACCAGTTGTCGTCGATGCTCTTGTACCGAGGAAGCAACGAACCTCCGGCGTTTGTTCTCGTTCTCCGCGTTGTCTTCCCGCTTCTTCGGTAATATTTCCGTAGACGCAGAAACTGCTTCTTCCTTTCCTCCTTTCTTGTCGTCCTCCTCCTCCTCCCGCTCGAAGCGGAGGTCCTCGATCGTCGCTGCCCGATTGCGTCCGCAGTTCTCGTTGCCTGCCGCAGGCGACCTGCTGTTGCACCTGCTGCGGATGTAGCTGTCGAACCCCTGCTCCTCCTCAAACGAATTAACTTCAACGCTTGTCTTCCTCGCCCTTTGATAACCTTCGAGTCCGTTCTTCTTCTGCACTTCGTTTTGCTGGCCTTCCTGTTGATGGGGTTTTTGCTGCTGACGATGATAATAATGATTCTGCTGCTGCTGCTGCTGCTGCTGCTGTTGCTGCTCCGAGTGCGGGCGACGGTGCGGTTGCAGCTCACCCTGACCAGTCTCGTCGCGAGCTCCCAGCAGGCCTCCGGGGCACCGTTGTTCATGCTGCATACTGAACGCGCGCCTCCGGTGCCCTCTCTGACCTCGCCGCAGGCACGTCCGCGATCACGGCCGGACCTGCAGCTCAACTGCCTTCGACAAACTGCCTATGCCTTCGCGTCACGCGTGTTGTCCCGATATCGATGCTACCGTTTGTCACTTCCCCGTGGTTGTTATGATCAATGTGAGTGTTGGTTCCGTTGCTAATGTTGCTTACCGAGTAACTTCTTCTCACTAAATGGAACAAAGCCTCTTCCGCGCGTACGAGTACGACCCGGCCGAGGATCCCGCGTACACGCAAACCCATGGACACACCCCGCTTGCGGGTGTGTTTTATCCTTTATCCAGTGCGAACAGAGGACTAATTGTGGCGGTCCCTGTATAACCGTGATTCAATTGAATTTTCACTCTTCGTCGTTATCACATATCAATATTCTACCATTCATTCCCATCCCCGTAATCGCTTTCACCCTCTCTTCATTACTTTTACGTTTTCCGTTACATTTATAAGCAATCCTTGATCTTCACCACTCGCGCACTGTTCATTTCTTCGTATCTCGAACAATAATATTCACCGACATTAACAACAATAATAATAATAATAATAATAATGATGATGATAATAATAACGTAGACAATAACGACGAGTGTCTAGCCGTGCGCCGGCGGCGTTAACCGACGAGGAGGAGGACGACGACCACGAAGACGAGGATGAGGACGACGACGTGCGCCACCACCGCACCGCTCACCGACACTGTGCAGAAAGGCGACGCGCGCGCGCGCCTCTCCCCGGTCTCAACACGACGTTACGATGCCCGACGTGCTTTACCCTCACGGGTTTACGGGGGTGAGAACCCAACAGCAGCCGCCGTAGCACCGCCAGTCTCACCCTTCACCACCACCAAGCACCACCACTACTACCAACGCCACCCACTACCAACGGCACGACGCCACACCAACAGTGACACAAACGAGAACGAGAATAACACTACTACCACCATCCGGCAGCACTACTGGTGCCGCTACTGCTGCTGCTGCTACTGCTGCTGATTTTGCCTCTTTCTACTGCTTCTTTTTCTCCTGCTACTATTTCTAGTGCTACTACAAATTGCCCGAACCAGAAACACCACAGAATCAGCGGAACACCACCGCGCGCTATTGGGACAAACTCCTCGAATGTCCAACAACGTCGCGTGCGCGCGCCCACCACCACTGTGCTACTATCCTCTCCTTGGACGATCTACTATGCCCCCCGTCCGCACACTATTACAATAATTACGCTCTACTATCTCCAGGAGCACTCGTCTCTCTGCTGTGTCAACATAATGATCCACATACTCGCACTGTTCACGATGAGATTAAGGAGGACGATGAATTAAATGGAAAAAGTGCGGGACACCGGAGCAGCTCACTTCTGATATCACGTTGCGGGATACGCGAACCAACGCGCGCACTTTTCTCTTCGTCGTTTTTGTTCTTTCTATTTTCCTCGCGTTTTTCCACAATTTTTTTGTTCGGCTTCCTCGGCACTGGGAAAAGCGCAAGATGTCCGTGTGTCTTTCGGAATCCACGACTGCTATCACGAACTCATTATTATTATTCAATGATTAACGATATTTCTTTCACAGTTCTGAAATTAATTGCGTTTTTAATGACTGCGGAACGTTTAAGCGCCCACTCAGAGCGGAAAGGAACGAGCGGTGAGAAGAAGGCGATATATACGTCGGAGAGGCTCACACGAAGTGAAATACGTGGCTAAGATCTTTGATCGACGATCCTTCGTCCGGAAAACTGCACTTTTGTGTTACAGCGCCGATGGAACACGTAGGATTCAATGACGATTCTTTTATTCCGTACAGGAAGTCACCGAAATTATATTTATGATTATTTACTCATTATTCACATCTAAACCGATCGACGAATATACAAATTTACAGGCATTATATACATATGACTTCTTCCTCTGTACCCGGATTGTCCACTTCGCGTTAACGTTCCGCTCGTACTTCACTCAGCACTTAATATCGATGCACGCGATTCTACTTCACGGTGAGATACGGAATTTGGACGGAAGAGAAAATGATAAAAACGAAACGCTTGGAAGTCGAACGTGAAGAAGAATAGCGTGCAACTACAGCTCTCCTGTTATCCCCTTGCTCTCTGCACACCCGCGGCCACTCGGACGAAGAGCCGGCAGCAGAAGATCCTCGTCCGCAACCTCGCCTACTTCCCCAGTGCCGTGCAGCCGACCGACAGGGGGCGGAGCGAGGTCTCCCTTCTCGGTTACGTGCTGCGTGCGCTCGGGTGTGTATCTCTCCGAATGCTTGTGTATGTACACAATTTTCTATCCCGAGATTTCTCCGTCAATTTTTTTTTTGTCAATCCTTTAATTTTCATATCACCTTAGGGCCCTCGCCAATAATCCAAAGATAGTTACCAAGAACAAAAAAAAGATGACATTCACATCTTACGTCCTGGCAACAGTCTTAAGATGCTTTGTTGTACGAATCGTCGCGACTCTTCCAATAAATCCGAATGAATTTCATTTTTTGTTGTTGTAAATACATAAATTTGATTTTATCTTCGACAAATTTTCACTATTGCAATTGTTACGTTCGTATTTAAGGCGCGAATTCTACTGATTTATTAACTAGATTGTTGTAGAAAAAAAAAAGAGAAGAACCGAATGAAAAAAATGAAATAAAAAAGTGCGCACGACTGCCGAATGGTTTGTACCAAGTGAGAATCGTTGAAAGGTAACCTCGGTTGGGTCTATCGTGCGCACGACCCCTCGTAGTAGTCGTTCTTCCCCCGGATCTCCTTCTTCAGAGCCTCCAACGAGTCGGAGTATCTCCCACGAGCGAAAGTAAACGCAAAACAGGACTGCACTGAATAGTCCTCGATTTGATCTCTATTACGAGGGCCGAGGGAGCCGAGAGCCGAGGACGTCGAAGCGAGAGAAGAGAAAATGAAAAAAAAAAAAAAGAACGGAAGAAAAAACCCGAGAGACTGTATGCCTTCGAGGGGCTAACGAGCGTGGGCGAATAAAGGAACGAGAAATTGCGGACGAGCTTTTATCTCACTCCGCTCGATCGTGTCCCTCCCGAAATATATGCTCTTTTCTCGATATATCTATATACGATATATACGCACACACCTATATATATATATCTACAAATATACATATATATGTGTGCGTGTGTAAATCATATGGATTTATGTACACTTCGATATACGCATAAAATCATTGCGAGGAAAAGAATCGTCGAAAAGTAACCATCGCCTCACTCGCAACGTTACAACGCTCTCCTCGCCAATTATTCCACATCCATAACTATATAACCTCGAACTTGCCTTCTCACACTCGTTCCTTTCGCGAAATCTTTGATTTTCAATTCGTTAATCTCACACTGCGTGTTCGTGTTCTCGATTGGGAGGGCAGCAGGACCTTGCGTAACGACAGTTAGGCTCTCGAGCCGTGTGTCCGACGATATATCATCCGTGCCTCGTCGTTAACGAGATATGAGCCCGCTCATCGAGATATACTCGCGCGAGTCTCACTTCTGTGCCCGCGCGGCACCTTCAAACGCGTATCCTTATTACCGTTATATTTGTTTTTAATATAACCGTGTTTCTTTAGACGCGGCACCGAAGACAACGCTTGCTTCTCGATAACCGCCCCGTAAAACCGCCAACGAGACGCGGAAACACTGGCTTTTTTTAGCAGGTACGAGACACTTTTGGGACACCCCGACGACACACGACGCGGAAGACGATGGATTCCCGCGGTCGTACGTTCAGCTGGTCTCGCGGCTCTCGGGCACAGGCCGGCCGTTCCTTCCTCTACCGTCGGCGGAGGGCGGGCGTCGCGATATCCGCCATCTTCGTTTTTGCCGCTCCCCGCCCGGGCAACCTGACGCCTCCACCCCAGCGCCACCGCTGCCGCCACCGCCGCGCCACCTTTCCCCTCTTCCGCTGCTCTGCCCCCTCCCCGCGCCGCCCGACATTTCCCATCCTCCGCGTATATTCGTTAAGTCCTGTTTTGTCGCTTCACCCATCGAACCTAACGTTCTATATATTCCTCCGTAGGCCTCCAAAGCCTCTTCATTATCTCCCGGACTTCTTTTATCCTGTGCGACTATCTCGTGCATTACCTTGCAGATATACAAAATTAACTTGATTTCCTCGCCACTCCCCCTCCTCACCTTATCGCCCTATCGCCCAGCAACGACTTCGCAGAATACTTGACTTTCTCCTGTCGCTCCCACGACTTCGGCCCTTTTCACCAGGTTTTCTCGCTTGTTGAAGCTACACTTTTTCCACCTATTTTTATTGTCCGGCAATTAGGCGCTATGGTTTCGGACAAAAAGACCTGGCGATTCCGTGTTGCGCTCAGCGGTTTATGGTGAAAATCGTTTTTTTTTGATTCGATAGGAAAACTACACGGAGTTTGTGGATTACTTCGTTTTGGGGCGACTTATTCCGGCTGAGGAAATTCGTGTTAAGATGATGGACTTATCCCTTAAATTTTTAGGAGATTTATGGATTTAAGGATTACCGGAAATCTCGAAGCTGGGGCTTCACATATTTCAGATCTGTAATTTCATATTCTGTAAACTGTAATTCATTTTTTTATAAGGAAATTGTCGTAAGGAAAAATGAAAAAAAAAATTGGTTACACAGCTGCAGATCTGGGCTTGCTGGGAAGATTAACTGCAAAAGTCGTAATATTTGTTGTAGAGAAGCACACACGAAGGAAAATTGAGATCGTCCTAACAGCTATCCAGTGATAATTACACTTTATTAATCCACTTGATTATTTTCATAGTTACATTAATCAGGGAACAGAATGACCGTAATTTAAAATAAATACCCTAACAAAAACTGTCATTAAAATGTAATGTATCAGGTGCAGGAAGTTTTTCAAATAATTCAATTCTATTGCTAAAGTGGATCGAATTAATTTTCACAATCCGCTTTTATTTCGCTGTAAATCAACATTAATATTATTTCACAATTAAGTTTCGTGACTTTCGATTCCGGTCTTTTGTGGCTGCGAAAATAGTCACGTTAATAATAACATTGATCATTCTCACTGGCTAACAGGACCATCTCAATTTCTCTCGGTGCGGGAATGTGGCAATAGTGCGGAGGGATGGTCCGCTGATAGCGAGCGAATTTTCAAATCGGGCACTGCCGCGCGTTTCGACGGCCACCACGCCGCTCTGAAGTCTCGTGCGCCTGTGTGATCACTAGGTGGCGCTCCTACAGCCCCACACCCTTCCCCGACTCCACATTCTCCTCACTCTATAGCACAGCACAGTGTAGTACCGTATTCTATACTACAAGAATGGTGCGTGTGCTGCCGTTTTCGGGATGTTGAAATGGGGTGCGCATGACTGGTGAGCGGAGGGAAATTTAGCCTCGAATCGATAATTCGCAAACAGCTGCAGCAGCGGCAGCGGGTTAGTCACGCGGCCTGCCTATCCGGTTGCCACTCGTCGAGACGGCGAGGACCAGCCCTCACACACCGCTGCACTTTCCTTTCTCGAGACACGCTCTTTCTCTCACCGCGTACACATTAAATGACAATGCTCGTTATAAAATTGTACCGTTATCATCGCCCTCGCCTCGCACCCAGCCACATCCGATAACTTTACGTTCCATTCGTTCGTCTTTATTGGTTGCACTTCGTATCTTGCACATCAATCGATACTCGCCGATCTGTATTCCTACGAATTGTCTTTTGCACTCGAATGCTTAGCTTTTCTTTATCAGATTTTTACTACCGGAGGTTGGAACTCCTGTTGATTTATAGAGGGAGCTTTTTTTTTATCGGCGTTTTTTTTAATTATTGTATTGGTAATGATATACTCATTAAGCAAGTTGAATTTTTGTGAAAATGTGGGTTTTTTTAATAATGAGTACATAAAAGGGAAGTGCAATGACGAAGGATATATATTTATTTGTAATTACTGAAAAATAGATCATATTTAGATTTCGTTTTTTTGGAAAATAATGATCAATTATGGGATACGTTTAGTGTAAGATAGGATAGGTTTATGTGGAAAATAGGGACTTAAAATTCTGGTTGTTTTTGTTATCAATTTAAGTGACTGATTTTTTATAATTTGGTTTAACAAGGTTTGTGTTATAAGAATTTTTTATCATTAAATTGCTAATTTAGAATCGCACATTTTTAATTTGGAAGTTGACGAAACATGTTTGAATTTTTACATTTTTATTGCATACAATATTGGGGAGAAATAATTGAAATGCAAAAAAATGTTAGTTAAAAAATATGTCGAAAATATATTTTTCGGAAATATACTTTTTCCACGTGTCTGTATAATTTTTTTTTTCAATAAGCTATTCGAACTTTTCTGATATCAAAATTGAATGTTCGTGTTTTATCCAATGGGATGATAATATACCAATTTTGTAATAGGCATTAATCCGATAAACACAATAAAATTACTACTTGTGTATGTACGTACAGTATAATAGAGAGGTATATATCATGTATAATTGCAGTCTCCCACGCTCGCTAAATGAGTAATCGATTCTCGGAAGAGTCGCGGAAATCGCTTACTCAGGCACAGTTTGTCCCAGTATTCGAATGTGCAATCTCTGTCTCGCAATGCTTTGCTCCCTTCCCATATCCCACCAATTTGCTTTCTCGCCCACGCTCCTCTACCTATCCCCTGATATATACGAGGTATTCCATATGAATTCAGGCAGAGAAAAAACAAAATCTCCAAAATTGGGTTCAGTGATTTCTACAGATGAATCAAACATTCAATTTTTTTTTCAGCTCTAACAAAATATGGTACTTTTTTCATTTTCCTATAATCTGTAATATTTTGAAAGTAATTAATCGTACGCAATTAATACAATTAATTGTCTAATTTCATGTCACGACTTATAGCAAAGTCAATTTTTTTTTCATAGGACTCTAAAATATTCCTAAGTTCTGATAAAATAACACCTGTTGTAATTTTGCCATAAAATATGACTCGAAATTACACTATTAATTAACAGTCCATTTTTTTCTTCTCGATCCTAAAAAAATTCATATTTTTGGTTTTTGGAGACGCTAATACGATTAATCGTTTCCGAGATTAAATTTATTATTATAGATTAAATTATGAAATTGACATAATGCGATAGAATAAAAAATTTGGTCGTCCATTAAATCCACTAAACCTCCTTTTTTTAATCAAATTTTGAAAACTGTGTTTTTTTTTGGCGGTTGATTTCATACAGAATGCCTCATATGCATGTGCCCAGCTTCGAACACGTGGCACGTATCACCAAGCGGTCAGATTGTTGTAGTAACGTATCTTGGAGTCGACCTGGAGCCAGTAGTAACGGCCGTGATGCCACGGGCGCTGTGTGTAGCCCACGGGTAAGTGGTAAGGGCTCGATTCGACACGGCGCAATAGCAAAGGGAGGGGGAACCCGAATAGTAGATACAGCACATGGAATCTCGGCGAGCTGGCACGATGACAGAGACGTAATGGATGAATCCTTCTCCCCGAAATCGACAATGGGATGTCCTTTCATGCTACTATCATAGTGGTCGATAGTCGTGAAGAAAAAAAAAAAAAAAAATTAAACCTACACATCCTGGACCCATTAACGATACACCGGGCAAATGCATTACCCAATAAATTTGTACTTTGCCATTTCATTTTTTAATTGTCGTAGAAACTCCTATGTCTTGATTTTTTTGCTTAGAGTATAAGAAACGTTTCTAGTGTTTGTTTTTTTTTTTAACTGAAAGGCAACAAAACAAAAAATGTTTGAAGGCATCAAAACAGCTGCATAGTCGCAATAATCAAAATTATTGCTATAAATTTCCAATTGCTTAATACTCCTTGAAATCAGATAAAATTGCAAGCCTTGATGCAGTGGAAATTGGATTCACCGTAACTAATGATTGAGTGAGTTCTTAATTATTTCAAATTTACACAATTAAAATCATCATTTTGTAATAAAGACCTGTAATAAAAATTGCTATATTCATACCAAAACGCACTCTTCCGCCAAAATAAGACACCGACAACTAAAATTTATTCGCCAGTCTCGTCCGAAAGCTGCAACTTATAAAATTCCACTTTTTACTTCACACCATTTCCACTGTATATTTTTACAAAATTGAAGAACCATAATACTGGATATACACTTAATGCCATTTTAATGTAAGACAGATAGAACGAATCTATAGAATTTTTCTAATTTTTTTTTCAGATAACTCGACCCCCTTAAGTCCCCCTGAATGTAGTGGGCCCTCAGGGCCCAACAGGGTTCCCCGTAGGTGGAAGAACCGATGTTTAGAGGCTGTCGAATCGAGGTTGCTGCGGTGGCGAACCCGCGACGTTACGAAGGCTCGTTGGGGGCAGGGGATAAGGGGGGGAGGAGGGGGCTAGAGTTTTTCCCGGATTGGAGAGGAGGAACTGAAGGAATGAGGTGAAGTTGGAGCGGCATTGTGCCGTCACGTGCGACCACTCGCAACCGCAAGGGGAACGTTAGTCTAGTGGCAAAGTCCTTTCCACTCCCCCCACCCCCATTTCACCCTAGCCCCCGGCCCCTCGGCCCTTTGCGGGGCAGGGGGGTCGGGGGCGCCTCTATCCCCTTCACCGTTACTCCTTCAAGTCCATCCTTCTCCATTTTCTTTGCGTCGTTACACTACATATATGTGCCTTAATAAAAAAAAAAAAAATTAAACCTGTATGCACGTGAAGAAAAACGTTGTAGACGCGAATGTACATACATGAAGGTAAAATTCACAGTCCGCAGACTGTTTTAAGCCTGCATCTGGTACTTGCGCACGAATATCCGTAGCGTTATGTGTCTAAATATATATTCTTGCACGGCTCGAGGGAAGAGGTTGCACAGCAGTTAGCCCTTAACCCCCACGAGAATTCGGCTGGCTACGAGCCCAGTGCAATAGCACAGTGCACGCTTGCATCTTGCATAGTATGCTACTGGTAATGGTATGTATATATATCTGTATATATAATACCTGGTGGAGGCAACCAGGAGTGCTCTGCACGGCTCATCAGGCTTGTACACCTCGAGAGGAGTCACTTGACAGAGTCGGAGTGGCCAGTCGCATAGCAGTGACTAAGGAAACGGTTCAAGGTGCTCGTTGAATGAGCAACCGAACTACGGTCACGTTTCTGCCCGAGCCCTGTTTCAATTTAGGCTTTCCTTTATCTTTTTTCTCCCCCCCCCCCTTTTTTTTGTTTGGCTTTTTCATTTTTTTTTCTGCTTCGGCTGTGGATACCGATTTTGACGACGTTAAGGGGGCTGAGTGAAGTAAAATGGTCACAAGAAAACAATTTTGTGAATGACGCAGTGAGACTTTCCTTTTTTTTTGTGGTTTAAAATTTTTCTTTTCAGCTTCAGCTGGGGTTACGGATTTTGAGGACATTAAGGGGGCTGAGTGAAGTAAAAAGGCCACAAGAAAACAATTCTGTGAATGACACAGTGAGACTTTCCTTTTTTTTTTTGTGGATTAAAATTTTTCTTTTCAGTTTCAGCTGGGGTTACGGATTTTGAGGACATTAAGGGGGCTGAGTGAAGTAAAAAGGTCACAAGACAAAAATTCTGTGAATGACACAGTGAGACTTTCCTTTTTTTTTTTGTGGTTTAAAATTTTTCTTTTCAGCTTCAGCTGGGGTTGCGAATTTTAAGGACATTAAGGGGGCTGAGTGAAGTAAAAAGGCCACAAGAAAACAATTCTGTGAATGACACAGTGAGACTTCCCTTTTTTTTTTGTGGTTTAAAATTTTTCTTTTCAGTTTCAGCTGGGGTTACGGATTTTGAGGACATTAAGGGGGCTGAGTGAAGTAAAATGGTCACAAGAAAACAATTCTGTGAATGACACAGTGAGACTTTCCTTTTTTTTTGTGGTTTAAAATTTTTCTTTTCAGTTTCAGCTGGGGCCATAGATTTTAAGGACATTAAGGGGCCCGAATGGCGTAAAAAAAAGTCGTAAGAAAAATAATTCCGTGAATGGTACTCTTAACGAATCTTAAATTTCAAGTAACGTGTAATAAAATGGTGTGAGGTGAAAAGTCAAATTTTCAGATTCTCTCAGATTTCAGGCCGAAACGATGAACACAATTTTAGTGGTGCATGTCTTATTGTTTTATTTGTCGAAAAATGCATTCTACATGAAACGCACTAGAGATGCGTAATCGTTGAATGACAATGTATATGAAATAGTTTGTAAGTAAAAGAGCGTGCGGTAGCACAAGGGATAAGGTCCAGGACTGCCACGCAGGCGTCCAGGGTTCAATTCCCACCGGACATCAATTGATTTTTTTTCTAAGTGTTTTCTGCGAGCGTGCGGTTCGGAACCGGCGATAAATTGTAGGGCCACCCAAACACGGTCGGTATTGAAAGGGTTATACAATTAATAGAAACTACTAACTGGTAGAGTTGCAATTTGGTAGAGTCGCGAACTGGTATATTTGTGATATGGTAGAATTGCAACCTGGTAGATCTATAATAAGGTAGAGTTGTGATTTGGTCCAATTGTGTTCTGGTAGAGTTATACACGGTAGAATTGTGATCTAACAGTTGCACTTAAAAAAAATTTTAAAGTACGTTTTCTAATTATCTTCTATTATTTTTTATTGAATAAAAAATCGATAAAGACTTGTAGATTTGTAATAGGGTAGAGTTGTGATTTGGTACGATTGTGTTCTAGTAGAGTTTTATATGGTAGAATTGTGATCTGACATTTGCACTTTGAAAAAATTAAAAAGTACATTTTTTCATTATCTTCTATTATTTTTTACTGAATAAAAAATCGATAAAGATTTGTAGATTTGTAATAGGGTAGAGTTGTGATTTGGTACAATTGTGTTCTGGTAAAGTTATACACGGTAGAATTGTGATCTGATATTTGTACGTGACAAAAATTAAAAAGTACATTTTTTAATTATTTTCTATTATTTTTATTGAATAAATATCGATAAACACTTGGGCATTTAAGGGGTGAACGATAAAAAATAGCAACTAACGTAACTTAGGGGTGAACTGACGGCACCACCTACATTCTCCTGTTTATTGCTCGGACAAAAGAGATGAGATAGAATCCAACGTATATCACATAGGGCTTTCAGCTCTCGGTTACCGAAGCATCAACTCCTCGTTAAGGATGCGACTACGGTCCTACAACTATCGTCCTAGTTACGGTTCCGAGGGAAACCTCCTACTATCGCTACCAAAGCTACTTCTGCAACGTGACTGCTGTTGCATAAATCAGAGGTGCTCAGTCCGCTATTGAATTTGCTGCAAAAACAGGAGATCAACAATTTTCACAAAGCACGCAAAGCAGAACCTTGCACATTATTTCCTAATTTTCTTTCGCTTTCTACAAAAACTATGTCGATGAGGAATGTTAATCGATTTTTAGAAAAGGAAAACCAATGTGCAACCCATGTACAAACTCCTACTTTGCATTCCTGCTTTAAATCAATAAATAACAAACTGCATTTTAGCAGAACTTTAGTCGTGAAAAAAATCGTAAAATGAAAATTTAATTCCTTTAAAATTTTTCTACCAGCCTCGACTAAATTAAAGGTCTAGCATTCGAATTCAATAGCAGACAAACTTAAGTCACTATCACTAACGAAGAACTACTTAGCAAAACAACCAAAATTTAGCAAAATCAACAAAATACTGTTTTTAGTAAATTAAAAAATTTATAACATTTATATTCAAGCCATTTTGTAAAAAAGATTGCCATATTAAACCGCGAGAAAAAAAATGGTTTTCATGAGAATTCGTCTCTGTGGAATCAATATGAATAATGTTGTATTAAAACAAAATCAGCATTCCTAATCAAAGAATCGAAAGAGAAAAACGAAGGTTTTAATGTTAATAAAAAACTTTTGTTAATCGGACAAAGTGATTTAACTAGCAGAGTCGACGTTTGCTAAAAGATGTATTACGAAGACAGGCACTTTGTCCGAGGTCGTTGAAGGATTGATGACACACCGAGCGCCACGAGCGAGTGTTATAATGCGCCGTTACAGATAAGTACAAGTACATATATACTTGCCCGTGTAGGATCGTTGGTAGGAAATTGCCGACTCAGCGCAAGCACAGCAAGCTACGATGCCTTTTTTCTCTACAAACTGTTCGTGTCTGCATCTATACCTTAAAATATATACGAGGCCCGCTACCCTCTAAGTATATTTAATTTCGATTTAAGGGAGAACGTACAATTTGAAGTAGAATTTTCGGGAGCTTTTAGTAGAACTATAATAGCAACGATTCTGGCCAAAAAATTGATTCACAACTTTAACTAATTTTTCCGACTGTTTTTACGAATGGAATGACTTAAGATTTAATTGAAAAATTTGAACATAGTCAAACGTGAGATTCAGAGAGAATTTCGAACACTTCTCTATGGATTAAAATACATAAAAATTAAACATCGCGGTGGAAAGATCTGATTTTGCATAAAAGTAATGGGAAAATGTTATTTAAAAAATGATGGAAAAAAATGTTGAAAAATTACGCGTCGATCGGACTTTATTTTATCAAATGAAAATTGTTTTTCAATTATTTTTTTAGTAGGTATGTATATTTTTTAGAATACCATGTCATTTTGAAAAATCTTCGCCTTATTTGCAAATCTAATTGATTAATTGTCCGGTCATTGAGTGGATGTAATAGATGATTTTATGACAGACTCGAAATCCATAATATTTCACATGTTTTTTTTTACTATATAACATGATTTTCGAAAATGACACTAAATTAACTCAATTAATGTGAAATGGAAAATATATATACAATTTATTTTTATTTCGGAATATAATAACTGTAGATTAAATGTATAATAAGAGCAATAACTGTAATAACAGTTGCAATCGGATATTAATGCAAATTATCTATATTCTTTCTAGCATGTTTAAACGAATACAAATCAAATATAATTCTCTGACAGCTTACAATCGAACTGCCCATTTCTATTTACATGGCTTTATACATTTTTAAGTGTCTTCGATGGGCTCAATTAAAAAAACCTTGAAGACGATCGAAAACCGACAATTTTATTTGTAGCAAATAAACATTCAGTGCTAATTAATTAATTCTGACGTTGAAAGTGTATTTATAATAAGATGAATCAAAAAACTGTATACTCTTTCAAGTAATTCGCGAGTAGCTCGAAATAAATTCCGTTTTCAAGTTTTAGTTTCATCAGCGGGTGAGATCAATTGAATGCTTCGTTGATTTTTGTATTACACCGCGTGATCAGCTTTAGGAAATTTACGATCAAACTTATATACTGGTTTCACCAATTTAAAGAAGGCAATCAATTTAGTACAATTCAGTGTAAAAATTATTTCTTTCTCTAGCTAGAAATATAATTGACAATAATTTATCACTTCTAGCAACAACAACAAAATTAATCATCTATTTTTTTTTCGTATAGAATTGATTATTGAATCGAAAATTAAATTACCTGAAATATATATTATATACATGTGTGCATATGGAACATATGACCCTCACTAAAAGTCCTCCAACTTCAGAATAGCTAAATACTCAAAAACCACCTTAACTCCGAGAGCCATTGCAAATTCACTTTCACATGGCAGTACCATGATATTCGATTATTTGATCATTTAATTAATAATTTTTTGAACAAATTTTTTGCAGAAACGAAACATTTTCCTCCCTAGGGAGTAATGAAACTGGATTGCGCATGTGTACAAGTCAGAGGTTTAAAAAGAGCGATTTTGCACCCGCGTTACTCGCACGAAATGAGATTATTTTAGTTGAATCGCGAAAATAATTTTTTACTTCACTACGGTGTAAAAAGTGAGGTTTTTTGCAAGCTTTGCGCGCAGAACAGGATTTTCATCATGTAATGAAATCTCCAGGAACGAAAGAAAAAATGTAGATTCATTTTTTTTTATCTTACATTCATTAAAAAACTTGCGGATAGATTTTTAAATACGACATTTTTCGAGAACAAATTGATAATTATCGCAAATATTGGGAGGAGTATTGGACAGGGTTGCGAGTGTCGATAGGTCGATTAGGAGCTAAAACTCTCCATATACATACATGTATATATTATGAACTATGAAGATTTTATTTAATTATTTATATTCTATGTCCTGCATTAAAAGGAATTCTTACATTTGGTCTTTCAATTCATGTATCAACAAATATTATTTACATTTCTGTATCACAGGCTAGAGTGCCAACCAAGTCATATTGTTACTTTTATCGTATCGTAAGTGCTCTTTTTATGTCTGTGTGTGTGTGTATATATGTTTTTGGCTGCTTGCAATATTTATTTATTTAGAGCAAAGGCTTTAAACTCAATAAATTTTATTAAACATAACGTTAAACGTGATTGTAATTTCAATAGCGACGATTTCTTGACTATCTGCGGAGTCGAACCGTACGAAATTCAAAGCACCAGTGCCGCTCTGTTACTAGCATTTCTTTTTTGCATTCGTTTTATTGAATTAAAAAATTGAACGAACTATCGACAGAGCAATGGAAGAGATTTCCAATGAGCATATATCTACGCATTTTATATGTCTCTATGATAAATTGATTAGCAATCGATCGTTACAACCTATGAAATATGATTTCCAAACGAGTACCAACTATTTACAACCGTCGTTGCTTCGACTTACATATCTTTTTAAGAATAAAAAAAATAGCATTGTATCAACGTCAGTGCGGATAAAAAGATGTTGCAATATATATATATATAGATCTACTACATTCCAGGGTTATGACTCCTTTCTTAGTATTTTTCCTGTCAGTATGTAATTAAGGCATAATAATAAAATATATTCCTTATTAATCATTGGGTTTTTTTTTGCAATCAGTGGTTTAATCACTCCTATAAAAAGTGATAATTACTTTGTTCCTTGCGTTACGATTTAACCAAACGTGAATTTCAGAGAGAATTTCGAAGACTTTTTCATGAGATAAGAGTCTGAAAATAATTAACCGTATGCAAAGTACTCAAAAGATTGATTTCGCGTTATATCTAAAAATGTTATCGATAATCTGACAAAAAATTATTCACTGAATCACCTGACAACGTAATCTGTTTCGAATGAAAATAATTTGTACATTTTTTTTAATTTTGTTTCCAAAAATGCAATAAAAAAAAGGGGGTTTTAAAACCAAAATTGTAATAACTCAAAATCAAAAGTATTTTTTTACGTAGCCTTACACATACTGAAGGGAACGAAATAATAACAAATACGAGCGTCACGAAACAGTAGATTTGTCATGGAATGTTCTATTTATTGGTTTGAAGAATCTTTGAGAAATGAATAAAACAATTCGTTAATAAAAAATAAAAAATACAATTAAGACTCCCAAGATGGAGTTAAATTGTGAATAATTTTTCACGAGGGCTTAGAAAATATAGGCCTTCGTCACGACATCGGGGCTAAATTTTTAAAGGCATTTCTTCATTTTATAAAGCGGAAGTCGAAATTAAATTTTTTATTTTTCTTAAACGAATTTGTTTATTGCATTTTGAAAAATTGGGGATACACTGTGTAGTTTATAAAATTGAAATTAAGGTACCTTTGAAAAAAAAAATTATTAGAAAAATAGATATAACCAATTTTCTGAAACTGAATCACTGCAAAGAGTCTGCTAGAAGAAATTTGCGGGGGGAAAAAAATGCAATGATCGATGATATATCGGTGAATCGAGATCTCGTCACACGATCGTCGTATACAAAATTCATGGGAGTCTACGTGTTTCGGGGCTGAATCATTACAATCGAATATTTGTCATATCTTCGTTTTATATGTACCGTTATTACCAATCCATGGTACTTTCGGGGGCGTCAACATTATAATATTCGAAGCGTAGTTTAATTTTATCACGCGTTTACAACCAACTTAAAATTTCATAGCAAAATTTCGTAACGCCTATTCATCCGATGACGATGACGACGACGATTTGTGGAACAACGGAGAGGATTTATCCTCCTTGGCAGACCCTTCGAGGTACCTATAGTTTGGAATATAACAACGGTGCATGGATCATTGTTCGAGACGACTAAACAACAACGTCGTCGCTTTTCCCGTCGGTTGGCGGTAGAGTCGATGTTGCGGACAATTCGTCCGATACCATTGAATTAACGGAAAGCCTCGAATTACGTGTTGGCGTTACGTGAACGATAGCGGCCGGATATTCCTCTTCAGCGCTCGTTGACTGTTCGAGTTCCGGTGGTTCACCTAAATACCACATTAAACTGTATCGAAAATGCTATTACGTTTCGTTCAAACGAGGCTTTTTTCAAAACTCTTATTTTTTTATATGGACACCTTTCTCGGGGGAGAGGAATACTCGAAGAGCAAGCGAATACATGATGAAATTAAAGGAGCCTGGACACGATTCAAGTGTAGAAGGTTTCAACGAAACCAAATGCGGAATAGGCGGAAAGGAGGACGAAACGGTGGCGCACATTCTGGAGTGCGAGGAAACAGAAGGCAAAAGCTAGGAAGGCAAAGCTAGTAAAAGACCTCATGGAATGGAAAGAGAGCGTAACGGGAGACGAACTAGTCGATAAGATAAACGGCAGTTTGAATGGCGAGCCACTCACTGCTTTGTGCGCTTACGTTGCGGAATTTGAGAAGTTAGCGAGGATACCGGAAATGGAAAGCTAGGTGGAAAACAAGGCAAGAGCGTATAGTGATATATTACTTAACAGGTCGGGTCAGTAGGAATGCTAGAGAAACATGTTATTCTTTGAGGAGTTCTGTGAAGCTTTAATTAGAGCGTAAGTGTATGAGTTTACGAGACAAACTGTGATGTTCAAATAGATTGTATGTGGACTGTAATTGCATGGAAAGGGAAAATGTACACACCCAGCAGGATATACGTGAAATGAACAACAACTATTATAAGGACACCTTTTTCCTCTCTCGATAAAGGAAAAATATAAAAATCATTCCTTCCTTCAGGATGGCCCGAATGATGTATTGTAAATAGACTAACCAATTGGATTAACCGGTTGATTCAAAACCGGATTTCATAAGTTTTACACTCTGCGTGATCCAGAGATCGATGCTCCAAGAATTAGCCTTCGCTACATTTCATTCTCTTTGCATATAATTGTCACGAACCATTTTTTTTTTTTTTTTAAGTTCATACTCTAAAAGATCCATTTCCGCAAAATGTTATATTGAAATTTGGAATATTAAAGTAGTTATATCAGTTATAATAGCGTCGTGAAAAT
Organism: Clistopyga incitator; assembly: GCA_947507545.1. Classification (NCBI taxonomy): domain Eukaryota; kingdom Metazoa; phylum Arthropoda; class Insecta; order Hymenoptera; family Ichneumonidae; genus Clistopyga; species Clistopyga incitator. The sequence continues at coordinate 7,999,916 of OX382180.1, read as the reverse complement.
TGCAAAAATACTCAGTTACATAATTTTAAACGCGTTTTACGGGAAAATAATTTTTTGCCCACTGCAATTGTAGTGAATATGAATAAAAACCTAAATATTTCCACAATGAGAAGAATTCATTAAAAGATGGGATAAACTTCTCGGCGCCAAGTATTTAAAGAAAGTTCAATTTATGAAATTCTGTTTGTTTTTCAAGGAGTAAAAATGTATCTTACCGTTTATGCTGTGACTGTCCGATATAAGAAAAACTGTTGTACCGGAAGTTTCGCCGGCGTGTGAACTTGCGCTTTCGAATAGCCAGTTCCCCGACAAGTCACTACTACTGCTGCTACTGGATGAATTGGAGCCTCGTCTATTTCGTCTAGTTCTTTCGCTTCTCGTGAAAGGATTTTCCCGTTGATAGTCAAAGGTTCCTCCTTGCGTACCTATTTAAATATAATTATTACCGTATTGAGTTATATTTTTCGCAAAGTCCTGCATCAGAGTTAAAATTACATCCACTATGTTACATCAAGTATAAAACTTTTAACGGAGTTATACAGGGTGATAAAAAATAATTAGCAAACTTTTTGTTTAGTGATATTTGGTTCTTCCCCAAATTATGAATTCTTGTTTTCCTAATGTGTGGAAGGAAAACGCAATTTTCAAAAATTAGATCAAATTCTGATTTTAAAAAAATTGCACGTATTCAGTAAAATGAACAAATTACTCCTATTCGAAAAATAATGTTAGGCGTGACTTTTGTTGTTGTCGATTTGATAATAACATTGTGAAATCATTATGATGAAAAATCAATTTTTTCAGCACTTTCAGTTTGCTTCTCTTTTTCAGTTTTATATTCCATCGAAAAGTCATTCAAATTCTTTCTCAATCTCTCGTATTTTACCTTGATGACCATCGCGAATTAATGGCGTCGAATCATCAGCGTCAGAATCGCTCTCGCTGTCTGTAACGACTCTTTCATCCGTGGCGAAAACCTTGCGTTTACACACAGGACAGACTCGTCTGTTCTTTGTCAGCCACGGGTCTATGCACTGCGCATGGTAAGCTGCATTCAAAGAGAATATACAAAAATAAAAATAGATGTTGGTTGAATGTACATAAATTAATACCGCAGAAGAGTGATTACTTACCGTGTGCGCACGGCAACACTCTGAGCTTTTCACCCTCGACATAATCATCGAGACAAATGGCACACGTTTCATAGGGGTCACCTTTTGTATACTTGTGCGTTGGAATTTTCTTTAAACTTGAATTCGGCAATCTATGCCTACGCTGTCGTCTTCTATCCTTTATACACCTGACAACCTGCGAAATACAAATTAATGAATAACTGGGAATGGTGCAAAACCTTGAAAAAAGTCAGAAATATCGAGCTGCAATTTCTTTTTCTAGATCCCTTTTTGTAGTTAACTCTCACAATCGAGATACTAAAGCGGATTTTTTTCAAACTCTAAACAGAATCTGAAAGAAATGAATGGAAGGTACTAGACGTATATTTTCTTACCATGAAAACAACCATGACTAGGAAACATATGCCGACGACTATAGCGAACGGCAATAATAAATGTGTGTTGATGTTAAAAGGCAGATCGTCATTAATCAAAATGATGTAGAGATGGTCATACAAATAATTTTCTTTGATTATCAGTCCTGTTATTTCGCTGACGAATACTGACGGTATTGTGATTCCCATGGGATCCTTGGCCGACATTGGTACTGCAATATAATAAACCATTCATAAACACGAACTCACACATTCTTTAAGGAGAGAAAGACAGGTCGAAATCAATCATATTCATCGACAAACATCTCATTTATTATTTCGCTTATTATCCGGTATTGTACGAAAAAATATGCACTCATGAATCATAAAAACGCTGAGAACACCGTAAAACTGTCCAATGTCCTACACAAAATTTTTGTTCAATATTTGAGAGATAATCTTTTTTTTTATGGCTTGTGATTTCATCCAAAGCATGCACCACGTAGAGAGCAACAGTTGCAACGAAAATTTGCTTTGTGGGTTTCTACATATCCTATCCATTCCGATACAATTCCATGCAATCCAATTTAAAAATCCATATCGCAATTTTAATCAGAGAGGGAAAGAAAATTAGGCAATCGCGGTACAACAATTGTACAAAGAGGTGAGTGCGAAAGTTCGATATCTTTTTCGCTCTCACCTCTGAAAATGGAATGGAATGGATCTGAAAATGGAATGAAGCTAGTAAAGGAATAGAAGAATAGCAAGGTGCAGACTGGGAATTGAAATTAAGAAAGTGTGTAGAACTTGCAGAAGAGAGGTGAAATCCCGGGTGTACGAGTTAGATAGATGCAGAAGAGTAGAAGAGCAACAAAAAGCAACAGGGGAACAATTAAAAGAGGTCCTGGATGACGAAGGCGCAGGAGAAAAATAGATGCAGGAACGCAAGAGATAGAAAAGGAGGAGACGAAGAAAATAAACGGAGATAAGAAAGCAGGAGGAGGGTATGCTGAGTGAAAGAAGAAATGGAATGAATGAAACGGAAGCGGAGGTCAAAAAACGTGCGGAAGGAAATAAGGATAAGAGAAACTTTTTTTGCGTTCGTCCGCGTTCTTATCGTGCGAAACGGACCCGGGCGGGCGCAAAAAGAACGTGGAAAATAGAAAAGAGAATGTGAATAAGAGTAAGATAAGGAAGAAATGTAAGCACAATATAATAGAGCACAGATATACATTTTAGACAATTAGATTAGGATAAGAAATTACGTAAAGGAGAACGGAGTGCAAACCTTGTTTCCTCAGGGGACACAATAAACACATATATACATATAAATGAAATGATAACTACATGACTTTTTAGTTAACAAAAAAAAGCTACAAGTGTACTGGAGAGATGCATTTTATGTGCCGTTGAAAATTAGACGTGACACAACCGATTTTCGTAATGCAGTCTCTATTCGAATTTTGTATTGTGCTCTTGTTCTCCCTATTTTTTATTATACGTCGATTATCTGGATCCCATATTATTTGGCGCATATTAATACCATCACTAAGTGATAGTAACATCGACTAACTTATCATTAATTTTATTAAGCGTCTTTTCTCGCGATTTTTATGTTCCGTGGAGAATTACGCGTGACTTGGGTTTATCTACCTAAATCTTCAGTATTACGGTTTTCAATGTCTCGTCTCGTCCAATGTAATAGATAAGTAAATAAATAAACACTCAAAAATGCATATGTTTCATATAATACCAGCAGCTAATGAAGGGGATGTTCATGAATGAATATTATTTATGTAAACATTAAATTTGATTTAAAAGTAAAGAAGTATCAAACGATCGTTGCTTACTTAATTCACTATCGTTCACGTTGTGGACAATCGCGGCATCAAAACCGGCTTGTTGAGCCATGCGAATTTTCACCTCGAAACTACAATTGAACCGCGCTATCAATGCAATCCAATTGCCTCCATAAGCTGTGTTGTTGGGTGGACCGGCTACCGGGTGACATGCAGTTGGCGGATCAACGTACGCGACCATACCCTGCCATCAAAATTATTTTTGTGAAATTATCATTTTTATACCATAATAAAATAAGTAAATACAATGAAGTTATCAAACATGATTAACTCAAGAATTGCGAACGAATTTACATAAAAATTGTAATATCACCGAACTGATCAAAGCATTGCTACATTTTTAAAGAGTTGGTACATTCAGATTAATCGCCAAGATAAAAAAGAATAATTGTACATATTTTAAAAGAGAAACTGGTGTAAAGGGAAATTCATTTGAATCGATGCAATTTCATTTGAATGATCCACGGAAAAATCACTCAGTTCACGCTAATAATCTATGAGATATGTTATTCCTAGTTTTTTGAAAGTCAAATTTGTAATCGTAGTTCGGTTTCGACAAGCGATAGCTCATTTTATTTATTAATAGATGCTGTATAAATTCACCCGGGCGGAATCGAAATAGTATTCGTCGGGGACAAATAACTTCCATTTGTTCATTAAAAAAATTAATGTACCAAGTTATTTGAGTTTTTCTCTTGGGGAATTGAAACGATGAAAATTACTCGGTGAATTTGCGAAACGTCTTTTAACAGATAAAACGAGCTCACCTGGTCAAGATCGAATTATAATTAGAAATTGAGCTCTTAAAAGACTGTGTATAATATAAACCATTCATAATTAAAATAAATTAAAGCACTTCTCTATAAATTAATCGCTCTACATTTTTTTCTATATTCCGCACTGTCTCTTTAATTCTGGTGATCTTAATTTTTTACTGGTTTCTCTAAGAACATTTTTTGAAATCTTGGCACGAACTGAATGTACCTATGATTAGTTACCTCTTTAAGGTGACTAATTCAATCTCTGAGTCAAACAGCAATCTATTCTTTTCGATTCATTATGTCGCAGCATATAAACGAGCATTTCACTCTCTTTTAATTGTAGTAATAATTGAAAAATACGTTTACGTTTTATTTTTTATCCAAGCGTTAGCAAACCTTAATTCCTTCCGAAGGTATGAGTCCGCCGAATCTCGCCGGCGCATCTCTAAATTCCTCTTCGATTTGGTGTCTAGCCACGGCCGAGAATACGAGAATATCCGCGCCAGCGTAAGATACGCAAACCGTCAAAAAAGCAAGCCATATTTGATTCCTGTGACTCATACAACAGTCTTCCATTTTATTTATTTCTTCTTTTTGTTTTGTCAGACGGTGGATCTTCCGGCTCCCCAAAATATTCAGCTTTGTATATCCGTTAGGACTTTCATCCTACGATTCATCACAGGTTGTATGATTTAATGGGTACGAGCTGATATCACATCCCATGAGGAAAGTCGCACCGATGTTCACCTGCAATATTGATACATGTCTGTATTTTTTTTTTTTTAACTATTAAATATAATAAAATCAATAAAAAAAAGAAAAAACAAAGAAAAGTAGAATCAATATTACTAAAGAGTGTGTGTAAAGTTTTTAATAGTTTAATTGTATTGTTTTGCAGATATATTATCTCAAAGTTGGTGCATTTAAAGGAGATCCTCTTTGGAAAAAGTCAAGTTCTTCGGTCATAAAAAAAAACCTACACAAAGTGGCCAATTCATAAAAAATGCAGAAGTTACATAGATCAGATGTAACTCTGTAATGGTTGTGCATACTGCCTTAAATCTGAGCTCAGTTAAATCGTAAAGACGCGCGCAAAAACCAGAGAAACTTTCAAATTTGTCAAATGATCAGTATCAACTGTACAGCTTTGAAAAATGCTTTCTAAACTACAACCTCAGCATGTATAAAATATGCTTTAACATCGAAGATTGCAGATTGATTAAGAGATGGTCCCACATCTTAAAAAATTTATTTCTTAGGATTATTTGTGTAACAAATATAATTTGAATTCGCCACATTATTTTTGTAATAATCGTACCTAAAAGTACAAAATTTTTCTCCATTTTCCATATCGTAAAAAATATGAAAATCCAAGAAACAAAATTCCATTTGCTATTTGCCGTAAATCCATGAAAACTTTGATTAGAAATCTTTAAAAAATTATGAGTGATCCATAATTCGGGTTTACAATTTTTTAAATGATAAATCCAATTCCGATGGTCAAGCTTCGATGATATTAATGCTTTTGCAGTAATCATCACATCGTATGTCCTAGTATTTCCGAAATATCCTCATTCCCTTGATACAAGAAAAATAAAACTTATTTTCTCTTTCTGGACCTGAATATTCCACAATCATGCTTGCATTTGCTGTTTTATGAACCTCAGTTACAAAATACTGAAAGTAATACAAAAGTACTAACGCACTTCTGTAATAAAATTGAAGAAAATTAGTAAAATCAAGGAACTTTTGCGCTAGAATGAACGTAAACTATAAAACGACATCATCCATTATCTTTCAATCGCGCTTCTGTACAAAATTCGCTTTCCACATAAAAGCTCAGTTACTCATGAGTTAAATTTACATTTTTTTGCAATACTCCCCAGATCCCGAAACAAGTGTTCTCCATCGAGCGATTCGAGAGATAGTTAGAGAAAAGTCATTCGGCAAAGGTCAGCTGATATCGCGCAGTACAATGCAAGTACGTGTTACGTACACACGATCGTACAATTAAAGAACTTTCGTGCTAAAATGACTGTAAACTATAAAAACGACTACACCATCTATTAACGTTAAATAGCGCTTCTGTACAAAATTAGCTTTCCACATAATAACTCAATTACTCGTGCGTTAAATTTAAATTTTTTTGCAATGCTCTCCGGATCCTGAAACAAGTGTTCTCCATCGAGCGATTCCAGAGATAGTTACGGAAAAGTCATTCGGCAAAGTTCAGCTCATATCTCGCGGTACGATGTAAGTACATGTTACGTACATGAAATCATACAATCAAAGAACTTTCGCGCTAAAATGAATGTAAACTATAAAAACGACTACACCATCCGTTAACTTTAAATAGCGCTTCTGTACAAAATTAGCTTTCCACATAAAAACTCAATTACTCGTGCGTTACATTTTAATTTTTTTGCAATGCTCTTTGGATCCCGAAACAAGTGTACTAGATCGAGCGATTGGAGAGATAGTTAAATAGCGCTTCTGTAAAAAATTAGCTTTCCACATAAAAACTCAGTTACTCGTGCGTTAAATTTAAATTTTATTGCAATGCTCTCCGGATCCCGAAACAAGTGTACTGGATTGAGCGATTCGAGAGATAGTTAAAGAAAAGTCATTCGGCAAAGGTCAGCTGATATCTCGCAGTACAATGTAAGTACGTTTTACGTGCACGCGATCGTACAATAGCCTCGTATTTGCCGCACCGAAAAAACTGCTCCCATTTGTTTCCTTAATAGTGAATTAAAGTGCAAAGTGCACGTTTCATTGCTGTTTAATGGCAGCTCTGTAAAAATAGTAATTACTTAATTTACAGCCGAGATTCGGAATATATAGGTCACCCGATACGAAGATATGGAGGACAATAAGGCATAATAACGATACACACTATATACACGACAAATAAAATCATCTCACTCGCTTTTCTCAACACACACAAACCCACACGCACACACACATCCACGATTCAATCGCCACTCTGCGTGTACACGACGAATACGCTGTTTAATGCGTCAACACGCTTCGTACACAATTACAGATACACAAAGTGACTGTATATGTAATGTTCGTATATCGTTCGGTAACTGCGTTTCGACGTCAATTAGGTTATGAATAAAAAGGCGATAAACGATGATTATTTTGAGCGGCGATTACGCGAAAGCATTAGCAGCAGTAAATATTGTAGCGAAATGAACTGTCAAAAACGTCAGAAGAGTTATCGATGACAACAGAACAAACGGAGTTTCGCGAATCGCGAGACTGCTGCTGTCAAACAACGTCGTAGTTTTATCACCGTATATCACCGTTTATATTAATCGTCTACCGAGCATCGAGATTCGTCTTTTCTCCTCTTACGATCGGTTTCTTACATTCGAACGCGCTTTCCGCACAGCTGATATCCTCTATTTCACGTCCCGTCGTTTATTAAAATCCACGTTTCTCTCTCTCGACGTTCACTCATCGGTTTCGATGCGAATCACAAGTGTTACTAATGTGTGTGTGTTTTTTTTATTCTTTTCCGATCTTTTCTCTCTCTCTCTCTCTCGGTTTTCTTTCACTACGCTCTCAGTACATAGTTTGGGGCGGAAGCGCACAACAGCCGCGCCGGAAGCAGCGCAGATGTCATTGCGGAATGGCGCTTTATTCGGATTTTACGATTTCTATGGCAGACACTCGCGGTCGTGATTATTATTTTATTTATATCGCGCTCCTCGACCTTTTTTGTTGACTATGTTCATGCTTACTTTTTGGGGAAGATTGGATAATTGAAGAGTGGTTATTTAGAGAATCAAATGCTCAAGGATTTTCAGGATTTTTTTTGTTTATGTGAAGAATAAAAATTATGGATATTTGCCAAGCTATGGGAATTGACAAACATCCTTATTACGAGAACAATAATTATTTTTATTTTCCACCTTGTGAAATAAAATTTCGTACGATAATAGTATTATAAACTAGTATTTTTTATTTGTGTGATTGCAACACTTGCTTTCGGCTCGTTTTGCAAGCTAAAAGTAGTGAGGAAAAGTTTATTCGCACTTGTACAGTAAAGTCCTATTATTTCACTCAGTGCATAAAACGCATAAAGTCCAATTTCACGCACGCGTGTATAAAAACCCTCGTTTTAAACCTTCTCTGAATAAAAATTTCGTATGATATTCTCGTGCGAAAAACGTTTGCTTATCTCGTGTGTATTCGCACTAGTGAGAAAAACTTTTATCGCACTAGTATAGTGAACTTCTATTATTTCACTCGGTGCATAAAACGCATAAAGTCCAATTTCACGCACGCGTGTATAAAAACTCTCGTTTTAAACCTTCTCTGAATAAAAATTTCGTATGATATTCTCGTACGAAAATGTTTGCTTATCTCGTGTGTATTCGCATTAGTGAGAAAAACTTTTATCGCACTAGTATCGTAATAATATGCGTTTCAGCGGCGTTTCGAATTTCCATTCGGCTGAGTTCCAGCCAATGAGAGAGGATCAGCGGGAGATTCTTCAATTCACAGCTCAGCTGAGTTGTAAGCGTAACACGGCGAAAAATGACGGGGGCGGTGCTGTGTATTTATTGCAGTATACATACACAGAATGTTGTGCACAATACGGCAAAGCATCCGATAGTGAGGAGAAATTTAGCAACGGAGAAACGCACCGTTTAAGAAAAATCGTAAAAATAATTCCTGCGGGAAGTTGAACTTCGATCGCATTTATAAACGCGCCTTCCACTTATTTAATTGCTAATTAGCATACGCGAAAACTCCGACGAGAGGCAACATAACCTGTGGAAAATTGCAATTCGACAGCGTGAGTCAATATTTCTCACAAATTTATGACTAATCGTACGAAATGTCCGATAAATGTCGATTATCCCAGTGTCAATCATTCACTTATTACAATTACTTCATAAAAAATGTATCTCGTGCGCCCTAATTACTAGATTCTAATTACAATGGTTCGATTTCACGATGATTTCGCAATGTCAATGTAAATGCATTTATCGTTAAATTTCATTGCACCAAATTGTAATCAAGCTGACGTCAATTTATTTGCTATCTTTGAAAGAAAAATTTGTATTTTTTTTTACATATCTCTTGAGTGTAAATGATAAAGATAAAACGCATTTGGAAAAGTGCAACAGGTTACCTCATCGTATTGAATTATTGAATAGAAAGAAGCAATTGGGCAGTTATAGTCGTTGGCTTTTGATAATTTTGTAACATTTGTGGTAAATCATACCTTAAGAGCTATTATCAAATTGGTATCACCATTTTCTAATTTAGATTGAAAATTGGGTGTTGATTTGGAGCATCTGTTCACACGCAGGATTTTGATAAATCGAGAAAAATGGACAAGTTGAGAAGAGCGCTCAGTGGCAATGAACAATGCGATGAAGAAAGTGGAATCATAACACAGGTACATTTTTTTAACAACAGAATATACATTATTACAATTGATTGATCTATCCATAAAAATGTGGTTTAATTATTATTTAAAATGTTATTAATCTTAATTTTTTATTATATTTGTACAAAGCCAAAAACTAATGATATTATAGAAGATCATGAAGAATTATTTAATGATATCCATTTATTCAATAACGATCAAGCCACCTAGTTATTTAGTATCTTTTGTTCTTTGTTCAAAATTTGATAAATCTATATAAAATCTACATAAAATTTTGTTAGGTTCTTAGAAGATCTGAACAAATCATTTTCTTCATAAAAAATGAGATCTTTGATACATTTGTTGAACAAGTATATTTTTCATAAATTTTCTAACTTTTCGGAATACTACTATTTATTTTTTCATCCACTAAATAACAGTATTTTATTGAAATTGTATTGCTAAGTTGCATAATAGTTGTACAGGATTTAAAAAATGTTTGTATTTTGTGCTGCAAGCCTGATGTGGACTTTGTGGTAAGTCTCATCTCTGATGCCTGGGCTGAACTTTTATTTTTTCGTAATATTGTATTTTTTCGATGATCAATATTTTCAATCGTCAATTTTGTTTGTGGAAGACCTAATTTCGTTTCTAAGTTTCTTATAAGCCAAGTCTTTGTATACATGAAAAATTAACAATGTACTTTCATATAAGCATACTTTCAGTTTATTTTGAAATTTTTTCCATAGATTGCTATTTGTGTTATTCTAAGTGACCATCTAAAACTATGCTGTCAATGCTAAAAAATGTGACGCTTATTTAGGTTCTGGATGAGAATTCCTTAAGCTGGTCAACAAGGATAAAAGGTTTTGCCATCTGTTTTATCGTTGGTATACTTTGTTCCTTCCTGGGTTCGTTTGCCCTCTTCCTAAATAAAGGACTCACAATATTCGCTGTATTCTATACCCTTGGAAACCTTGTATCCTTAGCAAGGTAAGAATACTTTTCGTTTATGGAAAATATGCTCATAGAAATGTCATAACGATATCTTATTGAATTGTTCTTTGCAGTACGTGCTTTTTAATGGGACCGGTGAACCAACTGAAGAAAATGTTTGCATCTACCAGGATAATAGCTACACTTGTGGTCTTGATATCCCTAGGAATGACATTATGGGCGGCGATAGGAGTAAGAGCTAAAAAGCTTTTCAAATTTTATCTCAATGAATTTGTATTATAGAATGATTCGACTTATCGCAGAATCTTTGCAAACAAATTTTCTGCTCGCAGTCCGGAAAAAAAAGTAATATAACTAACGAAAAGCCTTTGTTTCTGATAATGTTTAAATTTTTTTAAACATATCTCTCACTTTCATTTAACTTTGGAAGGAATCTATAAGTAAATTCAATTTTTGCGTGATTTTGAATTTTTCAAAAGATTAACTTTTTATTCGCATTTTTCGATTTTTGTATGTTTTCTAAATTGTGATTATTATGCGTTCCGGCACATTTTTGACGTACCCGCGTTGAAAGTAAAAGAAAATTAACTGTCGAGACTAAAATTTCTGCCCAACTCTCATTTTTGCATTGCATAAGTCAATACAATTCTTTTTATTCTATTTTCACAGCTACATAAAGCAGGATTGGCTTTGCTCTTCATAATAATTCAATCGTTGGCAATGACGTGGTACTCGTTATCGTATATTCCGTACGCTCGTGACGCTGTCAAGAAGACGGTGGAATCCTGCTTATCGTGAATAAATCGCTAACGAGTTGAAGAAGATTACTGAAAAAATCTATAGGTATCGATCGTACTAATAACAGACAATAAACTTTTTTTACACAAATCTTGTAACTGGGACTAAAAATCCTCAGCACGAAATCGCGCAACATTTTCCACGCACTGTACCACCACAAGGTAAACGAATTTCCATAAGGGATTTAAAAATGCACACGAAGAAATGCGGTTATCTCGATTAGAATGAAAAATAATATTTTCAGCAAATCGGATAATTTCGTATTTTCATATATTCTCGGTCAATGAACGTCAAAAAATGTCTGAAATTTGCGCGCACGTGTCGAGAACAGGTGCGCCCAGAAAACTACTTCGCAAATATCATCGGAAATAAATGTACAAACGAAACATGAAGTAGTAATGTAAATATCGTTGACCTGCTCATGAGGCACGATTTAGTGTGCCAAATCAACTGATTTATCGTGTAAACGGAAGAGCAGTGCCTTTACAGGTAGAAAAAAGTGTGATTTTCTTTTTCAACTACACGAAATTCCCTTTTTTGCCGTTCGTCAACATCAATTAACAATATCTGTTGTTTTTTTCTTCGACGTATTTTTGCAAAACTAAGATTGATTATGCACTTAGTAAATCATAAATAAAAACCGCATCAAATGGTTATCAAAACAGCGTGCGTTCAGGATTTCTAATAGTAATTGAAAACTCAGATATTGTGCATTTCTGTTTGTGAGTGAAGACAAAAAGTTTCGTGCAAACGAACGTATTTGTGTTTATCGATAACAAAATCGTATACAATATCCCATGAGAACGATTTTACGTAATAGATCATGCAGACAAATATTCAGATCGTAATTAAACGTATTGTAAAAAGTTGCATTTTGATAGTCAATTTTTATAAGTGTTTCTACAATTTCCTGTAGTTTTAATGCCTCTTCTGGAGAGTGAATTTTGAAGTTGATTTATGAAGTTGTTCTATGTTCAGATCACAGGCAGCTATATAAATTATCTGTTAAAACATTGAAACTGATCGTAACGTTCATGAAAAAAAAAATCAGCACCGACTTTAATAGAGTGACACTTTATTTTTCTTCGTGTAAATGGAAAATCGATGTTATCAAAATGGAGCTTCTACAATTCGTTAAATTTGGACCTACGAATTTTTCACTGAAACATTGTTACAGATCGTGAATCTAATACGATTTTTTAATGAATCTATTATTTAACACGATTTAAACGCGTTTTTGCCTTTTTATCAGTGGATCGCCGCTGTTGATGCAATGTTTATTAAAAAATCATATAATTGATATTAATGTGTTTAACACAGCATTAACAGTAGTCGAAGCTGAATTTAATTGCGTGATAGTATACATTCTAAAGTATTTTGTAATGTTACTCAATTTATCGCAGTTTTGTATAATTTTATTATCTTTTAGGAGTATTAATTATCTACACAATTTGTATTTGTACAGTACTTACACGCAAGATATTAACTGTGTCTACGAAACCTTCGGCGGGTTCACATAACTCTCGTTACAGTCGATATTAAACAATATACTTTACGAATTTTTCGGAGTTGATAATTTCATCAAATTCACGACATTCTGCGCTTGACGTAGTGTTGGCATATCGATCATTTGGTTCTGAAAGACGAATGCACCCTGCAAGCAAATAAGCGTTAAAACCATGGAAGGAAATTATTGCCCAGTAGTAAAAGTAGAATTATAGCAATAGTTACCTTTAAATGCACTCTATTTGTTTATTTATTCTCATAATAATATCAAATGGTTTATTTCCAACGATATTTATCTACATTTATAGAAAAACGTCGAAACGTTTCATCAAAACTAAATAAAGAAAAAATTTCGAACAGTTTTTCATATGAGGCAATTCGCACAAATTCAACTGACCCCTGAATTATCTAATTTGGTCTGTGTTTAATTATATTGTTATTACTACTGTAAAATGAAAGCAGAATTTCTTAAAGATGTAAAATCTGAAAAAATTCGAAGCAATAATCGAAGGATTTTATAATGAAGATTATAAAGAATTTATTCCAAATTTTCACATTCCGGCCAAAAATGTTTATTTTTTAAGGAGCGAGAAGTCAAAACAATTTCAATTCTTTGAACAATTTCGTTTTCCTTCTGGAGTTGGAAGAACAACATAAAGAGTCAACAAATTGATGTGGATTGACCATAATCAAGAAAAAGGGAAAATATGAGCAATGAATTGTTACGATCCTGATAAAAAACGTTTTCACCTTTCCCAGTTCTTGATGAGCATTGAACGCTTTCACAAGTTCGGACGCCCAAAGGATTCGAGATTGCGAGGGACTGTAAGCTGCCTGTACAATTGGTACGTGCGATGGATGTATCACTTGACGACCGGTAAAGCCCCAATTTGCGCTCTCAATCGACGTTTCGCGTAATCCGTCCAAATCTGCAATTGGTAGGTCAAATTCGCTAATGAATGAACAGTTAAGCAAAACGATTGGTTTATCATGGGTTTCTATAAATTGTAATATTTCCAGACTGTCCTTTCAAATTTTAACGAACGACCAAAACATCGAATTATCGATGCAACTAAAAGAATATCGCGAAACTTTCGAAATACTACCTTTGATGTCAATATGAACCATATCGATGGCTTGTAATTCAAAAGCTTTGGCAATCATTACAAGTCTTTGTCTTGCGTACAAAATCTCCATGCAATTTTTCGTTCTCGTTGCTCCTGTTTATTAAATTTATTAAATATCAGCTTAGAAAAATGGTAAAAAATATAATATTGTTTTTCTTAATGAATCCAAATAATTACCTATATTTGCGACATAATCATCGCTGCCCATGACAAGAGCTACCAATTTTAGCGCAGTTTTTCTGCAAGCATCAACTGCGGCTTGAGTTATTTCGGGTAATTTCATCATACTTGCCGCCGTTTCGCTGTATATTATCATGTCCATTTGTATATTGTCTGGATTTAATTTTTTCACTGACTCTGTGAACTTAAAATACCCATAAGTAATACAGTTTGATGTTTTCTTGGATAGCAAATGAAACTCTGAATTTTACCCATAAAATCTCGTCAACGCTCTCCACTTTCGGCAGTAGAATGCAAGGTGGCTTATTAGCCGCTTGGAGAATTACGTTTAGGTCCGATTCACATAATCCTGAATTAACAGAATTCACTCTTACACCCCATTGAGGTTTGCTGGGTGGAAATGGATTTTTTTCCAACATATCAGCAATTTTTGTTCTTGCTGCTTCCTAATTTCAATAGAAATTAATATCATTAGACTATAGATTAATTCTTGAGTTGAATGATATTTTTAAGAAATAGTTGTACAAAAAACAAATAACTGAACTGAGAAACCAAACAATTATTTTTGTTTCATTCACGTGGGAATTAGAACATGAAAGGGAGAAAAGTGCTTACTTTTCACCCTCTCGAAGACGGAGAAAATACGAACTTTATGCGTAGCTGTATAAAAATTACGTTTCGATGTAAATTTAAATATCCTTACTTTCTGATTGATTGCCACACCGTCCTCGCAATCCAAAACGACTAAATCAGCGTCTATCGTCGATGCTTTCGCCACTTTTCGAGCATCACTTGCAGGTACGTATAATAAAGCTCTTCTAGGGGTTGATAGTTCAGACTGTAAAAAGGATAAATAATAATCAATGCTAGTGGATATTCTTATAATTGAATGTAATTATAAAGGAGAACGAAGAATTTCAGTCCTTTTTCGAAGAATAATTTGAAATTTTACTTATTGGAAAATATCATTATTCTTCTTTATTAAAAAATATTCGTTTTATTTGTATATTGAAAGATCGATCTTTTCGGCGTCGATTGATACCCAACGAAAAATAAATTCGACCGTCCCGTTTTCGCAATATTAATTATTCAAGTTCACTGCTTTAACATTTGCGTATAAAAAAAAGTTTTTATTTTTTCGATAACACGTGTTTGCAAAAAATCATTTGCCAAAAGTATGATTAATACTATATTACGATACGAGTGTGATCAAAGGACAAAAAAAATGTTGAGAAAAAGTTTTTCGCAAGAGTCTCGCCCAAAACTTTGTTTCACGAGTGCGAGAAGTGCAACTTCACACACGCTTCGCTTCGCGTGCGAAGTCACATTTCTCACACTGAGTGGCGTAAAGTACTATGTCAACATTATGGATACATTACATGTTAACATTTGTAAAAATTTACAATTCAGTGTAAAATTGCTAATAATTCATGTTATTATTGCAAAACGTGGGCAACATTTACCTACAGACAAACATTATTTATTTAAAATAAATGAAATTTTTTCAAAATTGCACTTCTCAATGGGACAAAAAACTGAAAAAAAAATTAAGCACATTGAAGATGGTGAAAGGATTGATTATAGAAATAAATCAATTTTTTTATTTCATGTCATTTTATTTATTACACTGATTAATCTTCTCGACGACTACAATAATGAGGTTATAGATTGCGTTATGATAAAGATCAGATATTATTGAGATACTCTGCTGAACATACAAACGATCGCATTGCGAAGTATTGAGAACCCTGCATGAAGGACTTCCGGCCAAACGAAAGTATCGAGGGGCTCATTTTGTTGTCCTTATGAATGTTTTACACTGATCTCAACTAAACATCGCTAGATAACAATAAAGTCTCCGCTAGGGCGGCGCTAAGTATCGAAAGTTCCTCATAGAGAAAGATTCATTTTTATAACATTTTTATATTCTCTATTTTCATATCAAGAACCTCAGGATATTTCAAAACTTCGAGGAAAATGGTTTCGAAAAAATGTCCATGTGTGTGTGCAGGACTTCGGAATTTCAGTTACCTACAAATTTGGTATAGTATTTGAGGCATCATTTTTTTTAATCCATCAACAAAGTGCGAAGTCAAACATAAAGGTCACCGCGAAGAAGATTGCCTAATAATCATATTAAATCTTTATTACAGGAAAATTGCGTCAATTAAACAATACGTAATAAGAATGGAAGTTTACGAAATTCAAATTGACGTTTAGTTCCCGCCCAAAATTTACCTCACTTCGATTTACCGGTAAATTCACCGATAAAAAAGATTACGGACGTAAATTACCGGCAAATTCACACTAACTCAACCCATCGCCGTGAGGAGCGCAGCGATCGCAAGTAAAAACGCGATAGCGCCTAAGGATGCATCTCTTGCATCTTCCGAAGCTTACATGATGCAACTCATTCAAATCCCATAATTCATTACCCCATAATTATTCGTATTCTCATGATTACCCCAAATTTTCTTGCGACAAACCGAAAAATGTCCTCCCATAATATCCTGCGCTAATAATAATCGGCTGCAAAAATTCAAAACGAGACGTTAAACCGCGTGGACCAATCAGGGCATCGCGCAGCATCCACGAGCCAATCGCGAGCCGTCGAAAAATCCACGGAGAATCTTTCTGCAAATTCTATTGGAGCGAAACCTCTGACGCATTATTTTCTTTTTGTTGCTCGATCAACAAGTTGCGAAGGTCAAAAATAAAGATCACCGAGAAGGGGGCCTTCGCCGCAGCACTTCGCAGCGAGAAAGTGGTAGTCGTTGGTAGTCGTCTCACAAAGAATTGTCATACTGCCAGCCATTGTCGTCGCGCGGGCCGCGATTCGTCCTTTTATCGTTTACACTGATTTAATTTATTGATTAATCACCGGTAAGTACCACTTGTTAACCCCAACCAGTCGCATTTATCGACCGCACTCGTTTGCTCCGAAAAATCTCGACGATTTTCGCGAAAATAGCATTACTCCGAATTCGTTAAACCGATTAAACCGTTATGGCATTTCGAACATCGCACGAACCGAGTCACAATCGACGGCTCCTTTTTTCGCACGCTTTTCGTGCAAACTGTATCACGACTCGCAATTTTTCCATCGAATATTTCAATTAATCGTTGGATGCAACATTATTATTATTATTATTATTATTATTATTAAAATATGTATATACGAAAATTAGGCAACATTATTCACAGACTTTGTTATGAATAATGCTCCAAATCGTTGCGGAACTTGAACTTCGTAATACTTGTGAATATTCATTAGCTACCGCGATAATGCGAGGTATTTATTTGCCTTTTTTTCCAATAACCGCTGTAGTTTGTGTACAAAATTTGACATTCCTTTGACTTTTTGCCGTTCCGGCCTCCAATTGTTGATCATGTCGAAATACATTTTTGCAATTCTCTCTTTCAGCAAACATGCCTGCACCGGAAACTGTTCACAACAGCCGCATGGCTAAATTCAAGAACAACATGAAACACGACGTAAGTTATGTTAGGAGCGAGTAATGTTTTGGAGCGGATAAATGTTATTGTGTATCAATTTTCTACAGAATAACATTATTCTTTCTTTCTTTTGGGGTTCTACGATTAAAAACAATTATTACGCATGTTTTCTCATGTTTTTTGATAGCGACAATGTTATTTTCTATGAACTTCATTCAATATAACATTTGTTTATTTCTTTCGAATTTTTGCATTTCACAACCACGATTATGCATTTTTTTTTTTCTTTTTGGGAAAGGAAAATGTTATTTTGTAAGAATTTTACATACAAATGTTGTTATCCAGGATGCTCGCCGAAGGAGAAACGAGGTTTCGGTGGAGTTGCGCAAGGCTCGCAGAGACGATCAACTGTTGAAGAGACGCAACCTGAACATAGATGATGAACTCCCTCTATCACCGGAAAATCAAAAATCGCCGGGATCCATGTCAATGGAGGAGATTCTTGAGGGAATGTCTTCGTCAGACGAGACGATTAAACTGAGGGCGACACAGGGATGCCGAAAAATGCTTAGCCAAGAGAAAAATCCGCCGATCGACATTATGATCAAACAGGGAATTGTTCCTCGTTGCGTAGAGGTTCTGAGTTACCATCACAAGTATGTTTTCCTCATCTCGACCCAAATTTTCTCCAGATTCTGAGCATGAAAATTATATTCAGTCGGCATCAGAACGAATTACAATTAAATTAATTGGAATTTATTTAGGGTATCAGAATTTTCAGAGAAAATATTAATTATGAGCTTTTTCATATTACAAATAATTTGGGTCCACTAAGAAGCTTTTGGCCCTTTTGGAAAAAAATGAATCAGCACATTACTGAATCGTATCAAAGTTACTATCGATATTCAGAACGTCAGAATTAATTTTCGCGACGAACATCTGATCTTCTCAATTTCTCTTACAAGTTTTCAACCAAAACTTGAACGCAAATGGAAAATTGTACGTTCACGTTGCGTTTTTGTACAATTTAAAGCGTACGTGAGATCTGATAAGACATTACGATATAACGGCGAAAAAACGTTTTTTTTACAAGTATTTTACAAAACTTTGCCTTGCAAGGTGTAAAAATGTGGGCTTTACGGACGCGTGCGTAAAGCGTCCATTATCGCACCGCGTGGAAATAAACATATGCATGATATGCATTATATCTTACCGACTAAATTAGGTAAATTGCGCAAATTAATCAACGTCCGCTTGATTCGACATGAAAGGATTAGTTAATTATTTGATAGTAACGTAATGCTCCAATTTCAGTCCAGCTTTGCAGTTTGAAGCGTCATGGGCATTGACTAACGTTGCTTCTGGAACCTCAGAGCAGACAAACGTCGTTGTGCAGAACGGTGCAGTTCCAAAATTGGTCGAATTGCTTAAATCACCGGCTGTAAACGTCGCTGAGCAGGCTGTATGGGCTCTGGGTAACATCGCTGGAGATGGGCCTGCAGCACGAGATCTCGTTCTCAATCATGGTTGCATGCCGCTTTTGATAGACTTGATAAAGCCCGATACATCGGTGAGTTTTGCACGTTAGCGTATTATCGATTTTTAATAATACCGTTTTATTTTTTCTTTCGTGAGAAATAAAAATAAAATGAAAACGTCTTTGATCAGAAATAATCTTTATCGTTTGCAATAATCGTTTGTTATTTTATTATTTTATTTCGGTGTTTAACATCCCTCCGTTAAAAAAAATGCACGTATTCCTTTTTATTCATATAATTTTCGCAATCATATCCTAAGTTATTTGAAAAACACATGAAAAAGCCATTCGTTTAACCTTTTATTCAGGCATATATCGGAAGTTTAACTGACCCCGTTATAATCTTTGTTGCCTCTACATCGAACTTTAACCGGAAAATGAAAAAAAATTATAATTTTATTTTTTATCGTAAATTTCATCTCGAATATACATTCTGAGAATGCGAAATAGTTATAGTCGGTGCTTCTCAGCTGCGCTACCTCCAAAAAAAATTACACTTCGTGGGAATCCTTGGAAAACATCTTTAAAAAATATTCTTTAGTAATCCTAATCATTAGCGAAATAATAATGACTCGAACGGTAAGCTCTGAAAAATCTGTAACTTCCGTTTCCTCGCAGGTATCATTCACCAGAAACATTGTTTGGACAGTATCGAATTTGTGCCGGAACAAAAATCCTCCGCCTCCATTCCAAACGATAAAATGCGCTTTGCCGGTGTTGAATCGTCTTTTGAGCAGCAGCGATTCCGACATTCTCGGTAATTTTGTACATGGATTTTTCTCTTAAGGAACTCCAATTCCTTGTCAGTGATTTCGTTATGATATCAAGTTGCAATAGTGCAATATGACATATTTATTATTACTCTTATCCATAATGCAAAGAAAAACTTGCTCTAAAATCTTGAATTAATATTCTTTGTAGCTGATGCTTGCTGGGCTTTGTCGTACATGACCGACGGTAGCAACGAAAAGATTCAAGCTGTCGTTGAGTCCGGTGTAGTCCCGAAATTGATATCGCTGCTGCGTTCCACCGAAGTTTTGGTCCTAACGCCGGCACTTCGAGCTGTTGGAAATATCGTAACAGGCAACGATCTCCAAACCGACGCGATAATAAGCTGCGGCGGCCTCACAAATCTTCGATCATTGCTGGAAAACAAACGACCAAATATCGTTAAGGAGGCTTGCTGGACAATCAGCAACATCACTGCCGGAAACAGCGACCAGATTCAACAAGTTATCAACGCTGATTTGCTGCCACCGCTGATAAAAGTTCTTGAATCGGTAAAACACCTTTGGTGGTAGAAATTTTTAAGCCAATTGTCTTAACAGTATCAACGATAAAGGTTTTAAAAAATACTTGTTAAAATGCGACTTCAACAAGTGTTAAATTCGTTAACAGGGCGACTTCAAGTCTCAAAAAGAGGCAGCCTGGGCAGTCACGAATCTGACTTCCGGCGGTACGATTCAGCAACTCGCCCAACTAGTTCAGCTCGGAGTTTTGCAGCCGTTCTGCAATTTACTCAGCGCTAAAGATTGGAAGACCGTACTCGTTGTGCTCGATGGATTGACAAACATACTGAACGCTGCCGAAAAGTTGAACGAGGTCGAGCGCGTCGGCATTATGATCGAGGAAGCCGGTGGTCTCGACAAATTCGAGGCACTCCAACATCACGAAAATGAACAAGTCTATCAAAAGGCTATGGCAATTATAGATACATTCTTCTCGGAAACGGTAATAACCAATAAATACACTAAATTCTATATATTTTTACGCGAGAATATAAGAACGTTTTTACTAAGTTTTAACGTAAACCCTTTAAAATTGTTTAATTTGTTGAATTTAACAACTTCGACATGAAATTGTAAAAACGTTTTTCAATATTTAGCACTGATTTTCTTAGTTTGAAGCTTCACAATCTCCTTAAATTCGTCGAATATTCAAATAACAACGCCACGGAATCGTTAACAGCTTTATGTTGAAATTTTATACGGATTTAGTAGGAATTTTATTTTAATATTGCTCAGCACGAATAATTCAACGATGTTTAATGTCCTCGACGTTTTTCAGGATTCTGAAAATCCGGAAATTGCTCCAGCTACCGTTAACGGCCAACTCGATTTCCAGGCGGACGAACATGCACCGCAAGGAGGTTTCCAGTTCTAAAGGTTTTTTTCCGCATTATTGGCGTCAATTACGATTATATTTTGATTCAAATTGATCGAAAGCCCTTTATTTTTCTTTGAATTGATTTCCGATTCGTATGATCGCGTGGTTATATCGACTATAATTCATTCCCATGTACCAATTATTAGTGCGTAATGCTCTTCGTTCAAATTAATTACGCTTGTCGTTAGGAAAATCGAAGAAATCGTCACTGTCGACTCGATTTATTTTGGAATAATCTGCAAATTTTACTTTGCGATATGACATTCAATCCCTATTTAATTCACCAAGGTTTTTCAAAAGAGAAACTATAATTGTTCCCTTTGGATGCGCGTTTTTAAGTTAGAATGAAAAAAGCGCTGAACTAGGCCAATTTTCCTATTCCAGATATTTTTCTTTTCATATAATGGCCTGTACGCTCTTTTTTTTACAATTATGCTTACAAGAACAAATCAATATCGTTCGCGATGATTTTATTCGTCGATCGTAAATAAAAAGCTTATGATTCATCTGTAACCCATTGGAACTTTTGTTGATAGTTGTAATTTAATTTTTGTTGGTGGATCATCGGCTTTTGGCGATCGGACAAAAAATGATCTGTAGATTTTCCGGACATTCTGAGCCTGATCTGGATCCTATTCGTTTGTATTACGTCTTGTGTTGATTACTGTTATTTATAAACCCGGCGACTAATATGTAAAGCAACAGGCGCAAGAGTAAAAACTACAGAAAACAAACCAAACCATATAATGAAATAAAACAACAATAATCAACATAATAAGACTCGATAAAATTGAAAAGGATCAAGACCAGGGTCGAAAGGTTCTGAAAATCAAGACATCATTATTTAACCTAGCCGCCGAAAGCCGATAATCCACTAACATATAATATACCACGGCCACACCATATCAAGTAGTAATTAAATCCTCAGCACCGTGATAATTAATTTTTTATTCGTCGTCGATACTTTGGTTCGAAGATCGAGACACTTTTTATCGGTTAATGTGCTCTACAAATTTCTGTATTTCAAAAAAATGCATCATATTTTTCTATTAATAAAGTTTTGATATAAACCCGACTAAAGCATTGTTCATTAATTTACCGTTTAATCGTCGATGCGTGATGTTCTTAAATATTTACTTTGCAAATAAGTAATAAATAACTATGTTAACTTATCGTACACTAATATTAATGTTAGCCTATTTTTAGTTATAAATTTCAGCGTAAAGAACAACAGTATTCATCGGCAATAATACGGAAACAAAATAGCTCGAACGAAATCGCTTCAAGCATTGTTTAATCTACTACTTTTGTTACGTATTAACAATGTTTTAGATTGTCATAATCAAATAAAACTACTGATTAAGAACATCAAATTTCAGCATTCTATGTTTAATGTGTTAGCCACAACAAATTCTAAAAAATCGCTGATTTTTCGGCTCAACGAAATAAAAATCTCATTAAATTGATCGATTTTTTTTTCGGCATTATTATTATCAAAATCAATGGTTTCGAAATCTTTAATCACATTAATTAATTCCAGATTTTTCTTTTCACAAAGTACGCAAAAATTCTGATGGAATAAAACGATTGTTTAGTAATGTATGTGTAAGAAATCCTCAAAGGGACCGTATCATTGAATTAAAATTATTACAAAATGTTTTTTACGCGTGTTGCTTCTCGTATAAGAATCAGTCCCTTTAACGAAATTCTAAGGGTCCATTGATACCGTTTTACAGATATTTCGGTTGTTTGGTTCAGCGGAATCAATGGAACGCCGCGCCGTTACGTACAGAATGCCTACAGGTTTATCAAATCCGTCGTTTTTACTAGCGAGAATTCTCGCTCCCAGTAAACATATCATCCGTGCTTAGATCAATAATCCCTGAAGTGCAGTTTTTTCCGCATCGATCGAATGACTAGCGATAAGAATATGCTTCTTCATAATCTATTTTCTCAATGTTATATTATAAACGTAAAGCATTTCGGGGCTAATTATAGTCTATTACTTAATTAGCGCACAAAATAATACTAACGTTTCTATAATCAATAATTACAAATTGCGTGTACTTGAAATTCTACTCACTAAAATCTAGTCTAGCAAAATCTTGACAATAAGTGTCGTTTACAAATAACACTGAAATTTGTTTGTGTGTTTTCACTCGTATAAAATTATGAAAATATAACGTTTTTCGAGCGAAAATAATTCGACTTTTGTTTTTACATTGTTGTGTTACTACGCAATAATCGAATGAGCTTCAATTGCATTTCCTGATTCACAGACTTGCGCTCCGCAAAAGCGAAATGTTAAACATACGAGTGCAAGCTAACGGACAATGATGCGCTCCAATTAAGAACACTTTGTTGCTACAAGGGGAGAGATTCAAATGTCTTGGCTCGTTTAATCGACTGGCACAATGTAACGAAGAGGTAAGAAGAAATTATGTGCTTATAAGTAAATCAGATTATTGGCATCAATATAATTATGGATCTAAAAAATTATGCCCATTCTCGAGTGAAATTGTATTTCCTTTTGCACGTTTTATTGAAATTTTTCAACAATTTCTCCATCGGAGAAGAATTAACG
The DNA here is from genome assembly GCA_947507545.1 of Clistopyga incitator. NCBI lineage: Eukaryota > Metazoa > Arthropoda > Insecta > Hymenoptera > Ichneumonidae > Clistopyga > Clistopyga incitator. The sequence goes on along the minus strand of OX382180.1, from coordinate 7,976,107 downwards.
AAAACTCAAACCTATTTTTAAGTTCATTTAATGAAGTTACTCCTTTACAATGTAAAATAACAATGTCCAATCAAAGTGAATAAGAATTTTGCAAAAAATTATGCACATTTTCAATTGTTATGCAGAAAGAAATATTATTTAAAATGTTTAAAACCTTTATTCGCTAGTGTTTGCTGTTTCTAATTTGGTGAATCAGCTAAACTGAATTATTATACAATACATAGAAACGCTAACAATAAGTTTGACCAGGCATTTGTTACATTATCAAGGTTGCACGTAGCATAGTATTTTTCTCAAAACTAATCCAACGTCTGTAAACAAAAATAGAGCACTTAGTGTCGCGTTCTTTTCGATTTGTTAATAAAAACCGGTGAAATCCGTTTCAGTTGTCATAAATATAGATTCAGAGTTGCAAAACTCCGTGTTAGATCAATATTTATGATAATATTGACTAAATAATTATTACTTCGAATCAATTGCCTGCAGAATATTTTTAAAAAATTATTGCGCTTCTAAAAATGACTAAGACAATAAAATCCTCATAATATTACGAGGAAATTTTCTTGAAAAATAAAGACGTCCATTTGACGCATTGGAATAATAATTAAGAACCGGATTCGAATATTATAAAAATTGTCTTTTCCATTGCGGTTATTTAAACGTTTCAACATATTTTTATAAACGCTGCAGGTTTTTATTAGAAAATCATAATTATCAAACGGATTATAAGGATAAATGTCATAAAAGAGTAGAGCTTACAACTCCGCTAGGACACAACGAGTATACACCTTAGATTTCCCTCGCTTATCGCGGTTATCAATAGCATGGATAGTCCTAAGCATATTGTATAATCATCTCCGGAAATGAGATTAAGAACTGCACTAGATTTTCAATATTATACGAATATTGATGTGCAGAAATAAATTATACTCGTCCCCGCAACATGCTTAAGAGTAAGAGAATACATCACCCTTAAGGTTGAAAAATTTTCCATATTTTTTTTTTGTGGTATTGAGAAACATAAAAATCCATTACTTCTTTTACTGTGATCTCTGTAACATTTTTCTGTAGTGAATTTTTCTGAAAAACTTTATTCCTTTTATCTCTCAACAAAATCTTTTTATAACGATGAGAAAATACATCCTTCTATTTTCTTTTCGTGTCATTTTTCGTCTGCTCTTTAAGATACCTCAAGAAGATTAGATTCTGCTCGATTGTCTCCAAAGTTCTGAACGTTAGACAAAAATACGTGTATATTTCTAGAGATAATATGACATTATTTACGAAATAAATAAAGAAATTGAGCGAGTACGATAGAAATAACAATTGCGTCCTTACATTTCAGCGACAGACTTTCGGGTGTTGTACTTCCTAATTCGAAGCGAAATACCTAAGCGAATGTAGGAATTTTCTTTTTATTCCTAACGTGAAGAAGCTCCGGGAAAAGTGTCGCGTGGATCACTTATTCGTTTCATATAAGCATGATTTTAATCTAATTCAGCATATTCTTTTACGATTGTTATTACTAAGCGCAATTTATTCGTTAAAGAAGCAATAAATTGCTTGATTTTTTCTCTACTTACGGCTACGCTACAGTATTTGGGCAGTTTGGGTTGAAAATTTCAACGCTCACTTGCAGAGTTTACACGCGCGCGAGAATAAGCTGCATGGTCGTCATACACACGTTGCTCGACTTCCTCCACGTCGCATCGGCCCATGTGACAACAAATTAATACTAAAGCTGCGCGGCCCTATCGGCCCAAAAAGTCGCTCTGGTCATTGACCAAAAAATGATAGACAAAAGCAGCCTTTTTCCTATCGAACATCGCTTGAGTCGCGCGGCTTCTCTGACTTCGCTCTTCTCTGCTTCGCGGCGGATCTCGCAGGAATATAGATCCCGACAGAGTCGCTAAAACATAGCCATTGTTTTTTTAAAGTCATTAATACAAAATTAAGGAGATAAAATATTTCAGGACACCGAGAATTAGGCGATTTCTGGGATTTTTTTTAATCTAAAAAAAAAACAATGAACATTTCCCAAACTCTGACGATAATTTATTCAGGTTTTCTTAGATATCCAAATTTTCAACAAATAAAAATAATGGCTTTTCGGAATTTCGAAAAAAAAGATTATTTTGGGCAGTTTGAATATTATGCAAATCACGTTTACGGGGACGATCGGGAATACAACATTACTTTTAAAAAATGCGTTGTCATAACTCACCTAGAGTCTTCGCATCCAATCCATTATCTTGGGCGTGATTCAATAGTTCTTGGAGGAATGCGCAAATGTACAGGAACACGTTCCTTCGAATCTCTGGTAACTGCATCACAATCTATTGGAATGAGTAATTAATGCAATTGTTATGTAAATAATTGATCGCAACAATGTTTCTCACGATAATGAGAATAATTTTTCATCATCTAATTTTTCTCAGAGCTTTCAATATTAATTTGAAACATGATTAATTCAAGGGGATTCGGTGTACCTGTTTACACTGGAGATAATTCGTAGCTGCAGATAGACAAACATTGTGAAGATTATAAGGTACTAATGGTTCCGATGTTGATTCCAAAAGCAGAAGTAATGATTCTGCCACCGAATGAACACCACCGGCTAAATTTCTTTTGTCAAGGATAAATTATACGCACTATTAGTGAAGTATATCTACTTTGTGACAGTTTGTAGATGCTCCAATGGTGACAAAAAACTATTTTTATGAAATTGCATCAAAGTGAAAAGCTTCCTTTCAGTACAAAAATAATTTCTTTCCCGACTTTGCTAATATAATCTCATTTCGTCGACGTAATGCGGGCACAAAATTGTCCAGTTTCATTACTCCATAGGGAGGAAGGCGATTAATTTCTGCCCGGCGGCAGTAATGAAAACAGTTCTGCAAAATGTAATGCATATGCGATTTCGCATTCGTTATTATTTGCTTGTAGAATTCCTAGCAGTTTTTCCGCACGTGGATTTTCTTTAAAATTAATCATACAATTATATCGAAAATTTAAGAATTTATAAGCGAAATGAAAAAATTGTCACAAATTAGTCGGGGTTCCCTTATTCAATTCGATTGCGTGACTTGAAAAATATCGATATCAAAAAATATGCAAAGGATACGCATTGGATCTAGGCTTCCAGTGTCCAGCCAATCTCGTATAGCTATAATTTCACCGTGTAACCCTGGAGTCTCGAAGAGCCCGGCTGTTTTTATACCGTGACGATATAAACGGTCAACCAAAAACCAAACTTCTTTAGGCACTGAATACGGTTCTTGCGCCGGGTTCTTGTTGTTTTCCTGCAATTATTAATGTACTATATCATCACGGAAGACTATCGAAAGCAACTTATTTTTGGGCATGTATCGTTCTAGCGCCTTTTCGCTCCTTTTGTCACCAAAAATTATTTCAGATAATCTAGGCCACTTTTCACGGTGGGAGTACCACTAAAAAATACAGAATGCAATTGTCTTCAGATCCTTTCAACCTAGTATTTTAGAAAAGGCTTTTTTTTGCTTTCTTCAAGTGAACATATCACCCAAAAAAAAGTGGCAGAATTGATAGACTCAATATTCGAAATTTACTTTTCATTGAAACTTTCAACTCACGATAATTATGAAACGCATAAGAGGAAGGGAATGATTTAAGGTGAAGTCAGTGATATTGTGTTAAAGAATGGAGATGAATGTTGACGATCTAAGTTATTTAAAGCGGTATGTAAAAAGTTGAGGAAACCATTAAATAAATAATACAATACTCACGAGCTCTATGATTCTGCCGACTGGAATTTCTCTTATGGGAACTGGAATATGCACCAGGGCTTCCATGGAGGAGCCGAAGCAACTTCTTTCATAAGTACCTTTGGGAAATATTTATTTTCTCATTTATTTGACAAAATAAATAACGTATACAAATAGGAATTAAGAGAGTAGAGCAGAGTGGACGAATACCGGCCACCTAAAATGAAAGTCGTATATTTTATTACCATTTAATAGGAGAATAATAATGCAACCGACTTTTTGCTCAAATTGATGTTCGTTGGAGTGAAATTAGGATAGCCGATATTATCCACTCTTCTCTATCGGCAATTGATATTTCCGTGGATTGTACCTGTGACCGTTATAAAGATATCTTTTCCGCCCTCAAGATGCAACACTAAAATGTCATAGAGCTTGTCTTCGCCCGAATTTAGTTTGCACGCTGATCTTTTGTCAACATATACTTCAAGTTTGATGTCGCATTTTTCGCCTAATCAGAATAAACATTCATGTAAATCGTGAGGTGCGAGATTATCGCGTATATTCGATACATCATCGACATTTACCTGGTTTTATGAAACCAGTATATGGTTCTATGTGAAGCCAGTCTTTGCAGTAACTCGTGTCGTCTAATTTCTTTATAAATTCAAACTGAACCGGTACCTGGAATTTGTCATTAACACTTATAATTATTCTGGTCGCCTGTTACAATGTTCCATGGTTGCCTCAAAATCGTTTTGCTTAATTGTCCATTCACTGGAAACTTTATCCTACGACCACACGCAATCGGTAACAAAATTCTGATGGATAGATGAATGGATTTCACTAACCTGACCGGTATTTGCGATAATGAGTTCCTTGCTACTGGGCTCCAAAAACTTCAGCACATCAAAAATAATCTCAGTCGTATCTACCATAACTTGTGGTAAAAATTCATTCTCCAATTTGTCGAGCTTCTTCATTACTTCTTCATGGATCTTACGATACTTTGCTACGTCTATGACTCTTACCTAAAAATAATTGCAATGTTTTTCAAAAATTGATACGGCGATTTTCGACATTGCAAAGAAACGTAGAAGTACTTACTTGCGAATTAAATATGGCACTGACGGGTTTGTGATCAGAAATTTTGAGCACAGGATGACTTCTATAATCAACCGCCGCAATTGCATCGCCTTTCCACAGAACACGATCGCACCAAGCAGGAGCTCGTCCCTTTTCACTAAATTATAAATCCATTTATCGTTTCGTATTAAATGAAAATTTACTGGTACTTTAAATAGCAGTTGTTCTTCTGTGATCCTCCATTTCTTCTTCAATACTGCGTTTACAATGTGACATTTAACGAACCTGGAATCCCAATTATCCGTTCCAGAATCGTACTTGTACGTCGGCTTAAAAGTAATTTTCGCTTCGTGAAAACCCTGAAGAACTCTTCCAAGCTGACGCTGTTGACACAGTTGATCGAGCATCAGAACGGGCTCGTAATTTCCTGCCATAATATGATTTTTTGCGATCGTCGCGTCCATCTCGGTGATTCGATAATTTAAATCTCCCAGCCAATAAATTTGACTGATGACAGTAATAATTAGACAGTGAGTTAGTGAATTATCAATAGAAATATTTATTGAAAATGTAATGCAGGAAACGTACTCGTGATCCTTGAAATTCTTGGGTGGCATGTATTTCGCAAAGGAAAGCCTGGCACAAATATCAGCGTAGTCCTGATTTCGCCTCTCGTATTCCTCGCAATGTGCTGCTAAATGAGCATTAACGAAACATATCGACGTATTATGTACGGTCATGCTGACAGCAACACCTCCTTTATTTCCCTAAAAATTGCGTAGGAAATTTGAAGGAAATTTCAAGAAATTGTGTAAAAAATTTGAGGAGCGTACGAAATATTAAGAAATTAATACTTTGAGGTTCCAGCTTATAATTACCATTTTTCCCATAATTCCTGTTCCGACTGTGTCGATTGAAACAGTCTTAATAAAAGACAGATGTGCCTCTTCGGCAAATATAATTAGCATCATGCCTACCAATCTCACGAGTGCCACTTGGTGGTAAGTACCTTTTGGATGTAGCGACTTTTTAACCACTTGTCTGCAGAAAAAATTAATGAATAAATACTTACATTCGATTTTAATTGTTGAGAAGTAAAAAAATAAAACAGACAAGAACATATATGTTTTCAAATAAAATCGGCAGTGTAACAAGTGACAAATGCATCAATAAATATCACTGGTTTTGAAAGAACTTGTTGATTTCGACATGACGGACGATAATTACCGCCATTCCTCTTCGCGAGGTGTGTCGTTGAATAGAAAAGCTTCTTTGCTCAAGTCTAATTCCTGAAATCCAACGGCATATAAATCGGGAGGCTCTTGATCGCCGCTCAACCATTCTTCAACAGTAATTCCGTTGGGTGGTTGCCCATTGACATTCCATGTCCCAATAAATATTCTGAAGTAATACAAAACACGCATTAAAATAATTCTTCGCATAGACACATGAACTTTGAATTTTTTCGTCATTCTAAGAAGCTTCGTTTTTTATGAATAAAATTTTTTCAAGGTTTTCATGTTGTATATTAAATCTAGATGCAAAGCAGAAACTTGCTCATTGCGTCCTTATCATTTTTCGTTTTTTAAAAAGTTATTACTTCTGCGAGGAACTATTTAAATTGACTTTCGCATGTTCGTAGACAAAAATTTGGAAAAAGTAATTTGCCAGGTTGAACTTTGCAGACTTTTGAAAATAATGACCTTAATTTTTCTGTGTATGTGTAATCATCCTCTTTACAGGCCATATGATACCGAACCACAGATTCTCTGGCTGCAACCGGCGTTTTTCCGCTCGCGATGTTACGACGTGGAACCACCAAATCGGGACTCTCCAACTCGACGAGCTAAAAAAAATTGTTATGTTATTAGTTCATTTAAATTTGGACTGTATATTTTGAAAATCACAAGCCGCGAAAAAATGCATGAAATACTGACAGGATCGGAAGAATCGCGCACATCGCCGGCTGCGGAATCCAAATTCCGAGTGCTTCCTGTTAGTTTTTTAATCCAGAGGTAATCTGTTGCTGAGCTCTTGTTTTTTTGGTACACTGTGATTAAAATATAGTTCATTTTTTTTTAAATTACGTCTTCATTGGAAACAATTGTTCTAAAAACATGTACAAGCGTCGCATTCCTTCCTTAATTTAATTCATATTTTAATTTATTAAAGTTACATTACTAAAGTTACCTTCGATTGCTCGAAATATTTCTGAAACAATAGCGCCGGTTTCCAGTCCAGGACGCATTTCGAAGACCAGACGTAGTTTTCTTGAGGAAACACTCAAGTGAACGTCCAGACCATCTTGTTGTTCTGTTGCTGTTTCTGTTAAAAATACACATACAGAATAAGTGTGTTTTAGCTAGTCTATAAGCTGATAAACCGGATATGAGCACCATCAGAACAAATGAGTATTTCAACTATCTCATTTCACAAATATTTATGATAAATAATTTAGAGAGAGAAAAATATTGCAATAACCGGTAAGAATATCCGATTTCGTCTTTTTGGGACACTGATTTTAAAAAAATATTGCTCAAAAAAGTTAAGTAAAACAATTTTTCAAATCTTAGAGAGAACTTTTAATTAGTGTTTAAAAGAAGCAGAGTGTGAGCAGAATCTGAAAAGGTTTGGAAATAAAGTTCATGGAAAATGCATTGATTAATGGAGAAGTACTTTTTTAAAAATGCATGTAAAATATTTATGCCAACCTATGTCACAATTAAAGTCCTGATCTATTGGAATAACTCTCTCGATGGTCAAATCACTGTAAACTTGAGGTGGATTCCTAGATGTGAGTAAAATAACAAGTGCATTTGTATTTCCTTTGTTCAGCAGTGCTAAGAGTCTTCGTGATTTAATGTGCCCCTGCATCAAGGATGCTTCCATTGCCTTTTGCCTTGTCAAGGATTCATACCAAAGTTTCAATAAATTTTATTGGACAATCATAAAATATTGCAAAAAAAAAGTGCTGGAAAATTACTAAACTGTACTGCAAATTTGAATGCATAAACTTTCTTTTAATTCGAACTTCGTGTTGATTGCAGTTTCAAAGGCAAAGGATACAATAATCACATTCTCTCCAGATGTGAATTTGGATTGAACAATGGCAAGTTGTCCGCTGAGTGCCATTTCTGCAGTTCAGTGCACTCGCTGCACAATATCTGAAATAATTCTCATAGTTAACAAATGTACCAAACTTTTATTTTAAAAAAAAAGTGAAAAAGTTCAAAGCAGAGTAAATTGATTATGAGCTTAACCATCTTAACGTAAAACAAAAGATTTTAAACAATCATGTACAATTTTCCAGTCATTTTCTTAATTTCAAAGTTACTTTCATTTTTAAATTAAGTCACAATTGACAAAAACTATAAATAACTACAAGATAATCTACATAATGCCATTTTCCCTGCGAATTCAATAATAAAATGTTTTTATTTGGAATAGCGCAGGCATTTCTCGTAAAATGTCAAACGTAAGATGATTTTTTGAAATAACATTTCTTTTGTTGATTAAAAAAATATTATATCCATATTACAATAATACAAATATGTTTAATATTATTCCATTTATGTAGAAACGTTGTTCTGTTGCTCTGAGATTATTTTGATAAATCGTTTAATGCACATTCAACAATTTTTCAGTTTCCTGACATAAAAAGCTCAATTTAATTTTTCATAAAATTCGTAAAATTAATAAATTCGTACAAAAAAACCTACAATATAATTTCTCAGATAAATCAAGTGGCACAGAACATCTGAGAGATATATCGTCAAACTATCATGAGAATATTGATAAACTGGAAAGTTTGCAGTGACTAAAATTATCAACAGCCACTACATAAAATTTTTATCTGAGATAAAATACAATGTATCCACATATGTACATATATACATGAAACGTAGTGGGACGAAAAACTGAGGCTTCGTTCTCACAATTAGATGCTGAAAAAAAAGGGTTAATGGATTGATTAAATGCACTAAAACGATAATTCAAAGACGTCGAATATTAGCGAATACATGCATCGATAAATCGGACAGAAGCTCGTAAATTTGTGAATTGAGTGACGTTATTGATGCATGACAGTGGACGTCAAACCGAAGCGAGAAAATCGTTAGTATAATTCTATTAAAAAATATATTCAGCTCGTCTAAATTGATTGTAAGGCAAGACGCGTATTATTAATTGTGTTCTCACTGTCAGCTCTGTCAGTTTGACACGGAATTACAAAATTGAGTTAGTACGATCTCAACCTTGGCGATAACTCGTTGTTATGATCCCTCGACGCCGGAGATATTTTTTGTCAGTACGAATTTCGTGCCCCTCTCCAATTCCGCCCTTAATCGAAGCAATTACATGATTGACAGATGCTCCGAATTCGTCACAACAGCAACGCGAGCCCCTCGAACTGCATGGGAATTATAGAACAAACTCTTGAGTTTAAAGAGATAAATAACTTTGCGATAAAAAATCTCACGATACGAGGGAATTCGCACGGAGCGCAGTCTATTTGCGATTACTTCGTTCTGAAAAATGTCGGAGGGGGGGGGGGGGGGGGGGGTGTTAAAAACGTTGCACACTGAATTACATTTTCTTGCATTCCTCCACTGAAATGTGCGAATTATCATTTTTCACCATTCCTATAGTGTAAAAATAGAATTATTGACGTATCCGCTAATGAAGATTAGTTGATTTAATAGTTCGCCGACGGACATTTTTCTCGACTTGCCTTATATTCTCGGATTATTCCGGTAATATTACCCTAATGCCGGATCTTCATTATTATCGTTCGCGCTGCGGACATTAGCTTTATAAACGCCTCGTGTGCATAAAACGACCTTTTTTCACACTGTGAAGTAAAATTTTGTATATTACTCGTTGAAAAAAAAGTCCTTTTCCCACGTGCTGCCAACTCACATTCATCAGGTAGGATTACGATACCAGTGAGAAAAAGCGAACTTTTCTCACCGCCGTCGGTAGTCCCCTATTTCCTATAAGCATTCCAATACAATTTTTTCAAGCAAGTGCACAAAAACTCCTTTTTACGCTTGCAGTGCGAGAAAGTAGCTTTTGCGCACTTGTGCGAAAAAAGCGTATGAAAAAATATTGTTTTTCTCGCACTAAACCAAAAAACACTACTTTCGCACCGCGCTGCGAACACGAAAAGAGGTACTTTTTGCGCGTGTGTTGCAAAAAATTAACTTTACAAAGTTAACGTGATTAATACACAAATTGCGTAAACAGAGAAATAGTGAAATGACAATAATTCGTATATTATATAGCCGGAAGATTACCACACCCTTTTTACAGAATCATTTCCCTACAATATGAAAATGATTATTATGTTCCCATTTTTTTAATGACCCAATTTGTTTAATTACCTAATCTTATTTCTTTAGACGGCCAGTTTTTTAAATATTTTCGGAAATAACAAAACACGAGACTGGGAACATAACAATCATAATAACAATAAGATGCACGTGGTTTATGAATCACGTGGTCCTCTCAATACAAGCGCAATCAGCTGTCCAACGCACGCACACAGATTACAATACTCATGCGTAACGCACTGCGCGTGGGCGTGAGTAGTTCATGTACGACAAGCGCATTGCACCTGCTTCGTCGGAATGGCGTCAGTCATAAAAGGTGTGACAATAACATACTTCATTCCGCACCATTTACTCACGTATTAATTAATAAACACCTTATATCGCATCGCAATTCAATATCGTTTTTTCTCTTTTCTTCTTCTCTTCTATTTACTCGTACACTCCTATTGATTTTCGTTCGTGAAATGCACTGTAGACACTGGAGAAATTTGGAGCAGACTCTTCGATCACCGGCCATTCGTTCACGGTGAAATTACGTACTTCTTGCGCGAATTCGAGGTAATATCACCATGAAACATCCGTAACAATGAAAATCAGCTGAAATAATTAAAAGAATTTTGATCTGAAATTTTGATGTGAAATTTTTGCAAGGATATGTTGTGGAATTTGATTTTTTTCTCAATATGCAAATATAATTTTCATAACCAAATACGCAATGTTTATTTATTTGATAAGGAACGTCGGGCCGATCGAGAGGTGGAACGTTTGTTTAAAATACTCGAATACTCAACGGAACTCGGACAGAGCCAACTGGATCGTGCCGAGCAGTTGGGAGACTGTCATCTGCCCAGCTTGAAAGCTAACACCGATGTTGCACTTAGTATGTGCGAAAGAATACTCAGAAGAGAACAAGAATTTGATGGTGTACGTAGTCTATGCTATCAATAATTTCAACTATATTTTTAATGAAAATTGGTCATTGACAAAAATTGGTTGATTATAGGAGAATAACAATCGAATGTAATAAGATTGTTGAAAAATTGATACAGAAAAAGTGGAATGCCAATTTTAATGTTGCACTTAACATGCGCGAAATACTTTAAATCCTTTGGCCCTTGCAAATCTCAAACTATCAAGCTCAATGTATGTTTGCAGCTAGATCAATGATTGGAAATGAAATTGATTGAGATAATTGGTACTGAATTTCAGGAAAAACTGAATTTAAAAAAAAAAATAAATGCTCAAAATCTGAAACAAAAATCAGAATATCGTATTCTCTTTCGTGGCAATACAAGCAATGATTTACAATAATTACTCAAAACAAAATAGGAACTAGACTGATGGTATTACGTTTTTTTTTTAAAGGACGCAAAACTGCAAGAAAACCGCGAGAAAAGAAAAGCTGATTGGCAGGGTTTCATAAATGATATGAGCTACAAGTGCCAGAAGGTTGATCAAACGTTTCAAGAAAAGGAAGAAGAACTCAAAGAATTCTACGTAGACTTAGAAAAGAAATTGCACATTACTCCGTGAATTGCCCTCGTAAAATTCCACAGTAGCTTTCCTATCCATTCTTTGTCTGCATTTAAATCGTTGGAGTATTAACTTACAGTGAGAAGAAAAAACGAAGCTACAAAATGCCCGTCGAACCGATAGAAGATCCTTCTATAACTATAAAACCAACGGCTAAGCTTATAGAATTTGTGACGAGGAGCATGAAGAGCGAAAAAGCCCCCGCGAATATTTTGACGCTCAAAAATTCGGCCAAAAGCAAACGCTCACAGGTTCTACTAAATCTCGAGGACGTTAAGTGGCTCGATGGATATTTGAAGGAATATCGCAAGAATTCCAACGACAAAATTTACATCCACGAATTTCTCGAAGGTGTCGATATCAATTTGCCTACTCCAAAGATAACGCCCAGAGATCCGGTGCTCGAAGCAAGAATCCAAAAATTAACGGCCCAGCAAAACGCTCGAGAATACGAGGCGATGACAAAAGGCGTCGACAACACGCGAAAACATCTTCCGGAAGACACGATCGCTTTTCAAAGTAAGAAATTATTTCCCTGCGTCGCGTTATTACTCATAGAACATCAAGGAAATTTCTAGGTCATATTTTAACGAGTATTTATTTATAATTACAGCTTTAAAACGGTTCAATGAATAAAATTTCCCCACTTCTTTTTTTCAAAAACAGTTTTCTCTTGTGCATAAATCAAAGTTGATTTCACGACTAAATGCCGTTAATTTAATACCAAGTTGCTATTTTATTTTAACTAGAATTTAACGAATTGTTTTTTTGTTTTCAGTGAAAGAAATAAATCGACAATTGATAGCCGTCGCGCAGTTCATCTTCTCAGTCCTCGCGGGTTTCGCCTTTGGCTTCATCGGCGTCGAGTTAATAGTGGGAAATTTAGACTTCGGTTTTAGATTGCTCCTGGGCATTATTTGCGCTCTCGTTATCGCTCTTGCCGAGATTTATTTCCTAGCCAAGAAATTGAACGAAGTTCATATGGACGAATTTGGCTCCTATTCCAAATTGCATCAAGAATAATTCTTTATTTCGTTCAAATATGTACAAAATGGAAGGAAAAAAAAAACAAAACTAAATGTTTTTTCGCGGTAAAAAATGTGTATGAAATTCGTTACATTTACGTGCTTCAATGTACGATAAGATTTGGTACAGGAATGAGAAAAATAAATTATTCACGGCATCTTTAAGTTAATTAATCGTTCTAGTTATTCTAGTTTTTATTGTCCTCATCGGAATCGCTCTTGTTGCTGGAATTCGAGCTCTTGCTGGAGTTGGACTTCCCATTTGCTTTGTTGTCTCCCTCGCTGCCCGACGAATTGCCTTTTCTGTCGTCGCTGTCGGAACACGAATCGCTGTCTGATTGACTATCGCTGTCCGAATCAGACGAACTTTCGGAAGAGCTGCTGTTTGTCGATTCCTTGGCTGCCATGAGTTCCTTGAACTGGCGGACTGTTATTTTTCGCGGCATTATCTCTTTCAAGAACTCCAAGGTCTCGTTTGTCTGCACAACTTCGGCGAGGTGTTTGTAATCGATGCTGTGTCCTTTATTAGCTTGCACATACGCCTCTTCCGTTAAGTGGTGAATAAACATCTCCTGAAAGACAAAAAGTTTTGTGAAGAATTTCATTTTCAATCTCGCTAAAATTTTTCAGGATTGAACTATTTATTTAATTCTATTGACACTTTGTAAATAATTTTTCATATAATCAGAGCAAAATCCTATTTTCTTTTTTCAGAATTTTGCTTCCTCATGAAGGAAAACTTGTTTACAGGAAAAAAAATAGAAAAATAATGTTTCCTGATCAGGACAGTGAGAATTGGCCAAAATATTGAGAAAAGTTGTTCAGCAAAAGTATAGATGATGATAGTTGCCCAATTGCGATGAACAATATTCCATTTTGATTATTAGAAGCTCTTTAATCGATTGGCGGTCAAAAATTTTTATCGTATCAAATGATGCAATTGTTTGATTATTTCATCCTAATCTCACATCACACTTTCAAATAAATGTATCTTTTTAACAACATCCCACAGAAAATCTGGACAGTCAAATGATTATGAATCTTCCAATAACCAAAATAAGATACCGCTTCTCTTAACTGAACCATTATTATGGTTTATGCTTTCGTAAAAAAAAAAGGTTTCACAAAACCTTTTTATTAAGCACTAATTAGACTATTGTAAAGTACATTAACGAATTTAAATATAAATTTCATGGTTCGTGAAAATGCAGCTTGTAAATTAGGCATGAGATAGTGTAATTATAAGGAAAAAAAAAACAAATTTCATGTTGCTCATGTTGATTTTTCAAAATAGGAACAAAATTCTGCTTCTGGAAAGATAAAATCACGAAAATTAAGTGGATTGTGAAAAGGTCCCATTTTAATTATGCATAATTGTTACATTGAAGATTTGAATAAAGCGCGAGGTTCGCTCAAATTCCCGCGCAAAAAATTCCAAGATGGCTGCCAATGTGCATCTCTACAGAATTCCGGAGTAAAATATCGAGAATATCGTAAAAATAACTCACCGCAGCTTTAGCAACTAAAAACAATCCGTCCTGGCCAACGGTGTCAACGTGCGGCGAACTTTTCATAATCGTTTTGACCCGAGACATCGGCAAACTTAGCTCTTTCATTTTCGCTGGAGATCCTTGCGCCGCCATTTTCAAACGAATAACGTCTGCTACAAAACTTCAGGGCCGTGCTAACTTAAGCACCGAGTTTTCCGGTTTACCTTTAAACGTGTTAATTTTCCTTTTTTTTTAAATATGCCTAAACTAATATCTTTTGTTCCTCATAGCGAATAAAATACTAAATTGTTTCTCATTAACAATGGCGATAATCAGATTATATTCTTCCTAACAAAAATTAATAAAAAAAAGTGGTGACGCCATGCAACCAGGGCCGTCTCTAAAAACCGAAAAATTTGCGCCACATTTTATTTCAAACATTTATTTTCACATAATTTCATAAAAATAATTGTTTCTATATTACAAATTGACTGTTTTCGTGCTTTCAATTGTTTAACATTGAATCTTCCATTTGGTGAATCGGTAATTTGGCAGAAAAACGTTAATTTTACATTCGCCGGTTCGGCCAATGAAAACGATCAAATCCTCGATTGACGCTGCTGCTCTATCCCCACTCTTGGCGCGATTCGCATATCCGGCGTAGCTTGATTTTTCGAGGAGCACTACAAGACGCTAGATCATCTCTCGAGGGACGTAACTGCCGATCGTTCGACGTTTCAAGGTATTTTAAGAACTCACTTCACTCTAAATATCGCAACTGTAAAACGTCAGCCCCGATATATTTCACACTCTTTCGATCGGACAAAAACCGTTGACGAATTTTTGTCAACGTGTCGCCGAACGATCGATACGGCACATGGTGTTTTTCGCGATTTTACCGAATTTTTAGCGCAGCATCCTATGCGCCAACAAATCGAATTGCTTTGTACTGTTTAATCACTGCCGTCTGTCCCACTTATTATTCAAACGCATCTATATATACATGCATTTACATTTATATGTATACACATACGTATGTGTATCGCTAAACGTCTATGCACATTATCGCAGCTACATAACCTCAACCGGAACTCGATCTTTCAGTCTGACAAACAGCTGTTCTCGCCACCTTCGCACTAAAGCTCTTCCCGGCAGGAAATACGATTTTCCGCCATCATAGGTCAGCCGATTTTGGCCTGTTTTCACAAAAACTGAAGTTTTATCACACAATTACAAGATTCAGGAGGTCTGAGCATTTCGCACTAGTCAAATTAGCTGTAATTTGAAAAAACAATATATTTGAGGGATTCGTTTCAGGGTTTAGAAGGTAATTAAATTAAATTGTCGCATATTTTCTTGATGCAGAGAAATATTCAATCGTGGTAATCAAAATTGAAATAAAATTGACCAATGATCTGGGTCTTACAAATAGATTTTGGTGTTGATTTGGAAAAATGGACTAGTATTTTAACTTTAGTTTGCGTTTATGGGAAATAGCAAATTGGGTCGGGTTATTTCTTTTTTTAATCAATCATTTGTTATTTATCGTTGTTCAAAAGGATATACAGATATATGGGATAAAAATGTGTAAGAAATTTATTAGAATCAAAATTAAGATGTTTTCTCATAGGAATTTATTTGGAAATTGCACAAAATTGAAGAAATGGGTCATTGCGTTTCTTATTATGCATCGACCAACCTGTATATTGATTGCATCTTAGACGAGTTCATTTTGTCCTGTTTTTGAGCAGTTAACGTTTCTGTTGCGAAGATAGACATTGAATTTTAGTGTGAGATCCAAAGATCATCGCTCCAAGAATTGGCCTTCGTTCAGTCTCATTCTCTTTGCAGTTTACTGCATGCTCTTTAAGTGAAACAAGTTTTCTTAAAGTCATACTCAAAAAGATCTGCGTCTGAGACTGGGCAAAACTATTATGAAATTTTCTACATTTCTCTATAATTCTGCTTTAAGGACGTTTGAAGTGTCAATCAATTGTTTATTTATTTTTAGGTAGAGACCTAGTACAAAGGTTTGACTTTTGACTTTTTAGCCGCTTATTTTTAAAAATTCATGTAACTTGAACATTATAAAGTTAGAACAGACAGCATTTATATAACAGTGAATAAATCTTTTTCTAAGTCATAGGTTTACAGTTCTAAGTATCAGGAAAGTAATACTTGGATTAATATTAAAACAAGAGTATTGTAATATTCACTTATGTACTAAAGCTTCACGCTAGTAATTCTCAGCTATAGGACATCAATGGATTATTCGGAGAGAATAAATGCTCTTAGCTTACGGCATTCCATCACAAACATTGCTAGCTTATACGTTTGATTTTTTGATAACATTCCCAGAGTCAGCGGGAGGAACGTTGTTGATAAATATAGGCTTCTTAACGTCTCGTAGGCTTGGCATTCCGCGATTAAATGCTCTAAATGTTCTATTTTCCCTGTATCACAGACTTGGCAGATTGTATTGGTAGAGATGATGTAGCTTAAGTTTTTCCAACGGAATTTTATTTCTTTGCTTCCTGCCATTCTACTTTGGGCTACCAGTCGGATGTACGCTAAGGGCAAGTCCATGTCTAGATATATTTCTCGACTTTGCTCATTTAGTTGCTTGATATTTTTATATAGTGGAATACTGGGTTGTCTGCTACATTCTGTGGTATGTCCAGAACGACTCTTATTGGAAGGTGATCAGAGTTTCCTACATTAGTCACTAGGAAGTCCCTACATATGCTTAATGCTGCTTTATTTACCCACTCTTGATCTATTGCGCTATTACCTTTGCCCCAGAAAGTATATTCTCCGCCGTTGTCTCTGTCTGAGCGTCGATTTAATATTATAAGTCCCATGGTTTCAAAACTATCCAAGAGTAGTCGCCCATTTGGGTTGACTGTCTCATCTCGAGCTTTTCGGACGGGGGTAAAATATGACCTCTCTATCCCTGTTTCATCTAGCTGATTCATTCCTCCTATTCTGGCGTTAAGGCCACCTCCCAATATGATCGGACAATTACATTGCTCAATAACACCGATAAGGTATTCTTCGAGTTTACTCAGTCGATAATTATAGAAGTTGTCTCTTAAATATACGCTTATCACTATGATTTCAGAGTCTAGGCCTTTTATGCTGCATTTTACTGATATCCAGATTTCATTTTTCTCTAGGATGTTGAATTTCTTTACCATATCGCTATTGATTAGCACTCCAAGACCTCCACTTGCCCTCCCGACGGAGTGCTTTTTCGTTGCTGGGTGGGAAACCAGCGAGAATCTAGTTAATGCCACGGGTAGCCTATAATCATTATCTTGTCAGCATGTTTCACTCAAACAAATTATAGCGCAATTTTCTCTAATATTATTCATTTCGCTTTCTGTTCAATCAAAAACTGAATTCAATTGCTCCCATTATCTGAAAAATGGAAGTGGAAAATGACTAAACAAACGGAATATCCCACTTTTAGTTACAAAGGCTTATTATATTGCATCCACAAGGCTTGCATTTTTCCGAGCAGTAGATATTCGAAGCTATAATTTATTATTTCCAGAGGAGCCAGAATGTCGACTTTCCCGGGGATCGTTGAGGAGATACCGGGAATATCAGTGGATCGTTTCACCGCCGAGAATCTCCATTCCTCGGCGTTCTTTTTGAGTCACTATCACACCGATCACATGGAGGGACTGAACCAATCGTTTTTCTCTCGTCTCGTAGAGAAACGCCAGTTTTTATACTGTACATTGTTGACCAAACTATTTTTGGAGGGCCGTTTTTGCCTCGATAAATCACAATCCGATAATATCAAGGTCCTCGTTCCTTGCTCACCGATAATCGTGGAATATCAGGCAAAGGATGCGACGGAGAGCATCACGGTAGTCTCTTTAAATGCCGGTCACTGTCCCGGCTCCGTGATGTTCATTTTTGAGCGCAAAAATCTTTCCGTTTTGTACACGGGTGACTTTCGGATAGATCCAAAAGATTTGCCGAGGTTGAAGCCTCTCCACGATCAAGCAGGTGCTATTATGTTGCCGAGGAAATTCAAAAAAATTTATTTGGACACGACTTTTTTGTCTGACGACTTTAAAAAATTTCCGAGCAGGCAGGAAAGTCTGTCTGCTGTGATTCGCGTTGCCGGTGATTGGCTAGCTCAAGATCAGAGAAATGTCGTCCTTCTGGAATGCTCCGCTCTCATTGGCTCCGAATATCTGTACATGGAACTTGAGAATTCATTGAAAAAACGGCTTCACGTTAAGTCCAAGGTTTATCAGGATTTTTCGCGTATTCCTGAATTGGAGCGATGCATCACTAGCGATGGTAATAGCACTCCCATTCACGCTTGTATAGAAAAGCGGGACAAAGGCGTTTTAGGATGTAGACACGTTAGTCCGGAGCATATTTTAACTATCGTGCCATCGGCTTTGAGATGGAAGGGCAGGGATTTGTCTCATACATTTTTCGAATGGGATCCGCGCATTAAAAGAAGGTTTTACGTGTGCTTGTCTATGCACTCGTCGTTCGATGAACTTAAGGCTTTTATCGAATATTTTGCCGCCGACGAATTTGTCGCATGCGTTCAGCCTCCAGGTTGCAAGGATGTTATTCAAGATCGGTTAAACGAAATGGCGAGAAAAGCTGTTAGAAATGAAAATTCGGTGCCTAAAACGTATAAATTAAAAGCACTTAAGACTGAAAGTTTGGTTCGACCGAAATTCAAATCGCAGTACTTCAGTGATGATAGCAGCGATTAACACGTATTTTAGCTGTAATCACTCATTTTTATGCCCTTATGCGACTGAAAACTATCATTTTTTGTTAAGGGAAAATGGTCAGGTCAAAAACTGTGAAATTTGGTGATGGATATCTTGTCTAAATGCTAAAAATTGATTAATTATGTGATCAACAGCATATGTTAGTCCATATGACATCAGCAGCTTAACTAGTTAAATATGCATGAAGAAATATCACTGATTTTAACATGACATTCAACCTTAAGGAATTTGGAGCACTTTGTACTCGTTAAAACAATGTAAATATTTTTTAAGTGTATGGACAATTTTTAGGGATTTAATTGACTGCCCTTAACTATCTGTGGTTGCCTGGGGTAAAAACGACCCCAACCTTAAATTTGCAGCAAAATTAATATACATTGTTAACGGACAAAGGGATTTGATCTGCTATCTACCCGTAATTTTCCTTTACAAAAATTTTATGAAAAATAAGCTTAAATTTCATGATTTAGAACTTTTCAGTGAAACTGCATTTAATATACAGTTTTTTTTCTCGCTATTTTATCGTCCGATTTGAAAGCAAAAATGCTTTTAATAAATGCGGTACTCATTTGCCTAGAGTAAAACACTCGAATCTCCTTAATACGCATACACAAAGTACGTTCTGAAAAGAAAATGGATAGCTATATGCTAGTATGTTATAAGATGTTTTTACCATTCAGTATTTTGAAAGAAGAAACCATATTAGTTAATTCTGTTTATTAGAAGATGCAACATATCTATTTATGCGACTATTCTCTATTATCAGCCATTGAAACTTTATAATCCTTTTTTTTTCATGCTAATCAAAACTAACTTAATACATACAAATGGTTGTAACTTTTGAGTAATCAAGGAACATTGTTATCACCTTAATCATTATCTTGTTGTGTATGAAAAACATAAAGAATATATTTTTACGGTTATAATATTTTTGTATAATTACAAAATAAATGTTATGAAAATGAATCGCGATTATTTGATTTAAAAATAATTAGCACAAAATCTCGACACATTTGTATATTCATGCTAATTCGTTTCCAGCTTAACGCAAAATCATAATAAAATATGGCTGCTACCGCATTGGCACAGGAAAAAGTATGGTTCGAGAAGCCTTTCTACGATAAGGCAGCGCGCCTCCATTTCGAACGACTCGCAAAGGTAAGATAGTCCTTCGACAAGACCCCAATAATTATCGACAAACATTGTGACAATCACGTCCTCACACTCATGTCGAAAGTAAATGTTTTTCAACATACTATAAAATGCAATAAAAAGTAATCAATCGTTAAGGGCGAGCCTGATGAAGAAAACATAAAATTCAATGATTTTTGTACATTTCTATACACAAGTATTAGGCAGGTTTTTAAAAATGAACAGACCGTTTCATTTGATGATCAAAGAATACAATTTTAGTTCGTACATACAAAAATGAGCGTAATAAAGGATGTTATTTTAAACACACCTTTAGTTGAAATTTAAAATCTGTTTGATAATATTCTATCAAAATATGAAACCCTCAAGTCCCGCCACAAACAATTATTTTCTTGATTTCCATTTAATTACAATGTTGACAAACAAACAAAATATTGGAGCCCTTGAAGATTGTTGATTTATGAAACCAACCGATTCTTCAATTTCATACTATTTAAGTTTTATCGATTACTTACTGTGAATGGTTATACGTTTTTGACAATAGTTTTCTGTCGGCAAACACTAAAGGCTCAAAAATGTTCTCAAATTTGCAATTTCATATATACATATATATATACATATGTATCTTTACATTTTTGAAAAGTAATAAACAAAATTAATGTGTACTCTTTGAATATTAAATGAAATACTCTGAAAGTTTTCAACATGCACGCTTCATACTTGATCAAACAAAGAAAAGCACAAAAACGATTTTGTTCGTTCCCGCTTAAAGGGAGTTGAAATTTGGTTTGTCACTTTGACAATATTATGCAGAATATGAGAAAAAAAAGTATGTTAACAAACAAGTACTTTAAGCACACGATGAACCATTCCTCTTGGCCCCAGCATCCACAACTGATCATTTTCAAGATTGCTATGCATTTTTCGATAGCCAATCAGTCACTACTCTATTAGAACTGACAACATGTGCTTTGGGGAATATCTGGTGATTAATTGGATAAATGTTGAAGCTTGATGTAATTTAATACTGATAGTTACTAATATTAAATGATATCGATGCAGTTTTCTTTATCACTTTAAGACTTCTCACTTGTATATTCTCACGATCCATTTCTACATATTAACAAATAATTAATCGCCGCAACTGGAGTTCTCGTGTCTTTCGAGCTTTACACACAATGGGAAAACGATATATTTTTTTTTCTTGTTTAAATAATAGTTATGTATTTACATTCTTGTCGAGGGACTACCGAATAATTTCATAGTTTGGACCACTTTGCAAGGTGGTGGCTGATAAAATTCTGGAGCAACAGTATGAGCCTAATCCTAAGAGCTTAATAACTAGCGCACCTCAAGAGCTAGCTCCTGCTGTTATCGCTACTAACGATCAGACAGTGAATTCGTCGAAAAAATCTAAGGATAAGAAATCTAAAGCAGCGACAAGACACAGAAATATGAAAAAGTCTAAGAGCGATGCCGTCGATATGAAAGAACAGATAACGGCCACGCAGGTACAATATCTCAGAATAATCACATGAAATATCGACATTTTTAGTTCACTGTATGCTTGACGGTAGATTTTTCTTTGAGATTCGTATTTCGCTTAAATGAGAGTGTACGTTCAGTTAATTTTTTGGTTTTGTTTGTTTTCCAGGTTGTATCTCACAGACTTTTTATAGAAACATTTTGATCTCATTATCATTTCAATAGTGTAGTAAATGAAAACAGAAGTGACTTTTCAAAATTAATTTGAATTAATTTAAAAATTAGGCCGATGATTTTTAAAAATTGAAATGATTTCTTGATAAACATTATTACGATTCTTCATTTTTTCGTTTATCTTTGTGTAACGTTCTTTTTGTAAATAGACGTTTTTTTAATCGAAGACAGTAAATACATCGATTACTTGTATCTATAATTCCAGAAAGTTGTTAATTAATTACTTTGAAAAAATGTATTCTACATATATTGAAAACATTTTTTATTTTTCAGTACTCAAAGAAACATTTTTGTCGTGTGTCTATGCATACATAAAGCATCGTTAAAAAATGGAACTTGGAATTTCTCGATTTAATTATTGAATTAAGTGGTGAACCTGAGTTTTAGTTTTCTAAGTGACTCAATTTCGTGGCTAGCAAACCTATTTGAGTTCTTGTTATTGAGATGAAATTGCTTTTGCGTTGATTTACGTAGTTCCATCCTGCACGAGCATGTATCCTATTGTCACTGTCTTTCTGCTTTAAAAATAAATCAGCAATGCCCTTCTTTTAAATCATAGCAATTTATTGCACGTGCCATGTCTATCTCCATGAAATGCAATGCGACTTGAACGTTTGGCTGATAATAGAATGTTAACAACAGTTCGGGAATTGAATGTAAACAAAAATTGCTGAGTGAGTCTTTGCAAAAGGAAAGTTGCTCTACTCTTTAGTGGAGGTATGGCATAGCGCTGTTGCAATTAAATTGGCTGGTGTGCGTTGATCTTTAATATCGGTGGATGCAGGAAAGCCAACAGTCCATTTGCCCAATCATTCCTGCCAGTGGAAGTTTGGCCAACGAGATCGCCAAGGTTCGACAGCACATAAAAAAATCTTTACAGGGTGTGAGTACTGTAAATTAGATCACTGAATGTCTTTAATCAATGTTTGACAAAATACAAATTAAAGATACTAGCAAGATAATTGTGGGTCGGTCGTCTTCATGCAAATCTGGTCTACATTTCAACAGAATTTTTGTTCTAGTAATACAGTATTATTCTGCAAATTTCAACGAAAAGAAAACATTATGGCAAGTTATTTAGCAAATTCGGAAGGCAAAAAGGAAGGATATTGTTTTCATTCAATTTACCGGGCAGGTTTTAAATAAATAAATATATAGATATTGTAGCACTTATTGAGATTATTAGAAAATTATGATTAGTTTCTTTCCACAGGAATGGTCAGAAAAAATACTATTATCGGCCGCACGTTAGACATTGCCGCTTACATCTTTTTCGACATAAGTCTTTGATGGAAAAAATGTTTGCTACAAAGAAACTAAATGTATTTCGGAAATTGCATGAAATCTAAACCAAATCCGCGTTAAGGCAATCTACTCATGCTTATCCTGCTATGATCTTTAATATTTTTAAAAAATTGTTTTCCTTCGTGACTATCCTCTGCTATACGCTTTGTCGTCCGTATGTTTCACATTTACGTATCATTTTATTCATATCTATAATATAAAATCAGACAAAAGCTACCGACGAAAAATTCCATTAAAAAGTATCAAATCCGATAAAAAGTGGATTTCTCGAGCCTTTTTATCGGGAAGCTTGAAAGTGAAGACTAGGAAGAACTCCGATATAAAATCAATCGACTAATTGCAATTTTATATATGAGTTAAATTTGAACACTAATTCGAAATTTCTCAGTAATGCAGACCTGGTAGAAAAGTTTTTTCATCCCAAAAATGAAAACCGCTATATATTATAGCGGCGAACCTTCCAAAAAAGATTCGTAAATTAGTTTTATAATCTTTATGGAGTGGATTAATTATTTCTTTAAACGTCTGAGATCACGATGTGAAAATTCTGCTATAAATGCATTATTGGCCTCAATTACTGATTCGCTATTTATTTCAGATGAACGCAATCGCAGCGTGTACCGACGTATCCCTTCAAGATGTCGTGGCGCGAGTCGCATCCCTTGAAAAGGACAACCAGGATCTCAGAACCAGTGAGTAACGCTGTCGAAGGAATTTCGAATAGTATCATAATTATAGTCATCGGTTTTTATTGATTATATTGTTTAATACATATTTATCGTGTAATCGATATAATAATTACTTCGCAATCAGGTATCTGTCGTTTTTATATAAACATAGAAAGCTTAAAATGGTCCAAACCGTCGAGGAAAGTGGCTTAGCAAAAAAAAATAGAAAAATTTATGCTACTGCCTTAGTTAAGTCAATCGAAATATATGCATTTTTATTTGGATTCTCTAGTGCCCAATTTTAGATCAAATTAAGTGTAATGAGAAAAGTAGAATTTTATACTACATCGCAGTTTTATAAAGAAATTAAATAAAACTTTCATTCAATAGGTGTCCAAGAATTGAAGGCGATTGTGCAGAGCTTGGAAACAAAGTTGGCCAACAATTCCTGGCCTTCGTTACAAATTTGCCCACCTAAGCCTGCAGACTTAGAGCCCGCAGTTGCACCAAAAGCCGAAAATGACGACGATGATGTAGATCTTTTTGGTTCTGATTCTGAGGCAAGTAATTAAAGAATGTTGCAAAAATGTCGCAATAGATTATTACGATACAAGTGCGACCATACTTTTTCTGAGTCGTGCGATATCACGAGTTAAGGAAAAGTTTTTCCAACGAGTATTGCACAAAACTTTATTTCACAATGTGTGAAAATGGGGCTTTTATGCACGCTAACCATGCGTGAAATATCCATTTACTCACCGAGTGGATTAAAACTAATTCCGATTTAACGACGATGTTGGCAGTATTAAGCCGTTCATTTGTGTCTCCTAAATGGAGTCTTTTTTGCCGCTTGAACGTCTAAGGACCTTCACGTTTTCTCTCGATTTGCCCTTACGGATGTAGTAATTTCATTGTTATAAAATTTCTGATAAAATTTCTATCGCTTTACACCAGATATTCCCAACGTAAATCCGTACAATAATACGGAATATGCACGAATATAATTTAAACGTAATTACTTGTATATTTCGAAAAATGTATGATTTCGTTTTGCGCTCATTCTATTTTCTTATCGATCGCCTGCTTCGTACAATCACCAAACTCCAGTCACTTTTTTGTTATTCGCTTCTCACACATTTTTTGGTTCCTCGTTACGTGATTTACTATTTAGGGTGAGGACGCCGAGGCTGCCAAGATACGAGAGGAACGTCTCGCCGCCTACGCAGCCAAAAAATCCAAGAGTAAGTTCAAAGTACATTTCCTAGTTAATATTACAATACTATAATATATTCTTCTTTTGTTCGGTTAAAACGATTTCTTTTTTTTTTTTTTGTTTTTGTTTGTGGAAATCCTTTTCTTGTTTTCACGAAAAGGAATCAGTAGCTCTTCCCAAGCTATGAGTGCGCATATTGTAATAATCAGACGAGAGTTTCATTAAAAAATTATAAAAATTCATGCACGAATAAAAATATTTGTTGTAATTCTAATGAAATATTCATAATTTTCCATTTGTTCCATACTCCACAGAGCCCGTATTAATCGCAAAATCGAATATCATCCTCGATGTTAAACCGTGGGACGATGAGACCGATATGAAGGTCATGGAAGCTGAAGTCCGAAAGATCACATGCGATGGTCTTCTTTGGGGTGCAGGTGAGTTAAAAAAAGGAGGCAAGCAACATTAACATCGCGGAAAACATTTTGAACTGACTAATTTTCTCATTACAGCAAAACTGGTGCCATTAGCTTATGGAATCCACAAACTCCAAATTTCATGTGTCGTCGAGGACGAAAAGGTCTCCGTTGACTGGTTGACCGAAGCGATCGAGGAGATTGAGGATTACGTGCAGAGCGTCGATATAGCAGCGTTCAACAAAGTCTAAACTAAGAAAATAATCGTTTTAATATACAAAAAAATTTAATTTTATCTTCAAAAATGGAGAATGAAAATATCTTAGATGAAGTGAAAAATGCGCTTACTGCGCCATGTCTTTCGTTCCACTAGCAGTACACTGTGAAACTTACATTGATTATATGTCGTCAGTACCATTCGTGTTAAACTTTCGAGACTTTTTAATAGCTTCATGCAATTTTATAAACACGTCGCTCATTTTATTAAATTAATGTTGTTCACAAAATATTTTCCCGCAGTAGATTCTGTCAAGGGACTGGAATTTTTCGTTCTACATACATTTTTTGGAGATCAAATAAACGAAATTCCGTATGTAAACTGTTTATTAATTGTCCCAATGTTCTTAATCTGTGAGGTGTCGCATTAGTAAGGATGGCCCCGTATATACGTTCATATTCTTTGCTTTAAAGGACCTTTCCAGTGTGAAAAAAAAAATCGATTTTTTTTAACTTTTTCATTAGTATATAGCTCAAGAACATCCTCCAATTTTGAAAGCGAAATTCGAAATATTTCGCTGGCAACAGTCATTTTGAGCGAAGAAGATACGGAGCAGCGGTGCGTGGCCTGGGGCGAGTGACGCGTGACTCTCGACTCACGAAAAATCCGTGCACCAAATATCTTAATTGTGTGCAATGCATGCTGCATCTCTGCACTTATGTAAAAAATTTCAAATGGTTCGAGTCATTCTGTACACAAAATTTTGAGATGGTATTCGGTATATTGTAGCACCGTCAACAAACTTGCGGTTGAAGGGTCTTAACAAAACCTTTGATACTCGCACAGAGCATTACCGACAATTTGAAAGATACCTTTAAACGATACTTGTGACACAAACGAATTAATTTTCATCTAGTAAATCGGGGTATATTTTGATATATAAGAAAACATATTGCAAATAAATCATTGTCTACGGTAGTTTTTGTTGGCCCTGAAAAGGACCGTTTTAGTAGAAAGGCTTATGCTCTTTCGCCTCGAATACGACGAGCCAACTGAATATCCTTGGGCATAATTGTAACTCTCTTGGCGTGGATGGCGCACAAGTTGGTATCTTCAAAAAGACCAACGAGATAAGCCTCACTGGCTTCCTGAAGGGCCATTACAGCGGAGCTCTGGAAACGCAAGTCCGTCTTGAAGTCCTGAGCGATTTCACGAACAAGACGCTGGAAGGGCAGCTTGCGGATCAAAAGCTCAGTGCTCTTCTGATAACGACGAATTTCTCTGAGAGCCACGGTTCCAGGCCTGTAGCGATGGGGCTTCTTTACTCCTCCGGTGGCGGGTGCGCTCTTACGAGCCGCCTTGGTTGCAAGTTGCTTCCTGGGAGCCTTTCCTCCGGTGGACTTGCGAGCGGTTTGCTTAGTACGAGCCATCGCGTCAGAAAATTGTGATATAAGATATCAACGGAGCGAGGTAACCTGTCGGAGAGTCACGAAGGAACTGTACGTGCTCCCTCTAGCAGTGTCCTTTTATAGACACTCCACTGGTGGCGACGATTCCCATTGGCTGTTAGCGGCAGGGTGGGGATGGAGTGGCAGAAAGTGAATATAAGTCGGAGCGTTCACTGTTTGGACATCACTTCGTTTGTGAGTCTCCAGTCGTGTAGATCTCTAACCGTTTGGAAAAATGACTGGTCGCGGTAAAGGAGGAAAGGGACTTGGAAAGGGAGGAGCGAAGCGTCACAGGAAAGTTCTTCGTGATAACATCCAGGGAATAACCAAGCCCGCTATTCGTCGTTTGGCTCGTCGAGGCGGTGTCAAGCGTATTTCCGGCTTGATCTACGAAGAAACACGTGGAGTTCTCAAAGTATTCCTTGAGAACGTCATCCGTGATGCCGTCACTTATACCGAACACGCCAAGAGGAAAACCGTGACTGCAATGGACGTCGTCTACGCTCTTAAACGCCAAGGCCGCACTCTTTACGGATTCGGTGGATAAGCTACATCTGCTTTCTCATATACAACCGGCCCTTTTCAGGGCCAAAAACTGAAAGCGTACGGTTCATTCTTTTTGCAAAGTTAACAAAATCGATAATTTCAATCTGTATTTCATATTTTTTAAGAGCCATCAAGCGGACTTACACAGTGCCGTGGCGAAAAAAAGGAACTACACAATTTTTATGCACAAAATACGGCTAAATAAAGGAAAAATCGCACAAATGAATATCAAAAATGAATTCCTTGATTAATTCTACATGGCGGTCAACTGGGTATTTTTAGTAGAAATAATTATAGAAAGCGCAGTAACTGAAAAATTCTGAGTCGGCTGAACGCTGAAGCCCCCATTCGACAATTATAGCCGCAGATGTTCAAGGGATTTTTGGGATATTCCAGTCTTTTGTGAAACATTCAAGGATGCTATACGCGAAAGACGCATACCGAGGGTTTTTACGATCGGAAAAACCGCAGGTAGTCTGGCAAACAGATACTTAGGTCAAGCGGACCGATTTTTCATTCGTTATTAATTTCCAATTTTTTACTCAAGTAAAAATCTTCTATACCTTGGGAATTATTCATTGTATTGAGGTCCATGAATAACCAAAATTTGCGGAATGTCATGATCTGCAAGAAAAATAAAATTAACCGAAATCCAATTGACATTCTAAACTCAAATTTGACGGCATAATTATCGAAAATAAATTTTGTCCGGCGACGCCACCGTTCAATTTTAGCCGTAATTATTTCTCGAATTTTGCATATGAATTTAAACTTTTTTCAATTTATATATTGAATATTCCATAAGCCATTCATTTGTAAATACTCATAATAAGACCGTTAGCGCAGCGGCAGAGCTCGTGAAATTGTGCAGGTGAAATTGTTCTTTTTTTTTTATTTAAAAAATTTATCCTGTAGCCGATTGATAAAAAAAAAAATAAACATTAATTTTCATTCTACTTATTACACTTTTTTAATGTGAACAATAGCATAAGAAAAATACATATACGGCGCACGGCGAGCGACCAGTGGGAAGCCACCGCCGGGTGGGGGCAGCTGTGGGACTTTCTGCGGGAGCGCCTGGCATCATTGCGTTCGAGGGCAACATACTTTTCTCTGACAATGAGTCTGCTATGCTCAGAGACTATATGGTCGCCACAGCGCAACGGAATTTGAAAAATTGTAAAATTAAGCAAGTATCCTACCAAGAGTAACTCGCAAAAATTCCATCAGCTCGGAGAATAGATTGAGATATATTGTCACGTATAAGTATTAATTTATAAATTTCCATCAATCCGTCGAATGCTACTAATGATTAAGGTTATTAAAATGTTATTAGTTGATATAGAAGCAAGCTACAAATATGTGGTAACGTTTCTAATTTTAATTAATTTTCCTGCTTATCACAGAGTGCCTCAATTTTCAAGCTGTTTAGTAGTTCAATAAACGCTGAAAACATTCGAACGCACGACACAATGTTTATAAAATCTAAACTTCCTTCGAAGATACTTTAGCTATCTGTGAACAAGTCTTGCTTCACGTTTTGGATTTTTTGTTGGCCCTGAGAAGGGCCGATTGGTTTTCATGTCGGTTTCTTTTACTTGGAGCTGGTATACTTAGTAACAGCCTTGGTTCCTTCGCTGACAGCGTGCTTGGCGAGCTCACCAGGTAGTAGAAGCCTGACAGCTGTCTGGATTTCCCGAGAAGTAATGGTGGATCTCTTGTTGTAATGAGCAAGTCGAGATGCCTCAGCGGCAATGCGTTCGAAGATGTCGTTGACAAAGCTGTTCATAATGCTCATTGCTTTGCTCGATACTCCAGTGTCAGGATGGACTTGCTTCAGTACTTTGTAGATGTAAATAGCGTAGCTCTCCTTCCTCTTACGCTTCTTCTTCTTGTCGGTCTTCGTAATGTTCTTCTGGGCCTTGCCAGCCTTCTTCACGGCTTTACCACTTGCTTTCGGCGGCATGATGCGAAATACTTTGTACTACTAAACTTCGAACACTGAGGAGATCTCGGAGTTGAATGATGTCAGCCGATCGCTGGCCTATATTTGAAACCAAACATGAACCGACTGGCGCACCAATCAAACGGAGTGAGAGAGTGGGGGAAGCACATCTGTCTTCCCAATCGCCGCGCCAATAGCAAGCGAGGAGGGGCGGGTGAGAGATTTGCTACGTCGCGATTGGAGCGCCGATTGTACCGAATGGTCTAGAATACAGATGCTCAGACGAATCTTTGGATTATACATGCCACGGAGCAGTCCGTTCTATCAAGTGTGTTTATCCGTCGTCAATTGAAATCAACATGTCTGGTCGCGGAAAAGGTGGCAAAGTAAAGGGAAAGTCAAAGACTCGTTCTAACCGAGCTGGACTCCAGTTTCCAGTCGGAAGAATTCACCGTCTTCTCCGCAAAGGAAACTACGCTGAACGAGTTGGAGCCGGTGCTCCCGTATATTTGGCTGCTGTTATGGAATATCTAGCCGCTGAAGTTCTCGAGTTGGCTGGAAATGCAGCTCGTGACAACAAGAAAACGAGGATCATCCCTCGTCATCTTCAACTTGCCATTCGCAATGACGAAGAGTTGAATAAACTGCTTTCTGGCGTCACCATTGCTCAAGGAGGAGTCCTGCCAAATATTCAAGCTGTCCTTCTTCCTAAGAAGACTGAAAAAAAAGCTTAACTTCCATCCTCTCTGGAAAATCGGCCCTTTTAAGGGCCAGCAATTACTTTAACGAAGATTCACTCTCGCTCATATGATATCGTTTTTACCTATATCGCTGGTTTCATCGTCGTTTTCGTAATGGTATTGTTTCCCTCTGTTTCCTCTCGAATGATAAGTATTCTGAATGCATCGCAAAAAACGAGTTACGTCGACATCTAATCATATTGATTACAAAAACCGTAAAGGTCTTTTTTCTGCATAACTCGTATTCTAATTTTCATGTGAACAACAATTTGGTTGAAAACGTTGCATAAGTATACAGTGCTTCCAGTTACCCGCATTTTTACTATTCCGTAATTCCGCGAAACTAAAAAGCTGAAAAAACGGTTATCTTTAGGAACTGAGAAACTTCTACGTATACACTGCGTCAAAGTAATATACATTTTCTATTTAAAAAAACGGAAGTAAATTAGATGTTTCAATTTTCAATAGGTTATCGATTTCTCAATTCAGAATCACGGAATTCGTGTAGTTTATGTACCACTAGTGCTTCGATCACATTTCCTCACTCTATCTATCCACACAATCACGTTCCTTCGTGTTATCATCTATAGGAACATATAAGCAGCCGAAGTACCATAGAATATTTTGTTTCATTAAATCACACTATGTTTATTCGCATTTTTTTTCACAACCATGCTCATTAAGAGCCATCAAGGGCCTGTAGCGCCGTGACAAAAAAGGTACAAAATTTTTGTGTACAAATACGGCTAAATAAATGAAAAGTTGGGTAAATAAATATCAGAAATAAATGTGCGCTTGATGGCTCTTGGAGGGATATTCTTAGTTCATGTAATCATTGTTAATATTAATGGATCTCCCTCGTTAGAAGCAAAATAAATGTCCAACTCATACAATGTGTACAAGATAATTCCTTCGTTAGAATAATTGTTGGCCCTGAAAAGGGCCGTTGGGTTCGTTGTAATAATTTAAGCTTTCTTCTCGGTCTTTTTTGGAAGAAGGACTGCCTGGATGTTTGGTAGTACTCCACCCTGAGCGATGGTCACGCCAGAGAGAAGTTTGTTTAACTCTTCGTCGTTGCGAATGGCCAGTTGAAGATGACGAGGGATGATTCTCGTTTTCTTGTTGTCACGAGCTGCGTTTCCAGCCAATTCGAGAACTTCAGCAGCCAGATATTCCATTACTGCAGCGAGATAGACTGGAGCTCCAGCACCAACTCGTTCAGCGTAATTTCCTTTACGGAGAAGACGGTGAATTCTTCCGACGGGGAACTGGAGTCCAGCACGGTTCGAGCGAGTCTTTGACTTGCCCTTTACTTTTCCACCTTTGCCGCGTCCAGACATGTTGATTAGGTTAGATTGACCGTACGTGACACGAAGAACGGTTCAAGACCGAATGATACCACAAGTCTCCCAGTCGACTACTTTGTAGGCCATGCGGCTCAACCAACTCGCCAATCACAGCTCAGAGAATTCTTATCCCCTCCTTCATTGCTTGTGATTGGAGCGGCGGTCGAACTTCGAGGTCCTTCCCTACTCTTTGCTGCTATCTCATTGGTGCGGCACTGAGTCGTGTGAGCTTTTAAATGAATGCTGGCAAGCGTCGAACCTCATTCCGCTGCTAGACATTCTCAGTTCGTTTTATTCAAGGGAAAATTATACTGAACCATGCCGCCGAAAGCAAGTGGTAAAGCCTTGAAAAAGGCGGGCAAGGCCCAGAAAAACATCTCGAAAACTGACAAGAAGAAAAAGCGCAAGAGGAAGGAAAGCTACGCTATCTACATCTATAAAGTGCTGAAACAAGTTCATCCTGACACCGGAGTGTCGAGCAAAGCAATGAGCATTATGAACAGCTTTGTCAACGACATCTTCGAACGCATCGCCGCTGAAGCATCTCGGCTTGCTCATTACAACAAAAGATCCACCATAACTTCTCGGGAAATCCAGACTGCCGTCCGGCTTCTACTACCTGGTGAGCTCGCCAAGCACGCTGTCAGCGAAGGAACTAAAGCCGTCACTAAGTATACCAGCTCCAAGTAAAAATCTTGGAACCATTGAAATTCATCGGCCCTTTTAAGGGCCAAAAAAACCTCTAAACGTATAACAATTTTTCTGCGAAACGGCGAGTGAAAGTCTATGGATACATCATTTGTCTCATTATGGGTAGGCTCAGATCAAATTTTCTTTTTTTTCATACTTTTGGTTTTTTAAACTTTTGAAAAACTTGATGGAGTTAAAAGGCATGTAAAAAACAACCATTTCTCAAGGAATGTCTAACAACAAAATGTACTTGATTCGGATCTAGGCATGTGAAAGAAATGCAATAATCACAACAGTTACTTGGGCATTGTACTAGTGATATGCAAAAATTAATTCTGCAGCATTCACTAACACCGGAGCACCAGTTTCATCTTCGAAGTTATTAAAATCGTTTGTTGGACAACAGAAAAGTTTCAGGGTCCAGAATTTTTTCGAAACATCAATTTCGGAACTAGTGATTTGTACGAATTGCGCAGTTTCAAAATAGGAGCTAACGAACGTTGATAAGACGTCTTGTTATCTCTCTACTTTCGCCTTATCAATTTGTCGGGAAGAATTTCTAAATTTTCTGATTAAAACTTCTTCCACTGACTTTATGCTGTTGCTTAAATCTGCGGCAAAAAATTTATGATCTCGCGAAGCGAAAATTATAATACAGATTTGAAAATTCCGATAGCCTGTAAATTTTTTGTGAAAATCATAGTCATTATA
Organism: Clistopyga incitator; assembly: GCA_947507545.1. Lineage (NCBI taxonomy): Eukaryota > Metazoa > Arthropoda > Insecta > Hymenoptera > Ichneumonidae > Clistopyga > Clistopyga incitator. The sequence goes on along the minus strand of OX382180.1, from coordinate 7,943,009 downwards.
ACGTTAGAAAAGTTTAGTGGCCCTGAAAAGGGCCGTTCGAAGTTTTGCTGTTTTGCTGTTTCGAAGTGTTCATAATATTCACTTCTTCGCGGCGGCTGCCTTCTTGGGTGCAGCTTTTTTGGTTTTGGGAGCAGCCGGCTTGACCTTCTTAGCTGCTGGCTTCGCCTTCTTGACCGGTGACTTAGCAGCTGGCTTTGCTTTCGCAGTTTTAGCCTTAGGTGGTTTAGCGGCCGGTCCCTTGGATACTTTCTTCTTTTCGGTAACAGCCTTAGTAGCGGCGGCTTTCTTGACAGGTGCTTTCTTAGCGGCTGTTGATGCTGGTTTTTTAGCTGCTGCAGGTTTCTTCGCCACTGGTGCCTTCTTCGGGGCTGCAGCTTTAGGCTTGGCGGATGCGACCTTGGTCGAAGCTAGTTTGAATGAACCAGCAGCACCTTTGCCCTTGGTCTGAACAAGGACACCGGAGGCAACTGCAGCCTTCAGGTACTTCTTGATGAACGTAGCTTGTTTGTCAGCGTCGACCTTGTATGTACCAGCTACATACTTCTTGATTGCTTGTAGAGACGATCCTCCGCGCTCTTTCAGAGCTGTGATTGCAGCGATGACCATTTCGGCGGCTTTCGGATGAGCTGGTTTAGCACGTTGTTGTTTCGACTTGACGGCTGTCTTCTTCGGGGCTCCAACCGGAAGGGACCCCGTTGAACCGGAAACTGCTGCAGCAACGGGCGATGAAGCGACTTTGTCTGCCATTTTGTATAAAAATAGGCTGTTAACTTTGCTCTGTTTTATTTTCTTCGCCGAAGCACTTTTGGTGGTAGCCTCGACTTTTATTTTTTTATTCGGGTTTGGTCTTTTTTTTGATCGACACAAATAGGTCCTTCCACTTTGGCGGTCTTCTCGCGACACTTTACTTACTCTCGGCATTTTTGCTCAGGAAATTTTTTGAAAAAATAAAATTACAAGTACACGGTCGAACGTCTCATCACTAACTGAAGCCAGTGATGCCACGCGCTCCCGCAGAAAAGTCCCTCGGCTACCCCCACCCGGCGGCTTCCCTCTCCCGCGCGCCGTGGTAGCAGGCACGGACTTGTAGCGGTAGGCCACGCCTACCGGTCGTTCGGCGTGCGCTATTATTTTTCATATGCTATTGTTCTCTGAACATTAAAAAATGTAACAAACAGAATAAAAATTAATGTTTATTTTTTTTATCGATCGGGTACAGCATAATTTTTTATATAAAAAAAGAACTATTCACCTCGGATCGAACAGACAACCTCATGATTACGTGTCACGAGCTCTGCCGCGGCGTTAACGGTTTTCTTATGAGGATTCACAAATGTATGGCTTATTGAATGTTGAATATGTGAATTAAAAAAAGTTTTAAGTAAAAAAAATTGTTGAAAGTTTTAATTCATATACAGAATTCAAGAAAATATCATGGCTAAAATTGAACGGTGGCGTCGCCTGAAAAAAAAAAATTTTCGATAATTATGCCGTAAAATTTGGGTTTAGAATGTCAGTTGGATTCCGGTGAATTTTTTTTTCTTGCAGTTCATGACATTCCGCAAATTTCGGTTATTCAGAGATCTCAATACTAAGAATCATTCTCAAGATGTAGCTACTTGAGTAAAAAACTGAAAAAACATCAATTCGCGAGATATTAATCATATCGCCGACAGCACTGGGCGCGTGATGGCTCATAACTGTTGAGCGGGAGGTAGTTTTTCTGACTTTCTGGTGCATTCTCATACAACAGAAAATCGGTAAAAATGTAACCGCCTGTATCGGTACAGGTTTTCCGGAGTTTCCCTGTGCCTTCGTGCAAATGCGATACAGTAGTGCATTAGGAAAGAGTGGCTGAGTGGTAACACTGGAGGAACTCAGCAAACCTGGAAGGGGATGAAGGGGAGTGTGGGAAAAAAACGTATAGCCTGAAGACATACGAAGGAAAAAAATATTGCAATCATATCAATGTAAAAATAAGACAAAAATATGTTGCATAACAGGTATTATCCACGTTAACTTTTTTTGGCCCTGAAAAGGGCCGATTAAATGGGTAGTTAAACTTAAGCTCTCTCTCCGCGAATACGACGTGCCAGCTGGATGTCCTTAGGCATGATGGTAACTCTCTTTGCGTGGATGGCGCACAAGTTGGTATCTTCGAAAAGACCAACGAGATAAGCCTCACTGGCTTCCTGAAGGGCCATTACAGCGGAGCTCTGGAAACGCAAGTCAGTCTTGAAATCCTGAGCGATTTCACGAACGAGTCGCTGGAAGGGCAACTTGCGGATCAAAAGCTCAGTGCTCTTCTGATAACGACGAATTTCTCTGAGAGCCACGGTTCCAGGCCTGTAGCGATGGGGCTTCTTTACTCCTCCGGTAGCTGGTGCGCTCTTACGAGCCGCTTTAGTTGCCAGCTGCTTTCTGGGAGCCTTGCCTCCGGTAGACTTGCGAGCGGTTTGCTTGGTACGAGCCATCACGTCAGAAAATTATGATGTAAGATATCGACGGAGTGAAGTATGCTGTCGGAAAGTCAGCAACTAACTATACATGCTCCCCCCTAGCAGAGCTATTTTATAAGCAGTCCAGCGGTGGCGGCGGTTCCCATTGGCTAATAGCGGAAGGGTGGGGATGGAATGGCAGAAATTGTATATAAGTCGGAGCACTCTGTGCTTGGTCATCACTTCGTTTGTGAGTCTTCAGTCGAGAAGACCTCTTACAGTTTTAAAGATGACTGGTCGCGGTAAGGGAGGAAAGGGACTTGGAAAGGGAGGAGCGAAGCGTCACAGGAAAGTTCTTCGTGATAACATCCAGGGAATAACCAAGCCCGCTATTCGTCGTTTGGCTCGTCGAGGTGGTGTCAAGCGTATTTCCGGCTTGATCTACGAAGAAACACGTGGAGTTCTCAAAGTATTCCTTGAGAACGTCATCCGTGATGCTGTAACATACACCGAACACGCCAAAAGGAAAACCGTGACAGCAATGGACGTCGTCTACGCTCTCAAACGCCAAGGCCGCACTCTGTACGGATTTGGTGGATAAGCTGCATCTGCTTTCTCAAATACAATCGGCCCTTTTCAGGGCCAACAATTGATAAAATTGTACGGTTCATTCTTCTTGTAAAGCTAACAATAATCGATAATTACAATCTGCATATAATATTATTGAATATACTGAAACGTTATTTAGCAATACAAAATTACCGAACTCAGAATTAGATCCTGTTTCTGTATGGAAAGAAGAGAGTTGTTCGAGCTTTGGGTAGACGCAGCTTGAGTCATGAAGCGATTAAGAAGTCAGAAAATTTCCACCACTTTTGTAATTCGAGTATGTGAATCAACTCGACGTTCAAAAGCAACGTATTTTTGACTGATAATGAGCCTGCTATGCTCAGAAACTATTTGGCCGCTACAGCGGAAATTCAGCCCGAATTGGCCATCTAGCAGCCATATACTAAAATCTGGCCACGGGTAGGGATGTCCCGTTACAATATATTAGCAGAAATCGTAATAGCTGAGCCTTCAGTAAGTTTATCACGAAAACGTTATTTAATTACAAAAATTGAAAAATAGCGTAATCTAAACAGCCGGCGAGTGGGGACACCTTAGGAATAAATAGTAGCAGTGGCGCTCCTCAAGTCAGGAGTAAAGCCCAGTCAAGAGTAGCTCACTCTTGATACCTTATAATACGCAACGGAATTTGAAAAATTGTAAAATTAAACAAATTTCCTACAAAGAGTAACTGCCAAAAATTCCATCAGCTCGGAGAATAGATTAAAAAATATCGTCACATCATTACAAGTACGAATTTATTAATTTCCATCAATCCGCCGAATGCTACTGTTCATTAAATTTGTTAAAATGTTCTCAGTTGATATACAAGCAAGTAACAAATATTTAGTAACGTTTCTAATTTCAATTACATTATTAATTACTAGTAACACAATATTGAAAACGTGTAATTTGCATACTTATCACTTAGTGCCCTAATTTTTAAGCTATTTATCATGTTTAGTAGTTCGGTAAACGCTTAAAACATTCGAACTCACGACACAACGATTATAAAATCCAATCTTCCTTCAACGATACTTCAGCTACTGTGAACCAGTCTTGCTTTACGTTTTGAAATTTTTGTTGGCCCTGAGAAGGGCCGATTGCTTTTGATGTCGGTTTCTTTTACTTGGAGCTGGTATACTTGGTAACAGCCTTGGTTCCTTCACTGACGGCGTGCTTGGCGAGTTCACCAGGCAACAGAAGCCTGACAGCAGTCTGGATTTCCCGAGAAGTGATGGTGGATCTCTTGTTGTAATGGGCAAGCCGTGATGCCTCAGCGGCGATACGTTCGAAGATGTCGTTGACAAAGCTGTTCATAATGCTCATTGCTTTGCTCGACACTCCAGTGTCAGGATGAACTTGTTTCAGCACTTTATAGATGTAGATAGCGTAGCTCTCCTTCCTCTTACGCTTCTTCTTCTTGTCGGTCTTCGTAATGTTTTTCTGGGCCTTGCCAGCCTTCTTCACGGCTTTTCCACTTGCTTTCGGCGGCATGGTGAAAAAATTAGCGCACTTCGAATACTAATGACAGCTCGGACACGAATGAGAACTTCAGTTCGCTGCCCTCAATTTAAAAACAAGTAAGAACCGCCTGGCGCACCAATCAAATGGAGCGAGTGAGTGGGGGATGCACATCTGTCTCCCCAATCGCCGCGCCAATAGGAAGCGTCGAGGGGCGGGTGAGAGATTTTCTGCGTCGCGATTGGAGCGCTGATGGTACCGAATGGTCTAGAACATAGATGCTCAGACGAATCTTTGGATCATATACTCCACGGAACAGTCCGTTGTATCAAGTGTGTTTTTTTCCATATCAATTTAAATCAACATGTCTGGCCGAGGAAAAGGTGGCAAAGTGAAGGGAAAGTCAAAGACTCGTTCCAACCGCGCTGGACTCCAGTTTCCAGTCGGAAGAATTCACCGTCTTCTCCGCAAAGGAAATTACGCTGAACGAGTTGGAGCCGGTGCTCCCGTATATTTGGCTGCGGTTATGGAATATCTAGCCGCTGAAGTTCTCGAGTTGGCTGGAAATGCAGCTCGTGACAACAAAAAAACGAGGATCATCCCTCGTCATCTCCAACTTGCCATTCGCAATGACGAAGAGTTGAATAAACTTCTTTCTGGCGTCACCATTGCTCAAGGAGGCGTCCTGCCGAATATTCAAGCTGTTCTTCTTCCCAAGAAGACTGAGAAAAAAGCTTAAAGTATTACAAAAAACCCATCGGCCCTTTTCAGGGCCAACAATTATTTTAACGAAGATTCAATCTTGCTCATATGATATCGTTTTTATCTAAATCGCTCGTTTTATCGCCGTTTTCGTAATATTAGTACTGCCTTCCGTTCCCGCTCAGATAATCAATATTTTGGATATTTTGCAAAAAAACGAGTTACTTCAAAATCGAATCATATTTGGTTACAGAAATCCTGAAGGCCTTTTTTCTGGATGACTTGTATTCTTATTTCATATAAACAACTCTTTAATTGAAAACGGAGCGTAAATTATCGCACAGTACTGCATTTTTATTATTTCGTATTTCCACGGAACTGAAAAGCTAAGAAAGTTTTTCATCATAAGCTGAGAAATTGCTACGTCACAACTAAAACAAAGTTCATCTTTTCTTGAAGAAAAAAACAACCCAAAGAGGAAAAATTAATTTTCAATGTACAACGGGTTATCAATTTGTAACCGATTTAGTAATAAGTTCGTCTCTTTTCAAATCGAAGATCATAGAATCAGGAAATTTCATGCAGATTTTATACCACTAGTGCTTTAATCACAGTTATTCCCTCGAGTTATGTATTGGCAAATGTGAGGAGCTGCAGTACCATAGAATATTTCACATTATATGCGTATGCAAAGTCTTCCAAGTCTAAAGGCAATTTACTTTATATTACTATCTAAATTCATTCATCATAAAATCATTCGTACTATAATTTATGGTTATTTTCGACCAATGAGTCGCTCTAAAAACTTAGTTCACAGTACTACAGTATAGAGGATACCATCTCAAAATTTTGTGTACAAAATATGCCTCGACTAATCATTCGTATCGTATGAAACTTTTTTTTATAAATGCAGAGATGCGGCATGCATTGCGCTCATCTAAAATATTTGGTGCACGGTGTGTACGAGGTGTAGAATAAAATAAATTGTATTATCACAATGGAAAGGGATGGGGGCTTCAGCATTCAGTCGACTCAGTTTTTCAGTCATTGCGCTTTCTATAATTATTTCCTGCAAAAATACTAAGTTGACAGTCATGCAGAATTATTCAAGGAGTTTATTTCTGATATTTATTCACGCGATTTTTTCTTTATTCAGCCGGTTTGTCTACAAAAATTTTGTGGTTTCTTTTTTCACCATAGCGCTGCGTATGTATGCGCTTGATGGCTCTTAATGGATCTCTCTTCATAAAAATAAAAAAAAAACCAAACGATATTTGTGTACAAGATAATTCCTTCGTTAGAATGATTGTTGGCCCTGAAAAGGGCCGATGGGTTCTTTGTAATACTTTAAGCTTTCTTCTCAGTCTTTTTTGGAAGGAGGACTGCCTGGATGTTTGGTAGTACTCCACCCTGAGCGATGGTGACGCCAGAGAGAAGTTTGTTCAACTCTTCGTCGTTGCGAATGGCCAGTTGAAGATGACGAGGGATGATTCTCGTTTTCTTATTGTCACGAGCTGCGTTACCAGCCAACTCGAGAACTTCAGCGGCCAGATACTCCATTACTGCAGCGAGATAGACTGGAGCTCCGGCACCAACTCGTTCAGCGTAATTTCCTTTACGGAGAAGACGGTGAATTCTTCCGACGGGGAACTGGAGTCCAGCACGGTTCGAGCGAGTCTTTGACTTGCCCTTTACTTTTCCACCTTTGCCGCGTCCAGACATGTTGATGAGGTTAATTGGAACGTACGTGACACGAAGAACGGCTCGAAACCGAATGATGACACGAGCCTGCCAGCCGACTATTTTGTAGACCATGCGGCCCAACCAACTCTCCAATCACAATTCAGAAAATCCACATCCCCACCCTCGTTGCTTGTGATTGGAGCGGCGGTCGCACGTCGCGGTACTTCCCCACTCTCTGCCGCTATTTGATTGGTGCGGCGTTGAGTTCCTGTGAGCTCTTAAATAAATGCTGGCAAACGTTGAACTTCATTCTGCTGCCGGACCTTGTCAGTTCCCATTATTAAAGTGAAAACTATATTGAACCATGCCGCCGAAAGCTAGTGGTAAAGCCTTGAAGAAGGCAGGCAAGGCCCAGAAAAACATCTCGAAAACCGACAAGAAGAAGAAGCGCAAGAGGAAGGAAAGCTACGCTATCTACATTTACAAAGTACTGAAGCAGGTTCATCCTGACACCGGAGTGTCGAGTAAGGCGATGAGCATCATGAACAGCTTTGTCAACGATATCTTCGAGCGCATCGCCGCCGAAGCCTCCAGACTCGCCCACTACAACAAAAGATCCACCATTACTTCTCGGGAGATCCAGACTGCCGTGCGACTTCTATTGCCTGGTGAGCTCGCCAAGCACGCTGTCAGCGAAGGAACTAAAGCCGTCACTAAATATACCAGCTCCAAGTAAAAATCTTGGAACTATTGCAATTCAACGGCCCTTTTAAGGGCCAAAAAAACCCGAAACGTATGACAATTCTTCTGCGAAACTGCGAATGGAAGACATCATATTTTTCTCGTTATGGGTAGCCTCTAATCAAATTTTATTTCTTTTCATATTTTTGATTTGCAAAACTCCGTCGAATTTCGTGGATGTCCAATAGTAACTTCGTGAGAATAATGTTTTGTCGCTGTGACTTCGCCTAAAGGGTTACACCACGCTGACTGCGAAAAATCAGTTAAAAAATTCTATTCTTTTCTGACGCAGATATGAAATTTATTTTGAAAACTTCAATTTCACGTACATTATGTAGATATTTAAGAAGAATTTCCAAACAAAAAATGAAAATTAAAAAATTATAAAATGGCGGAGATCGAGGTTTCCTATTTTCAAGACCCTCGTTAATGCTGGACAAGATTTCTCTATGGGGCATCCTCTTAAAAAAAAAAACAAAAAAAAATCTTATTCAATAATGTAGCAGCTATGGCGGTACGTAAAGAATTTCGAAATTCTATTTGCAAAAATGGCAGTAGTTTGAAGACAACGATGCACGTTTAACCACGAAACATTTATAACATTCTCACTAGGTTAAGAAACTTCTTTTCCCAGAAAGACAGTCTATAAACGTCTTATATTTTTGTTGTACGAATGGTGTGAACCCTATGAAAGCTATAGGCGAAGAATACTTTGGTACTCTCAAGACATTTCTTAGATTACGACTAATAATTTTGCAATTATATCAATATAAAAATAAAGGATTGTAAAACATGTTGCAAAAGATTTTATCCACGTTAACTTTTGTTGGCCCTGAAAAGGGCCGATTATATAGGTAGCTAGATCTAAGCTCTTTCTCCACGAATACGACGAGCCAATTGGATGTCTTTAGGCATGATGGTAACTCTCTTTGCATGGATGGCGCACAAGTTGGTATCTTCGAAAAGACCAACGAGATAAGCCTCACTGGCTTCTTGAAGGGCCATTACAGCGGAGCTCTGGAAACGCAAGTCAGTCTTGAAATCCTGAGCGATTTCACGAACGAGTCGCTGGAAGGGCAGCTTGCGGATCAAAAGCTCAGTGCTCTTCTGATAACGACGAATTTCTCGGAGAGCCACGGTTCCAGGCCTGTAACGATGGGGCTTCTTCACTCCCCCGGTAGCTGGTGCGCTCTTACGAGCCGCTTTAGTTGCAAGCTGCTTTCTGGGAGCCTTGCCACCGGTGGACTTGCGAGCGGTTTGCTTGGTACGAGCCATCGCGTCAGAAAATTACGATGTAAGATCTCAACGGATCGAATTATGCTGTCGGAGAGTCAGCAACGAACTATGACTGCTCCCTCTGGCAGGACCATTTTATAAGCAGTCCAGCGATGGTGACGGTTCCCATTGGCTGATGGCGGAAGGGTGGGGATGGAATGGCAGAAATTGTATATAAGTCGGAGCACTCTGTGCTTGGTCATCACTTCGTTTGTGAGTCTTCAGTCGAGAGGACCTCTTACAGTTTTAAAGATGACTGGTCGCGGCAAGGGAGGAAAGGGGCTTGGAAAGGGAGGAGCGAAGCGTCACAGGAAAGTTCTTCGTGATAACATCCAGGGAATAACCAAGCCCGCTATTCGTCGTTTGGCTCGTCGAGGTGGTGTCAAGCGTATTTCCGGCTTGATCTACGAAGAAACACGTGGAGTTCTCAAGGTCTTCCTTGAGAACGTCATCCGTGATGCCGTCACTTATACCGAACACGCCAAGAGGAAAACTGTGACTGCCATGGATGTCGTCTACGCTCTTAAACGCCAAGGTCGCACTCTCTACGGTTTCGGTGGATAAGCTGCATCTGCTAAGTCATTTTGAAATACAATCGGCCCTTTTCAGGGCCAAAAAAAGACAAGAACGTACGATCGATTCATTTCTCAAAGTGAACAACAGCCGATACGATAACAATTATATTTATTATTATTTATTATATATGTTGATATGTTAACTTCAATCTTTGTGACGCGATTTGAGTGTTCACGGTCACAAGGATTTGTGGTTTTATGCGTTTTCGAGATGCTCTCCGTCGGGTCTCTCAAATTAATTCAACAATACTATATTGTTAATTTTGTATCAGTTGATACAGAAGCAAGTTGCAAATATACGGTGAAGTTTTTTTTTATTTTTCATACTATAGTATTCACAGCAGTACATATGAAATTGCCGACACATAATTTTTGTACTTGCCACTGAGTATCCTAATCTTTAAATTTGTATCTGACGACTTGCCATGTTTACTAGTCTGCATTCGTTTGGTAATGTTTAAGGGGAAGCTGGAGTCGATTAGGTGATCCATAGTTTCATTTATCTATTTATCGTAAATATGCTACAAATATACTTCAACTTTTGCACGGAGGTAATAAAAACTTTCATGCTTCGGCGACTGGTCGAATTACCGTTTAAGAGATGTTAAAATGTGTAAATGTTGAAAAAAAGTATATTACTGAACCTCTCAATAGCCAATATGGTCGCTCGAGATCCGTTAAAATAAGATCTACGCTTCTGGGGCTCCGATGTATCAAATCAAACTGGACGAAGAAGCACACCGGTTTTTATTACATCCCTGTAAAATTTGAAGTATATGTGTAGCATATTTGCGAAGAATAGTATAATACTACGAAATCGCCCAGTCCAGCATCCCTTTAAAACATCCGTAGACCTGTCACACTATTCATAAAATATCGAAGCTACTTTTACAAATAAATGAGCTGTGGAAAACAAGTCTTGCTTTACGTTTTGAATTTTTTGGTGGCCCTGAGAAGGGCCGATGAGTTTTGTCGTGTCGATTTTTCACTTGGAGCTGGTATACTTGGTAACAGCCTTTGTTCCTTCACTGACGGCGTGCTTGGCGAGCTCACCAGGCAACAGAAGCCTGACGGCAGTCTGGATTTCCCGAGAAGTGATGGTGGATCTCTTGTTGTAATGGGCAAGCCGAGATGCCTCAGCGGCGATACGTTCGAAGATGTCGTTGACAAAGCTGTTCATAATGCTCATTGCTTTGCTCGACACTCCAGTGTCGGGATGGACTTGCTTCAGTACTTTGTAGATGTAAATAGCGTAGCTCTCCTTCCTCTTACGCTTCTTCTTCTTGTCGGTCTTCGTAATGTTTTTCTGGGCCTTTCCAGCCTTCTTCACGGCTTTTCCACTTGCTTTCGGCGGCATGGTGAAAAAATGTTCTGTACTAGCGCACTTCAAATACTGATGATAGTTTGGAGGCGAATGATGACTTTGGTCGCTGCCCTCAATTTAAAAGCAAGTAAGAACCGCCTGGCGCACCAATCAAATGGAGCGAGTGAGTGGGGGAAGCACATCTGTCGCTCCAACCGCCGCGCCAACGAGAAGTGTCGAGGGGCGGGTGGAAGATTTTCTACGTCGCGATTGGAGCGTCGATTGAACCAAACGGCCTACAATACAGATGGTGAGAGGTATCTTGGGATCATATACGCTAAGGAACAGTCCGTCGTAACAAGTTCAGTTTTTTCTTCTCAATTAAAATCAATATGTCTGGACGCGGCAAAGGCGGAAAAGTGAAGGGCAAGTCGAAGACTCGTTCCAACCGTGCTGGACTCCAGTTCCCAGTCGGAAGGATCCACCGTCTTCTTCGCAAAGGAAACTACGCTGAGCGAGTTGGAGCCGGTGCCCCCGTATATTTGGCTGCTGTTATGGAATATCTAGCCGCTGAAGTTCTCGAGTTGGCTGGAAATGCAGCTCGTGACAACAAGAAAACGAGGATCATCCCTCGTCATCTTCAACTGGCCATTCGCAATGACGAAGAGTTGAATAAACTGCTTTCAGGCGTCACCATTGCTCAAGGAGGTGTTCTGCCAAACATTCAAGCTGTACTTCTTCCCAAGAAGACCGAGAAGAAAGCTTAACTTCCATCCTCTGAAAAATCATCGGCCCTTTTCAGGGCCAATAATTATTTCAACGAAGATCTATTCTCGCTCGCACAATGTATGTTTTCTAAACATTGCCGGTTTTGGTAATCAACGTAATTAAGCATCCTCAAATTGTATTCAACTGCAGTAATCATAAACGGCACTTTTCAGTTGTCTCTTCTGGATGTATTCTGATTTCATATAGGTACATTTTCATTTGAGAACAGTGCTTATATCATCTTCTTGCACTGTTAAATATTTCGGAGCCGAAAATGTTATCCTCGTTAACATCTAGGACATTTTTATTGAAAAATATTTAACAACTAAAACAAAGTTACAAACCTTTTATTGAAAAATTGAAGAAAAAACAATGTACTCTTTTTTTCAATATATGTTTCCATTGTGAACTATATGTAGACAACTGTCTACTCATAATTAATATAACAAGAAGTTCCCATGAAAAATCAGGATTTATATTTGGATATTATTCATCAATTTGGTACTTTGGTAACATTTATTCTCGGAGTTCAATAAATTGGAGTAACTAGAATTCCAGAGAATATTTATACATTGATTGCTACCGACCAACAGATTGACTTGCAATTTTTTCCATAACCATTCCGTATAATGGATGTGTATTTTCTCAAAATTAAAAAAGCCGCTGTCAAACAATATTTCATATAAACAAGAGGAAACTTTCGTTAGAGTATGTTTTTGGCCCTGAAAAGAGCCGATGTTTTTCCTGTAAGGCTGGAACTTTAAGCTTTCCTCTCAGACTTTTTTGGAAGGACTGTCTTGATATTCGGTGGTACTCTACCGTGAGCGATGGTGACGCCGAAGCCATACACCGACCGCGCGCATCAATTGCTGTCGCTAAATGTATAATAAAACGCAGGTTACAACAATCGGATTTGTTACAACGTTAGAAAGTTTTAGTGGCCCTGAAAAGGGCCGTTCGAAGTGCTCATAATATTCATTTCTTCGCGGCGGCTGTTTTCTTGGGTGCAGCTTTTTTGGTTTTGGGAGCAGCCGGCTTGACCTTCTTGGCTGCTGGCTTCGCCTTCTTGACCGGTGACTTAGCAGCTGGCTTTGCTTTCGCAGTTTTAGCCTTAGGTGGTTTAGCGGCCGGTCCCTTGGATACTTTCTTCTTTTCGGTAACAGCCTTAGTAGCGGCGGCTTTTTTGACAGGTGCTTTCTTAGCCGCTGTTGATGCTGGTTTTTTAGCTGCTGCGGGTTTCTTTGCCACTGGTGCTTTCTTCGGGGCTGCAGTCTTAGCTTTAGGCTTGGCGGATGCGACCTTGGTCGAAGCTAGTTTGAATGAACCAGCAGCACCTTTGCCCTTGGTCTGAACAAGGACACCGGAGGCAACTGCAGCCTTCAAGTACTTCTTGATGAACGTAGCTTGTTTGTCAGCGTCGACCTTGTATGTACCAGCAACATACTTCTTGATTGCTTGTAGAGACGATCCACCGCGCTCTTTCAGAGCTGTGATTGCAGCGATGACCATTTCAGCGGCTTTCGGATGAGCTGGTTTAGCACGTGGTTGTTTCGACTTGACGGCTGTCTTCTTCGGGGCTCCAACCGGAACGGACCCCGTTGAACCGGAAACTGCTGCAGCAACGGGCGATGAAGCGACTTTGTCTGCCATTTTGTACAAAAATAGCTTATTAACTTTGCTCTGTTAATGACTGTAACTTCTCTGAGAATGTTCGGTCGCTGCGACGTCGCTCAAGGGTATAGCCGAGCGCGTACCATGAAGAAAGACCCGAAGGCCTTGTGTGACTATTATTCAACAATAAACCGTGGGTCTGGTACTGAACTCGGTCGTTATTACATTTTTTACAATATTTCCGTGCGTTCTACCTAACGATCGTTATTGTTATTTGATTACTTGATATTCTAAGTAAATATCGAAGACTTCTGGTAGCGCGTAGACGGTAAGAGTGTGAGGAATACGCTTCGCCTCAGCATCTACGCACATACTGTTCAAATGCATTTTCCTCTTGAAACTGTTTAATTGTTTGTAATAACGAAAGTTACATGCTTAAATTCATGCGGAAAATGAAGGTATAGATTTAAGGTTGCTTAGAAAGTGGAATATGTTTAGCAAGGATAATTAATATGACCGTGTATACAGCCTGACTTTAGAGCAACAGTTCAGCAACTTATGGAGAAGCTGGTCAGGAAACCGATCCGAAATTTGTTGTTGCAGAAGTAAATAACAGCCTTATAAACTAGCAGGAAAATTTTAAAATACCTAAGATTAAGAATAATTAAACCGGGCTTAACAATTGTCATCAAAAATATCTCTCAATGTATGTCAACGATACTGTCCTTAACAAAATTAACATTGAGTTTACGGACTTTCTTATATACCTATCTCTACGGCATCCGTCAAATTGACGGATGAATAAAAAAATGCACTCTCTTTAAAAAACCGATTTATTCAAGTTAACTCTAAATTGTCCAATATTTGCCTTCACTCTTGAATAAAGTATCAAGAAATAAAAAGTCCTAGAGAAAATTTGAATTCCGTCAAATTGACGGGTTCCACAAATCTAGTGCGAAATTAGGCATTTATTGCTATTCAACTTAGTTTCCAGGGATCCAAACTCAAAACTGAGCTTCATGGCGTTATCGATTAACTGAAAAATGTATCTATAATTTCGATAGAATCTACCTATATATTATGAAATTTGTGCCATTTATGTCGCTTCATTGTTTAATACAATTCAATGTTTTTTAAAATATTAATATACGAAATAACCAATTATGCTTTGGATAAATAAATAAATCGTTCACGGTGCATAAAGGATCATTCTGTTCTATTAATCTATAAATATGGCTTCACTATTTGCGATCCTCAAATAACTCATCAGTAAGCGGGACATTAAGGGAACAGCGGTGCGGTCAAACAAATATATGATGTCCGCGTGGATTGATCCCGAATATTATTACGTATATTGGTTAAATTTATTTAGAGGTCTGTCAGCAACATATGCTGCTATTTTGCTAGAATAATTATGATTTTGCAACCTCTGTTAGTCGTACTTAGCATTTCAAAGAGTTTTGCAAATTGGCATGTATGTAAATTAGACTTGATTTCAACACTGCGATGAGTGAATCATTATATCGGTGTTCAGACAAATGTTTTCGAAGATGCTATTGAATGAAATGAGCGACTTATGTATGCTGTTCGTCATAACTCTGCTATATACAGGAAGTTGTATTTTGTAAGCCTTGTATTATGAAATGTGCGCAGCGAGCATTGTGATGTGTGTGATCTGCTTAGATTAAACAACGAGGACCCAAATTACGGGGTAATGATAAGTGCAATATGCCAATTGTATTGTTTACGACAATCGCATCTATGTGACTGTCCTCAAAGTAGAAATAAGCTTATCTCTATCTCACACTTTCCTTTTCTCTACAGTTCGAAGTGAACTTCAGTTCTTATTTTCTTCAAGTACAAAATGTTTATTATTTAAAAATCTATAGATATGTATAGAGCCACATACAAATCGTAAACCGCTTGTGTTTCTAGCCTACCTATATCATATTGTCATGCAGTACTGAATATGAAAGTATCTTATGAAAGGGTTCAAGTATCATGTTGCAAAAAAAGACATTCTCGTTATTTTTTGTTGGCCCTGAAAAGGGCCGATTATATAGGTAGCTAGATCTAAGCTCTTTCTCCACGAATACGACGAGCCAATTGGATGTCTTTAGGCATGATGGTAACTCTCTTTGCATGGATGGCGCACAAGTTGGTATCTTCGAAAAGACCAACGAGATAAGCCTCACTGGCTTCTTGAAGGGCCATTACAGCGGAGCTCTGGAAACGCAAGTCAGTCTTGAAATCCTGAGCGATTTCACGAACGAGTCGCTGGAAGGGCAGCTTGCGGATCAAAAGCTCAGTGCTCTTCTGATAACGACGAATTTCTCTGAGAGCCACGGTTCCAGGCCTGTAACGATGGGGCTTCTTCACTCCCCCGGTAGCTGGTGCGCTCTTACGAGCCGCTTTAGTTGCAAGCTGCTTTCTGGGAGCCTTGCCGCCGGTGGACTTGCGAGCGGTTTGCTTGGTACGAGCCATCGCGTCAGAAAATTGTGATATAAGATCTCAACGGAGCGGAGTATGCTGTCGGAGAGTCACCAACGAACTATATGTGCTCCCTCTGGCAGGGCCATTTTATAAGCAGTCCAGCGATGGCGACGGTTCCCATTGGCTGATGGCGGAAGGGTGGGGATGGAATGGCAGAAATTGTATATAAATCGGAGCGCTCTGTGCTTGGACATCACTTCGTTTGTGAGTTTTCAGTCGAGAAGACCTCTTACAGTTTTAAAGATGACTGGTCGCGGTAAGGGAGGAAAGGGACTTGGAAAGGGAGGAGCGAAGCGTCACAGGAAAGTTCTTCGTGATAACATCCAGGGAATAACCAAGCCCGCTATTCGTCGTTTGGCTCGTCGAGGTGGTGTCAAGCGTATTTCCGGCTTGATCTACGAAGAAACACGTGGAGTTCTCAAAGTATTCCTTGAGAACGTCATCCGCGATGCCGTCACTTATACCGAACACGCCAAGAGGAAAACCGTGACTGCAATGGACGTCGTCTACGCTCTTAAGCGCCAAGGCCGCACTCTGTACGGATTCGGTGGATAAGCTGCCTCTGCTTTCTCAAACACAATCGGCCCTTTTCAGGGCCAAAAAAACAATTTAAACGTACGATAAATTATTTTCGCAAATTGCACAATAATTCACAAAAACAATTAATAATTCTAAGCGTTAACGAATAAGTTGCTGCTCACATATTTTTCAAATGTTCGCAGGATCCTTTGCTTTCACTACGTACCTTGTACCATCCAATCTGAAAAATCAGCCCTTTTCAGGGTCAACAATTATTTCAACGAAGATTCGTTTTTTCGTTTAATCTTCGTAAATTATTACAAGAATTAAAAAATATAAATGATAAGATATAATTATTATAATTAATTCTTTGCCGTCACTAGAACCGGGAAATGGCGCATCTTCCACGTCAACAAAAATTTACAAAGTTTAGAAAATTTATCTTTTCATTTAGAATCCAATTTCCAAAGCGCTGCTACATAGATACAAGTCAAAGTCATTGAAACGTATCCGGTCTGCACAAACTTCGGTAAAAAGCGAGCAACGATTGTTTCTCTAATGTCAAAATGACAGGAAAGAGTTGCCATGTGAAATACATTTCTCATTGAACCATAAATCGAAACTCAATATTATTTCCTCGGTCACTCTTCGCTCAAAGTGCCAATCAATCGCGAACCTCAGCATGACGTCGTGCCAAAAAAAGGGAGAAAGGAAATCACGCGAATACGAACAGCGTTTGTACAGAATAGATTCGACGGAGCGAATTCCTCACGAGAAAATGAGTTGGGAATCGGAGGGAATGGATTTCGTGACTCACGAGGCAGCGAGTAGCTCCGAAGATTCATCTTCCTCGACTTCTGAATCTACCTCATCGATCCTCGTGAATATAGAATAGAATTTAGTTGAAAATTCAACATTTCGTGCGTTAATTTCGATGCTGAGAGATCTGAAATAATTTCGCAAAGTCTTCGACTTTCTCCGAATTCTACGGATTCAAAGCTTTCACTGCCGAGGAGGAAAAGAGCAGACAAATAATTCAAAGTAAATGGGGCGGCTATGCGCTTTTTCCACGCTTCTGGGACGATGAAAATGCGCCCTACAATCGAGTCCGAGAACGCAACGATGTAATTTTGGATAATTTGGAATATTGCGGAGTCCTCTCAGATCGAATTGTCGGCGCCTGCTCCTCATTTCTGACTCTTTCCCCGGAAAACCAACGATATGTGTTAAGCAAATGTGACCTAAACCGAATGGTAAGTATAAATTTTTGTTAATGCTATGTTACTTCGAATTATTTGCATACATAATTTTACACTAACTGGCTGATCGAATTTGTTATCATTTTGTTGTGGTTAATTTTTTAAATTGTTATTGTGTTCTATATTTGTGGAATTCTTGAATTATCTAGTCTTGTTTTGGATAAAGTACTTTTCGGGGTAACTTGACGTGGAATTTTTAATACCTTTTCAGAGACTCACGGACATTTCCATTTTACGTTATCATCGTTATCTCCAGTACCTTGATTTGTCCTACAATTTTTTGACGGACTTAAAACCATTGGGCGGTATTCCCTACCTCATGTATTTAAATGCGTCTCACAATAAGTTGAAGGATGTTCTGACATTCACCCCTCCGTGGTACTTGACCGACGTTAATCTCTCGTTTAATGATATCACGCTAATGAGTGATTGGAGCGAGTTTTGGAGCATCGTCAGACTCGATCTGTCGCATAACGCCATAGAAACTATCACCGGTTTGCAAAATCTTAAGTACGTCGCTCAATATTATTTTTATTCGAGGGGAGACACTAGCGTATCAATTTTAAAAAATTGACCTACTGTATATTTGTTGTCCACTGGCTAATGAATTTTTAACATTTTCTACTGTCTTAAGAGATTTAAGATTTATCGAAATAGAAAATTCCGTTTCAAACAATCATCCATAAGTCAATATTTTTATTGAACTACGTATTTTTCGTTTTTCAAAGTGCACTAATTTGATTTGTTTATGAAAATTAAAGTTGCTGGGATTTTATCAAAGCTTCACGAAAGTAATATTATTTTTGTCTCATTGGTGATCCTATTTTTTCTATGTATTTTAGGCAGTCTGAAATTAATGAGCTCTTGTCACCTTTCGATCAATTAATTTTATTGTTTAATAAATGAAATGCAATAACTTTATCAAGTACATTTTGTCAAAAATAATCTAATCAATTATATATTTGATATTCAAGAATCACGATCATTAATTTTGCAGTCGACCATAAAATTGCTCATGTAGTTCAAAATTTTAGGCTGCTATCCTTTCCTGAAAAAAGCCAATAACATTTAACGTTTTCAGATACTTGCGGTATTTAAATCTGTCGTACAATCTGCTAGAAATCGTTTCAAATCTCGACGACTTGTTCAGTCTACAAGAACTGAACTTGGAGTACAATTATATAACATCCTTCAAATCAGAAGATCCGAAATGTGGGATTAATACTTTACCCAATCTTCGCACAGTCTTAATGGGACACAACAGACTCAGCAGCCTGGAATTCTTTCGAGTAGATGCTTAAACACGTTTCTTATGTGTTATTTAAAAATTTTTTTAATTTATTTTTTTAATACTTTTGATTAATTAATTAATCTTTTGATTGGAAATCACAATAATTCAATTAACACAGGGTGCTTACGAACTGAGACTTATTGATTTGAAGTACAATAAAATAGCCGATCTGTTGGAAGTCTCAAATCTTAAGAGTTCTGTTTACGAGGTCGATTTGCGTGGTAATGCTTGCACAAAATGGCCCAGCTACAGAGAAGTTCTTCTCCATTCAATGCCTAGTGTAAAATATGTTGACGGTGGCGAGGTTTCTGTTTCTGAAAAGGTTAATTAGTCGATTTTTCGTGGAGAATATTTTTTAATCACCTGTAAATTTTTGTGAAAATCTTGGAAAATATTACAAAAACATTTTCGGAATTCTGAAATATTCTGAAAAATGTACGCGTTTGTTCCTGAATTTTTTTTTCTAAATCAATTGGCCAATTCGTTTCAGATTTCGGCGGCTACAATATTTGCCCCACCGATCGATCTTCTGGCGGCACGAAGCGTATCAAAATTGGTCCTTTTGGAACAGTTAAACGAGCGAAACTTTGATGATAGTGTGACGCCTTATGATGAGTCGAGTCCACCTCTGGTGATTCTCAGCGGTCCTTCTGGTGTTAAGAAAGTTTTTTTGGGGCTGCGAATCGCCGAAAAATTGGCAACGAGAGTAAAGCCTAAAACAAGTAGAATTTATTTTAAATAAATGAAATTAATTTAAAGGGAAACTTATTTTATCCAAATGTGAATTTATTTATTCAAATATATTCCACATTGTTTTCAATTTTTTTCTCTGGATGCGGTCCCTAAAAATTAAACTTTTGTGCTTACTATTAAGTTATACTCTTTTCCTATGGACTTCCCGCTTAAAATTAGGTGAGATATTGCCCGAGTTACACAACGAGAGAAGTTTCCGAAGACCAGGACGAATCTAGAGCCTATTACTTCGTAAAAAGGGACGAATTTAATGAAATGGCGAGACGAGGAGAATTCCTATCAATTCAGGAGCTTTTGGGCAACAGTTATGGCTTTCGTTAGTAAAATAAATTGGGCACATGCCTTAAACGTAACTAATTCGCAATAATTAAAGACAATGAAATTAAACTGATAGATAAGAGCGAAATTGGGGCTTTAAGAAGAGAAGACAAAATTGGTATCACTCAAATGGATCTTAATGCGACAATCCAAATAGCTACGCGTTATCCGAATGCCAAACTCGTTCTGGTGCTGACTAAAGATGAGGAAGTTCAGAGAAAATGGATAACAGATCAATTTCACGTTTTCACGTGGATTAAGGACAGCGTGGAAAATCTTCTGGCTGTCAAATTCGGCAAAAACGCCGGTAATGAAAGTCCGGAGCATTCAAAGAGCAAAATCGAATTTATTACAGATATTGTTCACGAGGTACTTAATTTATAAAAAATTGTTACTCTTAAAAGTCTTTCATTCCGCATCAAGAAAAACATTAAACTAAAAACACGACTTTGCAAAACAAAAACAAAAACAAAAATGTATTAGTGGATTAGTAAAAAAAACTTTGTATTGACAATAAACAAATTCGTTGGTTTTTTTTTCTCCAAATTCGAAGCCAAATACTTTTAAATTCGGAAAGATCAACAAATTCATTCCTAGTGAAATAAAAAATTGAAAAACAAGAAAAATAATTGTTTCCTCAAAGTTTGTTGAAATTTATTTTTCTAACTAATATATTAATACTTTTTTTCGACATTGTTATCATGCTAAATTAATAATCATGAAAGTTTCTTATCCCATCGAATTTCTTGTTGTATGCGCACTTTTCGATAAGTTTTTTTCCCGTGCTCATTTTTCGCTTATTTAGGCAAAATCATTTTTCCGATTTGTGAGATCAGAAAAGAAACTTATATTAAATTGTACTGGAATGATACAGGTCGTAACAAATTTGGAACTTCCGGACTACAGCATGTGCGTACGACCACAAGGAACCGGTGCCACGTCTACGGATATAATACGAGAGAGCAAAACTTTTTTACCGAGAGGCTTGCTAACACGAAGTGAATTAGAAGTGGAGGAAAAAAGGCACATATCTTTTAAGACTATGGAAAGTGAACAGACCAACAATATCAAAGAAATTGAAAAAGAATCGAGTCTTCTAGAAAACGATCTCAGGGTATTGAAGGCCTTTTCGACTTGATTAATGAACAAATTTTAAAAAAAGAAAATAAATAAAATGTATAGTACAATTATCAAGAATCAACTTTACAAGAGAACCGAAAACCAATTCAGTAAAAATGGTCAGGTACAAATTACGAAAACAAAATTTGTTTTTGTGTACAAAAAAATAAAAATATTGATTAGGTGATTCTGGACGAGCACTCGAACATAATAATCGACGATGAAGAATCTAAGCGCAAACGAAAGAGAGCCAGGATCCTTTTCAGACGAAGTATCCTGGAAATTCGAGGAAATGGTATCTTCGACGATGACGAATTCACCGATTCGTTAGCTAGCGAGCAATCCTTTAAAAAATCCGTGAGTCAATAGCCCATATTGACTAAACATCCAAACAAAAGTAGATACGACAAATAATTTTTTTTTCCAAAGACTGAAAGACGAACAGTGGAGCCGGAGAATTTAAAAAATATGTACATCAATTTAGTCCTAAAATCGAGAAACAATTACATCAGCTACCATTTGTCGAAGCCAGGATTTTATTCGCTGGTGGTAAGAAAAATAATTTTCATCGCAATGTATTAAGATCGTTGAGTGTCATTTAATTTGGACTTGAATTACAGATATTCTCGGATGACTTCAAAACGGCTTTTAATTCTCTGCTCGATTTTATTTACGAACTTCATCATTATCAATCGTTCCGCAAACCGATTCCCCAGCCGGAAAGCGAACACTTACATCGTTCAGTTATTCCTACTAAAATTCAAAGTATTGTCAAGGAATTGCGAGCGTAAGCCACGTTTTTACGATTTTACCGGTTTTCACCGATTATTTAAAAAATTTCAATGGTGCTTTTGAGGTGTAAACCACAAACTCCATTCTTTCAGGTTTTCAGAAAATTTCTCATCAGATAGACTTTAAAAATGTAGTACAAGTCTGAGAAAAAATCGTATCGCTCGTAAATTCGAAAATGTAAATTCAAAAAAATCGTTATTGACAGTCGAAAAATGATTTTCAGAAATTTGTCAACGGCCCAAATGCAGAAAAAGACGTTGATGAAAACGTACGGCCTGACGTCGTGGTCGGAACTAATGCCGAGTCAAACTACGCAGTCCGCGAAAGAGTTGATCAGCACGATCACAGAATTGAAAAAGCGGTCGGCTTTAGATTCTACACCAGTGAAAAAATAAACTCGGAAGTTCATCCAAGATGTATGTATTTAAGAAAACAGTACTTGAGTCTTATTAAACAATATATATTTATTTTCTATCCAGTCTATAAATATATATATATATATATGAACAATCCGTTGTACAAAAAGGTGTTCATTCGATAGGAAAATATGCTCGAGTTTTTCTTCTAAAAATAAAAATGACATAAAAACTTATTATATACATATTCGTTTCGTTGTTTGCATTTGATCGTGCATCTGTACAATGTACATAGTTTTTAAGGAACTTTCGTTAGGTTATTTAATCAAACTTTCCAGACATTAACTCTCCAGTCGATTTTTCGGCGGAATTTCATTCACGTTTGTGTTTGATCAATTTCCGCGTTGGAAGCTGAATTCGTAGGCTGAATCATTACCGTCAGGCTCTTATTGTAATTCGTTTGAGACATTAGCAGCGCAATCGATTCGTGAGATATCTGAGAGAGAGAATTGTCGGTTTGTGCGGTTTTCATTCCCACTACGACGCTCTGCAGTTTTGAATAATTATAATCTTGCCACGATTGATCGATGTCGCTCGTTTTTGCAGGATTTTCGATGTCGATCGTGTGCCCAAGCCATTTTCTTTCGTTCGTTGTGCTGCTGTGACGCTCCTTTGTGTGTTCGTCGAGCTTTTGCTTCTTATCGAAGCTTTCGTCGCATTGCTCACATCTGCCAAACAATTAAGTGAACAAGTCGACAATTTGAGAAATGAAACGTTAATATATTGCTCATCATCCGAAAAATATGTAAACAATATTGAATTATCGTGAATTGGAGGAAAAAAACAATTTCATTGACGTAAAAGTTCCTTCATAAAGAAGCAAAATGTATAAATTAGTGTTACGTGTTTTATAGATGGTCTCTGCGATTTAAAAAAAAGTCATTGCTCACTTGTACGTAATTTTCTTTGCCGCTTTAGCCATGATTTCTGCGGGATCGTGAATCTTCTGGTGAGCGAACAAATTGTATCGCTCCGCAAAACTTTTGCCGCACAGCTTGCAACTGTATGGCTTTTCACCCGTGTGAACTCGCATGTGTCGCTTCAAATGAGATGTTGACAACAGAGACAAGTTGCATACCTGAAGAGTCAGAAAAATCACAAATCTTATTTAACGTAAACTTTTTTTAAATAAATATTTATATTTTTTTAAATAATCTGAACATTTTTTCCACTTGTGAACTTTACATCTCGATAATCTACTTGAATATTCCGTAATTGTTAATTCCTTATTCATATTTCTCCATTTTTTAATGAACAAAAGAGAAAAAAATGGTATAGCTCCATCGTTTAAAAAATGAATTGATTGATAAATCGCTACGCATTGATTTACTATATATACTATAATTACTTACTATAATGGGTGTTTTGTTGATTTTTCTCGCTTGCCAATTTACAAATGGATTTTATGCGATAAAACTAAAATTACTGCTAATTCTTGATATTTAAAAAATAGTTACTCACGTGGCACTGATAAGATTTTTTGCCAGTGTGTGAAAGCGCATGCATATTGTAGGAAGTGTGATGAACGAATCGTTTCCCGCATAATTCGCATTGATAAGGCATTTCGCCGGTGTGCATAGGAAGATGTCGCATAAGAGCGCCTTTTTGCGTAAAGCATTTGTTGCAAACGCTGCACTGATAAGGACTAATACCATTGTGCATGCCCACGTGAATTTCGAGCGCCTGTTTGTGCTTATAAGCTTGTCCGCATTTTTCGCACATGTAGGGCCTCAGATTCGAATGTGTCTTGATGTGCGTCTTGAGTTCCGCGGAAGTTCGCCATTTTTTGCCACAAGTAGAGCAAGGATATTTCAGAGGTTTAAGGCTGTACTTTGAGCTTTTACCGGTTTTCGAGAAATCCCGATCGGCCTTTTTATTATTGCTCTTGGATTTTTCGTTATTATCCGATTCTTCCAAAATAATCCAATCCTCGCCGGTAAAATCGGCAACCTCATTATTCCACGGCTCGGTCGCGATCGTAATGCAATTTTTTTTTGGCGAATGGATTTCATTAGCGTGGCTATTGGCCAGCGATAAATCGGTAAATCGTTCGTTGCATTTGCGACAATAATAAGGCCGAGAACCTCCGTGTTTGAGGGAATGAGATCGTAAATCTCTTGCAGATTTAAAGAGTCGTGGGCAGATTCTGCATTGCATTGTATATTGAGCGTTTTTATCGTCTTTTGTCGACGGTTCCGACGATCCATCGATCGAATTATTTATTAGATCGCTCGACATAAAATCCTGAACGTTTCTTGAGCAATCTTTCATATTATTCTCATCCTCGCATTCTTTGGGAACTTCGATCGATTGCTCGTCCTTAAAGCAACCGATTTTTCTCTCGTAGATGGTTCTCTCGGAATTTAAGACGGTTTTTTCGAGTTTCCTATCAACATTATCAATTCCGATGTTTAAGTTGCAAAAATCGGTTGGAGAATCTCTGAAATCGTCATTTCCGACGCCGATTTCTTCACGCTCTGCTTGTAGTGTTTTAAGGCAATCGATTTTGCCTCCGTAAACTTGATTTTGAGGAATTTCAACCGATTTTTCGATCTTACTAGTACTATTATCAACTCCAATGTTCAAATTGCAAAAATCGTTGTGGGAATCGTCAAAAGCGTCGATTCTACCGTCATTTCCATGTTGCACTGTATCTCGAACTTCGAGGCTGTCGTTTTTCCTCCTGCCGTCGCTGCTTTCTGCTATTTCGAGAGGTTTTTCCAGTTCCTTATCACCATTATCAATACCGATATTCAGATGACAAAAATCGTTAGGAGAATCGGCAAAAGCGTCGCTCCTGGTACCGTTTTCATCGCGAACTGTATTCAGAACCTTGAGACAGTCGATTTTACTTCCATAGACGTTGTTATCCGGGATTTTCTTATCGTTATGCATTCCAATGTTTAGATTACAAAAATCATTGGGAGAACCATGAAAAGAGTCGCTCCGTGCGCCGGTTTCATTTGTCTCTACATCCAGAGCTCTGAATTCATTGATATCATGAAATCGACCATTCTCCAATACCGATTTGTCGTCCGATTGGATAAACAACTCATCGGGCAGTATCTCACCGCCGGAAAGTGGAGTTTTTCGCTCCAAAGCCTTTTGGCTCTCCCTGGAATGATAAACCTTAAGGATCTCGCATCTGATATTGGAAACGGTCCATTGAGCCTGCTCGAGCATCTGGAAAAGCTGATTGCATCGTGAACAGATGTAAGAACTGCGCAGGTCGCTGGCAACCGGACGCAGCACTCGGAGGACGAAACTGGCGAGCAATTCTCCATTTCTCGGCAAAGACGTGTAAAAAATATTGGTACTGGACGCCACGTTCAATGCAGCATCGCAGACCAAGCAGAAAGACTCCGCGTTCGCTTCGACGACAGAAAAGCTTCTGTCGTCGAGCGTCAATGTTCTCTGCATTTTGCTGCGTAGTAATTCAGTGGCTGCTGGTGCAGATTCTCAAAAGACGTCAAACATCAGTACAAGTTGTAGTATCACTTCTTACAATTTTTGAAGAGTTTCCAATACTTTTTGCAAAAATTCATTATTGTTTTCTTAAACCTAACTTTTTGCGATCTTGTGCATAAACGCAAAATGTGCCTTTTTTTTATTTCGCTTTCTTTGATCGGAGGAACTTTCGGACTTTGAATATCAAAAAAGTTTTTAGTACTTGCGGTTTTTAAGGAATACTCGTTGAAAGAATCACGTGCGACACAATTCTGATGAAAAAATCAATCAAAGTGAAGTCGTGATCACGTAGATCATATTCAAAGGTAATTAAACGTCATGGTAGG
Source organism: Clistopyga incitator (assembly GCA_947507545.1). Classification (NCBI taxonomy): domain Eukaryota; kingdom Metazoa; phylum Arthropoda; class Insecta; order Hymenoptera; family Ichneumonidae; genus Clistopyga; species Clistopyga incitator. Next base: position 7,917,086 of record OX382180.1, on the reverse strand, counting down.
TTAATTATCACTTTTCACAATTTTTCGAGAGTCTCCAACACTTTTTGCAAATATTCAATGTTGTTTTCTTCAAGCTAACCTAACTTTTTGCGACGTTGTGCGAAAACGCAAAATGTGCATTTTTTCTTTCGCTTTCTTTACTCAGAGGAACTTTCGGACGTCGAGTATCAAAATGTCTTTAGTACTTGCGATTTTTAAGGGGTATTCGTTGAAACAATCACGTGCAACACAATTCTGATGAAAAAATCAACCAAAGTGAAGACGTGATCACGTAGATCATATTCAAAGGTAATTAAACGTCATTGCAGGTTAATTATCACTTCTCGCAATTTTTCGAGAGTCTCCAACACCTTTTGCCAAAATTCAATGTTGTTTTCTTCAACCTAACCTAACTTTTTGCGACGTTGTGCGAAGACGCGTAATGTGCGTTGTTTTTCGTATTCTTTGCTCGGAAGAACTTTTTACACTTTTGAAGATTATCGAGAGCATTGTTGTCAAACGAAATGAGACTTTCGGAACCCGTCGTTTATACTTTTCGATGTTTGCAGAAAGTGCGGTCTACTTCCGCTAGATGGCGACACTTGATCGGATTTTTTACTTTCAAGTTTTGAAATAGGAAATAAGATTTATGGAGATTTTCTTTTATGTCAAATTTCCATTTGAATTGAAATTACGTTTTGAGAAGAGCATTGTTTTTGACAGTTATTTTTATGTACTTATATGAAATTGAATTGAAAAAGGTATTGAGTTATTCTCTCTACGATGATTGTTGTTCATCCTGTCCAACGCGTGATTAAAATTATTCTAAGTGAATTTCAATGTGGGTACAACAATAATCGCTAATGTAGAAATGAGAACGCTAACTTTTTATTTATTAAGTATCGATTTTCCAAGTTTGGTATAATACATTAACAGTTGGATCTCATTTTTTAAAATTACTTAACATAGTTATAATAAGCTGTTTCAGTTCTGATGGGCTGTAGGGATACTACTGCCTTGGACTTCTTGGGTAGCTGAAATAAATTAAACACATGTTTATTACACGCTTGCGTACAATTTTTTATAATCTTAAAAGCATTTGTTATTAACCCTCTCTGGTTGTTCAATAATTAGCTGAATAGTAGTACTACTTTTTAACTCACTTTTTTCTCAAAAAAACTTTTTTCATTTTTATTTATAATATTTTACTACACAGCCAAATTTGTTTATATTTTGGTTATACATTATTTGTTCACAATCTATATCCGTATATAAAATGCAAATTAAAAAAAGACTCATTTGCAAAAAAAAATAAATGGAAAAATCTCAACAAAAATCAGAGGGTACTTTTATATGGCTAATTATGGAACAGATTCAAGTGTAAAAGCAAAGAGTGGCCAGATTTGTGAAGTATACTTTACTTACAAACTAATCAAAGTTTGTAAATATTGCATTTACCTTTGTACGAATATTCCAATGCTGTGGCAATGGTTCTCATGTCACCCTCTATACTTCTTGCCCAATTTTCGGCATCCCCAATTTCTTTTAAAGCGCTGGAAAATGATTCCACCAAAGTCAACCAAGATTGAGTCTGTTTAGCAAAATTAGTCGCGCTGTGTTGAAGTTGCTTTGCTTCAGCATCCAGCTTCTTCTGGTTCAAATATGCTTGAGCGACTCTAGAATAAACGCACCTCAATAGTTTCCGCTCCGATTGAACAAAGTGCACAACTTTGTGAAAAATTGATTATTCGTATTTCATAATTACCCAACATTTAGATGGTCAACTAGAGCTTGAGTCAAGTTATTAGCTGCTTGTACCGCTTCTTTGCGTTTCTGCTCTGTTTTTTATACAAATAGTTTCTCTTAATTAGTTTTCAATACAGAGTAATTAATGGAAAAATGATCAGATATTCATTTACCTTGTCTCTCTTTTCTTGCCGCCTGCTTTCCTTGATGTTCCTTAACAATAGCTGACAGCATGATTATATGAAATGTAAATTAACAGCGATTTGACATCTTCGATAGAATCTTAACCTTTTCCACATAAAGTGACAAGTGACAAGTGCATAAAGTACGGATAAGGAGAAAGAAGTTGCGCTTGGAAAAACTGCCTTGAAACTGAAGATTAAGGCTTTATGTCACGTGACTGCCATCAGCCAATCATACTTCGGTATTAGGTTTCCGATAGAAAGTAGAATGGGATACTAGGTATGTGATTGGCCTAGTGATTTATTAAATTTGCAAGGTATGTTTCATAGAAACCGGCTTTAAGGTGATGTGAAAGCTCAATGCGTGCGAGAGAGATAGACTTAATTTTGCAATCCCGAATTTCTCCGCCATGGAGGCTAGAGGTAAGGAGTGGAAACGACTATGGGAAATGCGGTTCTCAAGTGTTCCCAAAATCGTGGAAAATCTTTTTCAGTGTGAACCGAGATGAAGTGAGCGACAAATCGGTGTGAACCGAAGTAAAGTGAGCGACAAGTCGGTGCGGACCGAACTGACGTTGGCGGGGACTGAAGTTTCTGAACGCAGCCCTGCGGTTTGTTGTTCCCGCTCAATACAGAAATGAGCAGAGAGATTCCCAATGCGGCGATTTTCCTGTTTCCACTTTTGATTTTCAGACGTGCCATCCGCGGAGAGTAATTTGAACGCTCGAGAGAGCTCAGATTACGTTTGCGTCTACCGTGCGGCCATTAGAACCACGCTTTTTCTTTTTTTCGTTTCAGTCATCATACGGTCGTTGGCGTATCAAGTTTTTTGCCGTTTTATTTTATTTTATTTATGCCATGCAAAAATGTGTCTTCTTACCATTCGTTGGTGGGATGATACATTTTTTTTTTTGTAAATTTGGTGGATAGGTAAAGTATATTCAGGTTTCGAGTATATCACTTCAGAAGCGCACGGTGGTCGTGTGGATACCGTTGTGGCTTCTCAAGCGGACGACCCGGGTTCGCGTCCTCACATTGACTTTTTTTTCTGGAATTTTTTTATTTTTTAAGACCCGACCTTGCATTGCTTGCACTGCGGTGTAAGGTTTTTCATGTCTGTAAATGAAATATGTATGTTCTCACTATTCATTGGTGGGATGATACATTTATTTTTCTTTTGTAAATCCGGTAGATAGATAAAGCATTTTGAGGTTTCGAGCATACGAACTTGGAAGCGCACGGTGGTCGAGTGGATACCGTCGTGGCTTCTCAAGCGGACGACCCGGGTTCGCGTCCTCACATTCACTTTTTATTTTTTTTTCTGGAATTTTTTTTTTTAAAGGCCACCGAGGGCTAGTGCGGTAATATAACATAAAACAAAGGAGTCAGAGGTCTGAGAATCGTGACCACATAGTCCTATCAAGAGTTCTTTTTCTGTGATTCGATAACGCTGTTATTCATTGGGCCTGCAGGACCTTTTAGTCTCTTAGATATTTAGCAATATTTCATTTAAAGAAATGAAAAACCGTTTGTTTGTGACCCGACCTTGCATTGCTTGCACCGCGGTTGGTTGCAAGGTCGGGTCTTAAAAAAAATGAAAAAAATAAAATTAAATGTGAGGACGCGAACCCGAGTCGTCCGTTTGAGAAGCCACGACAGTATCCACACGACCACCGTGCGCTTCTAAGTTCGTATGCTCGAAACCTCGAAATGCTTTATCTATCTACCGAATTTACAAAAGAAAAATAAATGTATCATCCCACCAATGAATAGTGAGAACATACATATTTCATTTACAGACATGAAAAACCTTGCACCGCAGTGCAAGCAATGCAAGGTCGGGTCTTAAAAAAAAAAAAAATTCCAGAAAAAAAAAGTCAATGTGAGGGCGCGAACCCAAGTCCTCCGCTTGAGAAGCCACAACGGTATCCACACGACCACCGTGCGCTTCTGGGGTGATAAACTCGAAACGTGAATATACTTTACCTATCCACCAAATTTACAAAAAAAAAAAAAATGTATCATCCCACCAACGAATGGTAAGAAGACACATTTTTGCATCGCATAAATGAAAAAAAAAAAGGAAAAGAATCGTCTGGCGCATGTGTCAATCCATAATCTGCCTTACGTATTTTCGAGCGGCTTGAGAGTTTCAAATTAAGACTTTTCAGCTCAAACAAGACTCTAAAATGGTACGCTAACGACCGTACGATGACTGAAACGAAAAAGCGTGGTTCTAATAGCCGCGCGGTAGACGCAAACGTAATCTCAGCTCTCTCGAGCGTTCAAATTACCCGCAGATATGCCTCGAAATATCTCGACCAATTAAAAAGATGCCCTGGCTTCGGAGACTCCGCGGATGGCACGCCCCTTTTAGGCTGCGTTTCATTCATTTCTAGCGGCGCTAACTTCATCTCGGTTCACACCGACACTCAGTGGTGACCAATCCGACCGAGATTTTACACCATTTCGAGCACATTTCGTTAGCATTGCGTTTCCACTCCTTACCTCTAACCTCCATGTTCTCCGCTATCGTTGATCTCTTGGATAAAAGACGAGAAAGTCGTTCTGAAAAATTGTTGGGCGGAGAGCGACTTTCTCATCTTTTCTCCGAAATATCAACCTTTTCGTAGAAAAACGGATTACAGTTTTCGATATCGACCGAGTAGTTTCACCTGACCTTAAGACTGGAGTTAGCAAAATAATGTCTAAAATTAAAAGCGTGCCTGCTGAGCTTTTATATGGATAATCTTGCAAATGCAAAGAAAGTGCAGGATAAATTGATTGCGTTTTGTCTCTAGAAAAACGCAGCTTGCAGTTTTTGTTATCGATCGAGTTTATCAGAGCTTTCAAACCGAGCGCAGTCGGTAAAGAAAACCATGATCCTTTTTTTTTTCAAGCGTTTTACGTTTTTCGTAGACGCAGCGACATTCGATTTACTGTTTTTTTTTTTACTTTTGTGGGGAACAGTAAACAGGAACATTGAAATGAGATTTGAATGTATGTTGCATTTTAATGCATATTAAAACATTATTCGGTTTGTCAACTTAATTTTTCTAACAAAAGCAATTATCATTTATCAGATCATAATTCGTTTTTATTATGTACATGAATATTTATCAAATTGGCTTAGAATTTTTCAGGAATTTCACGATACGTTTCTTAGATTTAAAAAAATTGCCCTATTTTCATAGGCAGTTTTTTCGGAGGTTTTGTCTCATTTTTCTGAAGTTTTGGTATCGAATTGCTTATTAAATAATTGCCATTTCCAATTATTCTCTTTGAGGAATATTTACTATAACATATATAATTGAGATATAGTTCCAAAATGATTGAAAAAATGTATTACTAACATTTTTTACAATCTTTTAGAAACATATAATCCAAACTTGAAAAATAAGACGAAAAACAGAATATAGAAAATCGGGAAAACCAAATTATCAAACTTGATAACAAATATCAGAGGCCAAAGTTAATTTGAAAAATAATCGAAGGTTTATCCAAGAGTTTTAACAAATAACCACGTGAAAACCGAAACCGGAAGCGAATGTGTATAACGGAGTTCCGTGCATAATATACTCTCTTCTTTGGCCGAGTAACCCGTTCTATTCGTCTTATTCCCGTCAAACAATTCCCACGTGCTCCACGTTCGTAGTAAATACTTTTTTTTTCCATCTCTCCTTGCACTCTCCGACAAATCTTTTCGCAGTAACGTACAAAGTGCGTACCTTCCGCGTGAGCATCTATCCCCATCTCTTTAAAGCAAGCTAAACAATAAGGGAAATTACAAAACGCGAGAGAAACTGTGAGATCTCAAAGAGTACAAAGAGGCGCGCTACGCTGGCGGGAAAAACGACGCACAGACAAAGAAATAATTGTTCGTGATCTACTGCGCAGGTGTATTCTTCATCGTGCGCATGTATCACTCTACATATGGATGCGCCTTGTGACAGTAGACGGCGCGGCATGCGCCTTATGCACACTCCGCGTGAACATATATGAGAATTGCGTAAGTGGGACAGCAGAATCATCGTCACTATTGTTTTCCGAGACGCGCTGAGTCGCCGTGTGGAAAATAAAGTCGCGAAGAGGTGCGTCGTGCTAATTAGCGTTGTAGGTATCTCTTGAGGTTTCTAATTACCTCTTCCACGTGTACTACACACTCGATATAGCGTAGGTCTGTATATAACCTGCGAGAGTCAAAATTGACAATGCGCAATTACGCTTAAGGTAGTAGGTAGCGGTTCCGAACGTAAAGTGCGTGCGGATCACGCAACCTCGCCTTACATACAACACAGGCCCTCGACGTAGAGAGTCGCGAATTCTCGCAACACTTCACTACTGGTTCTCAAGACATTGTAGTAATATTTCCGCCACTATCGTAACTATGTCACAATCCATAACATTTGCGGCTATGATATTTGTTTGGAGAACTTGAGGAAACCGATTTGCCAAAGTATTATTTTTCTAATTGGGATTTTTAGTTCGACAATCACTTTTTTGAAAATTCTGCCGCCATTTTAAAATTCTCGTTTGCGAGTTCCAAGACCGTTTTTATAAAATCGATGATTTTTTAATTTCTCGTTTGTAATATGGAAATGTTCCATGTGAACGTATTTGTAACGATTTACGAAATATTTTTCAAAATCGAAGGAAAAAACTTGCAGTAGCAATTTGATAACGAACTAAGATCGATTCTTCAAGTATTTTTTCCCATTTCGCCAAAAAGTAACCTCATTTGTTGCTTGCAACCGAAGACGCAGGAATTGCGTATTTTCACGCAATAACGAGTACGCGTGTGTGCTTTTCATTTGTCTCGTCGGGCAGGAATGAACCGTTTTCCTCCCTAGGGCGTACCGAAATTGAATTGCGCATGCGTCAGAGTCACCGGTCAGAAAAGAGACCTTTTTTCTACCCGGGGAAAAAATAATTCTTTTCAGTACGAGGGAGAGCATTTTTTTAATCTTCGAGTGTTTAATGAAACTTTTTGGCACGAAATGCTGAAAAAAATAATTTTTATACTGCAAAATGTAGTTGAGCAGGATATTTTGATTTTACCGGTGCAACTTTGGACGCTGGGTGTGGGTCGTGGTGATCAAGAAAGCTTACGCACCGCGTGCCCGCTCGTACCGTCGCTCTCGCACGTGGGTTCGCATGACTACGCGTACGTCGCACCGTATCTATCGCATACGGGGTACGTATACGTGTAAAACAGCAACACAAGCGAACGATTCCGAGCAGAGGTTTGTCCTGCATGCTCGTGTGTGTGTATAAAAGTACGACTTTACGTAGGTACGTGATCTCGGCGTTAGGCAGTCGTACAGCGGCGATCGACGGACAACACTCTGAAGCAGAGGAGGAGAGCGAGACACGAGCATTATCTATATGCACATGCGTTTCCGTAGGCAATAACTGAAGGATAAAAGCACCGAGGAGGACATTGCGAAGACACGCGTCTTACCGTGGGTTTCTTTACATTATTTGTCGCTCGTTTATCCGTGTAGGAATATTCGTAGGCGTTTGTTCATTTCTTACATTAACTTAAAAGATTTGCAGGAAATATTTGTGAAAACTCCGGCAAGGTCCTCTCCGATTTCTATTTGAGCTGGGCTCAATTCTTATTCCCTCTTCGCATAGTTAAAATAGTTTTGGACATTGATTTTTGTAAAATTCCAATGCAATGCCCTGCAGAAACTGTAATATCGATTTTTCGTTCATAAGTTTTCAGATTGCCTTGATTTTCTTAAATTCTTTCAGCCTCCTTATTCTATATGAATAAGCCGAAATTAATTAATGTATTCGTCATACACGTGACTTTGGGAAAAAGTCGAAAGTTAAAGATGAAGTCATGTGTTAAGTTAAAACCAGTAAGAAATAGAGGAAAGGATTTCTACATAATTTTAGACTAATAGTCAGGCGTGACAAAGTTCGAAGAAAAGGAAATAATTTTTCAGGATTACGAAGCCATTTGTGGACTCATCACCGCGTCATCGATCGTAGTTCCGGCGCACGCATGGATTCAACAGAAAGCTGTGTAAGCCAGTGTAATATTAGGTAAACGGTTTACAAGTATTTATTTTAATTTTATTTTTTACAGCGAGACCATTAGGCGTGCAGAACAGTAGTACATGTTTATGTGTGTTATATGGACCGCAGACGACACGATAGGAAGCAGAACCAGACTTCCGAATGGGTTCATACGCGCTGGTGTCGCTAGAACTACTCACAACGACGAGCGTCGAACCACGCGCGCAGTCCGGTATATACCGCACCAGTCGACAGCGAGAGGAAGCCCATCCGCCCGGAGGGGCTTTCACAAAACCCCATTGAAACCCGCGTGCGCATATAGGAATTAATGCGAAGGAGAGAAAGAGAAAGAACGTCAGCGCGTTAATTCAATTATAATTAACTTCCGTCGATATTTACATTGTATAATTCGAATGGTTATTTCATGCACCTCTGCACGATCTATGCTACGGTATAGTGGCTACGCTTTCATCAGATTCGATTCACAAACGAACCTGACACATTTACTTCCGTTTTTTATCATGCTTGAAAATTTGTGTACAAAAGTAATGAAGAATCGTATATTCATTTAAAACTTTGTAATATGTTTTAAGATTGAAACGGTCTTAAAGGTTTTTTTTTCTGAGACGTGTATAATAAATTAGTTATAATTGCGAGGTTTGTTGTGAGTCAAATATAATTTGCTTCAGTATAATAGGTTGCGATTAAAAACTTCATTTTATCAAATTACATGTACAAAACTATTGTAAGATAAATTTTTCATTAAAAGCGGGGGATTGTTTTATTTATGTACTTTGGGACATTACATGAAACGGGGAGACTTACCACTATACTACCGAAGATTTTTAAATATTATGTTCACCTGGAACTAATTGGTAACTTCTCTATGAAAAATGGATAAAATATTTTTATTTACATTATAAACGGAATGTGATCATTTCCAGAGAACAAATTGATAGCGCATTTAATTGCATCTTTAAAAGTGCAATTAACAGAGAAAATAGAATACATTAAAATGATTGAAAAGTGACAGTTGAAGCGTTGAGCCTTGCGAAAGTAAGCAAAAAATTGGCGTGCATCGACGAAACGACTTCCGGTCGAGGATTAGGATCGACTTGCCCCAAGCAACATGCACAGAGAATGTAGTAGTGTATCGGATATACTAGGTCGTGCACAGTGCAGTATATACTCCATATCCATATAACGCTGCACGTGGACACGTATTTATATAGCTAAGCTCGGCACGCTTTTATATTTAGAATAAGCGCGGCATCACCACCGTGAAAATAACGAAGTGAAATGGACAACTCCGGAACTTCGGTAGGGAGAAAAATATAGTCGGTGCATCCGTGTATATATGTATGCGTACATATATATATTCGTATAGCCGGAGCTACTGGTTATGCGCGCGTGAAAGCGAAAGGGGAAGGAAGGAGGACCGGCTCCTAAATTAGAGAAGCGAGGAAGTAGCTTCTTTTCTAGGTGGAAGGAGGGTTAACAGCTGTTTATGCACCATAAAATCATGTATTTATAAAAAAATCAAAAAACCTCGACAAGGCATAGCATATCAATTTTTTTATCACTATAATTTTCGATTCCAACCCCAGTTTGTGAGTTTGTGAATAAATTTCAATTGCATTGTAAAGATAATTGCTTCAAATTAAATGTGTAGAAGGTGGAATTTATTATACATAATACTTGTGTTAAATTTACTATAGTAGATCTTTCACTAGTGCAAAATACATTTCCGTTCGTGTACAAAAATTATTATTGGGCTATTATTTTATATAAACCCGTTTTATTGGGAGAAGTAGCCGCTAATTATTTTCAATTTTACTCAAAGACAATTTTTCTTTTCTTATGAATAAAATTAATGATACATTGTAATGTGATGTGCATTTCTAATTATACGTCTAATTAATTTAAGCTTTAGTCTATTAGCTCTACCTAGATAATTTGGTTTCATAGCAGTAATTAGTTGATAAATTAGACACCCACTTGACTGCCGTATTTTTTAAAGCGGTGGTCTTATCGCCAGAGCTCGACCTTTAAATCTAGCGATTAAATCTTTGTCTCAACCTCAGTTTCCGTATCATTCCACAATCCACAGTTTTCCCTCCTTCTTATTTTCTCCCAAGCCGCAAAAAAATGGGTATTTATTCATATCCCTTTCCCGTCCCATATCCTACGTACGAATTAGCATTCTCTTGCTTCATTTATAAAATGAGCCATTGCTCAATTAAATATAATTATAAATTTCATTAACATAAGGATCGACGATTTACCGGCAATTCAAAAAAATTGAATGTAAGAACATCATTCACTTATGTGCGATTCTTTGTTCCAATATTTAAACATTGAAGAAAAATCGTCCTACAACAATAACCACATACCTCCATCGATAATGAGCTGTTTGAACACCAACAAAATTGTAACTTGAAGTGATTGAACTGTGCAGGATTATTAAGATCTTCAGAAAACTATAAATAAAATAGAACCCAATAAGTAAATTATACACTTATTAGACTCCTAATAATTGTACAATATGATTGGTCGCTAATAACTAAATAGTAGCAACATCTTATCAGCTCATTAAGATAAGTATCACGAGACATCCAGGAACAAAAACTATCACAAAATATCTTACATGTCTATCTCAACACTTCAGATTTTTCCGCGATTTATGGCAGCCTCGCGTGATTATTGATCCATGGATCACCATCAATGACTATATACCAGCCTGCATAACGTACCGTCGTTATAGCAGAGTCATAGAATATCATAGCCCAGCTGTAACACACCGGCTACGGTTTTATCGTGTAGTGAGTCGCAATGTTGCCCTCACGTGTATCGAACGTGTGAAAACCAACAAAATTGCTATTTAAATCCATAATAAATCTACAATATAATTAGTCGCTAATAACCAAACAGTAGCAACATCTTATCAGCTCATTAAGATAAGTATCACGAGCCATCCAGGAACAAAAACTATCAGAAAATATCTGATATGGCTATCTCGACACTTCAGATTGTTCCGTGATCTACCGGCAGCCTCGCGTGATTATCGATCCATGGATCATCATCATCAATGACTATATACGAGCCTGCACAACAAAACGTCGTTATAGCAGAGTCGTAGGATATCATAGCCCAGCTGTAGCACACGGGCGACGCGTTTCTCATGTGGTGGGTCGCAATGTTGCGCTTGTGTGTATCGAACGTGTGAATGGAACGGGGGGCGGTGCGCGCTGGCGCGCTAGAGAGATCGTGGCAAAGGGAAAAAATATGAATGAAGCCGTGTGGTAGCGACAGTCTCTCTGCCCCCCCCCCCCCTCTCCACTGCTATCCGTATAGTAGTAATGCATGCTATGTACGTACTACGACATCTATCCTTTTTTATTTCTCTCTCTCTCTCTCTCTCTCTCTCGGTCGATCCACCTAAAGAAGTGAAGTGGAGCGAGTGAGACGACGTAGTGATCGCGCATGCGTTCGTCGTAAACGCACGTACAGCAGCAGCAGCGCAAAGCACGTGCATACGTTTCCGTGCCATTCAGCGCGAATTGTAGCGTATAACCTATGTACTTACTCTACTACTCGGTGCGGTTGCGAGGGAATGGCTCAATGGGCGTTAGCCGAGCGCGCACGTACTCGGGGCTCGGCGCGTAAGGTAATCGTAGCGAACTATTGCGAAGACACTTCGACAGTCTGCGATGCCAATCATCGATCGCGAAAACGACAGTGAAGTTTGCGCTTCGCCCGGCTGTTACGTCACGCAGGTCAAGGACCTCGTCACTTTCATTGACGATCCGCAATCGCACTCGTTACTATAAAAAATAGCAAATGCATTTTTTTAATTCTCGTTGCAATTTCGAATAATTGCGTATTGAAGTTGCACTGGGGGTAATTACATTTGTAAAAGAATAATGAGAGGCTAAAAAGTTGGTAATTACGAATGCAGGTTTTTTTTTATTTGTACGAATGTTATTGGAATTTTAAGTGAAAATAACATTGAGATTACAATTATAAGAACCGAAATTCGTACGAATGATGTTATAATTGTAGATTGTAATAATTATCGTAATTCCACTTGTGTGAATCACATTCTTACTGCCGTAAGAGAAGTTGTGCATTTTTCACTTACGATTGTTATGATTGTAATTAATAACCAATTTTATGCATTTCGTAATTACAATCGCAATAACAATAGCGGACTTTTTTTTTACTGTTGTTAAGACTATAATCCAAACATCATTTTACGCACTTGTTAATTGCAATCGTGATAACAGTTGTGTCCTTTTTCTGCTGTTATTATGAATAAGAAATCAAAATTGCCCATTTGATAATAACAAATGTTCGTATATATCGGATTCGTGTTATTGTTGTGTTGTTTACTTTCAAGTCCTCGAAGAATGGAGAAATTCTTCGGTGTACTGCGACATCCGCTTTTTACGCTTAATGTATTAACCACTATTGTTATATTACACGGGAATCGTTATGACAGTAGCGCTGAGCGGGCGAGTGATGACTCCCACGGTTTTCTCATTCTGCGGAAATCATCCCGGAATTCCGTCTCGATGACGACGACGAAGACGACGACGGCCTTAGCTATACAGTATACACGTTATAATGTATATACTAATGCGAAAATATGCGCTGTGACGAGGGAACGAGCCGGCGAGCGGAAAGTCGCAGTTCCCTGCTCTGTCAGCGAGCCTTCTTCTTTCTGTACAAAGTTCTTGGACGCTCTCGCTGGATGAGACATCCAACCACGGCGAAGGCTACGATAAGCAGAGGCTTCGACCGGAATTTACGTCGCTTTAAGCCGGTTTAATTGCATTTGCTGCGAAAACGAAGCCATGAAGAGCCTTTACCAGGCAGTTTCATCATTTCCGGTGCGTGATTATTAAGAGGCAGTGGTATTTCCCCCACCACTTTTCAGCACAGCTGGAAATTTTGAAATCTATTTTCTTCTGAACTGCTCGGCAGATAGAGTTCAAATTTTAATAGAATGTGCGCACGTATTGTGGAATTGGGCTAAGCTTTGGGCTTCTCGATACTCAAAGCCGTTTGTTCAGGATAATCGAAAATAAAAATGTGCGAGAGAGACAGCCCTACAGGCGTTTAACATTGGGCGAAGAAATTTTGGCCGATGTATCACTGAGCGTTAAGAGACGGTGGTACTTTCCCCATCATTTTCAAAAATTTTGAAACCTATTTTCTTCTAAACTACTCGGCAGATAGAGTTCAAATTTTAATAGAATGTGCGCACGTATTATGGAATTGGGCTAAGCTTTGGGCTTCTCGATACTCAAAGCCGTTTGTTCAGGATAATCGAAAATAAAAATGTGTGAGAGGGACAGCCCTACAGGCGTTTAACATTGGGCGAAGAAATTTTGGCCGATGTATCACTGAGCGTTAAGAGACGGTGGTACTTTCCCCATCATTTTCAAAAATTTTGAAACCTATTTTCTCCTAAACTACTCGGCAGATAGAGCTCAAATTTTGATGGAATGTGCGAAAGTATTGCAGAATTGGACTAAGCTTCCGGCGTCTCGATACTCAAAGGCGTTTGTTGAGGAGAATCGAATCCGAAAAGGTGCGAGGGAGACAGTCCTATAGGCGTTTAACATTGGGCGAAGAAATTTTTACCGGCGTATCCCTGCCTCTTAACACATAGGCACAAAAATCGTGCTGCGAACAAAAAAAAAGAGAAAAAACGTTTAAAAATCGAACGCCGAGTACTTAAAAAATTGATTTGTCAAAAAATTGTAAATGTTTGTGTTGTAAAATCTGGATAATGAAGAGGAAGCAACGTGCAAGGTGTTGTACTTTGCACCGATTTTGACCTTCGAGTGTCTCGTATAAACATGCACTTAAAAGTTCCGAAGGGAAAAAGTGAGTTTCGTCTTTTATCTCCCATAGCGTGAAACTCACTATCGGACACCCGGTACAACTTACAAAAAGTGATAAGAGGACCACGTGTGATGATCCGCTGCGGCTGCGTCTGCCGGTTTTCTTTGGCATTACGCAATGCCACTTCGAGGCCCGAATACTGCCACTTTCGGCTTAACAACTTCAATTATAATTTCATATTCAATATCAACTCTACGTTAAGCCTATTTGATCATGGTATCAAAACGATAATTATTTATTCTATATTTCTCTTCCCTCTTTGTCAATTTCAATAATTTGAATGAACAACAGGTTGCAATTTCAATCATTCATTAAAAATAAATAAAAACAATTTCCTTATTACTTTACATTTTAACAAAATTAAATAGGACAACGATAATCAACTTTACACTTAAAAATAATAATTTTCCTGCTTTATATCAAATCCCTTTTTATTTAAAAAATTGTAATGCGCTTCTACACTTTTACTTACGATTCATTGGTTTAAGTTTATTACAATTGATCTAATCCGATATTGATATTAATTTTTATTTCAGTTCTATTGTTATCATTATTTTTATTAATATATACAAAGGTGACGTGTTCCTTTGTGAAATATAGGTCACCCAGTGTCGATGGAATATACACTATATTTATATAGTCACTCTCATTCCCTCGCACCTCTCGTAACATTCGATAATTGTATTCGTCTCATCTCTCCTCCTCGTCTTTTCGACTTTGAGCGCGATGTGCTGCGAAGTCTGTACGTCCGTCAGTGGTACACGAGCACCTTGAACCGGCTTAAGGCCGCATGAACCGCACCAGCAAAGCGTGGTAAACCACACATGGCGTGAGTCCAGTCAACGCATCTACAGAAAGCAACAGCAGCAGCAGCAGCAGAAAAGAAACCGAGCGAAAGATGCGGCGAATCTCATCCTCGAAGAGTGCCTCGCATTGTTGCGCTCGGGTGGAACGGAAAAGGCTTCGTTCGCCAAACTCTTTCTCTCGAATTCTTCCATTATATTTATTTTAAAAAATAGAGATATTTTTTTTTCTATTTTTGTAATCTAATTAGATGAATAATGAAAGTGACTAATAATCGAATGAATGAATAATGCGATGAATAATGAAAGCGAATAATAATAATTATTATAATTCATATTCGTCAATGTATTCGATTGATTTTTATTAACTTAAGGTGGCACTTTTGTGTGTCCATTTTTTCAAGGACGATTTCGAAAATGAATTTGATTTTCGATTATCTATTTTTTTTTGTCGTTTAGAGTATATCATATTTATTTAGTATTTCGGAAATAATTGTGATCAATAATTGTACGATTGATCAAAGGTATAGAAAGAAATTTATAGTAAGCGCGAATTTAGCCACAGTACATAATATCGATTAAACAGACACGAATTTGTTTAAAATATGATTACAGCATGAAAAATTATTGATCTTTATAATGAATAATACTATAACATCGGAAATAGGAATAACATTTATTTAATTTGTATTTTCGCCTGTTTAAGAAATATTACTTTTATTGTATAGATATTTTTGTAACAGATATTTACCTACAAACAAATAAAAAAGTTTTCTTTTTAGTTAAATATTTCTATACCAAAAATGAAGGGAAGATTTTAAAAAAAATTCTAGACATTTATAATGAAAAATTTCTGACTTTTCTATGTGTACGTATGCGTGGTGTACAGATAGCGTGGAGGAGGAGAGGAAGAGGGCCATTGCGCCATCAGGAAGTGGCTCACTACTTACACTCACTCGGAGTTAACCAACAGAGAGAGAGAGAGAGAGAAAAGAGAGCGATAGATAGATAGAAAAAGGCAGAGTGAGTGAAAGATTATATAGTAGAATAGAATAGATATAGAACGAGAGGAACGATCGAGTGAGATGCGTGAGGTACTACGGGCAGAGCGGTAACAGGAGCAGTCGGACTTAACACACCGAGATAAGAAGGGAATAGGCCAGTGGCGGCAGTAGAGGATCGCGGTGTGGTTTAACCCCGTGTAAGTAAGTATATCGCCGGCACTCTGGTCGTTCGCATCACAACGATCGTTCCTGGTGTGCTTCGTGTCCCGCTGTCGAGAACTCTGAGCAAACCGGACACTGGGTATACCGAGTGTTCAGGAACGTACTTAGTGAAGCATGGAATGAAATGGGCGCTGAAAAAAAATTAACATTGCTGTATAAATTTGCCCTTTAGGAAGGCGAAAATTGAATGCGAGAGAGAAAAGAAGAGGGGACTTTCTTCCTTGGATTAATAGGACATTAATCTCGATTAGAAACTCTCGCACCCAACCTCGATTTTTCGTTTTCCGGTTCTCACGATCAAATGGCTTTGAATTTCGAAAATGCAGAAGTGTAGCCCATTTTTGCCATCCTTCTGCACATTCCTATAAAATTTGGGCTCTGTCTGCCGAGTAGTTTTGGAGAAAATTGGTTTTTAAATTTTGAGGTGTGAGGGATGACTGCTTCTGGAGAGGCTCACCTCACAAGTTTGAAACCTATTTTCTCCAAAACTACTCGGCAGATAGAGCCGAAATTTTGAGGGAATGTGCAGAAGGATGGCAGGAATGGGTTGAGCTTTTGGCTTCTCGAAATTCAAAGCCGTTTGTTCGTAAGAACCGGAAACCGAAAAAGAGAGGTTAGGTAGCAGAGAGACAACTGCATAGGCATTTAGAATTGAGCGATGCAATTCTCATGCGGTAAAACAAAAAGTGTCACAGGCAATTTAGCACAGATTTAACGCAGTAGCTGCCTTAACGTGGCTACTATGCTACCTTAAGGTAGAGAGAAGGACGAGAACGTACTTAAAACTGGATATCTAAATATAGAAATTTAAAAGTACTTTTCAGCGCCCGTTACTTTTGTTCCGCAAGGGTGAAACTTGCTACGTTGACCTTTCAGACCCTCGGCCCAATTGTCAGCACCATGCGGCAGGTGGATAATCCTTCTACCTGTTTCCGAAACGTTGATTTCAGGACCTTTCATCCGACCGTAGAAGCACAAAAAAAGGTCTCGACAGTGTTATTAGCTTTCGAGGGAAGGGTGATGTCATGTTGGGCTCATCGACGCCAAGGGATGGCGATTTGGTCGTGGACGACCGTTGCATCCGACCACACCTGCCAACCCTTTGACTTCCGATCTTTTCTTTTTCCTCAAAAATATTATATAAAATAATTGATCATTTTCAATTACGACGAAAAAATGCAATTTCGTTAAAAAATGTAATATAAACATTTGAAATATTTTTCTCTAATTTTAATGTGAAATCATCGACAACGAAAAATGATTTTATTCATTGTAATTAATTTGAAAAATGAAAATAAAATCATTATCAGTGTGAAAAAAATAATTTCAAAAAAATATCTTCGTGTAAATATATTATCCACAATTTGTACGACGATTTTTCATGAAAAATTTATATATTTTCACTGTTCAATATTCATTGAAAAATCATTGCACTCGTGGAAAGTCATCTTGGATCTTAAGGACGCATAGAATTTTTTTCCCATCGTAAATGTGCACGATTTTCCGGATTAGAAATTGAAACCATTCGAACTTCCGGCATAGAAATTAAGTCGCTGGCTCTCGAGGGAATCGGAACGCAGTCTCGGGCGTCTGGAATCGTAAAGCGTGCATATATCGCATTGTTTACGCTTTTATATCTTCAGCGAAAAATCGCGCCGATGATAATCCTTCTGAATTTATTATTCGTCCATTGTATGAAAAACTGACTGGCGAGAGACTCGTGCGAGCATCCACTGTTCTTTATAAGCTATTTTTTTCTTCAGCCTCTGTTATTTGGATTCTTCTTCGGCTCTTCTACTCTGCGCTTGCTCTTGCTGATGCTATGGCCTGATTAATTAGGATTGTTAGAGACGGTAATGACGACGATCGTTAGGAGAGCCTCTGCGGCCTCTCCCTCGCTTTCCCGTACAATCTAATGCACTACATTACTGACGAGGGCAGCCCGATACTTATACCCTCGATTTTCCACAATTTTCTGATAGCTTTAATAACCCGTTGTCACTTCGTCATCGCCTAATGACACAAAACTTTTGAACGCCGGAACAAAAATTCATGAAACATAATTAAGACATTTCTCTAATTTTAGGGAACTCAGAAGTTTTTTTTCTTTTTCAAATGACTTAAAATCAGACTCGTGGAAGCTTCTTTTAAATAAAAATGCACCGTGAAATCATTGCAATTATTATTTCATGATAATAACATACAGCAAAAATAATGTTAATTTTTTAAATGACTGCAAAGACAATAAATTTTTCATACAATTTTTGCTAAATGTATAATGCTTCCTCATTTTTTTTGATCAATTATTCAGTAATTATTGAAAATTGTCTGTCAATGAAATACAATTGTATAATTATGCGCTTAAAAAAATGATCCTTAATAATTCAATTATGCAATTATTTAACAATGATTTTATGCAAATAATCCTTTCAATAAATTTCAAATCCAATCACTACAAATAAGTGTTCATTTCGTACAAAATTTCAAATTCCACTTTAAAAAAATTAAGTTAACGAATAAAACAGCTGCAATTTGTTTTCATGTTCAAATATGAATTAAAAAAAACAATAGAAATAAAATCAGGCCATATTCGCCATGCATTATGTACACACGTTGCTGCTTCATTCGCTTTATGGAGGAAAGTACCTCGTCTTCTCTATATTAGACGACCGACCAGAGAACTGGTGCTTTGGTATTCAGGAAGCAGAGGCGTACGCGCGCGGGCGAGCTCTTAGGAGTTCCCTCGCGACTATAATGCGTGCTCGTACAACCATTATGGGAAAATATATTATACTGAGTATTATACACTACCGTATATCGTTAGTAGGAATCTTACGTAAATTCGGAAACCTTCTTCTCCTTCCGCAAGTCACGTATCCTCTTTTTCTCCCATACTTTATTATTTCTTCCTGTATTCATAATTTTTTTTTGCCAATTGTTATGTCATACCCTTGATATAATATTAACTAAATGAAATAAGTGATTTTTAGAAGCACAAATAAATTAAACAATTGTCTAGTAAACAATAAAAAAATTCAAAAGATTAAAAAAAAATTGTTACAATTAAAATGGACTATAAAAAAATAATTGATAAATAAACACCTGCTTATCTGAACTATTTTATATTCGAATCTGTTCGGCTAAAAGTTTTTCTTTCGTTTTCCCCTTTTCGCTTTTTTAATAATCATTCTCAAAAAAAAATGGTTTATCGGTTGCATTATATTCGCTTTTTATTTAATTTTTAAGAAAGTTCTTTTTATTGCATGTCGAGAAGAGGACAGCATTTTAAAATGCATCAATTTTGTTTATTGTCAAAAATGAGTCTTGAAATTGTTCGTTCATTTGTTGAAATGAATTTTTTATCACGTTTTACTGATATAATTGTAGCGCATTCAAGATAATCCATGTAAGATCAGTTAAACAAACAGATAAAAAAAGTGTTAAAAATATATCATGGCCATTTTGTAAATTTGGTGATAATTCGTATTCAGCTATTTTTTATCGAGAGTACAATATTCCACTGTGTATATATGTGTATATGACTTTTCATTGATCAAAAGACTTTTCATTGATGACATTGGTATTATCTAATCGCTTTATCAATCGTCCTCCGAGACTCGAGCCGCTCGATCACGCGCGGCCGTCAATCGCGCCAAGTCTTCGCGACGTCGCGATGACGATTAATGTACGGTGGCTTCATGAATTGAACTGCACTTCACATCCGTACGACTGTCTTATGCTTCCCTCATTAATGCACCACTCTGTCGTCTGATTATCGTGAAAAATTCCTAAACCGGAAGATACGTCATCGACACATTTTTTTATTGGGCTATATCATAAGAAAAATTATATGAAAATCGTGCAATTGTGTAAGATTTGTGAAAATATGCAAATTCCTTTTTAAAGAATTGATTATTTCGAAGAACTTGAAAAATTCATTAAAAAATGATTATTATAATGGATTAATAACAAGAAAAAAATGAAGAATTTATTTTTGGCAAAAGTTATTTTATTTGTAATACCCAATTACAAGTAAAGAAAAATTATATCGAGGTTCATTCAGGTAATATAATGAAAGTGGGTCAGGGATTCTCGATAAAAATGGCCCAACCATTGGAAATTAATACAACGACTTTTTAAGAAATTTCTTGTGCAGTGTATTTTGAAATAATTGAAGTGATTAACAAACCTAATGGTTATTATTAAATAAATAAATTAAATTTGTTACATTGTTTATATGAAGAAAAAAAAACGCTATTGTTGAAGTTTGAATTTATGAATTCATCTATTCCACGTAAAAAAAAACTAGTATTACATAAGTATTAATTTAGGCAATTGATTCATTAAATGAACACTTATATCGACTGCAAAATTCTTATGACATCATAAAAAATATTTTATATTTCTCTTTCGTCTGCACGCCCGCGCAGCACTTCCCCCAACAATGTGAACGTAAGTGGAACGTGATTTGGGTATAAGTAGCACTTTGACAGTTCGCGAATTTCGAAATCTGCAATTTTCCTCCGCGACTCCGTCATCGTTTTGCTACTTGCATAGAATTATTACAATAATAATACTTCTACGAAAAATTACGGTGTGAATACATAGTCAAGAATAATTATTACATTAACTAAAAGCTCTCTGCAATTATTTAATATATAGTAATCGCAAAATAAGCGGAACCTTTTTTTATAAAATAAAAAATGTAATTTTTGTAATTCTTTTCGTAAAACCTACGTGCTTTTGTAGCTCATTATTAAAAAAATCGATTTCTGCTATTTTTCACCCTTCATTCTTTATCCTTTATGTGCATTTTTTAATACTTTTTTCCTTTTGTTCAATCATCATAAAATCATCTCGAAAATCACGTTCATATTTTTAAAAATAAGAATCTCCCAATATTTCACCATCATTTTTTTCCAGACCTAAACTAAAAAACTCACAAAATCAAAAAACCCGAAAAAAGAGAACTCATGAGAACTCGGTGCTTTCATAGCTCACCATTAAAAAAATCTGTCCCCAATATTTTCCTTCCCTCATCCTTTACCTTTTAAGTTAATTTTTTTGTGTTTTAACCCTCTTTTCAATGATCACAAAACCAGCTCAAAAATTGCGTTTGTACTAAAAAAATTCCCATGTTTACATATTCAACTGCACCATTTGTCATCATTTCACCTTTCCATAACCAATATAAAAGCCCAAAAAATAAAAAATAAAAAAACACACATTTTTTTACACAACAAAAAAGAATTCATGAAAATTCGCTTTCTCCGAAGCCTCTCTAATTCCGGAACGAAGTAAAAAAGCCCAAAAAATAAAAAAATCAAAATAACTTACATTGAAAAAAATGCATGAAAAATTGCTTTCTCCGAAGCCTCTCTTGCACAAGACAAATAATAATACATACATCAATCCCACCGTTCACCTCCCACCACTTCGCTGTGCAGAAGCGAAGCGAAGCAACGAGCCGACGATTCTTCGCTGCCGCAGCAGCAGCAGCAGCGCAACGACGACGAGGCGAAGAGGCGAAGAGAGCGGGTGCCCCGCGCGGTGCCCCTACTCCGTCCGGCCCTGGCGAGAAACCCATTCACAGAATGAACGAACCGCTCTTGCGTTCGGTTCGTGTAGTCACTCAGTAGTGTCATGGAGGTAACATGGCCGAGGAGACGCGCCTAGTCCGCGTTGAAGAGAGACTAAAGATCAAAATCGGTACGATATCTCGTTTATTCCGTGGCTCGTAATCCCGCGCCCTGGAATATATTGCGACAAGTGGAAAGTGTTGCTGGTCGCACTGCGTCCGTTATAGCCCTGCGATTTATTCCTTGTGTCTTGTGTCTCGATTCTGTGTGTACGTGTGTTACGAATAGTGTGTTCACGGTGATGGGTGAAAAAGAAATGAAAAAAAAAAAGAATATATATATATATATATGGAATTTTCGTATAGCGATAAGTACAACCACCATCAAAAAGCAGAAGGGGTCTTTTATTGTTATTAATGAAGCGATTGTAAGAGAGCCACCGAATTTTTTGCGGACACTAGCGCGACCATTTCGCGATTCCAGGGCCCCGACGGTGCATACGACACTTTTCTCTCTCTCTCTCTCTCACTCTCTCGACGTTTTTCTCGCCCCCCTTCTTCCGCCCCCTCGGAGCGTCGACAGAGACCTCTCTGTCTGATTCTCTGGGAGAGTTTCTCTCTCTCTCTCTCTCTCGCGGTTACTCGCTGTCGCGCTTTTCACGAAAGCGTTGCCGAAAAAACAACGAGGACCTCGTGATCTGTTGTCACCGCTCGAGTATCGCGAAGTTCTGGGCTCTCGAGCCACTGACGCACGCTCTTTTGGGTCCCTCGCTTCGTTCTCGAGGATCCGAACGTCTTCCGCGATGCATCTGATCTATTTTTTTTAGTTTTGTCTGTTCGCAGGACGCAGGCAAGCTAAATGGGCGAGAAAAAGTGCGTGGTCGTTCGTTAAAACTCCTCGCGGCTAACGCTACATTCTTCGTTCCACCGAGAATCGCACTCTCTCGCGTTTTTTCCGCCTCTCCGCTGAGCTTGCGCGCGATACTCCCACGCGTCGTCGTCGTCGTCGTCTCGTCTCTCGCCTCGCTCCGTGCACTCTTGTTGATTTTTGTGGCTTTTAATGGCCAATTTATAGTTCCTGAATCGCATTCGTCGATATTAGTAATGAAATGGATAGAAATTAAGTAAAAAATTAAATACACACTCGTGGATCGAAATTATGGGATTAAAATAGAGGAAAGACTAAATGGGAAATTACCCATTGCTATTTATGCTGAGTTTTTAGGAATCTGAATATGAGCACCTGTGTTCATTAATTTAAGCGTTTGTGAAAAGTGTGGGATAATGAAAAAATGATATGCAACATTCTACTCTGGACTTTTGGACTTTGTGTTTATTGTTCCCCTTGGGGTTACAAGGACCTCCGTCCCTTTTTTACACTGCTTACTCGCTAAATCGTACGCTTTTCGTTTACATTTCCTTTCTACTCTGTATCATTGGGGAATCAGCATTCTACTCTGTATCTTTGGGTAAAATAGAAAAATTGAAACTGACATTTTTGGTTGACAAATAATATGGAAATGTTCAATTTTCTGTGCAATTCGAAGCCTTGTATCGATTTTTATTAAATTATGTATTTACGGAATTGCGATTATGTGCGAGATTTGGGCCTGCTAATTCATTTTTTGCGGAGGTTAATGGCAATTGTTCGAAAATTTGACAAATTTCGTAAAATTCGAAGCGATTTTCCGAATTGGGAAATATTTATTTGCAGACAATATTAAATGTGCCTGCATTTGTGAATAACGTTTTTTGGAAATATAGTGAATCTTGAGAAAGTTTGAGGATTAAAAGAATTAATGTTTAATTAAAAAATACTATAAAATAAAAATGTCTGCATACATTTTGTCGACAACTGATAAATTTGATTAAAATCGATAGAATATTCCCAATTTTTTTTTATTAGGGTGGTCGTTTAAGATGTTTTGCGGTTAGCACTACATTGTTGATTCCACGGGTGTTAGGCTCTCTTGCGTTTGCTCTGTTTCTCTGTTGAGCTTACACGCGTTCGAGGCTCCCACGCGTCGTCGTCGTCGTCGTCGTTTGCCTGGCGCGGTGTACTTTTGTAGATTTTTTTTAACCGCTGAGCTTCTATTTCCTAGTCCGGAAGTAAAAGCTGTATGAAATCTAATAATTTTTTCGAAGAGAAGAATGAGTTTATGCAGTAATAATTGGATTAATAATTAATTAAATGAAAAACGTGAAAATACTGAAATTTTAATATTGTCTCCGCCGTAGATTTTTCAGTTTTATTTTGTGAATTCTGAATTCCAAAATAATGGATTAGAAAATTGGAATTTCAATTAAATCGATGGATTCATTCGTTATTAAATTTTTTCTCATATTTGCTGATTTACTGATTTAAATAAATCAAGAAAAAAACCCGAAGTTTTTAACACTGAAACGTAACTTGAATTTTTAATCATTATATGAATATATAATTTATAGTGACTTTATAATCATTATTTTTGTCGTTTTGTTCTTTTGGCGATTTTTTTTTCGGATCACTTTGAGTTCGATTCCGATTCCGAAAAAAAATTAATTCATCAAACCAAGGACGAAATAATCCTCAGGTTTTAATTTAAAATCGTATTTTAAATCTGCAAATAATTATATAATGATTCAAATGACAGTGTCTTTTTTATTATTATATTCAACTGATTTTTCTCGTTGCTAAAATCAGTAAACGATTCAAATAACAAAACATAATTGAATAATTGTCAAATTAAGAATCTGTAAAGATGGTTTACACAAATTCCAAGCTCATGAATAATTACAACAAAAAACTTAATGATTACTTTATTAATTAAAAAATCTTCGATCAAACCAATATAAAATTGCAGTAAATTTAGACTTTACCCAAAAATTGCAAAAATGCCATACCAATTTAAGAAAAAAACATTATGCACTCAAATTTTCATTACGCTGAAATAATGCTTAATTTTAATCATCATTTACCTTCGTTGATTTTTTTTTTTTTTCGCCTATTCCGGAAACGACAATTAGCGGAATTTAATGATTCTGATGAAAAAACGTCGGTTTTCAAATGCGTGATGTAATTCCTGCTAATCTTTCTGCGTTATTTCGTGAATGAGTCGTCACGTTTCACGTTATCCTTGTTTTTTCGTTGTTCGTTTTGTTTTGTGAATGGCGAAAGAAAAGAAGGGACGAACTACGCCGATTTTACTACTATCGTGTCCATTCATGGACGGACGTTGAAGACGAGTGTTTTGCTCGTCTCGATTATTTATGATCACGTCGGTATTTACTTTGGCGCGATATATACGACGAGCGATATGAACTGAGAGAGGAATAAAAATGGTTATTCATGAATGCGCGATGTGTATATGATTAGGAACACACATTCATTATTATTTATGATTTTTTATCACATGGACGATGTATATTCACGTATGCAAGCATGTGGCGAGTATATCGTCATATAATAACAATATCCGGTGTGTTTATCGGGATCCCGACTATTTCAGTGATTTTGACTTGAAATTTATTTTATATACCAATTGAAAAGTCGATTAATCCCAATTGGGAACATTTTAGCTTGAAAATTCAGTTTTGGGTTAAAAAAAAAGAAAAAATCTTTTTAAATTTGAAATAATTTCTTCATTTTTTATCCTTTATTATTTAAAAAAAATAATTTTGGATTCATTCGGGATAAATTTCTATGGAAATTTTTTTTTCTTCACGGGATTTTTCGGTTTCAAATTTAAGATCACTCAAGTTACTCAAGAAATCAGGGCTATTTTTTATGTAACGATTTTGGTACTGTCCTAATCAGTGTTTTTTTTAATCATCATGAAGTCATTAACATGAACGTTATTTACCATAAAAATGATATTAATTAAATCAATGATACTACAAGTATTTATAAGCCAAAACAATTAAGGTTTATAACTATGTGCTTAATTAAAATCTTGAATTACGAATAGAGTTTTATAACTTATTTTCTTTCATATTCCATTTATCGAATAAATTATACGACAAACGTTCATCAACCAAAATAACTCAGACCCACAACTCTGCACTTAATGAAAACCATTAAAGAAAAGAATAGTCTTTTATTTCTTCTTTTTATTACAAAATTATCAACATGAACGTGACTCACCATCAAAATAACAGTTATTAAATCAATTACACGACAAACGTTCATCAACCAAAATAACACAGACCCACAACTCTGCATTTAATTAAAACCTTAAAAAAACGAATGGTCTTTTATTTCTTCTTTTTATTACAAATTTATTAACATGAAGTTTATTTGCCATCTACTTTTATTATTTAAAAAAAACACAATTGAGACTTCCAACTTCGGCACGAATAAAACACATGCACAGTTACGTACATACAATTTTTTACTCTTGTAATCGTGGGTGGATTTGAAGTAGATAGTAGTTGCACGAATGGAGAGTCACATACACAAACACACACAAATAAAACGTGCACACGAGTTACTATTTATGGGGAGTGATGGGAGTGACAGAGTCGCGGTTTAAACGTTTTCAATTGTCGGATATATGGAACGAATAGCATTACATTGACGTTGTGTGTATTCCCAGGGGGCCCCCCTTTTCTTCACTCGCATAATGTTTCTTCCAATCTCACTCTGTCCTTATATTTCCACGTATGACTATATATCTATGGTATATACGTTGAAATAATAAATATAGCTGTGAATCGTAAAGTAAAATAAAAAGTAAATACACGTTGTACACAGAACGTAACAATGACGACGAATGAAGCGACGTGCAAAACGTCTCAGTTTATGCAACGTTGATTTCGCGAAATACATAAAATATAAAGGAAGCTCTGAGAAAGTCATTAGAGTACAAGCGGCATAAGTACATCCTGCGTTTTGTACGTCCGCTATCCACCCCCGCCTATACTTTCTGGCTGTGCCCTTTTCTCCTGCAATGCTAAGAGAAAGAGTAAAAAGTGAGCTCAATTTGCATCTCGAATTTTTCATTTTTTATTTATTTTTTCAAAATCGTGTAAAGGATTTAGAGGATTTTTTTTCAGGGAGGGAGTGAATTACGAAATTGGAAAAAATGCGTTTATTTTTTTAATCGATGAACTAATTTTATTTATTTTCTATTTCTAGCGATTTGTTAATCTTGTTTTAGTTGATTAATTGTTATCAAAGATTTGGTAATTGGACAACTACAAATTACAATTATTCTGACGGAGAGATCTGTCAATAATTCGAATAATTGTGGTTCAGAATATTGTTTTGCGTTTTGTAAAACGTTTGAATAATTATTTTCAGCCATAAATAATTATCTCGCGTATTTTTGAGAATCTTCGGAATTATTGGACATTGAATTCTGGAAAGTCATTAAAAAATATATATTTTTCAGGAAAACAATATAGAAAAAAATTCACTTATGTAATGTAATTAAATAGCTTTTGTGTCGTTAATAATGTTAAATAGAGAAAATTCTTGATTACGATTCAATGATAATCCAATTTCACATTCCATTTGAATGCAAATGTCATTTAAACTTATTACCATTCGAACCCAGGAAGTGTACTTAACGGAAAATAAAGAAAGTGCGAAAGAATGTTTGATCCTCGTTTCGACGGCCTCGAGTATCATCCGTTAGTCATTGCATCCATTATATTGTAATTTCATTCATGAACGCTTTTAGCGAGGTAAATAATTATCGATGAACGATGAGTCAATGTTGCGACGCAGGCAGAGAGCTCTCTCATTCAGTTGCCTCTCCATCCATGAAAAAAATCGCGCAGCCTTCTTCGAGAGGCTAAAAACTCCACTCGACGCAGAGATAATGCTGCTGATAAGGATGTGTACCTTCTGCAATTGTCCCCGCTACTTATTGCCTTGCAATATGCACTCCATATACCCTGATATACACACACACAACAATTTCCCGACAAGACACGACGAATTTTCACGATCAATTTTCTTTCCTTTTCCAGGTGAAGCTAAAAATCTTTTGAGCCGAGGCCATGGATCTCCGGGAACGAGAGACGTTTACTGTGCCTTATCCCTCGACCAGGAGGAAATATTTCGAACCACAACCATGGAAAGGACCCTCAAGTGCGTTTGAAGAAAAATTGCCGCTCTCACTGTATTCGAAAAAAAAAATATATATATATATCGTTGAAAATGGAGCCGACAAAATATTGTAAAAAAATATCGTATCAATACAAAAAGAAGATTGATATTTCAGTGCAAAAATGAGGAATTTTATTCCACAAAATAGTTGCTCATTAAATTAAATTTGTCTGCAGAGATAAAAAGATTGAAAAAATGTTATACTAATTTTTCAATTATTTTTCACTGTCGACCTGAAAGACTTTTGCATCGTTATGGGAAACTTTGGAGGAAGAAAAGGAGAATCTAATGAACCAATATGGCATGAAACGCTTATTTTAATAGGATTTATTCATTATTTATTGTAATTTCTTTATCGCCATGTTTTTGTCTGCTACTTTCTCGACGACGGATATTAGAAAAAAGAAATTGTGCTCGCTAAATTCTTCAATAGAATTAAAACACCCTCAACCGAGGTCATAATAATCGAACAACAACACTTGTGTATGCGTTTATATTTATTTGACGATTAAAAAGATAACGAGTGGTACGCAGTTGTAACAATAAGTCTGTCTTTTTGTCATTGAGAATTGCATCTAAAATTGATCACGGCGCTTCGAATTTTTAATTAATTTTATTCAATTCAATTTTTACCTGTGATTTTTCATAAATTTATGAATTAATCCTTATTAAAAATTCCAAAGGAATTCATGAGATTTAAATACAAAAATCGTTTATAAATATAATACCAAACAAAATTAGCAACACGATTTAATAATTGATATTAACAATTAATCTGATCCGATTTTCATACTCATTATCTTTTTACATCTGCCGCAATTTTTAGCTGCTATTCTAAAAAAACTGTTGCTTTTAAATTTCTTTTTCCGATTAGAGTATTGACTTGACGAGGTTGGGAATTTATACACAATTAAAACATAGTCTATTACCCAAATTAGAGTTTTTAGGTAATTGAACTATTTCGTAATTTCGTTGCAGTCCCTTTTTCGGCGAGGAGTTCCAATTCGAGGTTCCGCGAAAATTTCGCTACCTGGGAATTTACGTTTACGACAGGGATAGGCACTTGAAACAGGACAAGATCCTTGGGAAAGTAGCGATAAAGAGAGAAGACCTGGCGACCTATCACAACAAGGAACATTGGTTTCCACTGAGGCCGGTAGATGCGGATTCCGAGGTGCAGGGAAAAGCTCATTTGGAGCTTGCGCTGCAGCCTCAAGTTGGGCACGCTCAGCCCAAGCTCACTGTTCGGTAAATTCTCCAAAGTTTTTATTCAAGCCAAGAAATACAAAAACACAAAAAAATCAGTATAAACGAGAGGAAATTCGTGGTTTTCAGAGTCATCGAGTGTAGCGAACTGACCATTAAAAACGGCGGCTGTGATCCATTCGCTACTGTTACAGTACTGTACAGCAATGGCAAACAAATATCAAAACGCACTAAAGTAAAGAAGAAAACTGTCTCACCGTATTTCAACGAAACCTTCGTTTTTGAGGTGAGCTTACAAGCTTTTTCTACAAATTGCACTCCGAATACTTTCTTCCACAACTTTATTATAATTCATAGCAACAATAATTCCAATAAGATTGTTAATCAATTTTTTAAATATACAAAATGACGCCAGAAAAGATGTTATCATCACTGTTATCACCAATTTTATAGATTATTGTTAAAAAAATGTACCGAGTACAGAACATAAATGAAAAATTCAATGTATTCAAAAAGTATTCACTCATTTATTCATTAAACACTACATTTATCGCAAAATGAATCGACCGAAAACTGCGCCATTTTTTGAAACGCAAAGGCTATTACTATAATTATTATTACCATCAAATAATAATTGAATATAAAAATAGAAGCATTCGAAAATATTGAATTCAACCACTGTAATTACATACCAATGGTTGTTTTTTTTTTGTTTCGTTTTATGCTAGCCCGAATTGACTGAGTCTAAGGACAAGGACGTATCGCATTATTCGATCGATGGTGAGGTCGGTGAAGTGGTCGTCGGTCTTTGGCACGCATCGCCGGGAATGGGCGAGCAGCCGGCATTTCTGGGTGAGGTTCGCGTGACTCTTCGCGGTCTTCAGAAGCAGCCGACGAGCACAACGACTGCCTGGTACTTCCTGCAACCGCGGGCGGCGAAACACCGTCCAAGTAAAATAACGAGCAACTCCACGCCGCCCGGAACGCTTCCCGGGCTCGGCTCTCTGCGTCTGAAGATCCACTACACCGCCGATCATGTATTTCCCTCGGAAATGTACGACAAACTCCGGCGACTTCTTCTACAGAGCGTCAACATACAACCCATAACATCCTCGGCGGTTTACATACTCGGGGAAATCGTCTCCAGTAAAATGGAAGCTGCTCAACCGTTGGTCCGGGTGCTCGTTCATCACGGTCAGCTCGTTTCGGTCATGCGAGCCTTAGCTAGTCACGAAATTTCAAAATTAACGTGAGTAACATCTTTGTTTTATTCGAAATTTTCTTAAGCGGATATGAAAGCTTTGCAGTGAAATTGGCAACAAGAAATGCTACGTTAATCCCTTAATGCGAGCCGTTTTTTCGTTTGTTACAACGACACCGTTTTTTTAAACTGCTCGATAGTTTTGTCTAAAAGGAGTTGAAAAACATCACTGAACAAATGAAGTATTTATATTTCTATACTCAAACTTTCAAAAAATTGTATTTAACTACTTAATAATTTAATACAATCGCTCAAACGGTCAATAGAATTTTTTAAATCATTCTCTGTTTTAAAAAAAACGTGACTGCATTAGCTAAAGAAGATTTGCAGCGCCAATTCCACGAAAATATATCTCACGTGTCAGAAAGCGTATGAAACATTTTAAATTTCGATACTATCAAGCCCTTAATTATACAAGTATCTTGACGCGAGATTAAAAGTGTATCGCACAAAGTGCTTACGCTATACGTTCCCCAGTGTCTGGCAACGATTTCTCACGTTACGTTTCCGATTCCCATCGTAATCTCAACCGCCGATCTTTGCCATTGTCTCAGGGATCCGACGACGATATTTCGGGGCAACACGTTAGTCAGCAAAATGATGGACGAGGGAATGCGTCTAGCGGGTCTGCATTATTTACACAGCACACTGAGACCGGCGATGGAGCAAGTGTTTCTCGAGCGTAAGCCATGCGAGATCGATCCGACCCGTGTCAAGGATGCCAACACGATACAGGCGAACTTGGCGAATCTTAAGGTAATTTCTCGTACTCGTAATCAGCCTGTTAAATCTTAAAGCCAGAAAGAGAAAGAAAAAAAAAACGCCGGAAAGATTTCTCACGCCTCGATATTTTATTTTTTCATCTTCTTTATTTCTAACAATGGGCTTCGCGCGCTCTCGTTTTTCAACGCACATACAGGAATACGTCGAAAGGGTTTTTACGGCAATAACGACATCCGGCGTGCGATGTCCACCGCTCATGTGCGAGATGTTCTGGTGTCTGCGCGAGCTCGCCGCGACACACTTCCCGAAGAACAAAGAAGTGCGTTACTCGGTCATAAGCGGCTTTATATTTCTACGGTTCTTCGCACCCGCGATTCTTGGACCGCGACTCTTCGACATAACGAATGAACAAATTGTAAGCATTGTCTCACGCAACATATGAGTGCGACTCTCTCTCTCTCTCTCTCTCTCACTGTTTTGAGGAGAATAATAATGATTTTAATGCTGTCGCTTGGTTCCCAGGATATTCAAACAAATAGAACTTTAACGCTCATTTCTAAGACAATCCAGAGCCTCGGGAATTTGGTCAGTTGCCGTGGCGGCGCCGGAAGTGTCTGCAAAGAGGAATACATGGAGTGCGTTTACAGGTAATTTTTGCTAGATGTATTCTTTGATTATTGTGCCAATATAATTCACTTTGGATTTTATGATTAAAGCGGATCCTACTCATTATTTACAAATGAATTTATGTATTAATTTTTCACATGAAATTTTTTATTAGAGTTTCAAATGAAGTGCGTTTTTGAAAATATTATATTGTCCCAAAAAGCAAGAGCATATATTCAGAGATAAAAATATGCCGTTTGACGTTAACAGGGAATTTTATACGGAGAAGCACATCCAGGCGGTGAAGCAGTTTTTGGAATTAATATCGACCAGCAGTAATAGCGGAATAAATCGGCAACGGCCGACGATTCTGCAGGAACAACCGGTCGTGTTGAAGGAGGGGTGCGTTAATTTTTCTCCGTTTTATACCGACTCTTTTACTTGGATTTTCATATAGAATTAAACTGATCGCGCTTCGCTCTAATAGAATATACTTTCTTTTTGTGCACTCTGCTGACTGTGGCAAGAGGTTTGTACCGCAACGAATGACGATCGCAACCTTTCGAAGTATTACGATCGTAGAAACCGATTAATAAAGTGTTTCCTTATCTGCTTTACAGAGTAATGATCAAAAGAGCGCAGGGCCGAAAGCGTTTCGGTCGCAAGAACTTCAAACAAAGATACTTCAGACTGACTACGCAAGACTTGACCTACTCGAAAACGAAAGGTGAGCAGTAAATATTGTTATTCCCCGGAATGACCCAAGAATTTCGAGGAGGAACGAATTGTGAATAGAAGTGTGATTATTTTTCAGGAAAGGAGCCTTTGTGTAGAATACTTTTGGAGGAAATATTGGCTGTGGAGAGGCTGCACGAAGATTCCTTCAAGATGAAGAATATGTTTCAAATAGTGCAACCTCAGAGGGCTCTGTACGTACAGGCTAACAATTGCGTCGAGGAGAAGGAGTGGATTGACATTCTCACAAAGATATGTCACACCAATAGTAATAGATTGGAAAGGTATCATCCTAGCGCTTATATTAATGGACATTGGCTCTGGTAAGTTAAAATGAATCGTTGCATTTTAAATGAAAATGTGATAAATATTTAAGTCGGTCTTTAAATATATTTGTAATTGAAAATGGTTTTTAAAATTAGAACTTCAAATGAAAACTTAAAATTAAATTCTCAAATGATAACAGCGGGATCAGTGATGATTTTGCGTTTTTTAGTTGTCGGTCAGTGTCGGAAATAGCTCCAGGATGCAGCGAGGTATCGCCAGGCATCGAGGCAGGTCTGCGAATGGTGCTCGATCCGGACCGTGATCTCCAGAGGATTCATTCGCTCATATTCATGAATATGCCGAGGCTCGAGACTCTGATGAGCGCTTGCGAATGTCAGGCTGTGTACGGTGCGAGCGAGATGTGCGTCTTACCAGGCGGCGGCTCGCCCATCGAAGACGTTCCGTCGTGCTTCAAGACTTTGACTGCTCTCCGAGAGGCCGCTTTCGCGCTTCAAGCCGAGCATAGAGCGTACTTCAGGAGACTGGCTCGTGATACCAAATACGGCAGCAAGTGAGTTTTCTTCTAAGTCAATACAATATTCTTTCTTTTATCCCAAACAACAGTTTATAATCAAAATATGAAACAAAAATTTGCCCCGAACATATCAAACACCTTTTCAATAAAAATTCTCAATCATAAATTCGAACTACATTTTCAACAAATTTATTACAAAATTATCAACGAAACACATTTGTATACGAAATTTTCGAAAAATTGTTTAAAACAAATCCATAAAATTCGGTATTTTGTAAAATTAGCTGAAAAGTATAAAATACCGATATGAATGATTTATCCGGTTCAAAAACAGAGTGAATTAATTTTGAAACTATGTTAAGTGATCACAACTTTATTTTAATATAACGTAACGAATTTTATCTTCTTATCAGACAAGCTCCGATCGGCGACGACAATTATCTCCATTTGGCGGCTCGAGCGGGTTTCGACAGTCAGCTAACGAAGCGAGCTTACGAATCCGACGGCCTCAACCAAAGTACGAGGTGCATAGACGCGGATCATGGCTACGAGGGCCTTACGCGACGGATAGAAGATCGTCGTTACGACGATTCGTACAGAAAGTGCTTAGACTCTGACTCGATAAATCGTAGGTACGAGAACGATAACAACATGCTGAGACGCTACGAAAACAGCACCGACACGATACGCAGTATACAAAATGACCTTAAGAAATTCGACAACAGCTTGAACAGCACTTTACTGAGATCCGAAAGGCACGAGAGAAACGGTAACGAAAATAATTTCGAGAATCACAGGCGATTGGACGGCATGCAACAGCAGCAACAGCAAAGCCTTTTAACGAGCGAGGGAATTAGTTTATCCGGTACGCTTTCTAGAAAATTGAGCAATTACGATAACACGAGAAAATTGGACGAGGGCAGCCTCACGAGGCGGATAAGGGACGACGCGTCCGACATTTCCTCGGGCTCCATGAGCGGACGTGGCAATCATTGATTCTCGACGATTGACAATCGATTGCTTAGCTTATTATTTAATCTTTAATGTTTTTTTTTAAATCGTCTCTAGCAAATCGAGCGTCCAAATACCTCATCATTAATCTCAATTTATAAAAGGCTATTTGATGTACAGTCTAGTCAAATGAGTTCTATAGTTTTTCGCTTCAATCTCCATCGAAAGTTGATTGACGACATGAAGGAATTTAGGAAAAGTGTCAGATTTCCTTTTGTTAGATTAAAGAGCAATTTTTTTACGTTCGGAATTATTATTGGTCTTCAAAAGACCAAGATTTTGTTGAATAAGAGTTTTTTTAAAAATGTTAAAGTTATTTAGAAATGAAGATTTATTTTTCGCATATTTGCGCACAGATTTTGTGGTGTATATAAAGTCCGATTGTCACGAATCTCGGTTCATTTTGATCGGCGAAAGACGCCCTCTGACATCAATGCGTTCGATTTTCCATTCAGCTCCTCGACTCATAGAAAAAAAATTCATCGCGTGAGATAATTTTTTTTCCCGTAAAATAGCTTTAAATTTTGAACAATGAATGTTTTTGAAAATCTGCATACGTGATTTCACGGAGGATCTTGTGACGAACGAAATGAGCTTTCGGTCGTGAAAATAGGATTAACGTCACGAATTTATAATGAGCAAAAATTTGACGAAATTTTCTTTTTCCGATTGCACGTAACGAAAAAATTGCGATTTGGAAGCTTGTTTTTTACTTAGCATTCATTTGATTGGAATGTACCGAAGCCTCTACTCAGAAAACAAAAGAACAAGGCTATAAAAGTACATTTTCACATTTAAGAGATCGTAAATTTTGAACTAACGGGTCCAATCCCTGTAGCATCGATGCGAAAACTGTGTACGATAATCCGTAGTGTTTTTCCCCTCCCTTCGTCCCCCTCTTTTCATCCGCCGCTCGAATCCCCAAAATCGCGTCACAACTGAAATCTCTACTATTTATTTATTTATTCGTACAAACTGTTTTCGGGACTCGTTTTAAGACGTAAACACATGATTTCATGTGCGTGTATACATGACACACTTGATCAGTGTTAAACACTGACAAACGCTGTAAAAAAAGAAAGAAAAGAAAAGAAGTAATCTCAATTTATCGAAACGTATATAAATATACCGCTAGACTATGTTTTTTTTTTAAAGGAGTATGAAGCGCTTTATGCAAGTGAAATCAGTGCTATTTAAAAAAAAACATTTATACAATTTCACATTTCGAAGAAGTAACCGATATATGGGAATATTAGATAGGATGTTTTAAGTGCAACATTTTGAAGGAATTAACTTCAATAATCAGTCCGATTGTTACGAGTAATGGCTAATTCCATTCATTAAAACGTAATAAACATTCGTTTATCTTCATCTGAGATTAGGCATACAAATTTTTGTAACTTTTGATTCATTGACACTATTAAAAATCTGAACGGTAAATCAATAGAGCATAGTTCTATAAACAAAATGAGCCGCTACTCGTTATAATCCGATCGTTACTATTGTTTATTCTTTCACAAAGCATTATTAAAATATCCTTTGGGAAATAAGCATTTATCGGTTAATTTCATTTCATTTACATGACTATGAACATTAAAAATGAGCATTACTACGCAAATTATCCTGCTAAATAGTATATTAAAAAACCTCAAATTTTGAGAAGGTTTAGAAAAAACTAGCGCTGATTTGACTAGTATAAAAGAGATTTATTTCCTTCAAGTCGTCGCGATTCGGCTGAAACGCCTCAACAGCAGCACATACTGTACCTAAAGAAAATTAAGAAAAAAGTAATCTGAAATTATGGAATAAGACTTCATCGTTCAGCTGAAAAAAAAAAAAAAAAAAACGAAACTGAGGAATAATTTCGCCATCGTCGCAAGTTTCTCTCCGTCTTTATAACCGTCGAAACAGAGTCGACGAGGCAAAAAAGTCCTGGCGACACTCCATTCTCTCTTCAAACGCCTAAACTCTCGTCTTAAATTACAGACGGTCATCTCTCTCTCTCTCTCTCGAGTAGAAGATACACGCGATGTAAAAGCCGACTACGAAATTGCAAATGATCTAATTACACATTGAACTGAATTAGCTGTAGGCCTAAACTCTAATGACTCCGTGTTTTTTATGCTGCATATCGCATTTATACGAAAAAAACGAAGAAAATTTGCGTATCCATCTTCCGTTAATCTTAGGCTTTCGCGACTGCGAGGTTTTTTCAAATGGCATAATTTATGGAATTTTAGGGCGGTTAAAAAAACGTTTGATGACGATTTGATGATGAAGAGTGAACAAATTTTTATAGCTTTTTATTCGTGACAAAAAGATGCAAATTTAACAGTGAATTACTTGAAGTTACTTCAAATTATGGTTAATCTCATTTTAAATACTAAATATCAAGTCTTTCAGAGAAAAAATAAAACATTGAGGGTACAAAAATTGTATATTGAACAGGTTTAATGTAAATTTTGCACAATTCTCTCTGAAAAAAGTATAAAAGCTAAAGAAAAAAATTATTTATGTCATACATTTTGAGTTTTCCAGAAAGAAAGTATCTTTTTCCTTTGCTGTTTGAGAAATTGCTTTGAGAAGGAATGAAAAATGATGTGATCTAAAAAATTTTGCTGAACAATTTTGAAGTTTTTTTCACCGTCCTAATGAAATGTCCACTGATTTTCTGAACCGCTTGCATAATGAAGCTCTGGCCGCGTTTAGTTGAACGCAACCGTACTGTTGGAATGGAAGCTCTCGATTTCCATTGTTACTATGCCATATTAAAGTTTACGAATATATAGAATCCCTCCATTCTAGTAGCGAATATGCGTTTTACTGAAAATAAAAAATAAAAACAGGAAAAATATTGAAAAAATAGGAAGAGGAAGAAGATGAAGAAGGAAAATGAATGAATTTTAAAGAAAACACCAATTAATTAAAATGCTGTACAGTTGATTAAAGATACGATAGCGCGAGAGAGAAAGATAAAAAGAAAGAGAGTAATGTTATTAATTATTGAATAGAAAGAAAATTTTAAGCTTTCCTCTATTGATGTACAGTGTACAGAATTCTCTATTTCCATGTTGTAGACTATAGATCTAAATGAAATTTTTTTCTCCTTCGTGCCCTCGAGACACTTCTATTTTATATAGACTTACGATTATGATAACTCTATAAATATAGTGAAAAACTACGATAGATCTTTGTAGACGACTGTACAGGTTATCGCGAGAAGACTAATCTAAAACAGTCCGAGGATTTCGGACGTGCGGACTGCTCGTAATCGTTGGAATTATACAACTTAACAAAAAAGAAAAAAAAAAACATATCTGTTGCGAAGCGTCTGAACAATATTCAATCGCTCGAAAGTTCAATTAACAAAAAACAACGTTTTGTGGTCCAAAATACACATTTTTTAATTGTCAACGACAACGTTTTTTAACTTTCGCTTTACCTTTTTTGCTCATCGAATGGATGAGACTTCGCGCAAAAGTTCTTCCCTTTTTTTAATCGAACTCTGACTCTTAAATTCTCATAATCATTAAGGGAAGAAAAACTAAGTAAAATCACTGACTATCGTTCATTAGTTTAGTTTCTGGTATTATAAGAAACATTTGCACTGTTGAATTATAAAACGACGTATATTTTGCATTCTAGCCTTTGGAAACATCTCTCAAATATGCTTGAGATATATTTTTCGAGTTGGAATGTAGCGATTAGTGATAGGGAAACAGATTTGTGAAGTGGCGTAGACTTGCAAAGAAATTATAAAAATTATTTTCATGTATCAATTATAATTACATCAATTGTAAAAAAAATGTATTAAGTACATTCAAGCTCATGACGCATCTTATGCATCATTGAGATTTTAAAAAAATGGTGGTTTACTAGTTCTTTTGTGAAATTTTGCTAAAGTTTATAAAAAAGAATTTCATTTTAGGCTAGCTTATGAAGCAATTTTTGTTTTGTTTGATAGATGAAAAATGTACAAATGTTTTCTTATAATATTAGCAGCAGGATATTTTCCAATAAATATCAACAGTTTTTTTATATGAGTTTCTTCCCTTAAGAAAATGTGAGCGCTTTACACTCGTCAAATCATTGCTGAATATTTGATATCCTTTTTTACAAAGTTTTGAGGATTACTTGGGTGCTGTAAAGGCTGATTTGTACTAAATCAAGTTTCCATAATTCTAAGAGGCATTCATAGCGATAAATACGTACTTTACAACACTATTAATTTGTGGAGCGTCTTTAGAGAAACAAAATAATAAAATTGCTAAAGAATTATTCCTTTTTCTCGAAAAAAAAACCTGATCGAAAAGTTTTTGTGAATTTATCACTGAAAATGTTTTGCCATTTTTATCAAAAAATATTATTATCAATGTTAAAGCACAAATGCTGTCATGCAATGCTGCTAAGCATAAGACTTAAAAAAACTGATTTCATTAGTGTGAATCGCTCCAACATCCGTAAAAAAGCTTTCAGGGCTGCAATTAATTTAAGAACTATTTTTTTGGATGGTTCACTCATTAGTTATTATTAAACGCCAATCGTTACAGAAAGACGTTCAAATTTTTAAATAACTATTAAGAAATGTTTTGAGCATGTTATTTCACGTAAATATTGTCGAAAAAAGAGTTGACGTATTGTTAAAAAAAAATGAAGGACCGTCCGGTCACAATTTTTCGTGAAATTTTATAAATAATCAATTATCGTTGCAATTATTAAAAAATATAACAATTTTTTTGTAACCACTGTTCTTGTTATGAAATCCCAATTATGCAAATAATTTTATTGTAAATGTTTTGTTACAAAAATAATGATGAATTTACAACTCTGAAAGCTTTTTCGATAAATAAGATAAGACGATTAAAAAAATAAATGCATGGGTAAATTGCAATTCAAGAATTCCAACCGTACTGACGCACACGCTCGTTGACGCGATTCTTTCTTCGAGAATAACGAAGCATTAAATTGCTTACGTGCTTGTACTGTAAAAAAAGAGGAGATAAAAGAATTATAACGACGATAAAGCTCTTTCGAAGCGCAGATGATCATGGTAATTCTACTTATGAACGGTATTATTTATATTAAATATATATTGTATTAATAATTTAATAACGATTTTGTATATCCTTTTGTTGTGTTCACCAAGTAACTATTGTTATCTTGTAGTAGAGAATCCTTAGCATAGATCGTGCCTTATAAGAAAAACAACAACAACCGGAAGAGCGTCGAGGACCCTAAAAAATAAAGAAAAATATTTAATGTTTTTTTTTTTCTTCCGTCTCATCTTTGGCGAGTGAGATGCATGCCCGGCAATCTACACGGTGCGTGTATTTTAACATTGTACATACCTTTTTTCTCGTCTCTGCAATAAACGATGTGTTCTCTCATGTAATATTACACTACGATCTATTTTTATTTCCACAATTCGTACCCTTACCTCTTTTTCATATACCCGCACAAAAAAGTACAGGTACATTTTTGCTCTCTCTCCGAGAGGCAGCTTTATTTTATCCTGTAAAAGTTCATGCAAGTTGAGATTATTTTTAGTTGAATTTCAATTTTTATTTCAACATTTTTTACCTTCACAAATCGGAAGCTATATTTCCGTGGGAAAAATTGTTGAGATTTTTATACCAGGATCCAAAAAAATGGTTATAGAATGAAGAAAAACAATGATCCGACCGATTGAAATATCGTGACGCTTAATTTTTCGAAGAGCATCTTCGACCTGACAAATAAAAGCTTGCAAATTGCTTCCACACCATTTCGTGATTTTTATTAGCTTCTTCTTTGAGCCAAATTAATTACCATACTTTCTCCTGAAAGTACCTTTATAAGATATAAAATAATAAAAAAGAAATTGCCAGCTTCTAATTTGTATGTTTTTTAAATTAATAATTTTTTTTTTTTTGTAGAAGCGCCTGTGGAAGCTGAAGAAATGGAGGACATGGAAGAAATAAGTTGAAGGGAAGGAAAATCAACGAAGCGAAGACACGAACGACAGAGAAAACGTCGAGGAAATCAACCCGACCTCTTCTTGGTTTCAGCGAAATCGCGAGGAGCAGGGACCAGGGCGACGAATGCATCAGTAGTTTGGATTTGCTGCTGCTGCCTTGGCTCTGGCACGAAGTAGCAGCTCTCCCACTCGAAGCTACTCTCGCTCATACCGCGCGTCTTCTGCGAGCCTCAGTAGCCACTGAATAAATCTCGCGAGTGCATCATTCGCGACAGTGACAATAAAAAAAGAAAGAAGGAGAAATCCATAAATAAATAAATAAGCAAAGAAATAAATAGAAAAAAAAAAAATATGTCGGGGGACGTACAACCGAGAAAGCGAAAGGATAAGAGACGCAAAAAAGGTGAGAGACGAGCTGTTAATTCGCTGAACGAAATTTCGTAACGCTCTCTGGTCCCTCCGCGGTTAAAGATATTTTTAGCGGTACTCTCCTGTCTCTCTATTTTTTTTCCGTCTCTTCACGAATTAAACAAAAAACACACACAATACAGCGTACCACAACTTGTCACTTCCGTTTTCATGTTGTATCATTTGATTTTTGTTATACCGAGAGCAAAAATTAGACCGTTCATTGCCTTCGATTATATAGTCTTTGGATTTTGGCGATCAAAGTGCGCCTGCGATTATTATTCTATATTTATTTTTTCTATTAAAAGACGACTCGTGTGTGCGCTTTATTCGTTTGTTGCGAGGAGGAAGAAATAGTTTCACTCCAAGCTTCGAAAAGAAAAAAAATGTATTTTCATTGGATTTCCCAAAGACAGTATATTTATTTATATTGACGTATATGGCAAAATTGGCCTGAATAAAATACAAGTATCTGGGTATCCACAGTAAGAAAATGTGGGCTTCGCAAAGTTAGACCGAGAGGGACTAACATTGGCATACGAAAATAGATTTAAACGGTATGACCCACTCCAAAAGCATTTATCTCAGGAATTATTTGTATGAAAATTTTTAGCCGACGGGGATTACCATATCCAAAGGATACGTGGTGCAAGATTTGGTATGCGATTATTTCATGCTCTGATATATCAAGGGCCGCGGTAGCGACTCTACGCCAAGTTTTTAAAAAAATTAATGTTGCCTACACCCCCCCATGCTTCCACATACCCATTCCTGTCTGATTCTCTGGGCTCTACTCCTAACGTCACGAGCGCTACCGCTACTCTATTTATTCCGAAGGTGGCCATTCACCGGCCGTTTTCAATTTGCAACTCGAAATGTCTCTGCGCACAGATCGAAAAATCTGTCAGGTTCAATATTTTTCATTTATTTTTCTCTTTTCAATGAGCCATTCCACAAGGAAATCGGTCGCTTTAATGCCGATATTTCGACTTTTCGTTATTTCTAGTCGACGAAAGATCTTGCGTTTCGCGAACTCTGCGTATTTGACCACACTTCGCAATCGAAAAATGTACCCCCCATAAACTTACTTGGCGTCCCCCCAAAAAAAAATTAGAATCCAATGTGTTAGCCAAGTAAAACTCTCTTTAAAAAACTTGGCGTGCCTTAATTAATTAAGAAATTATTGACAATACACTTAATTGGAATGATAATCATCACTGATCGATGTGTACACACAGTTTTTTTCCATTTTCGGTATATTAAGTCGAATAACAGTGTAAATTTTAACTGATAAATTCAAATAATCCTGACGATCTCAAGACGATTGCATTGAAGCATATCGGCACAAGTATAACTTCTGAATGCGTTCAGATTGGAAGAGTATAAATAAAGTAAAGATAAGGAGATTCGTGCCGGTACACAGAATTTTCCACACGCCATCTTGAACAATACTCCTTTATGTGGCGTCCCGGCATAGTCACACTTTTCATGAATGCGTCACATTAATATAATTATAAATTGCTGAACCCCACACTTACTTCAATGCACTATACACCGGAGCTAGTCGCTGGCACGCCGAGTTTTTTGAAGAGAGTTTCACTTGGCCTATGTATTGGATTTCTAATATTATTTTGCTGTGGAAGAGCGCCATCCCTTTTTTACTTGGCGTCCATTTTTGTTTTTTTACTTCTTTTTATAAAAAATATATCTTTTCTCGTAATCTAAGGAAGTCAGTCCATGATATTTATCGACGAATGACTCAATTGTTTGGCTGCTGATATTAAATGAAACAGTACGTGTCATTAAAACTCTCGAACAAAGAATTTTTTTACTGAGATGAAGCGTCTGTTTTACAATATTCTAATTTTCTTCTTTTTTCAGTTTGGACACTTTTATCAGGGAAGCGATAGGCCGAGGAATTGCAAATAATTCTCAGTAGTAGATGAGATTATTTTTTCAAAATGAGCTTGGCTTTTTAAAAATAATTAGTTAAACTATAAATTGATAGAATTTTTTAAATGGCTATTAGAGTCCATGGATTTTTAGCACAACTGAAAGTTATTTCACAATATTTGGCTTACCAATTTTTCAATAATAATGGGCAGAGTGTAAAAACTATTAAATATTGTTGTAGGTCACCCAGAGTAGCAATTTTTTTTTTCGCAACCTCGTAACAATTTCTTCGTGTATGAACAAGAAACGCCGTGTTCCGATAGAAGCTATAGGTTTAAGATCTAATTTTTGTCGTCTTCTATTAAATTTTTTGTTACTGTAATCAGATGAAGATGATGCCGGAACTCCACCACCGACTCTCATCAACCCTTCCTCCGAGCATTCTACGGATAATGTGACTATACATGTGCACAAAGAGGGCGGAACCGGAGGTCACTGGTGTGCTAGAATAATTTTCTTCGTTCTCTTCAGCGTGCTCATCGGCCTCGTTGGTATCATCATCTTCGAACACCGCGGCAGTACAGATGGTTAGTTATTAACTAAGAAATTAAAAAATAAACCAATTGGCATTTGGTAGTGAGCTTAACGCATGTAAAATTAAAGAACTATTATGCTTTAAATGTTAAGTTTATTTCTTGAAAGTTCATCAAAGTTAATTTTTTTTGTACGTTTCGTTAGTATTGAATTTATTTCTTCAATTGCATTAAATGTGTTTCTTCAAATTTCGTTAATGTTGAATTAATTTCTTTATAATTCGTTAACGTCAAATTTATTTCTCCAAAGTTGACACACCAGTGGCATCCTCTCGATGGGCAGTGATCTTCGATGGTTGGGTGGATGACGTTCTTCCGCAGCACGACGACGAGCCCCATGAAAACGCTAGTGAAGAAGGCGGCGACCACGAAGAAGAAGGAACGGAAGAAGAAGAAGAAGAAGATGAACATGGAGAGCACGACGACGAAGAAGAAGAAGAAGAAGACGATGAACATGGAGAGCACGACGAAGAAGAAGAAGAAGAAGAAGAAGAAGACGATGAACATGGAGAGCACGACGACGAAGAAGAAGAAGAAGAGACTGAAGAAGACCAACATTCAGAAGAAGTAGCCGATAAAGATAGTGCGGAAGCTGATAAGGAAGACGATGAGGGGATAGGATCTGAAGACGACGAAGAAGAAGCAGAAGAAGAGGAAGAAGAAGATGAAGAAGGGAATTACAATGAAGATAACGACGAAGAGGAGGATCAGCAAGTATCTGCCGAGGAAGAAACTATTTCCCGACGGAATGGTACATATTTGTTTTTATCTGACCTCACATAAAAAAAGTATTAAACAAAATGTACGTGG
This sequence comes from Clistopyga incitator, assembly GCA_947507545.1. Lineage (NCBI taxonomy): Eukaryota > Metazoa > Arthropoda > Insecta > Hymenoptera > Ichneumonidae > Clistopyga > Clistopyga incitator. The sequence goes on along the minus strand of OX382180.1, from coordinate 7,873,534 downwards.
AATATTTCACATGATCTGCTGCCTATTTGTGAGTGCCATTTCAGGGGACAAAAAGTTGGATTTTATTTTTTTGTGAATCTAGTGAAAAACATTTCGATTATTTTATAAAATCAAAAATTATGGTATAATTAATTTTATCATAATTATTCGCAGTTCTTATGAATGGATTTTGATTTTTTCGATTACTGCTAAGAAAATAAATAAATTATTATTTTGTAATTTTATGACGATAGTTCGTGAGCTATTGTTTTGAAAATTACATCATCTTTTTATAAAAGCTGCAGATAATGATTGCAAATTAATAACCACTGAGTTAATTATACGATAAATTTTTATCAAACGAATTGCTGGAGATTTTCTACATATATTGTTTGAATGTGGGCCCCAAGCGCATAATTAAAATTAAAACTTATATAATATTGTATTATATTTTAATAGTTTTAAATTACCTTTAAGTTTACAAGGTCAAAAGAAGTATCGTTGAAGAAGATGACGATGATGACCAAGTGGAGGACAAGAGCGACGAAGGTTACGATGAGCAAGACTTTGACTTGGACTTAGACTTAGAAGAAGAAGAAGAAGAAGAAGAAGAAGATGAAGCGAAAAACGTGTCGGAAGATGATCTCGACGTTAGTATAGAGGGCGTTGTCAAAGCTTCCGACGAACGAGATGAAGACGACGCGTCGCAGGAGTTCTTCAGCATTCCCGGAGTCGGTGAAATCGACAACGACAGCGCCGAGCCACTCGAGGAAGTAAGTCATTCTCTTCAGCAATAAAAATAAATAATTCATTCACGAACTGAATCCATCGTTTTTTTCCACGGGAAACAAAAAATTATGAAATTATAAAACAAAAACAAAGTTTCCTCTATGAGGAAGCAAGACTATACAAATTTTTAAATGATAAACAATTACCAAAAACTTTATTAAACCATAAAAGAAATTAAATAAAATAAATTGCCCGTACTTGCAGATTGAGGACGGTGAGCTCGAGGAAGTGGTGAACGATCTGGAGATCGAGCCAGAAGAAGATGAAGAAGAAGAGATCGAAGAGGAATCGGCGAGTGGTAAGTTTCACGGTATAGCATAACTCAAGAATTTTGTAAGAATTTATATCAATGGTCCTCCATGCTCTTTTGATCAACGAATATTAGAAAACAAACAAATAATGATTTATTTATTTAAAAAAAAAACAAAACAAAATATATGTATAAATATATCGGAGTATCGAAAAGCGAAAAGTTCTCCACACACAAACACCTAAATATTAATAATTTTTTGTGTTAATATTGAAGTTTTTCTGAGGAATAAATAATGTGATGTGGATTACAGTGGCAGTGAAGTTCGGCGTCGGAGTTGCGCTAATCGTCGCGGCGCATTTTGTACTCGTTAGACGATGGAACAATGGTAAATCATACAGTATATATTATTCTTCTCTCTTGCGCACGTAATCACCATTGATTTATGTAGTATATTTTTCTTCTTCCATGTTGTTTATTAATCGTAGCCAGGATAACATATTTCTTCCTCGGCTTTAACAACTGTACTTTCACTGTTATCTTCATAGTTTTTTTTTTGTTATCTCGATTCTCTTTTATCTGTCGTAACGTTTTTTCAGTGCGCTTGAGTGAATAATATTCGTAGCATGCTGTATGTGACCGTCGTTGACTAACCAAAGGGTTGAAATTAATTTTTTCCTTCGCGAACTCAGACGAAGGTAAGTGAGAATTACTTCAATGAGTTTTATCATTTTTCTCTCGGTTCTACTTGAATTTTTTTAAGGAGGTACCTTCAGTATTTATCGTTGAAAAAAGTGCCGAGTTATTTTTATTGATAAAAACATTAACGAGCATGAAATTGTGAGGAAAATTAAGGAAAATAAAATAATTAAGATTTTGATTAAAAAGACAAAATTAAGAACACAGTAAATTGTATCTTCAGAAAAAAATTCGACAATGCAGTTTGTGTCAATTTTATGGACAAATAATGTTCTCCAAATTTGACAGTGAATTAATGAAATTTGTTTATAAACTTTAAAAACTACAACGAAAGTAAAATAAAGGCCAATAGAATAAAAATAATTTATAAAGTTGATAAGATAAGGAATTAAAAATTGTTCCCATTCCAGAGAAATAGTTTTTTGAATCAACAATATCAGCAATTTTTTATAATTATACATAAACCTTTTTTCTTTTTTCAAATTCGGCACTGATTTTACGATAAATACAGCCAATGTGTTTCCTTAATCTCTGAATTCTCTGTAATCGTAGTCGAAGCTGAACTCGCCGGATCTTACAGCGACGAAGTTCTCGATCTTTCGCGAAGAAACACGATAGTACCGCCTGTGAGTCCGAAGAATTTGGTGGCCTCGACGGAGGACGGTCCGGAAGTTATTCGAGACGAAAAGGTAGTCGAAAGCTACGAGGAATTGCGCGTCAAGTACAAGGGTTTGGAGGTCGAGAGCCCGGAAATATTGAGCGTGAAGAAAGCTCTGGGAAAAGTCGAAAGTTTGCAGCTGAGGAACACATCAGCGCAGCGACAAACGGTACCGGAAGGTGCGGAAGAAAAATAAATCCAAAAAAGCAAACCTTAAAAAGATTTAATAATACTTTGCATTAAAAAATCTCGAAATGTTCTTTTCAAGGATATCGAAAACCAAAACACAAAACTAAATGTATAATTTGGAAAAAAAAAACCATAAGAATTATTTTTTATTTTCTTAAAAGAAGAAAGTGATAACAGCGCACAAATTAACTTTTTATTTTCTTTATTAAATAAAATTCGCTGTGATTCAGATAAGCGAGCGTTGCTGAGGAGCGACGCGACCGGATCAGAAAGAGAGACTGAAGAAGAAATCGAAGAAATGCAAACCTCTGAAAGTGAACGACTGTCGGCCACGGAACCGGAGGAAGAAGAGGAGGAAGTGAGCGGCGAAGAAGAAGAAGAGGAAGACGAAGAAGAGGAGGATGAAGATGTGGAGGACGTGGACGACAGCGAATTGGTAGCGAAGTTGGAGGCCAAGTATGGGAAGCTTCCAACGCCGACTGAGAGCGAAGAAGAAGAAGAAGACGAGGATTACGACGAGGAAGAAGAAGAAGAAGAGGACCCTGAAGAGGACGACGAAGAGATTCAAGGATGGAAACGTAAATAATCGACCGCTCGTACACGCAAAATTACCAGAGTTGTGAGACTGCGTTCCTGTTTTTCAGATAAACATTTCTCGTATTCGATCATTATTATTTTTCGACAATTATATGCAGCTTTTATAAAAAGTTATGCTATTTTTTCACCGACTTATGTAAAAACAAAGTTTTCATAAAATTGGGCGAAATTTTTGTTGAAGAAATGTGGCAATAAATTGAAATGGAAAATATCAATAATCAACTTTTTTACAGGTTATTCAAAGCTTGAATATTATGGAATTAATTGCATACTCAAAATACTCATTTTATCGAGTAATAAAAGCTCACAACTCTGATAAATACCATACAGAACTCATTTATATTTCGCAACATTAATAAGCACTACGTTTTTACATTTAAAAGAAATATAATTTACGATAAAAAATAAAGACTTTTTCGCGGTCCTCGATACTAGTGAGGCGAAAAAAAAAAAAAATTGAGCACGGAGGATCTTGATAAGAAATTATTATTAATACTATTGTCAGTTTAAGATATTGTTATTGTTACTATAATCATAATTATTTATTCAAGGTGGCTACAGCGCTTAACATTTTATCACATTTCTACACACACAATTTATGAAAAATCACTTTTCTCAACATTTACACAATTTTGGGCATACTGAGTTGAAAATCTGAATGACACTTTAATCGAGGGGTTTTGTCACCTTATAATAAAGCCAAATTGTTCTACGGACAACAGTACATATAAAAAAATTAATCTCTGCATTAAAAAAGTGAGATTATCTTGGGTGAATATCACTGATGTTTTTATGATGCATTCCTCATTATATAATTACTAAAAATCATGATTAAAAATCTGTAAAATATTTTCGTAAGCAGGTGTAAAGGCACCGAAAGGACCGCATTCCGAGGCTGAAGGCGAGCAGCATCATCAGGAAGCAAAAAAGAAGGAAGCTCCAAAGGAAGCACCAAAGGGCCGACCAAGTGGCAGCAGTAGTTCCGGGGGTCCAAGAGTTCACGATTTTTCGAACGATTCGAGTGTGGATGAGGTGTCGATTCAGGAGGAAATTAACAGTTGGTTGTCTAAGGTGCGTTTATAATTTTTGTTTATGCCTCGAAAATGAAAATTTTATGAAATTCTTTTCTATCGCTTCGTTTGCTTGCAGGAACTCGATAATTGACTCTGAGGGTTCCGGAAATCGTGCAATTTCTTTTGCATAACTGCGCGATCATCGACGTCACAACGAGCGAGCGAGTTCCTGCGATGGAATTTTGTGTCTAGCTAATTTACTTTCGCGAATTTTATTTATGTTTTTTTGATCACCTCGACGATATCCTCTCGCTAGTCACGTAATTGTTACTTTATGTTACTAAGAAACGTAAGAAATTAAACCGCGCTCGAGATTCTGAGGATATCTCGCGGACAAATGCGGTTTGAAAAAACGTTGCCGATGATAATTTATGGAAAGTTTAACTGTCGCTCTTAAGCTATTTTAATTATTACCGAGAGAATAACTTTGTTTATATGTATTTTAAAAACGATGCGGGAACGAGAGTTTTGAGATTGCGGACCTGAATAAACGCAGGAGGGTCGATACAATGAAAGTCTTTCGAGTTAATTCATTTCCTTCCTATTAAATACAATGTATGCAATTTATATTATTTTTAAAAATTATTTTCGGTAAAAAAATGCATTATCATTATTAATAATCCAATGAAAACAAAAAATCGATAAATCGGTCTTCATGCCAAAAATACTGTTATTCTAAACGTAGAATCTTTTGCATATTTTAATTTTTCAAAACTAATTTACTGTGGAATAATCTCTTAATTTAAAAGGACTGAAATATTATTAGCAAACGAAAAAAACGGATACAATCTCGGGGAATAAAAGACGTGTTGATACATTTTTTTGTTGCCAAAAACAAATTTTCCAGAGCGTGGGAACGAACAACACAATTAGTTGGAATTTGTAGATCTCGTAATTTATTTCTTAAATTCTTTTACAATTATCAATTATGGATTCTTAGATGTAATTTGACACGGCTAAGAGATGCAAATAGTTCAAAGACCGCCGTAATCTCTACAAAAAAAAAAAAGGGTAGCGAAACAGTGTCAAAATCTGTTTCCATTCATGCATCCGTGTTTACGAGCGCGTGTTCGCGTTGCCTTAAACGGAAACTATGTACAATTGTTTGGCATGCAAACCGCGACTCCGAGCGTCGAGTTCGTGCGATCGAGAGCCAGAAGTGGCGAAAAAATGGTCAGGGAAAAAAAAAGAAAAGAAAAATAAAAGAAGTATAAAATCAACGCGAGTTGCGACTTAATTGTTATTGCTCTGGCTAATTCGACTTTACGAACGAACGCGTATCACGAGACTATTTCGTACAGCAATATACGCAGGATCATCGTGATGTGGAGTCAAGACTGTAATAAAAAATTGTTAATTACGACTGCTCATCTTGCAAACAACTAAAATCAGTATTTGTGCTTGTGTCTGTGTTTCCGTGGGCTTGGCGAAGGCGGACTGCTCGCTCTGTGCTTCGTGGAACCTCGGGGAGGCGGCGGTGGAGACAATGAAGGCGACCGCGCGCGCCTTTTTCGCTCGGCGCGGTCACTGCCTGGCGAAGACCTTCGCGATAGTCGCGAAGAAGAGGAAAATACGGGCGAGGGCGTGCGACGAATTCGCGGCGGCGATGGCGTCACCGGAGCTCGCTTTTTGTGCGGAGATCTCGAACGGCGTTTGCTCCGCGGAGATCTGCTGCGTGATCTTGATAAAATATGTATGGGAAATGTCGATTAACGCATTCAAGGAACGTAACTTTTTCTGGTAATTCAGACATTTTTTGGTCGATCAGATGTGCCCCATAATTGGTTATATCAAAGTACGACTAAAAGACATTTTATGTGAATTTTTTAACATTAAAATTGACTTGAAAAACGTAGCATTTTTTTAAAACAGAAAACTTGTATAAATTAGTTGTGAAATCTGGGGTATTTATGAAAAATATCTAAGAGGGGTTGAAAAAATATATATATAGATATATATATATATATATAAAGTAGAAACGAACCTGTATCTGCTGGCACTTTTCGATGGCGATGACGGCGAGGTTCGCCGTCTGTCGCGGTAATGACTTCCCGGCGATTCTGGAGTAACGCTGCGCTTCTTTTCTCTCCTTCGCTCGTCATCGCGATCTTCACCCTTCATATCTCTGTCGCTCTGCAAGGCATACTGTAAAGAAAATACGTAAGTCTTATTTTTGTCGGCCGCTTTCAAAATAAGAACAAATCACTAGCTCTGAAAACTATTTAAACCATCTTAAGCGGATAATCCACGCATCGCAGTAAAAAACGAACCTATTTTATTTATTTTTCGCCCGAAAAAGAAGTGGTGTAAAAATCCCATACGCTCAATTGTTCGGAATGATATTCTGTTCATATGAAAAAAATCGCAGATCGAAATACAACAAAATTGTGGAAAATTCATTCATTTTTACAAAAACAATTTTTCTTTCATTTTTATAAAATCATTTTTTTTTTTCCTATAATTAATTATATCAGGGCCTGCGAAATTTTTACACGATCAAAAGATCGTTATAAAAAATTAGCTATGTGGAATCTATCCGTTTTTTTTACAGAGAAGAAAATAAAAGTGTTTTTTCTTCGGAAATGGTTATAGTTTTCCCTTAAATAATTATGAAAATAAACTTACTTTTCTTATAAGTTTCTTTCTGTAGTGCTCGACTTGGCCCTGTATCGTCATTCCGGTTTTGAGAGTCCTTCGTCCGCTCTCAAGCTCGTCTTGATACTGCATCGTTTTAACCTCGATTTCTCGCAGTCTGTTGCGTCTCTCCTCGTTATAATCCCGACTCGTGGAATCCATGCTCGCGTCTTGCGAATTTGAGTCTTCGTTTTGGCCAAGTTCTTCCCATTTACTAGTAGTCATCGCTTGAGCTTCGACTTGATCGGGATCTACGGTTTCCCACCGCGACGGAACGAAACCCGCAGGCATCACAGGCTTTTTGTCCTCATCCTTGCCTCGTGAATTTGTGCGATCGTCATCATCCATTGGAATTCCGTCTATGTCTTCATCCACTAAAAAAGAAAATTCGCCGCCTCATTAACAATCTATAAATCCTTGCTAAATATGTAATGCCTGATTAATCAACAATTAAACGATACTCAACGATTTGAAAATAGTCGTTAAATAATTTGATAATAATTATCAATATTGACAAAATCTATTTTCTGGTATATTGCTAATATGCATTTTTTTGCAATTTTTTTGTTGAGACGGAAAATATTTCGTGGCCAAAAATTCGTTTAAATTCCACTTTTTTTCTTCTTATCAGGCTTTTTAGGATTACTAGTTACAAATATACAGTTTGTAAAAGATCCTTAAGAAAATAGGATATATTTTGCTTCCGAGTCATTAAGTCATTAGAAATTTGGGAAGGAAAGAATATTTTACTTGGTACACCGTCGATGTCGTCGTAGTTTGTTGTTGGTTGAGGTGTGAGTCCCATTTTCATAGCGCCTTTGAGAAGAGCCGCACCGTCCAGCGGAACGCCGTCAAGATCCTCGCCACCGTCGCCGTCTGCGTCGGATAACGGAGCACCATCGATATCTTCGTCGTTTTCCGGCTCCGGTTCATCGGCCTGAAGTAAAATAATAAATAAATCAGAAACTTGCACTTGTATTTTCTCCAGTGCTGATCGATATTTGCATTAAAAAAGATTAAAAATAATTTGTACATTAATAATGCGTAATAATAATGTTAGTAACATGAACGACTATTACTCAATAAAGTAATCATTAATCGCCGCGTTCAATTATGTTTCCAAAACGTATAAAAAGGAAAAGCTTTTTTATCCAAATTATCCGCATATTTAGTCGTCTTCGCCATATTTTAAAATGATTGTACCAACCATGACTAAACCGAGGAAAGTATTTTGCAGTCGAACCAAAAAATCCCTCGGATAGACGGCCCAATCTTCCCAAGCTCTGAACATTCTCATAACGCGAACTTTAAAGCCTTCGGCTTTCAGTCTGCTGTCGAATTGCTTGTAAGCTAAGTGAACTTCGTTGAAAATCTCGAGTAATCGGCACTCAAATCTGTAATTTTATGAATTTTTCGAATCATTAGACATTCATGATATTTCTGAAAACGTTTATTTGCCACGGAATGTCTCTTTATATGTTGACACTCACGCTTTTCTGTAGATCGTAGCATTTGTAACTTTGACTCCACAATTGTGAAGTATGTCCGATATCAGGTACAATCTCGCGATTTTTTTGTTTGCCGGTGTTTGCAGAATCGCCAAAGACTCGCCGATGCAATCGCATATTTCCTCAGCTGCTTCGGCGTGCTCGATGCAAAAGACCATCGCCTCCGCGACCCTTATTCGCTCCGGTGAAATATTTCGCAACAAATCTTCCAGTCTATCTCTTTGACTGTGAATTGTAAACGAAATTCGTTTAATTTTGCATTATGAAAATCTTTTTCGTCACTTTTATACATCTTATAATTCTCATTATAAATTGTGCATGACTTCAATAGTGGAAGCCAAAGAATCCAAAATTTAATATAATTTTCTACCGACGTTTCATCATTGGAACGAGATTTGAGCCAAATTTTCTTCCCAAGTTTTTGATAGAAAATCACATTTTCACGTTAAAAATTGATAAATGTGATCCTTTAACACGAATTATTAAAGAATAATTTGTTTTCAACGAGTCCTTGTTGTTAATTGAATTAGCAAAGATTTTGTTCGTTTACCTATTGGATAAACTGCCTCTTCGAGGCTCCTGTCGTTCCTCCATCTCTATCAACTCGTCTGGCATTCCTTGAGTCCAGGGATTAACCGGCGGCGGCCTCCAGACACTTCCGCCTTTGAACATCCTAAACTCATCTGTGTGCCACTCCTTCTGTACATCTCCTTGAAGTATCGAGTACAATTTCCATCGATAATAAGTGTGTGCCGGTGAATAATTTTCGAATAAGAATCTAAAGCAATTAAATGTATTAAGATCACGATCTAAAACAGACTTACGAATAAATCCCCAAAAATTACAATTAAAAATGTCCTCGATCCCAGAATACAATAAAATAAAATAAATAAAAAATCGTTACACGCAAACATTGAACAAGAAATTAAAAATTCAAACAATCATTTTTTTTGTCTCTTAAATATCGCCAGCAATCAAGCACATTTAAAAACTGGTATTAGTTAGTTCATGAAATTTATTTTACTCTATATTTTTCATAAAAATTATTTACAAAGTGTGTTTCGTGCATTAACGTATAGAAAGAAAATTGTTCCAATCGTATTTGATGTCAAAGGTTTTATGCTAGAGGACAATAAATTAATAATAAAAATAACTCACCTAAACATCGGATTGTTCAGCTCTCTGTTCATAATCATGGCCTCGAACATCGGGCCTTCCCGGATGACAAATTCCACCATTCTATGTATCAACATGACTAAGTTCCTATAACGCACAACATCATTAAAGGCTTGATCGTTCGTGGAGGAAATTCGATGCGTTGCTTTGGACAACGGAAGGCAGCAGCATCGGTAGAGAAGGTCGACGCGGTTGGGATGCTTTGCTTTCATTATTTGTTCTACTCTTTTCATTTCATTTTCTTTTCGTTTTTTTTTATCGGCATTGCATACTTACAGCGAATCATTTATATACTTTTATTTTTCAGTTTATTAACTAAAAAATCAACAAATACCTTTCCGTTGGAATAACCACTTTGACAACTGCGTTCTGCAAAATCTGTGAGGTCCCAGTCACATCAAAGAGTTCGTGTTTCACAAACACAACGTGAGGGGGAGGTAGATAGAGTTTGTTTGTGTGCCAGGCCCCAACATGCCCCCAACGGACGCCAACAAGTCATTACAACAACAATTTTTAAACGTGGATTAGATTTGTCATTTGACGATCATTCGGTGGATTATAACAGGAGTTTTTCTGGCTGTTTCTTTTTTGTTTTTCAGATTTATAAACATTAATCACGACCCGCTGTTCCACCGTTCTTCAATCTTCGCCTCTTAATGATTTGTAGTGTGCCGAAAGGCTTTCACGCACTTACCAACAAAGTTATGCATTCGTTATCTGAATGAATAACAGGTTTTTGCAACGCCATTCACAGCGGGTCTCCTAGACCTTTCTTTTCTTATTGTCTTTTTATTTGACTAATTATTGTTATTGAAAGATCTAGTCTCGTTATCACAAATGATAAATATCGTCATCTCTCGGTTTATTCTAACAGAAGAGAACAACTTTACCTTTTCAAAGTTTTCCTTTTCCTGGGGGTCCGCGCTCTGGAGGTTGCGGATACGTGGTATCTGAGATTATGTTTCAAAAACGTGGTTATACGGTTCAATGAGTGGTACGGAGATTTTGAGATAAATTATTTTTATAGATTATTCATGTTATGGAGGCTTTGTTTTTCTTAACGGCGTCTCGAGGTGCGTTGGCAGCTCACGAGGAAACGTCCGGGCGCTAATATTTAACGCCTTACGCACAGCTTTCACTCTTTTCTTTTCTTTTTCTAACAGCTATTTTACGAACTTAACGTTAGAACGGATTTGCGACGGGATTGAATCAACAGATTCAGCGCTAAATCCAATCTCTTATGCATTATTCATTGGAATTCTTCACAAAAATTACTTTCATCTTTGTATACTTATTTCCATGAGATTTAATACCAGCAATTTTGTCAAAAAATAAATAAATTGCGCCGAATAATTATTGAGTAAAATACATGCAATTGCGAATTTCGGACAAATTAAATCGAACACTGAACGAATTGGAGTAAAAATGTAAATTAGAAATTATTGAAATGATGGATTTAAAAATGCATTTGCGTTCAAGAAATTTGTGTCGCTGAATCTGTTAACGATTTTGTTTGTTCTCAGACAGGAATGAGCTCTTATCGTGACAAACAACAGTCAACAAATATTCCCTTTCATTTTTTCATTTTTGTCTTCATCACGTGTTAAAGCAGAGATGCGAGGGTTTCAATGTTAATAATAGTAATAAAAAACGATATTCGATTAGAGAAGTGATTGAGCATTTTATTAATAACGCGACTGGACTCTGTTGTCAATTTGTCTCTCTCTCTCTTTTTATTACTTTCATCTCGTTTGTCTGGCTCTTTTTTTTCTCGGTTTTTTTGGGTGTATACCTTGTGTCTGTCGCGACGATGAGGTTGAGCGTTGAATGGAAGCCCCGAAGGCGGCGGCGGTTGTGTTATCTCCATAAGAGCCGGAGGTATGTAAATTGGATATGGCGGTATAGGAACGCTTTTACCCCAGCCCAATTTCATCTCGTACTGCATTATATCTCGGCCTATTTTTTGTTTAAAAGAAAAACCATCAGAAATCCATGAATTATCCTGCGGTGTTGGACGACATTCAAATAATTCGACCCGGAAGCTCACCATTTAAATTCTTTAAGGCGCGCTCGCCATCCTTTCGGCTCATAAACGCAACGAAACCGCAGTTTCGTTGCCGAGCTTTTTCCTCGTCGCTTCGAGGCCACATGATTTTAATACTAGCGAGAGGACCGTATTTACCGAATATTTCCATCAATTGCTGCTCCGTTATCTGTTAAATATCAATTGTTAACATCACTGCGCTAAGGATTTATCACGCTCGCATTTTCGACCAAAAGTTGTATTGGTTTTAAGAACTTTGCGATTTTGAACGTTTGCAGAAAGAGACGATGAAATTGAGGATTAAAATATATTATTTTTGGAGCTTTATCCCAATATACACGATTTTCAAAGAAACATTTATCATGAAGTAATCAAATTTTCATGTAGTCAATCATTTGGTTGATAATGTTCGTGTGATACATCCTTAAGTCCGATTAATAAAGTCAAGTATGTTTCCTTGAATTTCTTACAACTTGCCTTTGGATTTAAATTTCCGAGGTAAAGATTCGTAGTGTTGGGATCACCGTTGTCGAAGGAACCGTCTACAAACAACGATTTATCGATATTTGACCCTAAACGACGAAATTTTTATTTTACGCACTTTTTATTTTTCCGATGTGATTGGAAATTGTGTAAAAAGAAAAAGCGGCGCCTAATAGTAGGGAAGGAAGTGGAATTGATTTACCCTCGTACATCAAGGCTAAGAGGTGAGGATCGTCGATGCAGGAGCGCAAGTTTGCTTTTCGGGGATCTGGATACGAGATGTAAACGCCTGGTAATCCCAATAAAAACTTACTAAAAATAACAACTATGGAGCACTCTCATTTTTTGCGTCTAAAAAAGTTGTATAATTTTTTTCCAAATAGTTCGCCACATTGAGTTTTTACTTTCTCACCACATAAAAAGTATGTAAAAAGAGAAAGTATCGCAATACAAAAAAAATTGACTTCCGAATTTTTTAATTATGAGTTTCATTTTGCGATCAACAACATCAGAAACACCAGATTTCGCCTTGTTCGCTTCGCCGTAAATTTGAAGAGAATGTTATTGTAGCAGGGAAGACCGATTTTTCTTGCCACCAAAAGCGGTTTTCATTTTTTTAAATTACTGGAAATTTTTTAAATTCCTTTTTCATAGAATAGAGATAGGAAAAAAATCAAATGAGGATTAAGATGTCAGATTGATTGGGTAAAAAATGCGCCAAATAATTAAACTGAAACGACAAGGAAATCAACGATTTTGGAGAATCGTTTTGAAATTGTAACTTACCCTCGACGGACTTCATGGCCGCTAACATTGGATCTTCCGACTGCGTGGATATGACCGTTTTTACGACCCCTTTATATTTGTGCCTTTCCTCACGCTCCTCCTGTATCATCTTCAACTCCTCCTTGAAGAGCTCAAGATTGCTTTTCTTTTTCTCACCCTCTTTTTTCTTTTTACCGAGCCTGTCGAGTTTGCGGTCGTTATTGGTGCCTAGTAACTTCGCGTATTCTTGCGCCTGTTCCGCCGACGATCTACTATCGACCATTTCCGATATCTTTGACTGCGGCTTGTAAAGCTTGCCCTTTTCCCTTGTATCTTCCTCTGTGACCAAAATCATCACGATAATTGCATTAATTTGTGAAGCATTCTCTTTGGATTAAGCTACCGCAACTTTAAAAAAACGTTTTTCACGCTTTCGATTCTTTCGTGCGGTTTTGTCAATTTTCGTAAGCTCTGTACACACGACTGTACATTGTTAGAAATATTTCGTATAAACTTTCATGAAGAGAAAGCACTTTTATGTAAATTTGCGTATTAAGTTTGACATTATGACATTACAGTATTTTTTACCAGAAAATAATTCAGAAATTTGGTATGAAAATTTGCAATTTGTAATTTTGAGTATATTGACATAAAACTCTAAAAAAAAAAAAACCAAATTGAGAGAAAACAAAGCTCCCTTTATAAGGAAAGCAAATATAAATTAAAGTAAAATGTAATTACGTCTTTTGCCAGCATCGTAAGTGCCTGCTTTCACCCAAACTTTGCTGGTAGTTTTGTTGGGTGTCTCTTGAAAAGTGGCTACAAATTCCTCAAAAGCCTGGAAGCAAAATTCAATAAAATTGGTTAAAGGACAGTTTTTTGAGGCGCATTTATTAAGAAACATTGGTAAAAACTCACCTGAGCTGCCGCTTGCTCCTGTTCTTTTTTCCGCTGCTCCTCCAGCTCTTTTTTGCTATGAGGCCGCTTTCCCATCGTGCCAATGGAGAAAGCCTTGAGCTTTTGCTCAGCAATTTGCTGTAAAAATTGATAAATACTTTATATTCTCTCAAAGATAAACAACACACAAATTGTTGTTAGCATTTTCCGAGATACATGAGTAACAAATTTAATAAAAATTACTAGGATTATAAACGCATGGAATAAAAAATTATATTTAAACAAGATCACGAATTAACTAAACATATAATGTATACGTAACGTAACACGATGTATAATCAGATAAGTAGTTTAATGAACTAGAATATACCTCTTCAGTATTTTTGTATTAAATTTATGTTATTTGTTATTATATGTCTGTTACTTTTATTATGTTATCCTCATTCAATGACTATTGTATTTACTAAGCGTTGTTTTGTCCATTTATAAATAGATAAATGCATAAATAAATAGATAGTATTCGTAGCTGAACAAGCAAGATATTCATCGATTAATCTCAATAATTAGCCCAATTTTCCTTACTTGAATTACATTGAACCTCAGCAAACGTACGTAATCCAAACATTTACCAGTGATTGAATAAATAATTGCAACATATTTGCAAGGCATAAAATTTTGAAATTTTGCATTCACCAAAGTGGATGGAATACATCATTTTTCTCACCGAAAATAAATACCAATTGAATTTTAAGCTGTTCGAAAAACTCGTAAAAATATCACGTTTCAAGAATACGATGAACCAGAAGAATGAAAAGAAAATCGTTTTTTTAACGATAAGAGAGCATGATAATAAATTAATCTTACCTTCAGTATCGCCTTTTCCGCCATCTCTAAAGCTACAAAACTTAACCTAGAATCGTCGCATCCGTGGGCGAAAAATACTCGGATACTCGAGAACTACAACTCGGAAACAACGCCGAACGCAACGAGCATCCAGCGGTTTTAATTAGCGACTCACTCGATGCGAAGCAGTACGATAAACGCGATTTTTATTGATGATAGATTGGATTTAGGAGAAAAAACTACTTCTCTCGGGGACGGCTATCGAGACTGAAGTTGGTAACAAATGCAACTCAGTGTGGCAGTTAATGACGCAGGCCGGTCAAATAACCGGCCCGGTAGTCGGTAACTTAACCGGTTTATACGATGTGCTCTGCTCGGTCGGTAACATAAACTGTAAAGCGTTTTTCGTGGCTGCACTTAATCTTTTGGGCAAACAACGAGAAGTTATTGAGTCTGAGAAATCTATAATTAGTAATTCTAGCCTTTTATTCGTTCATTAAATCTTAATGAATAATAACACTTCGAAGGGTTGCAATTATCTCATTCGCACTTGTGTCGATCTGAGAGAGACAGACGATCTGCAGCACATAATCTCGATGCTGTAAAAAAAAAATACGCCCCTGATTCGTTGGATGCGGCAAGATCTTCTGGACCTACATGAAGTTAGCCGGAATACTTTGACTTTTGAACTTTTCATTGTAAAAACGATCGATTGGGAATCGATTAAAGTTTTTATGCATTGAAAAATACGTTAAAGTCGTCACATGTCGTAAGAATAAACGTAAATAAAGTTAGGTATGCAAGTTAATTTAAAAAAATGTTTGTCAAGCATTTTAACAAAACTACCGATCGATTCGTATTGAATACATATTTCTATTCTTAAATTGCATAATGGCTAACTTTCAGAGCTCGTAAAAATACTCCAAGCGGTAAAATTACCCACCGCCGTCTTAAAACCGGTAATGTAACCGGAAACGCAAATGAACGTCGGCGAATCAGAGGCTGAGGTGAATATTTTAAATATTCTAATTGAGAGATTGACTATCAAACATTCAAACAAAATTACCGATCGATTGGTATTAATTACATATTTTTATTCTTAAACAGCATTGCTAACTTTCCAGAGCTCGTGAAAATACGCCAAACGGTAAAATTACCCACCGCCATCTCTGAACCGGTAATGTAACCGGAAACGCAAATGAACGTCAGCGAATCAGAGGCTGAGCGCTGCAGAAACATCTGAAAATATTTCGCTAACCCTACGTTTTTAAATCTCATTTTACAAAATCATTAATTACTCACTTTTACGAAATTTGCGAATAAACGATTGACAAAAATCGATATCTTTAATATATATACTTTCGATCACTTGGACAGTTGACGGCCTCTTGTAAAAACATTTTTATTTACATGGTCACAGCGAGGGCGCGCTGCGCCGAAAACGATAATGGTGGACAACAATATGCCCTATCCTTGCCCTGGTTTTATGGCACGCCAAATGCCTGCGTTCTTCAGGCTCGTGTCGGCAATGTATTTAACGTCGAGCGATATGTGCAATTTCGATGTGACTGAGGAGAATATTTTAGCCCCGTTCGCGGCCACGTTTCATGCGAAATAATTGAGCCCGTTTCTAACCAAACAGAAGGTGACACTATAAGCCATAAACATTATCCGTATATATTAAGCGCATATATCCCATAATCTCGCGCGATTATAACCGCAATTTCCGTGTATCACGAGTGTATTTTAACTTATGTAATGGAAATTCGTTGCACGACCGATTATGCCAATAAAACGTCGATGGAATCGTCACGATCGTTTTTGTTGACAACAAATTTTGCATGCACTGCATTAGTGCAACACTGCACCAGGACAAACACGTCCGAGTCACGATTTTTATTTCAGTGTGTATTTTTTTTTGTAACCATCGAGCAACAGTTTTAGGCAAAATCGTGAAAATTGTTTAAAGAAAAAAAAATTGTTTTTTACATATCGTTTACTCTTTTATAGTATTTTTATCGTGTGCGAAGCTTTCTTTTTTTTTAGAGCCAACGACATCACATTTGGGTACAGGCGCAACATATTTTAGCAGTCAATTTTATGTTATTTATACAGTCATTCTATTTTTCTATCTATTTAAAAAATTTAAATTTATTTTTTTCATTTTGCTTTGTATGTCGTTGACTATTTTTCTGGGCTTTTTTTTATCAATATGAATGACGCCACTGATTAATCAAAGGCAAACAATTGAATTTGTTGACAATAACGCAGCAGTGGGAATAGACATGTCCAAGTCACGATTTATATTTACATGGATATTTTTTTGTGAAGTATCGATCGTGAGCAGTTTTATTAGAAATTAGAAAAATTGTAAGGGTAATGTTTGCGTTATTGTCGAGTATGTTTTTGGAGTATTTTTATGAATCTGTGCAGTGACTTTTTTTTATTAACGTGGATCAATTCAAACTTGTATACGAGCGAAACACATTTTAGTCATGCCCTTCATTTTGTTATTCGCTTAAAATATTCAAGGTTGTTGGACACAGTACAGATTGGTTATGACCGAACAAACCCACACGATGGGCCTGGAAGCGGAAATGGCTGCGCCGTTGCACTTGCAACGACTGGAACGCAGTCTGAACATCCAACCTTTCATGAATCAGGTCAACGACCTCTTTCAGGATCATGTCAGGTAGATTCACATAAAGATCTTGTTTTATCGGCCATTTTTCCAACTTTATGTTCGAAAATAAAAGAGAAATGCATTTGATACTCGAATATTAAAGTTGTTGGATAAATTTGTAGCGAGGATGACAAATCCGTTTCTTCTGAATCATCTGATGGATCTGAAGCTTATTTGAATGATGTCCTCACTCGTAAAGAAGGTAAATAGTCTGCTATACTAAAATTCTAATAACGATACAAAGTATTGAATTATTGTTATCATTAATATTGTCATTGTTACTTTGATTTCTCAATTCATGATCACAATAGTGTAAACAATTATAATAAACTTGCAAACACAGAGAAAAAAAAAAAACTTAATGTTGAAATTGTTCAGGTTCAAAAAAATTATTATTGATAATAATAATAATAAAATGCATTCTTTCAGAGGAACGGATAAACAAGCTAAGATTGTACAATATGACGAGTGTGGGTGAAGAACGCAGATGGCTTCAGGATCTTTTGTTAAGCGATTCTTCGGATAGTTCAGGTTCAGGTTCGGAAACGGATGGTCCCGTGACCGAAGAAGATTTTCAAGACATGCTGAAGTTTCATATACTCCGAAAAAAGTATCAGGGTCGTTTCTACCAAAAGCCTGAGGTAATTCGCCGTTTTATTATGGATTTCTATAAAAAAATAAAATAAAAAACGTTTAACGTTCTTTTAAAATGTATTCTGCAGAATATACAATATCAGTATTACGGAGCTGGTTTGTTATCGAGTTATGATAGATTTTTGGAGCACCAAAAGCTCATAGTTGGTAACAAGAAGAAGAAGGAGAAAAAACCAGAGAAAAAGATGATGAAGATCAAAAAGGAAAAGGCTGTGAGGCACAGACAATCCAACAATCACAGAGTAATTATTTTCATTAACTACTATTAAACAAACAAACAGGTAGTGTTTTAAAGCGATTTTTTACACTTTTAAAACTCAAAAGAAATTGTAAATCTGCCGAGTTTTGAAAGAATGTATAATCTTTACCTATTAAAAATGTCTATATCTTCGAAATAGAAAATAAATGTTAATCTTTCAAATACTCCGAATTAAAATAAAATTGAATATCAAACCTTTCAAATGAAAGTATTTTTGATACAATTGTTCATTTCGATTTCATTAATGTTTTTATTTGAAAAGGAGCACGATTATCCCGAGGGAAATTGGGACAGAATGGCTCCGAAAGAAGAAGGAGTAGACGAAGCGGATTTGGAAGCTATGATGCGACATCAACCGCGGCAACGGGGTCGAAAAAAGCACAATAATAAAAGCCCCGAAGTGATGGCCATGAGGCGACGAAAAATTTGGATTATGATGTCGAAAAAAGAGTTAGGAAAGGTTCAAAGGGCCAAGACAAACAATCACAAAGAGATGCTGATAAGTTGCAAAAAGGTGGCGCAGCACTGCATGAAATATTGGAGACAGAAGGCGATGCAGGTACGGACTTACCCAATCTTTCTGAAAATTCTCACTCAAGTCCACGAAATTTTCTCAAAGATATGAAAATATCATTTCTAAATAATGAATTCGTGTAAGCAACAATCATTTATGACTTTTTAATGTTTCTCTTCATAAAAAATGGCTTTATTTGAATGGAAAATCTTTTAAAAACTAAAGTGCCGAATGTTTTCTTTGATGAGCTCAAAGTATTTTGCACTCGTTAAATCAGTCCTAAATTTTAGTAATTTCTTCAGTACATTTTTATCAAACAAATTTCACGTTTCAAGTATAAAACAAATTGACAGAATTTAAACTAGTTCGATATAAAAATGAATTTTCATGAAACTTAACATTTCTCTGGTGGATAACAACCTATTCAAATATTCTAAATCATGTACCATTTTTTTTCTTGCTCTGCAGTCTCAGAAAAACATGAAAGAAACGATATGGCGAGCAAAGCGTTTAACGCGTGAAATGCAATCTTACTGGAAGCGTTACGATCGCGTTGAGCGTGAGACTCGTCGAAGATTAGAGAAAGAGGCAGAAGAACAGCGTAAAATGGACGTGGAATTGATCGAGGCGAAGCGTCAGCAGCGAAAACTCAATTTCTTGATAACGCAAACGGAGCTTTATGCTCATTTTATGTCGCGTAAATTGGGTAAAGCTTCGCCGGAAGAACAGCTCAGGATTTTAAACCAACTCGACGAGGAAAAGAATCCGCGTCTCGTGGGAATCGACGACTATGATTGCGACGTCATGAAACACAAGGCGAAGAAAAATGCAACCGAGGCATTCGAACACGAAAGATCGAGGACTCGTCAATTCGATACGACGGCGGCGACGCAGGAATTGCGACTTAGCGACACGCCGGAAAATCTCGAGCACCCACAGCCCGAAATCTTCAAGGGAAATCTTAAGGGTTATCAGCTTAAGGGCATGAATTGGCTGGCCAACCTCTACGATCAGGGAATTAGCGGAATTTTGGCGGACGAAATGGGACTCGGAAAAACTGTACAATCTATAGCGTTTCTGTGTCACGTTGCTGAAAGATATTGTGAGTATAAATGGATGCACGAGGGTTTAATTAATGTATAATTTATGATTTTACTTCCGGCTTTTTTCGTAAAGCAGTTTAACAAATTTTAAGAAAATTTTATTTATCGTTACACGAAAATAATTCGCTGAGTTCTTCGAAAACGTATATCAACAAAAATACTCGTACTTATTGCAGATATAAAGAATTTACGTTTTGAATGATAATAATAATGCCAAAATATTATTAAATGACGAATTTTAGTAAAAAGTGGATATAACTTTTTTTTAGATTTAAAATTAGTTTACTATATCCTGAGCAAATGAAGAAATTCGGGGGTTTTTTTAGCCTTCGGTATCCTAAAAAAAAAAATGGAAATACATTGTGGGATAATGGTAAAATATGAAATATTGTTTACAGCGGTTTGGGGGCCATTCCTCATTATATCACCGGCCTCAACGTTGCACAATTGGCAGCAGGAAATGGCGCGTTTCGTTCCAATGTTCAAAGTCGTACCTTACTGGGGAAATCCTCAGGAGCGCAAAATCCTTCGGCAATTTTGGGACACGAAAGATCTCCATACTAAGGAGGCATCTTTTCACGTTGTAATCACGAGTTATCAGCTTGTTATTACGGATTACAAGTACTTCAACAGGATAAAGTGGCAATACATGATTCTCGACGAGGCGCAGGCCATCAAAAGCACGAGCAGGTGAGCAGGTCCTTTAATTTTACAATAACGAACTATCAAAAAATAACCTTTTTCCTTTAAAAAATATGCAATATTTTTCAACGGAAATTCAACGAAGCGCAAATTCTTTTTTAATAAAGAATTTAGCATAAAATTTAGGATTCTCTGTTGAATAAATGCGCAAATTGGCAATTCTTTGCTAAATTAAGAAAATTAATTGGCCGCTCTTGTTGATTTTTCAACGGTTCCTACTAAGCCAAAACTAATTATTGAAGTAAATTAAGCATCTCCGATTTTCTTTTTTTATTAGTATGAGGTGGAAGCTCCTGTTGGGCTTTAGCTGTCGAAATCGACTGCTACTTAGCGGCACGCCAATTCAGAATAGCATGGCTGAGCTCTGGGCTCTTCTTCATTTCATAATGCCGACGCTTTTCGACTCCCACGATGAGTTCAACGAATGGTTTTCCAAGGATATCGAAAGTCACGCTGAAAATAAGACAGGAATCGACGAAAGTGAGTGGCATACTTTATGCGTTGCATTTTTATGTTCCACGCGAGGTTTCTTAGCCAATTTCGAAACCCATAGATGATTTTTCGAACATATGCGTACCAAATATTATGTTTAAACAGCAAATATTTTGTTTAAACAGAGCATTTATCGAGGCTTCACATGATTCTGAAGCCCTTCATGTTGAGAAGGATAAAGAAAGACGTCGAGAACGAATTGTCGGATAAAATCGAAGTTATGGTTTACTGTCCGTTGACGACGCGGCAAAAGCTGCTGTATTCAGGTAAGCGAGATGTCCTTTCGATCTATAAGTTTTTAAGTCTCCCAACTTTTCTTAAAACTATTTAAAGAAAAATTGTTAGAGTTCCATCATAATTTAAAAAAAATGAAAATTAAATAGTTAGATGATTTTGCCATGCAGGACAAAAATGGTTGTTTCATAGTCCGAATGAATCATAATTATGTAAATGACAACCGCAACTTAATAAGTGAAATATCGCCAATGAATATCAGCAATTTACGCCTGACTTCCCTTAAAAATATCGATATCCGATTGAAATTAAGTTCGTCGCTCGTTTATTGAATTTAATATTTAATCGAGTACGTTTCGTTTTCAAAGCTCTGAAGAAAAAAATCAGGATAGAGGATTTGTTGCACTACACGGTAGGCGGCGACACCGGCTCAAACGACAAAAATTTCACCTCCAATCTGATGAATCTAGTCATGCAATTTCGAAAAGTGTGCAATCACCCGGAATTGTTCGAGCGTCGGGACGCAAAGTCTCCGCTCTTTTTGAACACGGAATCCTACGAAATGCCGGCGCTTCTCTACACCGACGGTTTACTGCACCTCTCATTACCGTCCAGAGATCATATTCTCTTCAACAAACTCTTCGTATTCGCCACTGAACACATTCACCGCACGTTACATTGTCGCGAAGCGAAAAACGACTTTTTCGGGAATTTCTTCTCGTTCTGTCGCTTCATCGACCTCTCGCCGATGGAATTGAATAGAATTTTCGTGGCTGGTATTCTTTACAGGTGAGCGTTTTTCATTGTTACAAAATAAAATCTTTCACATTCCTTCCTCATTATTTTCCAATTTTTACAAATCTATGAGGAATTATGTTAATCGATTTTCATTTTCGCATAGAGAAAATTTGTAAAAAGTAAAAAAAAAAAAAATCCCAGCCGAAAAAAATCGGTTTTTTAATAAAAAATAATTCCCCTGTTTTTCGATACGAAGTCTGTGGTCCAGAATGCAAATGTATTTGCAATGTTGCACACCATTCTGAATATCCTGACTGTAAAATTCCCAACAAAAATAAATAACAATAATGCGTCCTCTATAAGAAATTAAAAATAATAGAGAAATCACACAATGATAACTTTAAGCTAAAAGTTATTGGCAATGATATTTCCTTTCGAAAATCAATTGAAATGTATTTTTATTTACAGATTGTGTTGTGCGACGTTGTTGCAAAGGCGGATGAGGATAAAGCGTTACTGGGAGGATTGGTGGGTAGAGGAGAGCGTGCCATCGCCGCAGAACTTGATGCTCCTTTTGCCGGAGAAGCTGAAATCGTTATCATCCCGATCGACGAGAGATTTGATATTCGGCAATCAAATAACGCAAGGCGAGGCTGTATATACGCACACAACACATACGATCCACTCGATGCCCGAAACTGTAGCGCATCGAATACTCCGAAGCAGCAAACATCCTTCCAATCAGTTGGTTAAGTTTCCTCGGCTGGTTACTTCCGCGAAAACCGAACTCGGCGAGGAGCCGAAAGTTCCGCTTTTGCCGGAACATCCGCATCATCCACGACCTGCAATTACGCGATATTGTCAGAGAACGACCATTCCGACTTTCTTAACAGACAATATTCCTAAGGTTAGTCCAAAATAATGAGAAAATCGCCCTTAAAAAACACTTTTTATACGCCCATTTTTTAGCTATAAGTTCGATCTTGGATTCAAACTTGACATTAAATACTAGAAAGTATTTTTCGTAAATAAGTCATTTCCGATTTTTGCTCCTGTAACTAAAATAAGTTTTTGAATACTGAGTAATGATTTTTTGAAGTTTTGATAAGGCATTTAAAGCCAGCGTTTGAAAACTTAATGTTATGTTTATAAAAAACAAGCCGATTCCCAACGTAATCGATTAGAACGTATTTTTTGCTCAATATATTCTTGAATTTGGTAATCGTTTCGAAATGTTTGTAGGTTCAAGCGAATCCCAGAAAGCTTTATGTGAGCAGTAGTGCGGCTTCCTGCGCGTGGAAGAGACACGAAGAATGCGGTGGACAATTTGGACAAAAAGTTTTGTGGTACGGTTGCGAAAAAGCTTTGACTTTGGAGTGCGAGGAGACAAAAATCGTGCCGATGTTCGAGCCTGATGAACCTGGTGGACTGTCAGCGTGTGCGCCTATCAATGGCTGGTCGAATATTATTGTACCTGGTAAGTTTTTTCTGTTATTTTTGCATAGAGAACTCTTTGATTTCATCATGTTGGAGTGGTTCCAATTTTTCAAGCTCTGAATTGTAGTGATGATTGATTTTCTTTCTTAATTTGCAGATAAACAGACGTTGGTCACGGACGCGGGCAAACTTTCTGTGCTGGATAGTCTTCTGAAGAGGCTCAAGGAGCAAGGACATCGCGTTCTCATTTATTCACAGATGACGAAGATGATCGACTTGTTAGAGGTATAGAATTCTCGATTTTCGTAATTCAATGGAAAGTAAATCGCTTGATTTTCTAATTCTAATAATGTTAAATAACTAAAATAACGTAATTTCTAACAGCCCGGCGAATACGTTGTTGTGATAGGAATTACCAAAAAATTATTTGGAAACGCAAAAATAAAAAAAATTCGTATAAAAGATCATTACAAATTCATAGCTATTTGGAATAACCGCGAAATTATTCTTATAGCAAAAACGAAATGTCTCGCTTTGTGGAATGATTAAAAAAACCTAATTCATCAATAACTGTCTGAATTTTCAATGGTGTGAATTTTTCTATAAAATTTCTCTCACAGCGAAGTATTCAAATTCTGATTTTAAGAGTGTTTTCGTTCTGAAAAAATATGTAACAGCTTAAAATTCTCAATATGTATTATGCCCTTAATTCAGAAACGTTAGATTCTAACCAAGAAGTTATAATTGTCATTTTTAGGAGTACATGTACCACAGAAAGCACACATTTATGCGTCTGGACGGTTCGTCGAAGATTTCCGATCGCCGCGACATGGTAGCAGATTTCCAGAAGCGGTGAGTAAAATTCGATATCATTGACGATTGTCTGCTCCAATTTCGATCGTTCAGAAGCGCATTCACGTATTGCGGACAATAAAAATATTAATTTATAACCGTAACGCGAAAATCGAGCCTCTTCGTGACTGTAACATTATCGCCTCGAGTTTCTCGTTCAACGCTCGCGCACGAAAAGCGGCAACGAAGCAGCGCGGATGGCATGACGTTCGGTTGGCTCAGCCGCGCATAACCGATGCGAGGAATTAATTGGCGAAATTGTAGCTCGACGCTTACACGCAGATTGTCTTCCTATATTTCACACGTACGATGTTGGCTCCTTTTTTTCGGACTAAACCAACGGTCGTTTCGACCCGCGTGCGATTCTTTTGCTTCTCAATCTCTCGAACGCATCGCGAATCCCAATTTCAGGTAATTCAATTGAAACGCGACTTTATGTGCTGCTTGTAAGTTCCGTATAAAGAAGACGCACGCGAGAAGCATCCGAAAGATGATATTAACGGTTGAAGAACGGATGTCGACGGATTTAATGTATTTCGCGTATTTTTCACGTACTTTTCTCATGATCATGAAAGAAAACGGAATACATAACATTTTTTCAAGCACTTTTATCGTGGTTATGGAATAAAATAAAAGATATAACACATTTCATATACTTTCTTCACGAATGCGGAAGAAAATGAAATATTTCGTATGTTTTACAGAATTAATTCGACATTACGACATCAACTGTAAAATGTACAGATTTATATCTTCGGAATAAACAGATTGATTCAAATGACTTAAGATGTTGAGGAACACAAGAAAAATTGTAGCTTCGCTATTTCACATATTTTCCGATTAACAGAGAACTTTTTTTATCGTTATTATTTCTAGTAAGTTTAGCTTAGGACGCCAGTTAATTTTTTTTTGCAATTTTTAATACTTCTTGAGCTTTGATGAGGCCAGCAATAAAAATCATTTATTTTTATGGTAATCTCTTATCAATGCAATTATTTACTTAAAATAACAATCAAAATCAATAATTCATGATCATTGAAATAAATAATTCTGCAGCCTGCAAAATTAATACATACTCTTGCCAGTATAATAACCTCGTTATTTATCAATACTTCCAATCTTTTAAAACTCAAATTTAGCGAGACTATGGATTAATTGTGTAAAATCCCGAACTCGTCGTCTAATTAGAGAAAAATATTGAGAACGGGGTTGTTTTTTGGGCCCCAGGCTTATGCAGACCCCTAATTAATCTCTCCATACGTAACAAACGACGGGGGCACCAAATTATACCTAAAAATTAGGGAATAATGCCTAGTTTCCTCGGCACATTTAAGTTATCGCTTGAGCGCTCGCACGCGAGTATCATTAACGAATATATATACCAAGAAACGTAACGAAACTGCCGAATCTTGAGCGCGATCTGGTTCTCGTCGTCTTGAGGTACCAAGGCATCGTCGAGTGTCTCGCCCGCCGGGTGAAAAGCCTCGCAAGTGCACGGAACGCGCCACATCCGAATTAATTTACATACAAATAATAGCGGGCCGAGTTCGTTGATTCTCTCCGCTGCTCTTGATTCAATCTACCCGGGCGTTAATGTTTCAGGGCGGACATATTTGTCTTTCTGCTGAGCACTAGAGCCGGCGGCCTGGGAATCAACCTCACGGCCGCGGACACGGTTTGTACTATTTTTTTCCTAACATATTTCACTCGTCTATTTCCTAAGCTTCTAGCCGGAGATGTCCCACATTTTTCAAACCGCTTTGAAATGGATGCTTGACAATTTTAAGGCGGGTCGTTATTTAATTGGTTGATGTAAGACTGAAACTTTGGCTTGGGTTGAAAGTTAATTCAGTCGTGAATGTATTTTCAGACAGTAGTCGAAAATGGAGAATTTTTACTTTTTGGAACTCGATTTTATATAAGTTGGTCAAAATGTATCTTGTAATAAGTTAGAAAACAATTTTGGAAAATGGTAATATTTTTTGTTGTTGTTCATTCACATTTTTCTTTGGCTTGGATTATTTTGTTGTCAAATTCGAAAAGACAAATCGATAATATGTATTTCGTGAATTTACAAATATCTTTTTTTCTCAACAAGTTTGGAAAAAAATAACAGTTACTATAAATCTTTACCAGGCATTATCACATAATTTGCCTTCGCGTCAACTTTGGATCCTTATTGCAAAAAAATACTCCTTAGATAATTAGAGTGTCTTTGAGGCACAAAAATAAATTGAATCCTAAGCTTGAAGGTCCAATCTTTTAATCAGCCGGACGATGCACCGCTTAATCGAACTAGTAATTTGAGTCTTAGCTTCCCATTTAGTCTCATCCCCTCCCGCGCAAAAATATAGTACAGAGTCACGGATTCTTGCCCCGATATCAAATCTCTTTTATCGATTCAACAAATCTGATTTATTCGGTGGCACATCGTACCTACTGCCCGAAAAGCCTTCCGTGACGAAGCGGTTGCTCTTGTTTCCGCGTTTTTTACTCATTTTTCTGTTATGTACGTACTTACGTTGCAAACGAGCGAGAAAAAGAAACACCTGAATGATAATAAGAGTTGCTTTTTTTCTATTCCTTTATGCGCACGTAGGTAATATTCTATGACAGCGATTGGAATCCAACGGTCGATCAACAGGCGATGGACCGCGCGCACAGATTGGGACAAACGAAACAAGTTACTGTCTATCGATTGATCTGTAAAGGAACCATCGAGGAAAGGATATTGCAAAGAGCACGAGAAAAGAGCGAGGTTCTTAATTTATCAATTCTTTTTTCTCACATCTGCTAAACTATAACAAAGCTTACGAATTCTCCGTAAAAAATGTAGACTTCGGTCTGAGTTTGAAATGGAGAAATAGCAATTATCGTCTTTTTGTTAACTAAAATATTAAATTCTACTGTTTCAGTCCACAATAGAAATTCATTTATTGTTTTTTCTAATCCTCAGTATATCTGGAATTAAAAAAAAATTAAATGGGCGATTTTTCAAAAGTACTCATTACTTTTTTCTTTTGTTAAATCACAGATCCAACGCATGGTAATCAGCGGTGGAAATTTCAAGCCAGACACGCTCAAACCCAAAGAAGTGGTTTCGTTGCTTCTGGACGATGAGGAAATCGAGGCGAAATGTGAGTCCCATTATAAAATATACAGTTTCGTCCGCGGCCATAAATTTGACGAGATCGGCGTCAAATCTTGCGAAGTTGGGGAGTAAATCCTCAGCTTTACAAGTTTAACGGTGCAAAAATGGATCAAGTTGAAAAGGGAGCTCGTAAAATTCCAATTTACAAGATATCTAAAAAATATTCATGTCAAATATTTAATGATGCAAAAAATCGATAAACGTGAAAAGTAAATTTGCAACCCAGCAAAAATCCTATTTACAAGTAATTAAAATATTATAAACGTTGAATGGAGTACAAAAAAGGATAAAGTTGAAATGAAGACTTACAAATTTGTGAATATTAGTGAAATTGGGCAAAAGGCCCGGGTTGAATGGGTAAGTCACTGGAGAGAAAACCGTAGGGCCTACGGATGTTCGAAGCATACCGTACGCAATTACATTATGCTCGTTAGGTTATGCTAATGTCCTAATGACGAATAATAACAACGAAGTAACGAAACGAGTGTGGCGTGTATGCGCGGTGTGTGTGTACGTTTGTATATACGCGTATATATAGACTCACCGTGTACGCGTCCGTGTCCGTATATTTCAGACAGTCAACGGAGCGAGGAAAGAAAGCAGCACGCTGAGGAGTCTCGGCCCGAGCAGGCGCTGCATCACAAGGAGAGGGACCGGAAGAGGAAGCTAACCGCGCTTCCGGTCAAGGTAAGCTCGCGCCCTTACACGCCCGCAATCACTCGCACACGACTCACTTCTCAAACCTCTTCTGAGACGTTTTTTTACCTTCAACTTTCGTTCTCGATCGGCAACAGTCTCGGTTATTCACCTTCATTCATTCATTTTTCGTTCACTCGATATTTTCAGTAAAATTTTATTATACCCTCTGTACTTCTTACAAATTGAGTCTAAAAGATATTAGACTGACATCGTTATTGTATATCGAATTTATTAATTTTATAATTGATCGTTTTTGATTTTTAAACAAATATTCAGCAACTTGAAGTATTTAGAGTAAAAATTGAGATTTTCAAGTTCTAAAGCTCGAGAAGTTCTCTAATAAATGTTGGAATTGTGCGAAAATAAAAGAAAATAGAAAGGGATTGAAAAGAATGGGAAAAGAAATATCTCGAAGAAGATGCAAAATAGAAACATGATTTCAATACGTGGCGAATTTATAGCATTTTTATCGTAGGGACTATGATAGATCGCTATTTTTTTGTCGTTTTAAAGGGTGAAGCGAAAAAACTTTGTCTCGAAGACGCTGAAGGCGATAGGCTCAATGAATCCCCATCGCAAAGTGCAACTTCCGCTGTTGGCACTTCTGCATCGACTGCGAGTGTACATAGCAATAAACAAGTTACTTTCGCCCCTCTGCCAAATGTTCCGCAGTCTTTCGATGGCAACGACGATTACGGAGGTCTCGGCAGCCCCGCAAAGTCCGAGGTTTGTTATATACTTTCTATTTACTCCGTAGCAATTATCAAGTTGGCTAATTGACAAGTCAATTAAGTTCTATTCGTATTTTGTTGTACGAATATGTCTTTAAAAAATATTATTAGGTGTATTGTTACCGGTAAATCGCATCCAGAAACAGCAATTAATTGGAATCTATTACTTTAAAAAAAACGATACATTATTCTACCTTGATAATTTATTTGAATTTATTTAAATAGTTTTAAATAGATTCAATTATCAATTACATTCCATGCAATTAAATTAATTACACGGAATTCAATTAGAAATCGGATCATCATGTATTCACCATTTCACTTCATTTGAATTTTAATTTCATGTAATTCTGAAATTTATAAAAAATACGGTTATTGATATGAAAAATGGCATTAACGCAATTAATATAATTACGTCGACAAAACGAGGAATATTTTCATAATCCTTTTGTTTTGGTTTCGGTTTAAGGACGAGACAAGCAACGAAGGATTGGTGGTGGATGTCGACGGTCCTGTGACAGCCTCGACATCCGAGACACATCACATTTCACGTCCGAATAGCCAATTCGGCGAGCCTCCTAAGGTCGCGCGTCTCGGTCACCATTTTACGTTCGGCGTGGGTGGCGGAGTGCGAATGAGGCCAACAATTCGCGGGACGAGCAAGCGTGGAAGACCCCGTGGGTCGAGAAGAGGAGGTCCCGTCGGAGGTAAAGGTCGAGGAATTTTGCTGAATCCTTCGGTGAAGACCATAGCCGGTTCGCCGGGGCCTCAATCGCCTACGTCTTCGCCCTCTCCCGGATCCTCGTCGTCGGGCGATCAAATAGCGCAGCATGGTAAGTGCAAACATTCGTCTTCTTATATCGAAAAGTTTATTTTTAATTATTAATTCATTTATTTATAAATAAATAAAAAATTATTTATAAATAAAAAAAAGTCTTTCGATAACAATGTAATTTGTCAAATGTTAACGCAACCATCAATAATACAAAAGAATTAATAATATTAAAATAACATAATATTAAGTCATTTCTAATATCTCGCACACAAATTAATGTACTTGTGAATTCGACGAACGAAATTCGACTGCGGAGAGCAAAAAAATCGACTAACGCTGCTACAAAGTTGCCATTATTCGATATTCTAGTGATGGCCTCATTTAATTCGTAGTTGGTTTGAGGAGAGTGGAAGAAAAGCCAGAAGCTAGAGTCTGCACAAATCGACGAACTCCGACAAGTTTTATACAAATTATTATCTTGGCCCTAAGATGACGGATTCTTTGTACTAAAAAACAGCAACAACAACAATTTAGTGAGCATACGGAAGATCTGACGTCATTGGATCACTTAACGAAGAAAGATAATGATACGAAAATGAAAAGACCCTCGACCGAAAAAAAATTCGGTGAAGAAAAATTGTAAAACAATAATTATTGGTATATTGTTATTTTTGTAAAATTATCTTCGGTTCATCGGTTTTCAAAGTGTTTCAAAAAACACTTTCCCATAAGCGCTGCGAGGTGAGTTACAGAAAACGCAACGATTGCAAGTCGATCTTGTGATTTTCGATATATGTGAAATGTGCTTTAATTAAGCATGCGAGTGAAGCAGATGCACTGCTCGATTTAGCAGGTTAGCCCAAAAGAATATTAATTTTTCTTTATACTGCCCCATAAAACTGCTGTTTTTACCATACGAATATTTTTTAAACCAAGAATTTATGCGAATTTCCTAAGAACTGCTCCCCTAAGCTTTTCTATTCTCCATGTACTACAAAAGTGTATTACAAAAAGCTGAATCTGAATGGAAATCGATTTTTAGTATACATAAGTATTAAAAATGACTTCTTATCGAAAAGATAAATCTGTTGCACTCTTCAAAGGAAAAAAATTGCCCAGATTCTAATACTGTGTCCAAAAAAATGCAGGCTATACGCAATTTGTACAGCAACTTTTTTTTTTAATCTTCATTTCACCCTCATTCAATCTTGATATTTCTTTATTCTCGTTTTTGAGATCCTATTTCCGATCGTACTCGATCCCTCGATACATCTGAATTCAATAATCCCCGCGCGGTCAGTGAATCTCCTCATTCTCCCTGATTCTCTCTTCCCCTCTTCTTTGGGAGCTGCGATTTTTAGAGAGACTCAAAGGCCGTGCACCTGTACAGTATTCACGGCAGGTGCGGCTGACGAATCCGCCGCTTATGAGCCTAAATCGGAGCGTAGAGACGGCTATTATAAAATTGGTCCAGTCATCGACTGTTTACGTCCGGAGATATAATTATAGCCCCTCGATAGATTCCATATCGATGCTTTTAGAAAGTTTTTCAATAATCTCTTCATTGGTACATAAGAGGATATTACGGGGTCGGAAAATCCGAGGATTTAAAAGAGACATGACAGTCCGTTACGCTTCAATTAAGGAAACGTTCCAATTTTTTTTATCGTTTTGCATCAAAAGGTAAAGATTGAAATATTTCAAGTACATTTTGTGCTAAAAAATTTAACACTGCATTTCAGATAAGCTAGTTTTTACCTCATGATAATATTAATCTCAATAATCTCCACGCGAAAAATGATTGAATCATTATTACCCACATTTGTATGGGAATGACTATGAAAGTTTAATGCTAAAATGAAAACATGTTTACAAAAATATTTAATATTTCGATTTTCTTTGCTTCATTGTCAAAAGTGTATATTTTAATCCCAGCGACTAAAAAAGTATGTTTAGTATAAACATGATTTGAATCAGCCTATTTGACAAACCCTCCCCTCAATGAAACCCCTAAAACTACCATTAAAATACTGTCTAAGTATACACCCAAAGCCAGTACAAAGTACTCTTCACCGTTCAGAATCATTGTTTCGCGAAGCGCATCGAAATGCGAAAGCGAGAAGGCCATTTTTTTTCTTCGTAATCCTCGGGGATTGGTTTCTGATCGCCACCCTTCCCTTAATCTTACCCTTCACTTTCCATCACTCGCCCCTCCCGATTTTCTTTCGCGCCCTCCGCACATTTCTCTTGAAATTTAATGCCTCGGCTTACGTGTCGCTAGGGGTGAGTACAGAAGTAACAACGCGCATGGATCCAGCCAAGTTCAACGAAAGGAATTCGGGATTACGAAAGATTAGTGAGTCACCGCCGCGAGTTTTGGAGCACGAGCGAGGGAAGGAGAGGAGCCGTCGAGGATTCGTCGTCGAGGTCTGTCGCAAAACGGACCCCCGGGCAGGAGCAACTGTTCGTCGCCGCACTTGTGCTCTCGCACATGTGCTCGCGAGGGAATTTCCAAGTCGTCTCGTGCACGAAGAGGGGACAACGCACTAGCAACAGCAGCAGAAGCTTCAGCAGCAGGAGAAAAAAAAAATAAGAGCAAAGGAGCGTTCGCCGCAGCGATACGAGGACCCAGAGGGGTTCTCCAGTTGTCTCTCTCTCTTTATCTCTTTTTCCTTCGTTCTACTTCCCTTTCGCGGTAAGCTCGTCAGCCCCCCTCAAGCCCCATGAGAATCTCGCCAAGTGACGAGGGGTTTTCTGCAGTACATTCACCGCAACAGGGCGAAAGGCGCATAAAATTGGGGGGGGCTTTCGCCGGTCGCGAAAGCTTCTGGTGATGCTGCGATGTGGAGTGACGAAAACGAACGCCAGGGATTAGCGGCTATATCGATTTCGCACTGGACGAGAGACGAGCTTTCTCTCTCCCGCACTCTCTTCGGCATCTGAAGTTCTCCGGGGAATTCGGCGGTTCGGTGGTTTCGATTCGACCCGCGTAATTCGTCAACGTCCCCCGGGGAACGCTTTGGGCATCTTTTCCGCCCGTGGAAAACGACACTGCTGTTGCATTGGAGGGGGATTTTTTCCTCTCGCTTTCTGACCGGCTTGATGAAGCAGGAAAGTCCGACGACTTGGTTCGTGTGCTGCAAGGTGGATTAACCAAGGTGGAAGAGAGTTTGGTGAATAACACTGACTTTGACGGGCTTTGGAACGTCGAATTGTCTGGTGAAGGGCTTTTTATTCGGTGGAAAAAGGCATTCTCTACTTCTCAATTGTTTTTATGAATCCCAGCTTTTGTCAAATTCTCTCGAAAAAACTCGGGACTTCAAAAAATTAGGAAAAATGAAAAATTTCCTATGAAGCAAAGTTATAATAAACCTGAAGTTCACGTTATGCGTTAATGTTTCATAATGATATAGAATGTACATTTTCTATTTCGGATAAATTTACAATTTCCGAGTTAATCTAATTAATATTCACACGTTTCTTCATTGATTGCAGAAAAAAAACTTCCATTAAAATTTTCAGAAATTGGAAACCATCCGCAAGTAGAATATTCATTAATAAGCTTGTCGAATTTCAATGGGTTCGCAGGCTCAGCGTTGATTGGGAATAAATACGAAAATGAGAAAATAAGGAAAGAAAATATCACTCGATTCTCTGAGCAACAATTAGCTTCGATTTTTTTTCCGCAACGGTATCGCGAGTAATCGTCATCATTGGGACTTGTCGCCAAACCGGTTGGCGATGCTGGTGTAGTACGCGGAGCGTACGCACGATTACTCGCTCCAAGGACCACAAGAGAGAGAATGGTAGTAACGTAAAGAGCCGGAGGGAAGAGAGAAAGGAGGGAGAGGAGGAGAAGGGTTAACACGTAAATTCGTGACTGACTATACAACGAATTGGAGTGTAAAATTTGCGCTGAAGAGACGGGAGTGCACCGCTGGTGCCAGCGCGTGTATAATATAACATCTACCTGTGGGTAGAAAGGCCGTGGACTCTGGCTTGTCGTCGGGCGCGAGCGCATAATAGCAGGTGCGGAGCGAAGGAGGCAGCTGCGATCGATGCTCTTCTTAGGTTTTTGGAACTTGTGCTGTACGCGTTGCACCTCTCTCACGGGACCTTCTTTAATTCTGACTCTCTCTCTGTCTCTCCTCCTCGCGAGCTTCTTGCTTGTATATTCTCTCGGTGTCTTCGACCAGTGGAAAAGAGATGAGGAGACGATGAAGCCTCGTGCAGTCCTCCTCAGCTGTCAATCCATCTCTACCTGCTCAACACTCGCACAATTTTCTGGTCGATTGTCTTATCCCTGTTAATCCTTTAATTATTTTAAAGGAATGAAACTGAGGCTGCGGTTTATGCTTTTCTTAGGTTTTTCGTGAGCCTCTTGCTTGTATATTCTCTCGGTTTCTTCAGACAGTGAAAAAGAGACGAGGAGACGATGAAGCCTCGTGCAGTCTTCCTCAGCTGTCAATCCATCTCTACCTGCTCAAAACTCGCCCAATTTTTTGGTCGATTGTCTTATCGTTGTTAATGTTTTGTGCACTTTTTTCCTCAGAGAACTTTGGAACCTTCAATTATTTTGAAAGAATGAAACTTAGGCTGCAGTTCATGCTTTTCTTAGATTTTTCGCGAGTCTCTTGCTTGGATATTCTCTCGGTTTCTTCAGGCAGTGGAAAAGAGAGGAGGAGACGATGAAGCCTCGTGCAGTCTTCCTCAGCTGTCAATCCATCTCTACCTGCTCAAAACTCGCCCAATTTTTTGGTCGATTGTCTTATCGTTGTTAATGTTTTGTGCACTTTTTTCCTCAGAGAACTTTGGAACCTTCAATTATTTTGAAAGAATGAAACTTAGGCTGCGGTTCATGCTTTTCTTAGGTTTTTCGCGAGTCTCTTGCTTGGATATTCTCTCGGTTTCTTCAGGCAGTGGAAAAGAGACGAGGAGACGACGAAACCTCGTGCAGTCTTCCTCAGCTGTCAATCCATCCAGAAATAAGTATCTCCTTGTAAAATCTGCACATGATTGTTGCAAAAATATCTACTATCAACGTAATAATGTGTAACGGATGCTTACAAATCTGCTACTTTGCTTATACCTCGCTGATGGATTATTATTTTGGCCAAAAAACCTCTAATTTGCAGAAACAAATGACCCGCTCATGAAAAAGTGAACAACAGTTGACTATCTCTTGACACGATTAAAGGATTTCAATTTGCGATTTGAAGCCTTTTATCGGTCTGGACACTGTAAAAAAATGTTATTCTAAAGATTAATATACCGTTTACGAAGCTCAGTATGTTAATTTTCAGATGCAATCGGTATTGACAAACATAGTATTGGTATATTAAAACTGCAATACTCACGTACTGCAATTTTCAAATACCACTATTGAGAACATTCTTATACTATTTTTGAATTCGCAATAAAAGGATATAAACATGAAATTAATATACTCATAAATCTCGTATCCTTATGTATGTAAATTTTAATTGCATTTTTACCAGTGTAATTTGTAGCGAGATGTCCGATCTTCAGGAGTCGCAAAGTGTCTGAAAAACCGAATTGGCTTCACTAAAAATCGCCAGAGTTTCTGTGCGATCGTTCTATTTGGTCTTTTGCGGCTGTTCTTCGCGAGAGACTGGGCAAAACAGAAGGACGAGAGAATAAGAGAGAGAGAGTTAGGCAAAAGAGAGACTGAAGAAGCGAGGAAAGCACGCGGCAAGGATACCGACAGCCGGACGGCCGGCATTCCGCGGATCGTCGCGTTCCATTCGCTCACTTCGTCCCTCGGAATCCCCCTTTTCCATGAAACCCCCTGGGCTCTGCTACCTTATATCTCGACCTGAGAATCTCGCCCACGCACTCCCCCTCGTACCAGACTCCCGGGGGGAAACGACGCGCCACAGGTGCTCAACAACCTCGTTCCCCTAACGCCGTGTGAATCCGTGAATAAGTGGGAAAAGCAAAAAGCTGCAATATTTCTAAACTAGTGATAAAGAAAAAAATTCGTATAATTACATATCATTTCTCTAATCAAATAGTTGCCAATGTTAATTTCATGCAATGAATCATGGACAATAGTTTGGTTTGTGATCATTGTACAGAAAATAGAATTACAGAAATGGATTTTTAATAAAAGAAAGAACTATCTCGATTTACTACAAATTAAGTTGAGTAAGGTAATCAATTTTTGTTGAGGTTTCAATCTAGGTAGAACTATATTGGATTTACTATTTTGTGGGATAGATTAAATTGAATTGAGATTTTGTGAGTAGAATTAGATTAAATTGTTACAATTTTTGTCTTGAGATTCTACTTGAAATTTGGCGTCTAGTTAGAGAACTGAAGCTTCTTTGTGTACATCAATTTATGAAACTTGTTATGGAGAATAATAGAGAAAAGTGGGGCTCTGCACATTGCTTCCTCAATTATCTTAATCTTCAAAACTTCTTCCTTGAAGAAACTCAAAATTGGTCAATGTATTTGCTCATAGAAATTAATTCGCTGTTTTGGACGAACAATTAATTTTCTTGTGCAAATTAATTGATAGATAATTTCCAGCCGCAAATTTATTTGTCCCGTTTTCACTTTACCGTCTGTTTCCACATTGAAATATCCACAGCATTTGAAGCATCACACATGCAGTTTTATTTTTGTATAATTTAAAATTAATTGCATATGCTCAGTTTGCAGATTCCCTTGGCCATTCGTGCGGTATCCGCGATCAGGTGAATTCTTTTTCCAATCTTTCGCCGAGTTATTTGAGCGTTCGTCGGTGTGTTCCACGTTTGCACAAACTATTCGAGTCTCGCGTGCCGATGGCGAACCAAAAGTTTTATAAACTACTTCGGAGTGAGTGATTCATGCGAGGATCGAGGCGGCAGTCTACCCGCAGTATCTTCGAGAATACGACGAGAAATCCTGAAAATCGCACCTGCAGATCTCGGGCCCTCCTGGACGATTATTCGCGCATGGTGCGGGCGTTCTTCGCGAGAGCCAAGGATCCGCCAGAACACGAGCCGCGGATGCCTTTCGACTTTATGTCCCGCCGAAAAACAAACAGAGAGTTTCTTCACCTTCGGCAGGAATTAAATTCCCATTCAGTCGTAAAATCCTTCTCAAGCCTTGGAAAAACACTTACAAATCGGCGACACTATATTCACGCACTGTATATTGTAATATTTATCTTCATGAGCTTGAGCCTTAAAAGCAGTTTTTCAATTTTTTTTTCTGTTTATAGTATTGGAAAAATGAGTCCAAGATTTTGATAAAATTATTAACAGTCTTGCCAAGACTGATTTTTTTTTAATTGAAAAATATTGGATCTATGGGAGGTTTTTTTTTAAAACAAAGAACTGCAAATTAAACTATTTGTCGGATTGACTTATAATTTAGGCAATGCATAATTTATAGCATCTCTTAGTGTTTGATTTTTGTTGGAATATTGAAAATCACGAAAATTGTAAGTTGTAAGAATTGACAGTGAGTTTTTCGAAAAACAAACGTGATTGAAAGGTGCAAATGATGCAAAGTTCGAATCGAAAACTGATAGGACGATTGTAAAACTCGTAAATACATTCAGGTGTCGCGGCGCTCCTAATTTTGTCATTAACTGTTTGCAAAATAATTCGCCATCAATTAAATTAAAATAAAGGTCGCGTTATAAGGAGGAAAAAATAGGAAACGAGGTGTCTTCGTACCTGAAAGAGTGCAAAAAGTGGAAGAAGTGAGCGGCGCTGCCGTGGAAATAACGAGTCGATAAATCATCGAGTCTCCGAGTTTTCGTGTGTCTGTGAGTTCGATCAGCCTGTCGAGATGTAACGATTCCACGGCGATTGGGCGAGGCGGTGGTTCTGGGTGTACTGTTCCTCGCCGGATCTTTTTCGTTCGGCCGGAGCAGCTGGAATAATTTTCTGGTGGTTTCACTTTGCCGTGAAAAATTTACGAGTCTCTCGCTGAGTAACGAGAGTTTTTCAGTGGCCGAAACGTCGTATTTCGCCGTGCTATATACTCGAGAGTCTCCTCTTTTTCTTGGCTGTCGAAGAGCACTCGAAAAATGGAAATATCCTGTAACATGCTGTAGTTTTTCTTTGCACGTTGCGTTTTCGTCTTTTGCCACGTGCTCGCTTCTCGTTTCACCACCAAAAAAGAAGCTCGATGCACGTTTTTTGTTTTGTTTTTCCTTCTTGACGTCGCTTCGTCTTTCTCGCACGTTCTTCCATCGATCGTCCTGACCTTTTGACGTTGCCTTCTCTGGAAATGTGATAAAGAACAGACGCGTGTTAGGCTGGAAAAAAAAAGAGTGGAAGACGAAGGGGAGTCCGAGCCTCGTCTTCCAGGGCTTCCGCCGGATCTGGAGTGGCCCCCCGTGCACGCATCATCTACTTACACGCTATCCAGGGCACAGGCCACTTCACTTCCCCTTTTTACGCCTGTAACGCTTGTAAATACATCCCTCGGCTGTCCTCTCGTTAGCTGCTTCGTTTGAGCTATTAACCGGCCCGTGGGAACGATTTTTAACGCTGCAGCTTCGTCTCATTTTTTTTTTCGGTGGTTCCTCACGAGATAATCGAATTGGAGCCACAAAGTTTTTTAAACGAGCGGGTTTGAAATAAAAACTGAGGTTGAGACCGCGTAGATCAGTATTGAGAAAATTTGTAGCGAAATATACAAATTACAAATGACATTTCAATGTAACTCGAATGAGTTATAATCATCTACTTCATGGGATTCTTTATCAGTACCCCAAAATCGCGTTAGGTAATCTGTCAAATTTTTTCAGGCAACAAAAAGCAATGAAGAAGCAATGTGAAAAATACACACAAATTTCAAAAAGTGAAATTTACCACATTTGAGTCGTCGACAAAACATTAAAGACCATTTCAAATTCCTATACAATCCGAACCCCTCTACCGACCTTTACCATGTATCTAATATCAATGAATGCGTACACTTCTCATAAACTATTTCAGCAACAATTCATACCATTCTCAAAGGAAAGGACTATTTCAGAAAGGATCAAAAGAATCCAAATATTTATAACGCTAGAATAAAAATCTTTAAAAAAAAATCACCTAAACAAACCATAATGAAGTACATTTTATTTTTTGCGTTTCAGGCTTGCACGGAACTTCCGGTCCAGCGGATGGCGACGGTCCGAGTACAGTAGGTCCTTTAGGACCAATGGGAACTTTAGGACCTATTCCAGGTCGCGGAGGTCAAAGTTCTGTGCGCAGAGGTCCGGGCAGGCCGCGTTTGCGACCAGCGGGTCCAGGAAATCAAGGATACAGGACTCCCGGAAGTCACCATCACGGTAAAAGGATTCATCGGCCTCTTCCGGTTCCCTTGCGGTCCCATCAATTGTCTGGTGCGCATGGGAAGTCATCGACGTCCTCGTCGGCGTCGAAGACTCCGAATCTTCCTCCTCCGTCGTCTCTCGGTGTCGCGTCTTCGTCCTCCTCAGTTTCGCAGAGTTTTCCAGCGGGCGGCGAGTCCAGACCCTTCGGTTTTTACACGCAACAGCAGCAACAACTTCAGCAGCAAACGCCTGTGCGGGATAACCCAAAAAATCCAAAATCTCACTAGAGAAAGAAGAAATCTTTTTGATGATCGACCTGCGCTTTTTTTGGCAATTCGTCGACAGCGAATAATCGAATTAATCAGCGAATCCCGGACTTGAAGGCGTAAATTTGTGAATCACCAATTCTGAGCGTCGCTCTCGCGTTCACAGACCGGAATCGTCGTGGCCAGTGAAGTTTCTCGCGTTCCCGGACAATCCGACGTTTCCAGTGGCACGCAGCGACAGTTTCAATGAATATTTGAATAAAAAAAATGTTTCGTTAGTTTGTAATTAATTAGGTTGACGCGATTTGAAACTCGGCGCCGTTCGACAGTCGTTACGTTGCCGACCGCGCATCGATATTGAAGAATAACAATTACTATGAAAAGTCGCGCGGCTATCTAGGACCTCTATATTTTTTATGAATAATTGCGAAATGACATTGTGCTGACTCGAATTTGTAAAAGAGTGTGGTTATTTATTAGTAATAAAGGAAGACCAGAATTCGCCGAACTCTATCGTTGAGTTTCAAGAAAAGAGAACAAGATGAACACGAAAGTTATTACGCCTTTTTTGCAGGTTTTTACCTATCGTCTAAAAGTCAAATTTTTTTAGATAATCCACTAATACAGTTGCGTTTGCTAATGTCAAAATAGCAGAGGTACGTATAGATTTTTAGTATTTATCTTGAAATCCCTTATTTTTACAGGGAGAGAGTTTAACACGTACCCGCGAAGTGTCCTGAAAAGCTGTAAAGCCTATTTTTCATGATATAAATTCGAAAGCTTACCCTTATTTGTTCTGCGGAAATTCATAGAAAATATCGTAGAATTCCCAGTGGCATAGAATCAACAAAGAATTTATTTAATCGGATTATCCGTCGAGCAGTTGGTCCACAATTTCGCCAG
Organism: Clistopyga incitator; assembly: GCA_947507545.1. Lineage (NCBI taxonomy): Eukaryota > Metazoa > Arthropoda > Insecta > Hymenoptera > Ichneumonidae > Clistopyga > Clistopyga incitator. The sequence continues at coordinate 7,833,465 of OX382180.1, read as the reverse complement.
TTGTGCCAGACGTGGTTTGCGCCCTCGCAGCGGCTGTTCCCTTCTCGTTTTTTAGCTCCACTTCTTCTTTCCGTTCTCGCCTAGCCAGCCTCTCAATCCTCGCGTCTTTTATCCCAATATTATCTCTCACAACATCCAGCCACTTTCGATAATGTCCGGGCGTACTCGTTCGCTCTCTTCTCCATCGTCGCCGCGAGTTATCGCACGGAAGCTCGTGCTTCAGCCAATTATTTCCTCCTCGAGGAGCGACGTTCCCCAGGCCTGAAACTTATACCGGTAATAAGCGATAACAAATAATTTTAAGATGGGATACGTATACGATCGACGATGTTCGAACCCTGAAAATGCACTTCCAAACAAATTAAAACCTTGGAAGGTAACTTTACACTATATTTTTTCAAGCAAGCATTTTTTTGAAACTTTCAACCAAGTCAAATATTTTTTTTGTAGTTTCTTTTTTTGTGATTTGAAAACCCGGAAAAACGATACATATCGTTTTCTGATTATTAGATGATCTAAAAATTGGAAGTAGTAGATTTTTGCACAAGTCTTAATACCTACAATAATTCACTACAAAAAGAATAGATTTTCAAAGTGATTCTGATTCTTTAAGCCAATATTTTGGACCCCGTATATTTACAATAATGGAATAAATTCGCCTAGTAATTTTTAGTTAACTCGATGCTCTAAATGAAACAGGCACATCTCAGCTTAACATAAATTACATAAATATTAATATCCACAGAAATTCATTGATAAATCGATTTTTCAATACTCCAAATTGAAAACTCTTCGTCAATTCCATTTTTAATTATTTTTTTAAGCAAAAACTTTACAGTTTGTTTACAGAAGCCACAATTTGAAATTTGGGAGCTAGTGTTTTATAGCTTAAGAGCTTCCGATTGAAACGTGAAAAATGTTGTGATGAGCTTGACGTTTGTCCGAAGCGAAGGAGTCTCGATGTATCGATTAAACGATCCGAATCCAGGTAACAGGATCGTGACTGGAACAATTTCGGGGCACGTTATGACCACACGAGTTCGTGTATACGAAGAGGAGGGAGTCGCCGGGCCCCCGGGATCGATGAAACCGGAGCGACGAGTTCATCAGCTGCGGCTCGACGGATCGCAGGAATTCCTTGGACCTCGATTGGAAAATGCTCAAGGTTCGAGTGCCGAAACTATAAGAGCGATTAAATGAGGCGAAAGAAATGATCGGGTAACACGCGTGCACTCAGGGTGCATAAGTATCCATAATAACAGTTATCTTCGTTGTTGAAAAAACTTATTATTATTATTACTTTTTTAAATCAATTTTCCAAACGTTCACAATTATTCTCGAGTAATATTGAACGTGCAAACCCGATATTATGCATTATTTCGTGGTGTAAAAACGAAGAGCAACCATCGCCACTGTTTTTTCCCTGAACACACACACAAATTGTAATAAGTGTGTGCTAAAAATTAAAAACAACAAAATGATGCTGCGTTTGTAATAAACACCTGCGTTATAGAATATCCGGCTCATTACTGCTATTTTTTCTCTCGAAAATACAAATTGTTATTCACTGTTATGCGTTACAAGTACGTGCGAAAGACTATAATTTGTTAATCACGAAATGATTATAAGTTATTTGTCATAAGAGTTTGCCTTGTAAAATATTCGGTTTATCGTGGGTATTTTAATTCGCAGTTAAAAATTATTATTTTCAATCATAACGTCATTATGCAATGTTTGTGATGAACATTCGATTATAAAATTTCCGTTTCATTGGCTCCGCTGTTATTACCAATTTTTCATCGTGAAACGATTATGCATTCAGAAGATCGTGCATTTTACAAATTTGCAGTTAATTGCTATTATTATTATTTTTTTTCTCATTTTAATCATAAAACGATGACTCATTATTTTAAGGATTTAAACAAAATTAAAAACTTGGATAACAATTTCGAAAAAAAAAAGAATAAATTCTAAATGAAAAAGAAAACTTTACGAGCAGACATTTTTTCTAAACTACTTTTCTCGACGTTTCGGACCATTCTGAGTATCCTGACATGAAAACCTCGAAAAAAAAAGGATGTTTCATGAAAGTAAAGCTATGAGCGAGCGAAATCAACTCGATCTTCCCCGAGAGTCCATCGTTAAATCCATTGAAAGGTACTAAACACCTTTAATGAGACAGGAGACCAGCGCGTGGTTCCGACGATGCATTTGCGGATGCAGAGTGCATCGAAGGCGAGCGAGAATCGAGCCCGCGGCGGCAGCTGTCGCTGGTGTGTAGTACTAGAGTTACTCGGCGCCACCTCTTCGTCATCATCTGCGTGATTGGATGTTGTGTTGATTCCCGCGAGCCTGAAGAGGGCCTTCGTCGAGCTACATCCACAAAATATGCTGCTATATCCACGTTTCTTCAATCTACGGATCCTGAAAGAGAGAGAAAGAAACAAAAGTTGATGAAGAAGACAACAAATGGAAAAAAAAGATGTGAAGAGTTGGATGATGATTTGACGCCGGTTCGGGCGGAGCTTCGACCTCCCGTAGACGACCCCTGGGGGGCGTTCGATGATTGTTCTGCCAGTTGGACACGCCACAGTCCGCGCCCCCTTCATCGATAACTCCGAACTTGAACACCGGGCCTTTTTCGACGAGCCTCAACCTCAAAGCAAAAGCAACAACAGCAGCGAAGCTATTAGAGTGAGTATCGAGACCAACGAGTTTATCGAACCGTTGCCGTGTTGTCTCCCAAAGAACTTGAGGATAATGGACTTGTCTCTGACTCTATATGCTGGGGATTATATAGAGAGATGGAGCGAAAATGGGTTGGGAGTGTAATGGACAGCTATTTCGACTATCCGAGCGTCAAAGCGATCGTTCTTGAAGAGGGAAAGGGCAGAAAGAGAGACTATATGTAATTGAGAAGAAGTTTGGACGATCGCTTCACTTCTGGGCTCATTTTCTATACGCGATGTCATCTGCTTTTGATTTATGTTTTAAAGTTTTGCTTTCATTTTTGTTTCAGATTTTTAGGGTGAAATTGTCTGAGATGCTGAAAAGTGTGGACATTTCTTCGCCCAATGTTAAACGCCTATAACCCTGTCTCTTTCGTAACTCACCGCACTTCCGGTTTTCGGCGACTCCTGAAGGAACCGTCTTGTATTTCGGGAGACGAAAAATTTCGCCCAGTTGTACGAACTTTCCGCATATTCTGGCAGAATGCAAGCCCATTCGGTGCAGTTATTCGGGGGAAAATCGGTTTTGAAAATTGACAGGAACGTTATATTAATATAAGTGAAATAGAAATAATTTTGTATTTCTAAACGTAAAAAAACCAATATGGCCGCTCGAAATGTGAATAGCATCTTAAGAAATGTACGATTCTCTCTATTTCCGGTAAGTTTTTCACCGTAATTCGACCAGGCGATAAATGATTTATATTAATATAATGTCCCTGTCAAACTTGAAGCAGGTATGTGATGTATTTACGACGCATACTCGATTCTACGGTACAGCCGATTTTTACCGACCGATGTCCGTAAAAAAATCTACTCCAGCAGTCCCTTAATTAATGTGCAGAAATAAATCATTCATAAAATGTATAACAAAGAAGACGCGAAACCTGTTCTGAAATACAAAGTATTCGATTCTGCCGCGCCGTTAACGGAGACCCGCATGCATAAGGCCGCTTTTTTCAATGCGAAGGTCAAAATGATCGCTCATTTTTTTTCCGAGACGAACAACATTTGAAATGTAATATTAAGCGCAACGATGAGGGGACTGAGTCGAGGTGATCAGGGCGACAAAGTTGCACACCGTAAGGTCGAAAAGTAAATGTAAATTGTAAGAAATGCTTGGAAAATTCATGTTCTGCATAATAATTTAAGGTATATCATTTTTACTAAACCCATAAAGTAAATTTATAATCTATTCAAGATGGCACTACGTTTTACATTGTTTAGGATCTCATAATTGTTTACGTCCAGTATTCTACAATATAGATTTTTATTAATCTTACAGCAACAAAATTGCGCACTGTCTTCACGTATTTAACTTTATTATTTATCTACCTCATATGCAACACAAAAAAAATTAAATTTCATATGCGAAAGAAAATGAAAATTCAATGTTTGTTATTTTAACGTCTCTTAAATTAAATTTCATTTATATTAAAAACGTGAATTTGTTAACGAATTTAGGAGAGTATATCAATTTTGATATGCCGTGTATTAATTAATACGATTTTTGTAAATTTAGCCGAATTGTATATCACTTTTACGTTATACTCGTTTAGTTAATTTTCTATACTCGTTTTTGTGAAAGAACTTCCTGCACATTTGCAGCCATTTCACCTTGAATATTTTTAACCGTGTATTTATTTGCATGTTACTTCTCTGATACGTTCACCGGTGACGTCCACACGTGCGATCCTGCGGCTGCTGCTAGAATCGAGGTGGCGAGCCCGGGTCTCGATTGAGGCAAGAAGACGAAGACGACGCTTTCCGACTCGTGGAACGAGAGAGTCCTTGCGCCGATGCACCTGCTTCTCGCTTCTCGTCGTCTGTACCATCGCGATGCACTTCACTGTGTATGCACCGGTGTCTGCGAGGCAAACAACGAGATGAGATACAGCTATTAAGAAGCTGCTTAAGAATTATCTCTTAAAATTTTTTAAAGACGGCTCATTGACATTGAACATTGCTGAAGATTGAAAACAGGATTGTATTGTGCAATGGATCACATCTAAATATAATTTATAGTTTTTTTTTTTCCAAATTAAGCTTCGTTTTAGTTCTAAAACACAATTGAGCAGTGAATTTCGCCAGAACTTTATGAATAAGTTTATTTTTATTTTTATTTTGCAATCTTTGAAGAAGCCCACATTTATCAATGTACTTTCTCAATGTCCTGGTTTTGTGGTAAATGGAAAATAATTAGGAAGCAATGTGAACAGTTCAATTTTGAACAAAAAAAAAAAAATGTACTAGTGATGTAACTCAATATTTTTTAAACATTATAGTTTTTTATGACCGCTATTATATCCCGATTATATCGAATACAAATAGCCAACGAGTACAACTTTTCTAAAATAGTTTACGTCGTATTTAACGATAAATTAGTCGCAGTGCCTTTTTTTTTCTCGATGCAGAAGTACATTTGTAAAATTGAAAAATTGACGGTGCAATGTACGAACTTTACTTTGGATTCACGATTCATTTACTGATAAATCTGATTCAATTTTCTTTCGATTATAGATTCGATGAGTTCGAGCGGTGAGCCAACGACTGTCGAAAAATTATTGCCTGCGGTAATTAGAGAGGGAAAAGGTTACAGACCGAGAGTGATGGGGGAATTCGAAGCGAGGCCAACCAAATAATGTGAACGAGTTGACCACCTACAGCTGCCGCTCGGACTAAAAGCCCGAGGAAAGCTGATGGCGAGCTGAACGAGGATCATCTCCGGCCGAAATTGCACCCGCGCCTCCGAAGCTCAATTAGCGAGGAGCGTGATGCCCACCGACGGAAAAAGCCGCTCTTCGGACTGCGGACTGTGAACGAGGGACTTCCGGCTCGTTTCGAATTTAAGAAAATCATATCTCCGTCACTTCTCGTTATCGCACCTCTAGCCATCGCGTAATTGGATCGGCGATCCGATTAATACCGCGCATTAATGCGAATTATTAACCGCCGCGAAATTATACGAGAGGCAAACTTTCCTGTACCCGAGTCTTCGCGAGTTACGTATTATTGTGCATTGCCAATATAATAAGGAGTTAACATCAAGACGCTTCGTCATGCAGACACCTTAAAGTGAGAATTAAGAGCCTTCTTTGTATCGCAGTTAGCGGGAAGCAAATGGAATGTACTGAGGGAAAAAGGGTTGATTGTAAATGTGTTTGATTTCATTGTTAATCTAAAAAGCACAGCAGAATAATTTACTATTCGTCCGATTGACGTCGATTTTGGTCATAACATAGTCTACGATATTTTTTATTGTATCATACCAAATGATTTTGTTAATGTGTATATCGTTTTTTGCGATACCAATTTGTTTAAATTATTCTCCTCTCGCGCATTGAGCTTTTTTTCTCTGGGATGCAACTGTAGTAATTTTTGTGAATATACATAAAATATCAGGTAATTGGATAGAAAGTAAATAAGCAAATTATTCTGATTTGATATATTTTAGTGGATGACAAAAAAAAAACAAATTAGGCAATAAAAATCCGGAGAATTTGGTGCATGATCTCGTCAATTAGATAGAATGTACAACTGGGTTGAAAAGTGGAAATGAATTACCAAAATTGAAATTAATGTAGCGCTCTTCAATTTTTCATGCTTTAAGCGAGTTTGAAAACGAATAGTAAATTTGATATAATTGTAAATGAGAAAAAATTGGGCTGCAGTTCCGGCTGCAAAGTATATTTACGCTGCCGTAAATTTGCTAAAAAATAATTGACGCAGTTCGCGAAGTGGCGACTATACCGCGGCTCCGAGCTGGTTTTAAATTACTCGCTTGCTCGCGGCACGTGAGGCACGCAGCGTGCGTTATATACTCCCTCTTTACACGCGCTCGATCACTATAAGCACGCGTCACTTGCCTCTGCGCGGCCACTTCTCTCGGTTCTCGATGGTTCGATCGAAAAACCACATCGATTCCGAGTAAACGAGGAAGACGAGAAGGCGTTCGCCGCGATACCGATTCGCCGTGGCACGTGCGATAGCTACAGGGTGTCTGGTAATTTGGAAAACACTCAACAACGATATAATGCCCCTTAAGGAGACCAAGTCACAAAAAAAAAAAAAGAAAGAGATCACTTACAGCGTACGTCAAGCGCTCTAATTGTGTAATTTTGTGAAATATATCAAATAAATAGATTATTTGGTGGCACTTTGTTTAAATAATAATAACTTTGTTATTTATCAATATTTTCAATTTTTTAAAAATCGAACTTAGCAAGACCGTATAATGCAATAAGCCCAATACTCTCAATAAAAATAAAAATAAATATTAAAATTGATTCTGTTTTTGGGACCCAATTTTGTGCAGGACCCTGAAGGCAACAACGATATTATGCCGCTTAAGGGGACCAAGTCACAAAAACAAAAACAAAAGTAAGACCACGCAATTTTGTGAAATGTATCGAATAAATAGATTATTTGGCGGCACTTTGTTTAAATAATAATAACTTTCTTATCGATCGATATTTTAATGTAAAAAAAATCGAACTTAACAAAACCGTATAATGCAATAATTCCAATACTCTCATAACAAAATTAAAAAAAAAATCATCCTGCTTTTTGGGTCCCAATTTTGTGCAGGACCCTGATGGCACCTTGTATACTCATCCAACTTTACAATAGGCATAAATGTGTGTCCGTGACGATATTAATTATTTAGTCCATGCGCACCTCACTCGCCGGGCACCACGTTTACCTTCGGGAACCTACTTACTTAAATACTGGCTGTAGTAAAACGGGAAACACGCACTGAGCGTGGCCGTCGCGTAATTTAAAGAGAAAGAGTCGGGCCCGCGCAAGTGAAAGAGAGAATTTACAAAAATACGGTCGTCAACCCATCAGTCCCTTTCTCCCATCATCACTTGGGTCCTTCGTCTCGTTATCGCGTCGCATCTCCGCCAGATGGCGCGACTGACAGGCCAATTCATATTCGTCAATCAAAAAGCCCGCTAAACTATATACATATTATGAGACACCCGCGATTAATCAACAATATCGTCATTAAAATATTTGAAAGTGTAATCCGCGAATTACTATACGGCGGAATTGGCCCAAATTCAGTGTTTCTCGTTCTGCTGGAAAGTCCGCGACAGCAGCTGCTCCTCCGATCGCTTTCGTGCGATAAATATGCAATTTAATGTGCCCAGCGCGCCCAAACTCCATTATTGGATCATAGTAATATTTTATCCGCCGCTTCTATCGACGGACTTTTTTTACAAGATACGAATTTACGGAAGACAAATTGGATTCCCTACATCGGAATGTAAACCCTTTGAGATCCCTGAACACGATTAAGGACACAAGCAAAAATGTTTCGTCCGCTAATTTCATTAAACCATCGATTCACCCGATTTTTCTATTTATCTCCATTATAGGATCATGATATTTTTTTATCCGCCGCATCTATCGACGGGCTTTTTTTTAAATAAGGGACCAAAAACAAAACCCCGATAAAAGTCAGTTTTTTAAATTTTTCCATAAGAGCCCGTGTTAAATATTTCGACTTTGGACGCATTTGTTAATGTTAAATGGTCGGTAACCTCGCCTAAAATTTTGCACACAGATTCCTCTATGCCTTATTTACAACAAACAAAAAATTCAGTAACGCATCTTCCAATTAAGGTCATAGCCCTAAGGCCTTAAGCTTCACTAATTCCGTGTTATAGAATTGAAGAAAAATGCGGAGCGTGTAAAACGATGCACTCGATGCATCCCGTACTCTTTTCTGGCACTGAAAAGACCCAAAAACGGGGAGGGGCTGCAAATAATGGGCGAAGGGCCGAAACAAAAGTTGCAATTAGTCCCTAACAGACGGTCCTACACCAAATTGCAGTGGAATTTATAGAGCGAAGGGCCAGTTCGATGGCTGATCGATTGAGCCCCCCCTCGATGGTATCGGCCACTGGACAGCGGTCAGACCCTTCTGTTCGAAGGGACGACTAATTCCTAATCGGAGACCAGGGAATTGGCCTGCTGGTCAAGGTTCTTATGGTCTCCCTAACCAATGCCCACGGAAGATATAGCATTATTTCTATGTGGATGTAGTCTATCGCTTTGCAATTACAGGGTCACGCCTCGAGCGTCGAGGGAAGAAAGGAAGAAATGGAAATGTGGCAAGAGTGTTATGTGCCTGCATAGTGGCTAAATAAAGCCTCTTGTTTCGGCGTGCGAACGGTACGGGGAAGAACTGTACGAAATTGGCGGTGCGAGACGGCAAAGTGAGTCGTTCTCTATATGCGTTTGGTGCTTCCTCGCTGGCACTGGTAAAGGAAGTTGCTGCTCGTGCTCGTTACAATCCTTTGAACGTCTCGATTCCATTGAAAGCCGTATTTTTATGAAACTCTTCCCTTTCAGGGAATTAATCATGTGAACGGTTTTTAAGGGTTTTGTTCTGTAATCGTATTGTCAAAATTTTGATAAGGTGCTAAGGACGAGAGCGATAGAGACAACGGTGAAAATTGTTGAAGATGAAGTTGAAAAATTAAAGGGTTTTGAGAATTTTTTAAATCAATTCTGAAGGGATCAAAAGGGACAAAAGTTGAAAAAGTAAAAAATTTTGAATGCGAATCTTCACAAAAAAAAAATCCCAACTTTTCTCCTGCTCGCGAAAACGAAGTTACTTCTTCGCAAAATTGAGAAATTATTTGATCAAAGAGAAATTGCAGCTCGTCCTTAAAAAAAAAGTATATTTGCTGTATTTTTTACATTTCAATAATTAATTAGTAGAAAGTGTTAAAAAATTATTAATACCTTATATCGATAATTTTGTAAGCCTATTAATGGCAAAATACACACCCAAATTCTGGAGACACTGTTTTCAGCCTACTTTCTTTCCATACCACAATTTGATTGTCCTCTTCACAAAAAAAAATCCCAACTTTTCTCCTGCTCGCGAAAACGAAGTTACTTCTACGTAAAATTGAGAAATTACTTGATCAAAGAGAAATTGCAGCTCGCCCCTGAAAAACATCTCCCTCAAAACCACCTGCGGCTCTTCAAACTGATTGATGAATGACATCATTATCCAGAAGTACGCTACCTTGTACTTCCCGTTGAAGTATGGGGAACATTTCCGTGAAGTTTGCGATAAAGATCCTGAGGAAACGAGGCTCGACGTCGCGGGCCAATTATTCGGTAAAAGCCTCTTTAAATTTCGGTGAAGCTGAAACCCGAAGAGGGAAGAAAAATGTCCAAGAATCGTGTTGTAATTAAGGTAAACGGTTGTAAATTTTTCCGCACGAGTATTTAGTCGATTTAGCGTTCATTGGACCTAAAAATAAAAATAAATATATGTATATTTCAGGGAATCCAGTTGAAGTTGAAGTGGGAATCATTAGACGAAGAGCTCGTGTCGTTTTTGCGGCCTCTCGATTCCTGCCTTCATAACACGCGCCATCCAAAGCGTTTTTTTTTTTTTTTTTTCATGCACCTGCCGCTCCGTGAAACGTCTTTACATTGGCCCGCGGGAAGTTGAGGCTTTCCGTGCGTGGAGTTAGCGATCAGGACAACCACTGAGCCTCTATCTCGATCCTCGTAACCCAGAATCTTTGACAGCATTAACGCTTCGCTCGGCTCACGAATTCCAAACGCGTCGCCTTGACTTTGACCAGGCAAACAAATTTCTCGACTCGTTTACGAAAATTTGCCACTGAATCGGAAATTTCGGTGTCTCGGATTTGGAATCCGATTATTTTGTGTCATGATAGTATCTGCTAATGAACAAAATTCCATGCCGAAATATTCCAAAATATAAATATATCAGGGATCAAATAAATTGTGAGCGAAAAATTCGGTGATAAAATATTCGAAATGAGCGAAGACACTAAATAGTAAAGGGTTTTAAAGATTATTCGACAATTTTTTTAAAAAGTTTTATGAATTTTTGACATTATTGTTATTTAAATGCCACATTTTCTGCTACTTTAATGATCCATTAAATTAAATATAAAATTCAATAATAAAGTTTTTTTTAATGATTCCACAATTTTATTAAACCGCTGTTATAAATCATTTTTAGCATTACCTTTATTTCGTATCAACATCTTCAGGATCTTCAATGAACTGAATAAAATATTATAGAAGAAAGTATAAAATTTCTCTCGCTGCAAGATGAATTTTAAATGAACTTCATTTTTTCGATGCAAATTGATGCGTGAGGCTTCTTGAATTCGATATGACATATGCGCGCACTAAAAAAACACGTGTAATTATGTTTGTTCAAATTCCACTTCATCAATTCACCTGAAGCTTTCAATAATAAAGTTTTTTTAAAATGATTCCACAATTTTATTAAACCGGTTTTATAAATAATTTTTTAGCATTACTTTTATTTCGTATCAACATCTTCAGGATCTTCAATGAACTGAATAAAATATTATTGAAGAAAGTATAAAATTTCTTTCGCTGCAAGATGAAATTTAAATGAACTTCATTTTTTCGATGGAAAATTGATGCGTGAGGCTTCTTGAATTCGATATGACATATGCGCGCACTAAAAAAACACGTGTAATTATGTTTGTTCAAATTCCACTTCATCAATTCACCTGAAGCTTTCAATAATAAAGTTTTTTTTTAATGATTCCACAATTTTATTAAACCGGTTTTATAAATAATTTTTTAGCATTACGTTTATTTCGTATCAACATCTTCAGGATCTTCAATGAACTGAATAAAATATTATTGAAGAAAGTATAAAATTTCTTTCGCTGCAAGATGAATTTTAAATGAACTTCATTTTTTCGATGCAAATTGATGCGTGAGGCTTCTTAAATTCGATATGACATATGCGTGCACTAAAAAAACACGCGTAATTATATTTGTTCAAATTCCACTTCATCAATTCACCTGGCGCTTTCACCGCGACTTCAGGCGCATCCACTTCGCGGGACAACTTCAACTTCAATTTGTCCAGGAGTACATCGATGATTTCGCGAAGTACACCTTGACGAACGAGCCCGCGCACCGAATGCCGATTCGACAATTAAGGCTGGGTGGAATAAATTATTGGGAGCCGAATGTAAATGCGGTCGTCAGATAAAACGAACCAATCTGAAGCATCGACGCTTCAATATATAAGCTTTCACGATGAGAAAATAAAAAGCAAAAAAAGATTAACCGATTATCATTTTAGCCCATTTAAAAAAAAATAACCATCCTATCCCTCGGGATCCCATATAAATTAATGTAAACTCGTAAGTATATAAATATGCTTTTAAATCAATATTAAAAATAGCGTTTTATGAAAATCACGAAAATGCTTAATGCATGGAAATTATAATTAAGATACAGCAGCAAGTGAATAGCTGAAAAGTGTATTGACTTGTGTTGACTCAAGGTATGACCTACCTAGGAAAAAAATAACACCGAAAGACACTTAGAGCACATATACATTAATATATATATATGCCTTTTCAAAAATAATAATAACCATCCTGTCCCTCGGGATCCCATATAAATTAATGTAAACTCGTAAGTATATAAATATGCTTTTAAATCAATATTAAAAATAGCGTTTTATGAAAATCACAAAAATGCTTAATGCATGGAAAATATAATTAAGATACAGCAGCAAGTGAATAGCTGAAAAGTGTATTGACTCATGTTGACTCGGGGTATGACCTACCTAGGAAAAAAACAACACTGAAAGACACTTAGAGCACATATACATTAATATATACGTATGTATACGGCGAGCGCACGGAAAAAATAAATAATTAGCACGTCCGTATCATTTTAGCCCATTAAAAAAAAATAATAATAACCATCCTGTACCTCGGGATCCCATATAAAAATAATGTAAACTCGCAAGTCTGTAATTATGGTTTTGAATCAATATTAAAAATAGCATTTTATGAAAATCACAAAAATGCTTAATGCATGGAAAATATAATTAAGATACAGCAGCAAGTGAATAGCTGAAAAGTGTATTGACTCATGTTGACTCGGGGTATGACCTACCTAGGAAAAAAACAACACCGAAAGACACTTAGAGCACATATACATTAATATATACGTATGTATACGGCGAGCGCAAGGAAAAATAAATAATTAGCACGTCCGCCATGTGCTCGCACGTGCCTAATGAATAAATAAATGAGACCGCTCTTCAGGGGTCGGTAAACTTCGTTTCCACATATACATTGTTAGTGACTGCGATGCCTACTGGCCTTATACACCTGACTGACTTACTCCACCGTAACACATTCTGTTGGAATATAAAAGCTTTTTTATTTATTTATTTATTTATTTATTTATTTTATTTTTATTTATTTTTCATACAGTAAAAAAAAAGTAAAATGAAATAAAAATTGCAAATCGAGGTTTTTTTTTTAAGTTTATGTGAAACGGATTTTTTGTTGTTGTGGATTAAAAAATAAGCTGTAAATCTGTAATGATAAAATTTATAAACGAAAATGGATAGTGAATTTGCAAAGCGATCGAAAAAAAGGATTGACATCGGTGGAAATGAGTTTTTTTTAGAAAAATTTTAATATCTGTCGATGAAAATTTGCATTAATTTAATGCACTTGCTAGTTTGTCACTATTTTTGTTTTCCTAGATTTGGGACATGTTGTGTAATCAAAAGTGACCTCGATGATTGTCCGTTAATTTCACATGGTCTAATTGTTGTGTAGAAAGTCCAGCCCAAACGTAGGAATTTCCATTTCTCTGCCATACAAGACACACTTTTACAGTAAATATTTTTTTGCGTGAGTACATTTTCTTATAACTCGCGAGAAATTTTTAAATCGCGAATTTCTATACTTTCATTGGATACAAAGTCTTCGCAAAGGAAATGAGACCTTAAGAAACCAATTTCGTGCAGTGTTGCAACCTGAACTCAAGCGTAAGATGCACAAAAAAAAGTATTTGCATCGATGAACAAAGGTGCAATAAAAAATTGTGGCCATGAATATGCGTTTGTAAAAAGTGCAACACTATTCACATCATTTTAGGAGATATCATCATTGTTACATTAAATTTCTTTCAAAGATAAAAATTTTCATAGGCCAAGTACAGCATTATGCACGTTACACAATTTTAGGAGATATTGTTAATTTTACATCCTTTTTTTCATAAACCAAGTGTAACGCCGTTTACTTCACACAATTTTTGGCAGACATGATCACTTTTGCATCAAATTTTTTCTAAAGATAAATTTTTCAAAGACCAAGTGCAGCATCATTCACGTGCCACAATTTTAGGAGTTATTATCAATTTCACATCCTTTTTTTTATAAACCAACGCATCGCCATTTACTTCACACAATTTTTGGTAGACATGATCACTGTTGCATCAAATTTTTTCTAAAGATAAAAATTTTCAAAGACCAAATGCAGCATCATTTACGTTGCACAATTTTAGGAGTTATTATCAATTTCACATCCTTTTTTTCATAAACCAAGTGCAACGCCGTTTACTTCACACAATTTTTGGTAGACATGATCACTTTTGCATCAAATTTTTTCTAAAGATAAAAATTTTCATAGGCCAAGTGCAACACCATTTACTTTACACAATTTTTAGAACATAAGCTTACCATAAAAATACATTTTTCCTGAAGATAAAAGTTTCCACAGGCCAAGGGCAACGCTATTTATTTAACATAATTTTTAGGTGACTCGATCCCCTTTAGTGCCGTTTTTTTTTTTTATAGATGCCTCGCAGCAAAGTCCGTAAAGATGGAAAGGATTCTCGTCGACGTATATAAAGCAACGTCGTCGTCGTCGTCGTCGTCGTCGTCGTCTGCAGAAACAGCAGCGACGGTGGCGGCAGTGGCGGCGGGGCATCGAGCGTGCTTCCTGCGTTGACCGGAAGTCGCGAGTCAGAGGCTCGGCTCTACGCGGCTACGAGGGCAGCGCCGGTGGCGGCGTTACGCTTCCTTACGCGTATCTACCGTCTCGGTGGCAGTTTGCCTTTAACTCACCAGCGATCCCGGCTTCTACGATACTGTACACAGTATAGACGACGACTTAAGCCCTCCGCTACAGTATACCTCCCTCGAGACGAGTGCCGAGGCACGCGAAGCGCAACCGCCTCAAGGACAACGATTCAACGTCGTTAACCAGAAGAACGGAGCACTCCTATGAGTGGCTCTCGGTCATACACAAGATTCCACACTCGTAACTCTCGTATCCGTTGACGAAATACTACTGCACTCGTTCTCCATTCATCAAGCGGGTCGGTTCACCTTCAACGTACCAAAAGACATTTTAAAACGATTTTAACGAGAGACCAAATGAATTTATCCTTCAATCAAATGAAATACATCGATCAGCAATATTTTTGTTATCATACGATAGCATTAAAAATTGTTATTTCGTGTTAATTGAAAATATTGAAATTAATAAATAAAAATGGTGGTAATATTTCGTGTCGAAATTGATTTTTATTAATTTTAATATTGAGAATGAAAAAAAAAAGTTAAGCAGATTTGTACACTTGAAAAAATTGCAATAGTACGAGGGACTGTAAAGCGGGAACTATTAATTTTTAGTCTGTGCAACCGTGAAAATAGTTATGAGTATTTGGTAGTTACAGCAATGATTTGATAGTTTTGTAAATTATTTTGAAAAATTAGTCTTGCGACCTGAAAATGAATAATTGTTATTTTATAGTTACTGCTAGAGTTATTTCCGGCCAGTGTTAATTATAATTGTTTCAGTTAAAAGTTTCGATTGTCGTAAAATCGCTGCATACATTTTTGAATGTATGTTTACGATGCACGACAATGTCGAAAATAAATATACTTCTTCTTCTACAAGAAAATATGAATGCCGACCACTTGTTTCGAGCCGAACAATGAAGGCGTGCAATTTGAGGTTTTTTAGCTCTTGTGCCATTTGCCATTTCGTATTCTGTTTTCAAATATTTCTCATTGACGTGGATTGCACAGTTGAAGCTTCCTGAAGAGTCGTCATCCACCTTGACGCCAAAAAATGAAGGCGATTTCGATGTTGTTTTTTTTTTTTTTTTCATTCAACTCTTGTTCCATTTGATATTCCGTTTCCAAGGATTTCCCATTGATGTAGATTGCACAATTGAAGAGCTTCCTGAAGAGTCGTCATTCATCCTGAAGACGACAACAATGTAACCAAGACAAAAAACTTGTCACGATATATCAGCCAATATGTCAAAGAAAAAATGAGCCCATTGACATCGATCAATGACAATGATAAATAAATTGAACGGTGCATCGAAAAAGTGACTCCTGCTTGTCACGTCCAACATATGTGT
Source organism: Clistopyga incitator (assembly GCA_947507545.1). Lineage (NCBI taxonomy): Eukaryota > Metazoa > Arthropoda > Insecta > Hymenoptera > Ichneumonidae > Clistopyga > Clistopyga incitator. The sequence goes on along the minus strand of OX382180.1, from coordinate 7,817,494 downwards.
GGTCCAAGTCTCGTTTGCGACGCATTCTTCTGTGTCGCGCAGTGGCTTCCACGTTTACGTGAAAATCATCACAACAAAAGTCTCCTCTTTCTTCTCTTTTTCTCTCTTTCTCACTCCTACACTTCTGAAACGACCTCGATCTAACCGCTGCCATCTGTCACGGCACCTGACCCTCTCTCTAACGCGAAACAGCACATATACCCTACCAGCTCTCCATCGAAGGGACACAAGAGATGTCATTCGCGTCGTTAAACGTTTTTACTCTTCGGCTCCTTGGTCCTATTTTTTTTTTCTCTCCTACCGAGCTCCGCAAACCGCAGGACACAGATCACACGCAACGAAACGAAAACGTTTGTGTGAGACAGATGAGCTAAAGCAGAAGAAACTTGCGCGACACAAAGCAATGAGCGATTTGCGAGGTACAGTAGAACCTCGATTATCCGAATAACGAAACGAAAACGTCTATGCGAGGCAGATGAACTAAAGGGGAAGAAAATTAGGCGAAACAAAGCAATGAGCGATTTTCGAGCTACAGTAGAACCTCGATTATTCGAATAACGAAACGAAAACGTTTATGTGAGGCAGATGAACTAAAGGGGAAGAAAATTAGGCGAAACAAAGCTATGAGCGATTTTCGAGCTACAGTAGAACCTCGATTATTCGAATAACAAAACGAAAACGTTTATGCGAGGCAGATGAACTAAAGGGGAAGAAAATTAGGCGAAACAAAGCTATGAGCGATTTTCGAGCTACAGTAGAACCTCGATTATTCAAATAACAAAACGAAAACGTTTATGCGAGGCAGATGAACTAAAGCGGAGGAAAATTAGGCGAAACAAAGCAATGAGCGATTTTCGAGCTACAGTAGAACCTCGATTATTCGAATAACGAAACGAAAACGTCTATGCGAGGCAGATGAACTAAAGGGGAAGAAAATTAGGCGAAACAAAGCAATGAGCGACTTTCGAGCTACAGTAGAACCTCCATTATCCGAATAACAAAACGAAAACGTTTATGCGAGGCAGATGAACTAAAGCGGAAGAAAATTAGGCGAAACAAAGCAATGAGCGATTTTCGAGCTACAGTAGAACCTCCATTATCCGAATAACGAAACGAAAACGTTTATGCGAGGCAGATGAACTAAAGAAGAAAGGAAGAAAATCAGGTGAAACAAAACAATGAGCGATTTTCGAGCTACAGTGGAACCTCAATTATCCGAATGAACGAGTTTCTTCATTTTCGAGCTTACATAACGTCATAACTTTGTGGCGAAATTGATGCATTCCGACTTGCGAAAAATATATGGAATTTAAATATATGTATATACAAGAATTTAAAAAAAAACAATAATGACCCAGTGGGAATGGAAAAAAAACACAGATTTGGTACGAATTTTAGGAAAATATCGACTGTTAACCATACAGATTCATTTTCTTCTGTTTTTCTCGATGTTTTATAGAATTTTATGTAACCTGACGTTGAAAATGAAGATTAAAAACATGTATTACGCGAAAACAAAGTTCTGTGAAGAAGCAAATAGAATGACTTATGGTCCGATTTCAATAATGGAGGTTCTACTGTACCCACGAAATAAACCATCACGCTGGGAGTCCCCGTTTTTTTTCCGGGGGATCTTCCTCTTGTTCTTCTCGCCCAAGTCCGTTAGCTTCAGAAGGAAAATCGTCTGTGGAGGAGAAGGATGAAGAAATCCGTCCATGGGATCATGGGTTTCATTCAGTGCGTTTACGAAGACCTCGCGATGCTTTCATTTGAGTTCCCTCATTGTCAGTCTGGCCAAAGCGTCTTGAGGGCCCGACGGCTCGGTTAACTGGGCCGAACCCTTCACCTTTTGATTCCTCTCATTCTCGACGATAGATAAATGCACTGTCGTAACAGCCCCTCTTGATATTTTCCATTATGGAGGCCACGGGCGAATGATTAAAAAAAATGGGGCCTTCTCAGTCGGTGTGTGTGTTTTTTGTCCTTGCATTGTGTCCTAATACCGGACATTTTGGGTGGAAGAAAAGAGCAGGATGATGTTGGACAGCATTTCCAACGTCTGTCGAAGGGGGCGGTTAGTATTAAGTAGTAGAAAATTCGGTTGAAAGTGGAGGGAAAGGGTGGAAGACTGGAGCGCATAGCATATGCTCTACTTCGACGATCTGGAAACCCTTTGACGTCATATCACGATTCTTTGATGGTATCAGCGAGTGGAGAGAAGAAAAGAAGATATGGCTAAAAGTTGTAAAGTAGGAAAACTTCGAGCGGTTAAAATTAAAATGACTTGTTGTCTTTTGATAGACTGTGATAATAGTTATCGCTAGGACATGTTAATTTTGTGTGTGTGTGTGTGTGTATTAAGTAGTAAAAAATTTGGTTGAAAGTAGAGGGAAAGGGTGGAAGATAGGGTCGCATAGCATATGCTCTACTTCGAGGATCTGGAAACCCTTTGACGTCATATCACGATTCTTTGATGGTATCAGCGAGTGGAGAGAAGAAAAGAAGATATGGCTAAAAGTTGTAAAGTAGGAAAACTTCGAGCGGTTAAAAGTGAAATGACTTGTCTTTTGAGAGACTGTGATAATAGTTATCGCTAGGATATGTTAATTTTAAGGATATGTGTGTATGTGTGTATGTGTGTGTATATTAAGTAGTAAAAAATTCGGTTCAAAGTAGAGGGAAAGGGTGGAAGACAGGATCGCATAGCATATGCTCTACTTCGAGGATCTGGAAACCCTTTTACGTCATATCACGATTCTTTCATGGTATCAGCTAGTGGAGAGAAGAAAAGAAGATATGGCTGAAAGTTGTAAAGTAGGAAAACTTCGAGCGGTTAAAATTCAAATGACTTGTTGTCTTTTGACAGACTGTGATAATAGTTATCGCTAGGTTATGTTAATTTTGTGTATGTGTGTGTGTTCGTATGGGAATTGAAGAAAAGCGGAAACTGTCAGTGAAGGAAGCAGCTTCATGTTTTACATCGTCTTTTCGGCTGGTGGATGCGGACAGGAAGCCTAATTCTTCACGAATATGTTTGATCCATCTTTCTCCGTTGTCGGACTGATTACCGAGCGTTGTTTCATTCTTGTTAACTCTCGGATCGCTGCACCCGGACGTTCTGCTCGTCTGGGCCTCACTAGTTCTGCTCTGACGAACGATCGCAATGCTAGGAGCCGAATTCACGAACGACTGCGGGTTTGGTTTGTAGATTTTGATGATAAGAGACTGGCTGGAGGAGGCGATTGGCTGGAAAGTATGATTCGGGAGTTGTGATCCATTTCAGGGTGACATATCGATATGTTGCACACTTGATTTTTGTCGTCCGGGCAATTTATACATGCTTGGTGGATTTCTGCGCAATAAATCCTTCCACTGGATCTTTGCACATTGAATTTCTGTGCATTGGATCTTTGCATTATAGATTACCGCGCATTGAATTTTTGCATATCAGATTTCTGTTCACTGGATGTTTGCACATTGAATTTCTGTGCACTGGATCTTTGCACATTGAATTTCTGTTCACTGGATCATTGCACATTGAATTTCTGTGCACTGGATCTTTGCACGTTGAATTTCTGTGCATTGGATCTTTGCATAGTAGATTTCCGCGCATTGGATCTTTGCATATCAGATTTCTGTACACAGGATCTTTGCACATTGAATTTCTGTGCACTGGATCTTTGCACATTGAATTTTTGTGCACTGGATCTTTGCACATTGAATTTCTGTTCATTGGATCTTTGCAAATTGAATTTCTGTTCACTAGATCATCGCACATTGAATTTCTGTGCACTGGATCTTTGCACATTGAATTTCTGTGCACTGGATCTTTGCACGTTGAATTTCTGTGCACTGGATCTTTGCACGTTGAATTTCTGTGCACTGGATCTTTACATAGTATTTAGTATATATCGTTCTTCATTCAATGCTGTTTGATGGCGACAGATCGAAAATTATTCTCACACGAACATGAAGCCCTACCACCAATTATAAGAAGTACTCGTGGGAATCAACTTTTTACACAATTTTCCGTGCTTCGAGTGGGCCACATTGAATTCGCCACGAGGAAAACGTGAGACAGGATGCTCCTACAGTTCGGAGACCTCTGCCTCTGCTTCCGTGGAGCTCTTCTGCCGTATTCTCCCTTTTTAAACCAACACACGAAATGTACAGTACTCAATGCACATATTACATATATACACATATATATGAAAATTCATATATTAACCGACCATAAGGCGGCGAAGCGTGACGTCGGCGTGAAGACTACTCTCGCTCGGCGCGTACGAGTGCCACGAGAGAATACAATTTGAATAAGAAGCCGCAGCCCAAGAAGAAGAAGACGAAGAAGATTAAGTGCGTGCATTTTGCTCGCCGATTCTCATACCGAGGAACAAATTGTCGACATATATTTATATCTCGACTCCTGTACCGAATTATGAGACCCCGAATATCAACCCAATATATATTACGTCCTGCATTATACCTACAGTAGCATCTCCGTAAATACTCACTTTTTGAATAAATTGAGCAAAAATTTCTGCTGAAAAAAATTAAATTTTCTCAGGTATTGGCGCAAATGCTTTTATTTCTTAAAATAAAAATGTAGAAATTGTTAATTCACGGGCTGCGAAATTCTTTCATAATTTATTTATCAAAATATTAAAAAAGGGGTTTAAAATTTTTTTTTAATGTAGCAAATGTTGAAAGTTATAAAAGTTTAGGTGAAAGTGAGGTTAATGAAGATGAATATGAGGCATCGAATATCTATCTACACTTTCTCGAAAAAATATTCTTCATTGAAGTTAATGTACTTTGAAGTATTTTGCATAAGTTGGCATACTAAATCTAATAGTGAAGTATGTTATTAAATTAAATACCAGTTTACTGAACACAGTGAATGAGAGTGCTTAATAAATATGGTAGCTTAATGTTTGTTTCTCATTGTATATTAAGATGGTTGAGTTGAGATCGTGCCGAATGCAAATAAATCGTACGAATGGATTCAAAATTTGTTACAATCTGGCCAATAAAATGACCATTCCACAGTAATAATATATACTGTAAATTCAATAAAGTTGCACTTTTTAGTCAACTTTTTCCAACAATATTATGAATTACATAAATAATTATAACGATAAAAATAAATAGTGAATTTTGTTTTTCAATATATTAACAAAGATATTAATAATAATTCGTGCAACAAAAAAATTCGTGTTTATGGAGAAGCTACTGTATCAATGAGTCGTTAAAATTCAATTTGTCTGCACTAAGAATTCGATAAATTTATTCGTTAAATTAATTCATTAATCAATTTCTTGGGGGAGAGGAATAAAAAAATTAATAAACGGGCGAAATTCGTGTAGATCAATTGACAGAAAGTGTTCAAGCCTCGATGAATAAATTTGTCGTAATTATGTTATGTGCGTGTAATTGATTGTTGCGGTAGAAATTGTGTGTTCAATTAAATGCACCAGTTTCTCGATTTGTATTGCTATACTTATTGAATCGGCCCTGCTTTCCATTCGATGGCTTGTCGTACTTCATAGCTGTTATTTTTTAACCCCGAAGTTACATGGGCGTTCCGAGGTTTATACCGTTTATTAAGGCGTACTTCAACAAGTTATCAGCGCTCTTCAGGGAAATGAAAGTTGAAGTCGCCCGCCGATGACTATCGGTAAATACTATAAGTAAACGTTGTGTATACTTATTTTCGAAATATGAAACATATGCCAGTTCAGTCACCCTTCACAAAATGTCATATAATTTACCAGATCTGACTACTACTTTATGAGCACAGAATTCAAGTTTGTATTACTTTATGTAAAAAAAAATTTTTGCGTAAAATGTACTGCATATTTGATGTCATTAATACATTAATAATCTGATGCGCCCAGAACATTTTTTTTCAAGATTTTGGATAACTGCAAAGGAAAATGATTTTTAATTAAATTTCGCAAAAAATTGTGAGCAAAGTAAAAACAAAAATTGAATTTATCTTATCGACTAATAATTTTTGTTTAAAAGTAATACTAATTAAATCCTAAATTCACTCGACCAAAATTAAAAATACTAACGTGTAAAACAGTGATAAAATATTTGAAAAATACTAATTTGACGAAAAATAAAAATTGCACTTTTACGAAAATTAAAATAACTACAAAAAATTAATAAAAGAGAATAAAATTTTCGAAAATAAATAACAATAATTTCCAGCTCTCTTTGCAACTGCAATGCTTACAGAGGGACTACTGTATTAATGGTCTCTCCAAACTCAATTTGACCACCTCGGGCATTCGAACCTTCCGTTCCCTCGCGATCAACGCGAGAGATACGGAAATTTCACGAATGGGTAATCGACACAACTGTGTGCAAGTTCGAGCGCCCGCGCAATCCAACTCGAATAACTGAGGAATTATACCGAACGAGTGAAGGCAAGAAGAGGCCGACGCACCACGTTATGAATTTATAATACACATTTCGTTTCGGTGGTGATGCCCTCGTCCGGTAAGACACCCGGACAAGGAAGGAGCAGCAGAACGAAAATGTTTTTTTTTTGTTTATATGTATTATTTATATCGGGCATTCCATATCGAATGAAAAAAAAAAACTTACATTTTTTCTTTAAACCAGGTAAATAATGGTTTTTTCCCGCTAAAAATATTTTTGATACTTTCCACAGTAAAATAGTATCTCTATCTTATGAATGAAATCTGATTTTTTTATAGGATATAAAAAACGCACGGCTAATTTTTTTTTATCTTAAAAAAAAAAGACAATTTTTACTTAACAAAATTAATATTGAAAATTCAACCTCGGTGCATTTTTTGGATTTTTTCGAATTTTTTGAAGAAAATTATTTTTGTTTTTCATGATTCAGGTGATATGGAATGTCCTATATATATTTACTGTAATGCCTTCCGTAATATAGTGGCTTTTGGGTGCGCGCATCGCTCGAGTTGTTACTGACGATGGTTTCGGATGAGAGCCTGCGGTCAACGGGGAGGATAGGACTCGAGATAATATCACAAAGTCGTTGCCCGAAAACGAGCGAACGGGTGACGAAATATTGCAAGAATAATGCTTGCAGTAGCTTTTTTTGTGGGGCGACGAAGAAAGGCCAAATTCGCTGGTGAATTGCTCATTAGATTTCAGAAGCCATTTCATTCGGGACCGTTAGTTTCATGCTGATCGTAATGAGCGATAACTTTTGATATATTTATTATGTGTGCAAAGATCCAACATTCGGATTTATCACTTTGGCGACATATGGTGCTTTTTATTAATTTGGATGAAAATTTACATTTCTAGAGTAACAAACGTACCATTCACTTTCACCTGGTATTGAATTTGTAAAAAATCGGCAAAGTTCTTATTTGTTTAGTGAATAAAGGTAATGAAAATAAATTAAATAAATTAAATGAATAAATTGTTGGTTGGTAATCGCGTTGCCATGGATCGTTATCACCATTAACCAAAATCACAATTAACCAAAAATATTAATCAAAACCACACTTTTGACAGATTGTTGGATTGAAGAGCTTATAATAATAAACGTGATTATTATTTTTTGGCGATTATTAATTAAATTACGCTATAAAAAGAGGCTCTGACCGATTTTAATGATCGGAAGAGCGTCACAATAAATAAAATGAATAACGCAAATAGAACGAATAAAATAAATAAAATGCCCAGAAATTAAATTAAAAAAACCGACAATCTCATCGAAGAAAGCAAAAAGCAGGTGAAAGGAAATGCGCCGAAGAATCTCCAGCGCGCATAAATTATTTGCAGCAAAGATTTACCTCCACTTTCCAAATGATCCATCATTACATCCACAATTCCCAACCGCACCCTGCACGTTTTTTCCATTATTCCTGCCATTGGGCCCAAAAAGTGTCCTCGTGATTTTTGCGGTTCAGAAAAGTGATGTGATTCAATAAATTAAATGAATAAATTATTAGTTGGTAGTCGCGTTGCCAACGATCGTTATTAATAACCAAAATCACACTTGACAGATTGTTGGATTGAAGAGCTTATAATAATAAACGTGATTATTATTTTTTAGCGATTATTAATTAAATTGCGCTATAAAAAGAGACTCCGGCCGATTTTAATGATCGGAAGAGCGTCACAATAAATAAAATGAATAACGCAAATAGAACGAATAAAATAAATAAAATGACCAGAAATTAAATTAAAAAAACCGACAATCTCATCGAAGAAAGCAAAAAGCAGGTGAAAGGAAATGCGCCGAAGAATCTCCAGCGCGCATAAATTATTTGCAGCAAAGATTTACCTCCACCTTCCAAAAGATTCATCATTACATCCACAATTCCCAACCGCACCCTGCACGTTTTTTCCATTATTCCTGCCATTGGGCCCAAAAAGTGTCCTCGTGATTTTTGCGGTTGAGAAAAGCGATGTGACGGTGCCGAAAGGTACGGAGAACTTTCGAGAGGGTCTCGCGTGTAGGTGCACCGAAAACTATACTCACTGAGCGAGCTTTTTTTTTTCATCGAACAATGCTTCTGTCTCGGCTATTATTCGCCTCAGAAACGCAGGTACCTGCGCCAGGTTTTTCCTGAAAAAAAAAAAAAAAATGGGAAAAGACGCCAGAGGAAAAGAAAAATAATACAGGAGAGAGGGAGAGAGAAATGATGCGGTGATGGAATAAGGAGAGCGAGAGGAAAAGCAAAGAAGGCCCAGGGACAGCTGCCGCTCGGCTCGCGGCGACGCAGGCCACGCCGTAACATCTGGCGGTATCCGATACTTATTGCCACGCGCCACTTCCCCTACCACCACTGCAAGAAACGCCGCTACCGTCGGTCTTGGACTCGCGCGCGTTCTTCGCCTCCTCGCGGACCTCCTTCCCTGCACCCCTCAACTTTTCGCTCCTATTTCACGTCCTTTTCCTTTTTTCCTTCTTTTTTTCTTTTTTTTTTTTTTTTTGGGCCTCCTTTTCTTCATTCGCTTCTTTTGTATTTTCAATCTTTCCTACACCTTGTGATATTACTCGAGACTCCCACGAGTCTTTGATGCATTGGGTAATACAATGAAGGTGTCAAATTGGCGATTAAAAAAATATGCTTTTCGGGCGTTGATACGAACCGAGTATTTTTTTATGTTTTCATTTTTATTCCATTTTTTTTTGTCGTTTAGTTCATTGGATTGCTTTGCATTTTTTTATATACATCTTGTGATATTAATCGAGACTCCCTCGAGTCTTTGGGACATTGGGTAATGAAATGTAGGTGCAAAATTGGCGATTAAAAATTGGGTTTTTGAAGCATGATATTTGCTGATTTTTTAGAAAATATTTTAGTTTTTATTTTATTTTTTTGGATTTCTTTCCTACACCTTGTGATATTACTCGAGACTCCCGCGAGTCTTCCCGGCATTGGGTAATACAATGAAGGTGCCAAATTGGCGATTAAAAAAATATGATTTTCGGGCGTTGATACGAACCGAGTATTTTTTTATGTTTTCGTTTTTATTCCATTTTTCTTGTCGTTTAGTTCATTGGATTGCTTTGTATTTTTTGATATACATCTTGTGATATTAATCGAGACTCCCTCGAGTCTTTGGGACATTGGGTAATGAAATGCAGGTACAAAATTGGCGATTACAAAAATTATTTTTCAATCGCTGTTATTTCCGGATGAAAATATGTATTTTAGTTATTATTTTATTTTTTCGCTCGGTGCCTCGGTTGTTTTTCATTTTTTAAATACATCTTACGATACTTTCCGAGACTCCAACGAGTCTAGGTAATTGGGTACTATGGTGATTTAAAGAAAAATAGATAATTTTGAAGCTTTGATATTTTGGGAAGTTTTTTTCTTGTTAATATGTTATTTATTATTTATCGTTTTTGCTGCTTTTCTTCATTTACTTTTTTGTGTCCTTAATCTTTCCAACACCTAAATGATGTCAGATGTCAGATGTCGGACTTCATCCCTTATGCCCCTCAGCATTTCGCTCCTATTTCACGTTCTTTTCTTCTTCTCCTTTTCTTCACTCGCTTCTTTTGTATTTTCAATCTTTCCTACACCTCACGACCATTTTTTCCGAGACTCCCACGAGTCTTTGCACTGAGGGGAAAAAATAAATAATTGGAAGAAGTAAATGATTTTCTCGAATTCTGTACAATTGGCTCAAGTGAATGGTTTTTTTTTTTAAGAATTCGGTATTTGGTTCCTTTTTTGTACTAAATATTTAATTCCTTTTAAAAACATTTTATTTTAACCAATTCTACAGAATTCAAGCAAATCATTTAGCTCTTTCAATTATTTTTTTTTCCCAATGTGGAAGATGAGACAATAAGTTTAAGATAAAAAATATTTCCATCTGTTAAATAATAGTTTCGAAGCAAAAATATATATTTTTTTGTAATAATAAAAAATCGTTGACATTAAAAAATTTGAGAAATCCCGTTGATTTAATGTTTATTACATGGAATAACGGAGATTTATGATGTGACATTAGGTTATTATATTCCTCTGAGTGTCAGAGAGCTCACTGTTATTTTTATTAAGGTAAAAAATAAATAATGTAGGTGTTGTCATCAATAGATGACGAACGATCAGATACACTGGCTGCGTTCGTACCGATCTCGTAATCGCGAGCGCTGCCGGTGCAACACGATTTTCAGTGGCAAGGTGTGCACGCACCGAATGCTGCGGTTTTTGACCGAGAAACCGCAGGATTGGGTGGTCACTGTGTCGCACCGGGCTTCGTTCACTCTTCACCCGTTGCGGCTCAAATTTATCGCACTAAAGTCACGATTTTTCATTAAAGACTTCTGTAATATATTATTTTTCAATGCTAATAAAACTAAAAAAAAAAAAAATGTTGCATTAATATCACCACTCTCTAATCCTTTTTAAAAGAACGCACCTTTCCTTCTATTACCAAAAAAATAAAACATGCAATCGAATTTTCATTGCCTTTTTCTGCGAATTCATCAAATATTTCTGAACACGATAAAAATGTTCAAATTTATTTAATTATTCTGCAAAAAATATTGCTTTTATGATAAAAATAATAAAGTGCATCTAAATAAAAAGTTGGAGTAAAAAAACAGAGGTAATGGTCGTAATTTTATTATTTAATAAAATTCTTTTATCAACGTTATGCTTTAAAAAGTATTTCGTTAAAAGTAAACGGTAATTATTACATTCAATAACACAAATATTACATTATTTTGATTGCATTGTTAATAATATAAATTTGGTATTTAAATTCTAGATGATAATTTGAATAGTAACGAAAACAAGAAATGTTTTTTGGCTCATTTGTGACAAATGGGTGGTCGTGCATTTAAACTTTGGTGCTTAATACCCGGAGGTCGTAAACGAAGCGTCTAGAGCGTAACTTGCACCATTTGTATATGTTAGTTGACGTTTACTGCACATCGGTTATACACTGCGGCAACCCGCTCCTAATACATTAACATTATAAGTGCGGCGCGTATTACGTAAGGATGTTATTAGCGCGTTTAGAGCTTGACGAGAGGTGACAATATAAGACCGGGCCAGTTTTCCTCTGATCTTGGAAATTCTATTCTCGATTTAATGACGTGCCAATTTCCCTGCTAAAATCCGGAACACTCTGCATAACACGTCTCGTAAATCAAGAGATGCGATAGCGACGCGGCGCCAAATATTTAATAAACAATTTGACGAGATCCTAAAATATAATGTACATGGGGCGTTCCATGCCAACATTACCACCCTCAATTTATCGCGCTACACAAAATATACATATTTTTCTGTTTATTCGAAATACAAAAAAAAAATACTACGATAAGCAAAAAAAAATGGTCCACAAGCTAAAGTGTACAAATGAAATGAATTTTTCTGTAAGATTTGAGAAGATTTTGTGCAGATGTACTTGTAAAAAAGATCATGAAATACAATAAATGAATTGAAAATATTATTTCTTTGACTTGTCGGCGAAATTTTTGTTTTATGGCATTATTTGTTTAGCTTTACATATTTATAATTAATAAATGTCGTTAATAGAAAATGGGGAGAAAATTGTACATGCATTTTTCACGTGGAGTGATAGTTTAAAAAATCGACAACCATATTTGGGGGGCGAGGCTCGACAGTTGATCGAATTTGCATGGAATGCTCCATATATATATATATATATATATATATATATATAGAGCGAGATATTCTACACATTCGTAGCTCTATAAATATAAATAGTCTAGGTGCTCGGAAGAAATAATGAAATTGTGAAATATTTTTGCATGATATATTGGCGTGGGCGGGAAATCTTACGCAGAGGAAGTCTCCATTAGCAGTTATTTATGAGAAAGTCCGACAGAGTTATCAAGATCGTAGGTTTATAGTTAAGTCTGCAAAAATGTATGCGTGATGTACAGGCTCAATACAATACGAAAATACTTTGTACAATATAAGATACATATTTCATAAATGAAAAATTGTCTTATGAAAAGGAATATTTAATCCAGGCACGAATGGATAATTAATAATGATTAATGATAATTAATTAACCAGCTTAGCCAGCGATTTTTTATGCAAACCTCGTAAAAATAATATTTTTTTCTGATGCTTTAAATGAATTTTCTTTTATTTCCTCAAAATCGCAATCAATTTTTTGTTTTTGAACTTCAGCAATTTTTGCTAAAATTTTTTTCGTACCTCAATAATTTTGTTTAATAACATATAAATTGGTAAATTTTACAGAAATTATCGAGATTATTCTGCGATATTTTCTTTTATTTTGTCGATAAAAAATCTCAATGACTATTTTTTTTCGTACATACATGCACTTTTTTAAAAACTTTCTGAGGTTTTAGACGAGGTTTTTTATTTTTTATTTGTTTGTAAAAATTGAGATTCTTTATGAGGAAGAAAAAATAAAATATTAAAATACAAAATAAAATAATTCATTGGGCTTACAGAAAAAAAAAATGAAGAAGTAGCAAAAGTATAGCGAAGAAGCGAATCCCAGATCGCCGCGAGGGAAGAAATGAAGAGTCGAGCGAGAGATGATTGTTACAGGCTTATAAACGAGCCTCTTCTTCAATCCTCTTTGTGCGAGACTTTCTGTGTGCGTTTGGAAGAGAGTGGTTGCCGCTTCTTCGTTTTTTGTTGATGCTTCAGAAGTGGTCTATATTATCTTCACGTCGCCACTCTCCAACTTCATTTTCTTGCCAGCATATATATCAACTTCTTTCACTTCCACATTTTCTATAAAATTGTTTGGTTCTCCATTTTTCTATTTTTTCTTAAGCCCACGAAAAAAAAAAAAAAAATCCTCTTGTAGAATTATTTTTGAAGACAAAAAAGGAAGTGATTTGACCTCTACATTTTTTCTGTGATAAAAAATTCCTTCGAATTACGTTTTACAATATATTATTATAATTATTTTTATATGAGACTATTTTCAGTCTTATAATTTTCGTGTAATTGGCGATTTATTTTGCTATTTTCTTATCAAATAAAAAATAGCGTTTGTTGAATTTTTTTTTAAATTGTTGTTAAAAAACTGAATGCCTATAACGATTTTAATTACCTTGACCTGCAAAGTAAAATTTTGTACATTTTTTTCTCATAAAGATAATAATGAGGTAAAATGCAACTAATATGCAAGTTTTTTACTTTGCACTTTTGTTTTGAATAAACGAATATAAAAAAACCAAATTGTGTCGAAGTTTCTTTTACAAAAACAGATTCCGAAAATACCAAACTTCACTAAATTAGATATGTATCTTCACTCAACATTGTTGCATTTTCAACAACAAAAATTGTCACCTTAGAAAATTCATTAACATTTTTCAGAATCTGAAAAATCTCATAAAAACGATATACGTCAGATGACGTTCATAAAATTCATTTCAACTAAAAATTAATCAGCACTCTCCAATTGATTAAAATTCAAGTTATTTCAGTCGAGTAGTTAACCAATTTAGGCCTCTTTTAAACCACTTTCTTCCCATTTCATTTTAAACTCATTTTCAATGTACCGAAATGAAAATCTCAAATAATTTCTCTTATTGAAACAAAGTTTCCTCCACGACGAAACAAAAGGGAAAAGAAATTGTAACTAGGAGCCACTAAGTTGCAAACACACGCAGAGAGGCTCACACAAAAAACGCATTCCTAAAATACCAAACTTCACTAAATTAGATACGTAGCTTCACTGAACATTATTGCATTTTCAAAAAAACAACTTTCGCCTCAAAACATTCATAGACATTTTTCAGAATCTGAAAAATCTCATAAAAACGATTTACGTCCAGTATAACTTTCATAAAATTAATACCAATTAAAGATTGATCCGTTCTCTCCAATTAACTAAAATTCAAGTTATTTCAGTTGAGTAATTAACGCCTTATGACAGTGACAATTTTAGGCCTCTTTTAAACCACTTTCTTCCCATTTCATTTTAAAGTCATTTTCAATGTAACCGAAATGAAAATCTCAAATAATTTCTCTTATTGAAACAAAGTTTCCTCCACGACGAAGCAAAAGGGAAAAGAAATTGTAACCAGGAGCCACTAAGTTGCAAACACATGCAGAGAGACTCACACAAAGAGGATCGAAGAAGTGGCTCGTTTATAAGGTCGTAATAATCATCTCTGGCTCGACTGCCCATCTCTTCCCTCGCGGGGATCTCGGGTTGGCTCCTTTGCCATACTTTTGCTACTTCTAATTCAGCTTCCGCTGGCGCCGAGGCAGTCAGACAGCCTCGGATTCGCCCCAGGGGAGAGATTACACTCCCGCGACGTAATGGAGTGATGCTGCGTTCGCTTCTCGCCAGCTCGTTCATCGTCCTCGAGAATAGTCTGCAAAAAAAAAGAGGGAAGGAGAGAAGTAGCTCGTTCCATTATCTACGCGGTTGCAGACTTAAACCCCCTCGTAACTTATATAATCAACCCTCACTGCAAGGGATGAATAGCCCTCAAATTACAAGTCGTTATCAATTTTAATCAGGCCCTTTATGCACCCATACAACTTTTTCCAAAGCAACTTTAACCAATTTCACCAATTTTCTAAGCATTCCTTTCTATTGCATGTGATCAAGTGATGAAAATTTGTTAACGACGTTAATTATAAACTGAAGAATAACAAATGTTTCCATGAAAAATTATGTAAATTAGGATTAACTGTAAAGAAATTGAAAAATGGTAGACTTGAGTAGCCTCGCCTTTTTTTTAGTACAATAATTTGAGTTTTGTTTATTATGTATTTTTTATGGTTTTTTATATTGTTGCTTTTACTTCCGTAGAATTAAATCTTCACATGGAATTTATTCATTTATTTTGTGTTTACTAAAAATGGTCTAAAGGATCGAGATAAGTCGTTTAGACTAGATGTGAAGAACGATTAAAAAATGAAAGTTCAGGTTAATATTTCAGTGTTTTTAATTGCAATAATGCAGGCAACAATTCGATTCACCTGCAATCAATTTTATGTGTTATTTCACTTAATACTCTGCACGCTTTCATAATGGAACCGGTGGGCCAAATATTTGTCAGCTGCACATGAGATGTTTTCTACCCGCATGAGTGTAGCTTTTTGTCAAATCCACAATTCACTTTCTCACGGTTTTGCACGAAAGGAAAGTTAATCGAATATTATTAAACGCTTAAAAAAACCGGAAAACCGAAATACGTGAATTTATTTATGCGTTTTATTCATTTTATTAATCAATCAAAGTGTTTAACCCTTTTTTAGCTCTGTAGTGTATTACTTGCTATAAATATTTTCATTTTTTTACGAAAATATTTTTTTGCACATAAATTCGAAATGTTAGATTACATTTAATAAGTGTATTTTTCCCATAAATTCGATTTTTTAATTAAACTTACGTAAAAAGATTTACCCCCCAGCCAAAAATATTTTCAATGAGAATGTCTGCGATAAATGAAAGGCCTGCATAAAATCTATCGATAAATATCTCTTTTTTTTTTGGCTGCTGATATATTAAAAATGTGTCCTGTTGGCCCAGTAAAGAGACAATTTTTATTTAAAGGTGGGAAAGGCATCTGCAGGCTATCGTAGTCACTCACAATAATTATTGTTGTTCGTACACGTTGCACATTTTTGAAACGAGTGTCGCGATTCGATTGTGAGATAGAGACGAAATTGGCGATGGGCCAGAGACTCGGATCGATGTTTGAATGGTGACTTCTTAAATAAATGATACCTTCACCGAATTCAAGCCAAAAAGCTTCACTTATGCGGGTAGGATACGTTTTTTATGCGCAGCTGAGAATTATTTGGGAATAGTTGGCCCACCGGTTCTTTACGAAAGTGTACAAAGGATTAAAACAAACAAAACATAATTGCAGGTGACCAATAGCCAGATGCTTTTGACACCTCGTCAAAACGTTTTTCATTTTTTTCTTTCATGTAGACCACTGTATAAATTTTTTAATAAAATATCAGCACTTCACGAAATGAGATATTTGTAATGTTATAAGCTCTCTGCTCTCTTTAAATGTATTAAATTTATTAAATAATTGGGAATTTAGAATGTAAATACATTGTTTAAAATATCGCGTAATTTTTATGATAATTTAACACCATGTTTCTTGGTCCAGTTTTGCCAGAATATTGTTGTATTAGTGTTATGTTAAAAATGACATAACTTTATTATTTATAAGAAACGCGGGGATTCTTTTTATACAACCTTTTTTTATTTTTGAACAAAAAAAGGTCAGACCAACACGATTTTTGCATGACTTTCAATATAAAACATAAATACTTCTGTAGGTTCGCAAATTTTTTTTTAGTTTCCAAATTTGCGTAGAAAAATCCACAGAATTTCTGTGAAATTAACAAGGTTTCATTATCCGGAAAGCTAGCACTCACATTTTTTCAACTACATTTTTTACTGCAACTCTGATACCGTCAAGTATTCAATAAATAAAATCAATAACACTTCAGATAATAAAACTCACCCGCAGTTTTTTTATCCCGTAAACAAATTAATACTACTAACAAATAATCTCGTTTGTCAAAAACGACCCACGGCAAAGCGATTAACAATCAACTAACGCAAATATTACCACATATACTTACTCTTATTTACTTAATATTATTTTTCATAATTTACTTCAATAAATTACATAAATTAAATAAATTAAATAAATTAAATAAATTAAATAAATTAAATAAGTCAAATAAATCAAATAGATCAAATAAACAAATAAACATGTTTTTCCACAAAAAAGCGTAACGAAGTAAACATGTGTATTTCGAGCGGAAGTAGACGTCGGATGTTCGACAACGTATGGGGCAATGAAGTAGTGGGGTAGGTCAGTAAGCGTAATTTGGTAGCGCGAACGGTGTAGTGAATTGTCGTAGAAAAAGGTGCGTAAGGTGGTTGGTTGTAAGGTCGAAAACCACCGTCCTGTGAAACGGAGGGAGTTGCCCAAAGCTCTGCCCCGTCTCGCTATATGGGGATTAAGTATTATTCGAAGGGAGCTCCTGAGAAGAGAACGAGAGAATATGAGCAGGGTGACGGGAAGTGAAGCGGACGCCTCGCTCACGTTTCTATATATCTTCTCTTTTTCTACGCGTGTTTACGTGCCGTCGTTGCCGCGCAGCAGCCACGACGAATATTCGGTGCGGGAAGCTTGCAGCTGTCTCTCCGCTCGCACGTCCCGCCGGCAGATCATCAGCATGCGGTGGTTTTCGCGCGCGCGCGCGCCGAATTTTCCCGCCTCACGCCACGCACGAGAAGCTTCTGCAAGGTCGTAATTCGCGCCAGCAAATTATTCCGCCTGCAAACCAATAAGTTTGAAAAATAAATTTCAACATAATCCACGCAATTTAAGAATGATCATTAATTGTTGTTATTCATTTTTTTTATCAGGCGGCAATCTTTAAGAGGTAAACTCAAAAAAGGGCGGAAAAATTTGTTATACTATTTTGTGTACCACGTACAATAATAATTTTTTTTTAGTAGTAGTACGTGAAATTTATTGACAATTAGTACAGATATTGGCGATGCATAATGAGTTGCTATTTACAAATGAGATCCGTATGCTTGCATAAATTGCCAACGAGCCATCGACCGACGTCTTTCACCTCTAATTTTTATTTATTAATAGTAATTTTACTGTTCTTCATTATGATCATTTGTCCTGATTGAATAATCTCATGTTTTTGACACTTATCAACATTTATTCTGTCTATAAAGAGATTGAATTCGGAATATAAAAGAAATTTAAAAATTGTGCAATTTTAAGCCGTGAATTTTGCAATTCGAACAAATAAACAATTTTGAGAATGTTTTTTTTTCTTCTGTAAATTCAATTAATAATAATTGTAATATTCATTAATAACGTTTATTCTAAAGTTAAGTAAAATTCATGCGATAAAAATTGCTTTCAAATATTTCATTGTTTTGAACGTGAGTTCATTTTTATTCTGAATAATGGTTTTTAAATGAAGATTGTAATTTATAATCACAATCTCGAAATAAAATACGATGGAATAGCAATTATTTTTATAAATCGTTATTGGCCTCATTAGTGAACAATAATTTATTTCGAACACGTAAGAAACGGTTATTATAATTCGCTTATTAATGATGCCGATATTTTAAAAGAATGCATGAATAATAAGTAGAGTGGATAATTATTCGTTCCGGCTGGAAAGCACCGAGATTTCGAGCGTTTATTTGAGGCAAATACGCGGCGATTGTAACTGGGAAGGCGTTCGGTGAGTTTCAGCTGTCGGATCACGAGGAGATACCTCGCGAATTTGTGATAGAACGAGGGATCGGAAAGCGCCCGAAGCCACGCGACAACCACGACAAACAGAGTGTCTGAGTAAACCATCGAAGACGAGGGAAGGATAAGAAGACTCCGGGAGTCTTGTGGGGCCTTACTCGCACCTGGCGATCCTCGTGCATGGCAAAAGCCTTGAGGGAATTTTTTGTATTCGATATGCACCGACAAATTCCAAAAGCGACGAAAAAAACAACAAAATCTTAGCCAAGAGTACAAGAAATGTAATGAAAGTCTGATGACCCTGAGGAAAAATAAGCTGCTGCTTCCACCAACTTAATGATATTTGTGTTTTACTTACCGATTAAATAAAAAATGTAAAATAAATGAAACAAATAAAATATTATTAACCGATCTCTGCGTCTCATTCTTCGTTGCAACACACACACACACACACATTGCACATGACTGTAGTCTCATATTTCTGTACTATCTGCTCGAAAAAATAAAATAAAACGCGCCCTCCAAAGTTTGCGCAGTTGCAACAGGCTTAATATAAATATTGCTATCGCTGCCCATTATACATTGTACCGGGCATCGCAAACATCCTTTTCCGCGTTATCGCAAGTGCGCGTCCTGCAATTTCTTGATTTTAGTATGTACAGGACCAAAGGAACCTGATAAAACGAACTGGTATTGTTACAATTTACAGCTGCTTCACTTGTGTCCCAAATTCCCGGTCAATTAGCCAAACAATTATTCCCTTATAAGTGATTGAAATTTGCCAGCCCCGCAAAAACGACCTAAAGGTTTTTACTGTTAAATAAAATGACAAATTAACAAAAAAGGTTTATCCAATGATAAGAAATAAATAATAATAAAATTAGAAGAGCCCACAGACGAGTGTAAAAATACAAAGATAATTAACTGTAGCATGCAGACATAATTTTCTATATGATGGTAACGTGATGATGATGATAATAATAACAACAATGAATCACAATAAGAAGCAAAGACGCTCGGGCGCCGCGGCGCGTTAAGCAGTGCAGGATGGGGCAAAAGGAAGTGGGTAAGCGCGCGCGTGAGCCTCGCTAGGGTCGAAAGCGAATATCCTTCCTGCCTACCCTCGACCCTCCCTCTTCCCTAATATCCTCCTCGAGTCTTTGCTTTGCTTCCTCGGTTCCCTCCTATCCTGTCGCCGTTCTCGCTTCCCGCCAGCAAACAGGCAGCTGCTCACGGATTTTTGAGCACGTGCTAGCACTGTGCGCGCTGCTTGCTCAGATACGACGAACCCGCGAGGAAGCGGCAGCCAAGCCCTCTGTCCCTATAACGCACGGTGGTTTTCGCTGGCTCGTCCTATACAAAAATGGAAATAAGCCAGTGGCTATATGAGGCAATAGGCGCGCCCTTGTTGCTTCACTTCCCTTAGTTCATATGCAGATACAGAGCAAACTGAAAAGAATTAAAAATTGAAGAAGCCGTACGTTGTTTTTTTTTTAAAGTAGGTTAAAAATAGGTAATACAGAAGCGGAAAAATTTTGCGTGAAAAATAAATGTACATTTGTTAACAAAAAAAAAAAATCATAACGAATGAACACCGAAGTAATTTTGTTTAGTGTACAACGAAATCGAATAATTATTTAAATTTGTTGCTATTATTTTGACACAGAAGTCATCAAGACGTGGGTTCTATGGTTCAAAACAATAAGCAATATTAAAAATATTGTTTCGAACGCACAATGGTTTTCGCTGGCTCGTCCTATACAAAAATTGAAATAAGCCAGTGGCTATATGAGGCAATAGGCGCGCCCTTGTTGCTTCACTTCCCTTAGTTCATATGCAGATACAGAGCAAACTGAAAAGAATTAAAAATTGAAGAAGCCGTGAGTTGTTTTTTTTTAAAGTAGGTTAAAAATAGGTAATACAGAAGCGGAAAAATTTTGTGTGAAAAATAAATGTACATTTGT
Organism: Clistopyga incitator; assembly: GCA_947507545.1. Classification (NCBI taxonomy): domain Eukaryota; kingdom Metazoa; phylum Arthropoda; class Insecta; order Hymenoptera; family Ichneumonidae; genus Clistopyga; species Clistopyga incitator. The sequence continues at coordinate 7,796,803 of OX382180.1, read as the reverse complement.
TAACAAAACAAAAAAATCATAACGAATGAACACGGAAGTAATTTTGTTTAGTGTACAACGAAATCGAATAATTATTTAAATTTGTTGCTATTATTTTGACACAGAAGTCATCAAGACGTGGGTTCTATGATTCAAAACAATAAGCAATATTAAAAATATTGTTTCGAACGCACAATGGTTTTCGCTGGCTCGTCCTATACAAAAATTGAAATAAGCCAGTGGCTATATGAGGCAATAGGCGCGCCCTTGTTGCTTCACTTCACTCACTTCATATGCAGATACAGAGGAATCTGAAAAGAATTAACAATCGAAGAAGCCGTACGTTGTTATTTTTTTTAAGTAGGTGACAAATAGGAAATATGCAGGAGGCGAAATTTGGTATAGATATAAAATAGATATACATTTGTTTACAAAAAAATTAATTTTTCATAGAAATAATTTCTGTACTTAGTTTTCATATTTCCTTCGCTTTTTTGCTTGGCCGCCTGTTGAACGCATTTCTCAACATGTGTGCTTCCTTCTCGTCTCGTCGATTCTTGGAGGACGAGGATCGAGGCCTAGAAATGCACTCTCCTCTTACAGGAAGCAGGGCCTCGGCTCACTAACCCATGTGCAGTAATTTACTGTATTACTTCCGATAACTCTCGGTTCTGCGTGTCCAGCTGCACTGAGTTACGTGCCTCGCCAGTGTCAGGGTGCATGGCTTATGGTCGGAGCCCATATGAGGCCAGCGGAAGTAGCGTAGAGAGTCAGCAAGGTGATTCTGGAAGCTGGACCTGTAAACGTACCATTTGTGGCCGCTGCACCATCCGAGAGAAGCAAAACAAAAACTAGGTACATCAAATTTACTTGATCCATTTGAAATACATATACATATAATTAACTCAAGTCGTGTTCAGACAATTATAAAAAAGAGCCGAATTATTTGAGTCGAAAGAACAATTACAATTGAAGCAATTGTTCATTAATCAGATTCAAATTAATATTGTCCGCATTAAAACAAATATTGTCAACGTTGTTTTCGTTGTTTTCGACCATTCTGAATGTCCTTACATAATAATAATTTTTTTTTAAATGTTAATCATGGAAACAAAGTTTTTCTCATGAATCAAAATTGAATCTTTGTCATCCGACGTCCTGACATGAAAATCTCAGCAATAAAATATAAAAATATGATTAAAACGAAGCTCCCCTTATGAGGGAACGAAAAATAGGGTTAATCAACTTTTAGCAATTATTGCGTGTGGCTTTTGCGCGAATTCCTGCACGACTGCATTTTTCCCTTGTATATTCATTTAGTCGCGAATGCAGCGAGCACGCGAATGGCACTTGTTGCATATTTATATATTTATATATACCTACGCGGTAAGTCAAGTTATGGTGTATGGTCTGGGCTCATGATACACTGGCTTTCCATGATTCTACAGGTTTGCTGGCCCCGCGATGACCTTCCTCGCGACACTGGCTTGCAAGTCGAAGGCCAGTGCCCGGGGCCAACTCGAATTATCGGAAGTTACGCAGTCCTATGGGCTTCCGGTCTGCCGGAGAACGACTGTCATGTCCAAGGATTTAAATCGGCGAAGGCCACACGATCTTTACGCAAGGTAGTCTCATTTATGAATTAACTCACTCACCAACAGACAGTAGAGAAATATCATATTGGTCGACCTGCATTATTCGTCAATAAATTATTCATTGGATTGCATGCATTTTTTTGAAACAAGAGGGTCATCCAGTTTTTTAATTAATACGAAGTAAAAATAACCACGGATTAAAGAGCATCGAACGAAAATAACTGGGATTCACAAAAAATTAATGTACATTTAACTGTGAAAATATGAAAGAAGCTAGAATTAAAAATTGCAGCCTGCTCATAAATTTTGTACCTCGACGAAATTTTCTTTGCACAACATGGCATTTTTTGGTGCATAAAAATGTGGTTTTCATTTTTTTTCTCTCGTTATTCTCTTTCTTTTTTACGATTTTTCTTTTTATTTCTTTTTTTTGAATAAAGTTTTCAACGAATAAAAATGTAAATAAATACGTGAAAAATGTTGGTTTTGTTATTTTTCCCAATGACTCGACGCTTTGAAATTCATTCTTTTTTGAAATGTAGAAGTTGGCACTTCGTCAGTCTATTTTGCAGTATATTGCATGCTGTTCTTCTGCATTGCGCCCTTCTGGTCCCGACACTGGACCACCACTCGACAAAACCTTTGTACTCGAGGCAGCACAGAATAGAGCCACGTCCAATTGAAACGTTACGTACCGAAGAGTGAAGTGTCAGGGTCCTCGCCCTTAAGGTTCCGGTTTCACGGTGGACAGTCGAATATTTCCGAAGCACAATGCAATCGACGCCCCGGGTATTCTGTCGCCGTCGGGTCAGCACAACACAGAAAATGAAGAAGAAGAAGAAGAGATTTCCAATGAACCGTCGTCATTGATCCTCGAGTCACTAGTTTCTCATTCCGAAACGATTTATTTCTCACTGCCATCCAAGAAAAACTCGGCGAGGAAATTTACGGAGCTTCGTTGTCCCCCTTAAGGAAAATCGCGACTAAATTCATGGTCAATAGCAACTCCGACAAAAGTGTGTATCGACACATGTCTGTAATAAATATATTTAATATTTATTGCTACATCTGCAGGGTATGATATACATGGAACGGCCCGTACACTTGGATGAACTTAATTGACAGAAAATGAAATGAAATGAAAAATAAAAAATATATATCCACGTCTTGTAATCGTAACGATTATTGTTCCGGACTGAATGAATTTAAAATGTGCAAATTTAATATGATTTTAGGAGGGATTAAGGGAGTATTATTATTGAATTAATTTTTCGGTACGTTCAATTGTAATTTTTTTTAAACAATTAACAATTAGCATTTATTTGACAATTGAGAGGTGGAAAATCTTGAAAAAGAAAATCTCGGAAATGGAGATACGATACAACAGGTGTCAACTCACGTGAACCACGGTACAAAAATGAAATATATGTCGTTATCCATTCACGTAAGCAACGATAATTAACGAGGGTTTCGAGTCGCAACGATTAATAGTGGCGGCGATGTAAATTGAAGCGGCGTCCGGTGTCGTCGAGTGGCACCGGCGCCTGTTGTTTAATGTATATGGATATACATATATTATGGGGGGGGGGGGGGGGGGGGGGGAGCTCTGGTGACTCGATCGATTCGTCAATGAATCGGGAAAAGGCTCCACGCAAACATCCTCAGGATATCCTCGAAGCGACATTAGAAATAAAAAATTTCCTTTCCCCGTTGCACATACATTACATATTGCATTACAACAAACGCAGCGATTGAGTCTATAAGGGTTAATTATTATATTAATTCAGTTCAAAATTTTTTTTTGCAAATATAGAAAACTATTTATTTTTACGACCAATTTATTTGAAGGAAGAATTTGGTCATATACCAACTTATTTGAAACAACAGTTTATTTATAATACCAACTTGTTTGAATGACCAATTTATTCATAATACCAGCTTATTTCAACCACTAATTTCTTCATAATACCAACTTATTTGAATCATCAATTTTTTCACAATACCAACTTATTTGAAACAGGAATTTATTCATACTATCAACTTATTTAAGCCAATATTTTTTACCAACTCATTTGGACCATCAATTTACTCATGTTACCAGCTTATTGGTACCAATTTACTGCGATTGCCATTGCCACAAATTCATACGTACGGAACTGATATTTCCCCTCTGTTCATTTAAATTAAGGTACTTCCTTTACTCATTACCATTTTTAGAAAAAAATGCAACAAAAAATCAAGGAGTTGAATTACCGAAGGAAATACCATCGAGACCGCGACCTGAATTAAACAGTCAGCAGCAAACTGTACCCTCGCTTTCGACAATGAATGAAGAACCGTCTGCTCTGATGTATCTTGGCCAGAGGTTGATAGACAAGACCAAGGAAACCCCGGATCACGTTTTTTCTTCTTCTTCTTCTTCGTCGTCGTCGTCCCTTTTCTTCCTGAGGAGGAAACTCAGTCGGATCGTCGAGCAAAAGGTATCCCGCCGTCCAAAGAATGGAAAAGCGATATCCGTATGGTATGGCTTAGGATACAACCATCGGATCTCGTTCACCTACAACCAGACAGCAGGCTGCCTCTCTTCTGTTCCTCAGCTTGGATATGTCCGCGATGCCAGTGGCTATTGCTTCACAGATCTTTTTCCTAAGTCCGTGTACCGACGCGGAAACACGTGGGGCACGTGCCACGCTTTGCTCTCACAAAGACAGTCACGAAAACCTCGAAGAGCGACGGAGAAGATGATGAAGAAGAGGAGCGGAAAGAAAGAAGAGCGCGGATGCTGGCCTTTCTTCTCTTCTGGGCTCGCAGCCATCTGTTGCTTCCTGACATTTTCATTTTCGGTACGACGTACGGCTTGTGCCACGCTCATTGACAGTCCACAAAACTTATGGTGTTTGCGCGTCTGTATGGATTTTTACTGCATGCACTGAAGAAAATGACGGAAGTCGCTGAGGACGGAAGTCTCGGCCTTTTTCCTTGTAGGATATTGCACTGTTAAAAATATTTTGAAAATTCGTGTACTATTTATTAATTAATACTAAACTCGTGCATGAAATTCAATATAATGTACGAGAGAAAATTTTAATTAGATTTATGTGTGGTAAAGTGTAAGTTAATTTATATTAAAAACGCGACTTTATAAAAGAATTTAGTAAAGTCGTGTATCAATTTTACGTTACAACCGTTGGAACGCGTTAAGCGATTTTTTTGTAATTAATCGATACTCAACATGGCATTAAAATTTTAGCTGATTCGGCCGGACAATTTTCTGGACTTTAAACTTTTCTCGACGTTTCGGATAATTTTGAGTATACCCGCGAAACAGGAGAGTAAAAAAAAGTATTAAAGAATTAAAGTGTCTGGAGTACGTCGATACTCCGTTGATACTTTGGTCCGAGTATTTGGGAATAAAACAAAATTAAATAAAATTTCCAAGTATCAAGTATTTAAAAAAGTATTAAAACATTTCAAGTCAATATACTGACTCTAAAATAGTTTTTAAAAAAGCAAAGATTCATGAAAAAAAAAAGCTTTTTATATGAGGAAAAAATGCTCCGAATGTGCGAGGGATATTTTGGTATATTGGTATAGGCCAGGAAACGAGGCGTTTTTTTTTTTCCTTTTTTCGTGTTCCTTGTTCTTCTTCTTAATTTTCTTGGCGTTTCTTGACGGCGACCACGCGCGGCGTGTGCCTCAGCAAGGATCTCTCCAATAGGACGCCTCGACATCCCGAAGAAGGCTGCGGAAGCACGCGCGCCTTCGGAGCTCGTACTTACATACGAAATGGCAGGTGGTCGTTTGTTCACCATCCGAGCGTGGTTTTGGGTTTTCACTTCCCCCTCTTTCTTCCATCAATATCTTTTTCTTCCTTTCACGAAACAATCTGTTGCTTCTGGACGTGCGTTTCTCCATCATTCCCAAACTCCTGATGACGCACATTCTGCACGAGCATTTTTTCAGCGCAGGATTTATTATGTCGAGACGGAATCTTGCGGTTTGTTTTCGTCGTAAAAACAATGAGTTCCGTGCATATTTGTGTCAGGTGGTTCACTGACGTACAAAACTCTGCCATTGTTGTGACTGCAGCAAAAGCACAAGTGCAAAAACACACGAATCCATACTTTTTAATAATTACAAGCGATAATTAGAACAATCAAGCTGAACATTTTTAGAACCGAGTTTCGAGTAACGTGTACTTTTTAATTGACGGAAAATTTAAGTATATACATAGTGACAATGACATGAAAATAAAAGAATGCACTTTTTTAAATGGTAATTTTTCGGACTTTCTTATGAATTTTCGAATTGATGCCATTTTTAATGTCATTCAAATATGTTTTATTGAGTTGATGGAATCATTCTGTAGTTAACTTTCAAAAGGATATTTGTTTGCAATAATCATATCAATTTCTGTTAGTGATATGAACCATATTTTGACGTTTCAACATAAAGTTCTATCATATGCTTGTAGAACGTGGCAAAAGTGGCGTTTTTTCTTTAGGTATCCGAAAAAAAAGCCTACATACCCATTGCCGTGATCTCTACTTTTTCACACACTTTTTCTGCACTAGTGCGCGAAGTCTACTTTCTCACACACTTTATTGTACTTGCTTGAAAAAGTGATAAGTAATCCTTGTACGAAACGGCGAAATTCTGACGTCAACTAGAAGACCAGTGTTTTCCTTATCTTCGTCAAAAGGTTCGCTTTTTCGCACTAGTGTCACAAAGCGCTATTTTCTCGGTATACAAAATTGAGCTTCGAATCTGAATCTCAATACATTAGGTAGCCAGCATTTTTTCGCAACACGATAGAGGGACAATTTGGGATGTTGTGATGAAAAAGGCGTAGCAGCAGCAGCAGCAGCAGGGCAACGTGTCGCCTTGTGTGCATTCTCTAGACTGGATCACCGGTGCACCAGCTCCTCTCGGATATTCATCAATACGAATTGTGAATCGATTTAAATGATATTTTTCCGGCCCCTGCGGGTATCTTCCTGACCTTCGTCAAAAAATTCGCTTTTTCACACTAGTGTCACAAAGCGCTATTTTCTTAGTGTACCCATTTTTGGTTCAAAATTCAATTTAAAAAATCGACAAACACTCTTGAAGTTCAGACGGCTACAAAAGTCAGCTTCGAATCTGAATCTGAATAATTGGGTAGCCAGAATTTTTTGCAAAACGATAGAGGGCCAATTTGGGATGTTGTGATGAAAAAGGAGCAGCAGCAGCAGCAGCAGGACAACATGTCGACTTATGCGCATTTTCTGGACTGGATCATCGGAGCACCAGCTCCTCTCGGATATTCATCAATACGAATTGTGAATCGATTTAAATAATATTTTTCCGGCCCCTGCGGGCATCTTCCTGACCTTAGTCAAAAAATTCGCTTTTTCACACTAGTGTCACAAAGCGCTATTTTCTTAGTGTACCCATTTTTGGTTCAAAATTCAATTTAAAAAATCGACAAACATTCTTGAAGTTCAGACGGCTACAAAAGTCACCTTCGAATCTGAATCTGAATAATTGGGTAGCCAGCATTTTTTCGCAACACGATAGAGGGCCAATTTGGGATGTTGTGATGAAAAAGGAGCAGCAGCAGCAGCAGCAGCAGGACAACGTGTCGACTTATGCGCATTTTCTGGACTGAATCATCGGAGCACCAGCTCCTCTCGGATATTCATTACTACGAATTGTGAATCGATTTAAATGATATTTTTCCGGCCCCTGCGGGCATCTTCCTGACCTTCGTCAAAAAATTCGCTTTTTCACACTAGTGTCACAAAGCGCTATTTTCTTAGTGTACCCATTTTTGGTTCAAAATTCAATTTAAAAAATCGACAAACATTCTTAAAGTTCAGACGGCTACAAAAGTCAGCTTCGAATCTGAATCTGAATAATTGGGTAGCCAGAATTTTTTCGCAACACGATAGAGGGCCAATTTGGGATGTTGTGATGAAAAAGGAGCAGCAGCAGCAGCAGCAGCAGGACAACGTGTCGACTTATGCGCATTTTCTGGACTGGATCATCGGAGCACCAGCTCCTCTCGGATATTCATCAATACGAATTGTGAATCGATTTAAATGATATTTTTCCGGCCCCTGCGGGTATCTTCCTGACCTTCGTCAAAAAATTCGCTTTTTCACACTAGTGTCACAAAGCGCTATTTTCTTAGTGTACCCATTTTTGGTTCAAAATTCAATTTAAAAAATCGACAAACATTCTTGAAGTTCAGACGGCTACAAAAGTCACCTTCGAATCTGAATCTGAATAATTGGGTAGCCAGAATTTTTTGCAAAACGATAGAGGGCCAATTTGGGATGTTGTGATGAAAAAGGAGTAGCAGCAGCAGCAGCAGCAGCAGGGCAACGTGTCGCCTTGTGTGCATTCTCTGGACTGGATCACCGGTGCACCAGCTCCTCTCGGATATTCATCTGCTCTCGTTTCTCTGCATTATTATAATGCCTCTGTCGCACCGGTTGCTCTTTTGGGCTTTGCAAATGAACACGTAACAGGTTGTCGAACGAGAGCCGATGCTGGTGTCTCCTTTTTTCGCCTTTTAGCCTCTCGTTATATATTATATATTATGTATGTATACATGATGCAGAAACCGGAGACGAAAATCGCTCGGCCAATGCCAATGCATAGCCTCTCGAACGTCGCGTGCCCTCCGAGTATCGACTATCCCCTTAACAGCAGGCCAAAGACAAGACTTTGGTCCTCGGGCATCGAGTATTAGGTTTAACGTGCTATAATATCTCGACATACGTCTTACCTGCGTTCCACCTTCGCAATGAGATGAGTTTGCAAGTTGCACCAGTAAACCCGAGACAAATTCCTCAGCAAAAGCGAAAAGTATGCGCTCGGCATTTTAACGTGCCAATTTAGCACCTGCTACTCTCGACACTTTTAATATTATGTCACGTCCCATGACTTTGTCTGCTTTACGCCTCATTTAATCGTGAAAATAAGAAGAAATTTTTATACTTCACGGTGATTCTTGAAAGGTTATTTTTAATTAATAGAAATTGTAAATATTAAAATGTAGTTTGAAATTGATTTGCGCTGATTAATTAATTATTTGAAAAATATTTGACTAGCAAATATTTGAATGTCAATGGAGGTTCATTTAATAAAATGTTAATTAATTAAATTGCGAAATGAAAAATGCATTTGCTTACTGGAATATCGGTGGTCGATCCGCGAATTATTGGGAAGAGGGGAAAGCACGTGAGCAATGAGAGAGTCCTCGGAATCGACCAGTGCAAGCGAGAAATTTCACTCTGCACGACGTCGTCAATAATTCGTTCAATGAACCGGCAGCGAAAAGTTTTTCGCTCTCGTCTCACGCGGCGTCCACGTCAAAATACACACCATGTCCTTTGCCCAACACAAAACAGGGTCTCGCAGCTTTGAGAAAACGTTCTCCAAAATGCATTAGCACTTTCCCTTCACCTTACACCTAAGGAAAGAAAAAATTATGAGCGGGAAGAATTTTTTTGTGATCTTCCAATCAGATATTTTATTCTGAAATAATTCTGAAAAATCCCCTTACCCCTGTTCCCCCCTCTTTCCAACCCTGAAGAATTGCAAAAAAATGTGTTTCCAATTTTACAAAGAGCAAAACCATTCATTTTCTCTTTCCCCATGTTTATTTCATGACTCGTGACATATACAAAATGTTTCTCTAGATGCCCGTGAAAAAAGAAGTGAGGGGAGGGGGACAAACCCTCCTCTCTTTGCTGAAGAGTTGCGAAATATTTTTTTTTTATTTCACAAAACCCTACAATTTCCTCGCCCACCATTTTTGTTTCATAGCCCGTGTGAAATGAAAAATATTTCTCTAACTGTCCGTGAAAAAAAAGTATGGGGGAGGGGGACTAACCCTCCTCTCTTTGCTGAAGAGTTGCGAAAAATATTTTTTTTAATTTTGTCAAAGCCCAAAACCTACAATTTCCTCTTCACCCATTTTCTTTGTGCCCCTTGCGAAGAAAAAAACTATTTCTCTGGATGCCCGTGAAAAAAAGTAAGGGGGAGGGGTACGACCCCCGCCACTCGATCCTGCGGAGTTGCGAAAAATGTTTTTAAAATTTGACAAAGGGCAAAAATTTCAATTTCCTCTTGTCCAATTTTCATTTTCGTGGCCCGTGCCAAATGAAAAATATTTCTCTAGATGCCCGTGAAAAAGAGGCGAGGGGCAGGGGGGGGGGGGGGGGGGGGGGGCACGAGTCTAAGAAGCTGAAGAAGAAGGACAGGAAGGTCGAGGAGGGGCAGATGGTCCGGCACGCATGCAGCCTAGCGAGCTCTCGCAGCCAAGTGGCAGCGGGCACGCGCCAACTCAGTACAGCTCGAAACATCTGCCGTTCCTTCCCATAGTCGCTGTCCCATACTGACGCCTACTGTGCTATGTATATATATATATATGTGCCTATAGTATATATGGTTCCATAGAGATGGTTGTGATGGTGTAGGACAAGAAAACCACCGACTCTCTAGGCCAGTTTCTTATTTCGTATCTTTTTCATCCCTTGCCCCCTGCTCCCCCCATGGGGGAAGGTAAGGGGGGCTTCGTATGGTCTTTTACTTACGAGGCTCACCCTCGAGGAAAAGGAAAAAGGAAAGAGTCTTTTTGGGATGCATCAGACCCCCTCTCCCACCCTCAACCACCAGCCGCTTCCATTTTTTTTCCTTCTTCGTCTTCTTCTTCGTCTTCTTGCAGCTTTTCTTGTTCTTTGGGAAATGCAGCGTGTGCCCAGGATTTTCTAGGACGCCCGGTGGTTGGAAAAACATCTGACGCTCCGTCTGTGGATCAGTGGACCGAATTTTCACAGATGTCGCGTGCCCAAAATCTCCCCCCCCCCCCCCCCCCCTCTTTTCTCGATATTTGGTATCTTAGATTTCTTACTTTGGTTCGCGGTAACCAGATTTTTTGGCTCTTTATAGAGCGGAAAAGATCATTGGAATGATGATTCTTACTTCTGTGCTATTTGTTTATAATTTTTTAAAAATTGTTTCATTCATAATAAATTCGATTTATCAATTTTTCAATTTACCTTTACATTTTTACATCAATTTATTTCTATTCTTAAGATTTGTTTTTTTATAAGCAACGCAGTTTATTATTGTACCATTAATTACCCATTTTCAATCGATAAAATATTTGGGTTTTACCGAATGATTAATGGAACAAAAAAAAATCAAACTAAAATTGAGAGAACTATATTTTGTATTAATTATGAACAAACGCGTTCAAGATCTTCGAACAAATGTGTAGAATTTAGATTCTGCTAAAAATTGTGAAATATTCGAGTGCTTTTTAATTTCATGAAATAAAAATATCATTTTACGCAATTGATTATTAATGTAATTTCCATCATTTTTTTAATAAACAAAAATTTAATAAAATCCCCGAAAAAATTATTGTAAAAAACTACGTAATCCATTAAAGATAAATAACAAGCCGTATACATTCATTTTTTCGCACAATTTCAACACAATATCATTTCACGTTATTAATTATTAATACTCTTCTAGATCTTTTTTATTTTTTGCTCATTAAATTAAGCGATGAATGCCATCTTCGTTGTGGCGGTCGAGGACACCAATTGACTGGGTGTGAACGGTCGCACAAGTGAATGAAGATTACTACAAATAATAATAACGAGGCCAAAGAGGAATATCGAAGGAAGGAGCTAACGAGGGAACATACGTGTAGCTTCTTTTGCGGTCTTCTTCCTTGGAAGTACCTCCATATATGAAATACGATTCCTCGTGAGAGAGAGAGAAAGCAGGAGGAAACATTAATGCACAAGTACGAGGTTTTACTCGAGGCCCCAACTGCATATGCTCTGCAAAAAACAAGGAGTGCATACAGCATATATATATATATATATTGGAGAACATGAAGAAGACCTTCACCGTCATCCTCGTACGGATTCGCCCTTCACGTCGTCCGTGATTCTTGAGATTCTTCCTCCCCATACAACGCCCACCCTACCAGCCCCCCCTTCGCCCCCTAAAAATGTTTAAGTACGAATTTTTTTATTTCGTAACGCCTATTATAATTTTTGTTTACTTAATTAAATTTTTCGCATGAAATTTTTTAAACATTATTTAGATTATTTGTGGCAACAATTTGTAAATACATATTTTGTATTTGAATTGTATACTTTTGTAAAATAAATATGTATTATTATTCTCTGTATTTCAAACTGAATTAATTTTCTTACGATTGAGAAAAAAAATTAAATGTTTTAAATGACGGAAATTTTTTATGAATGTTTGAAATTTAAAAAAAAAATCTCCTTTAAGCCACTTTTTATACCTTGACATAAAAAATGAGGAAATAGTTTTTTCTTTTTTTTTTTCAAGGAAGAAATTTTCTCTATGAGGGAGCAAAAGCAATTAAGTTAGTTTGAGGACGAAAAAATTGTTGTGATTCGACCTCAAGGTGTCGAAAATTTTATAGGCGGAAGAGGAAGGAAATGGGGAGCAGAAGTGTGACGCGGGCGTCAAGCCGGCGAACATGTGCGAGCGGAAAGCGAGCGAGGAGAGGAACATCTGTGAAAATTCGGTTCCGTCGATTGCGGGGGTGGTTTTTTCAACCACCGGTCCAGAAACTGATCGCACGAGACTTCTTCCTGTAAGAGGAGACTGGAAAGCGGTGGTTGCGCCAGATTGCTCAGAATATAATGTCTTGCGTATGTGCGAGAGCTCCACTCTCGTGGAATAATAATGCGTATCTGCATCCTGGGGTGGAGAATCATTTCCTCGGGGACGACACAATGACACAATGACTGTGGCGCTCATTGAGATTCGGGTCGCTGGAACTTAAGCCTGAGATGACAATTTAAGGAGATTATAAGAGTAAAACGAAAAAAACGGTATGGGTAAAATAACAAATTTTTACGCCACCAAAAATGAGTAAAAAAAATTTTTTTTAAGTTTAAAAAATGGTAAGACATTAAAATATAAATAATTTCAAGTCACTAAAATTGTTCCAATTTTTTAACTTGAATTCTTAATTAAATCTTTTACATTTAATATCAAGTCGCTAAAACACACTTAATGTCAATCCACTCTAATGTATCTTATTTCAATTCACTAAAATTAATTTATATGAAGCCATTAATTATATTTCAGATCGATATACAATTGATCAAATTTATCTACATGACATCAACAAAAAATGATTCAATTATAGACACATAATAATAAAATTCAATAACACGTTCACATACCTATCTTTTACACATCCTCCTATTCAATTCTAAAAAATAAATCTATAAAATTTCAGAAGAATAAAAATTTCAACAGCAAAGGAACTTCTTTAACAAGATATTGTAATAACACTTTTTTTTTTAAATCAACCAAACAAAGTAAAATAAAATATATTCCATACATCATCCACATAATCCTTTCACCAGTGGGTCAATGGGTCAATTTCACCCCCATCCACAGGTATCAAGCACTTTTTCACCCCCAAACATGAAACATCAAAAATTCCCACAGAAAAGGGCTTGGGCCCGGGTGCCCAAATAAAATTTTCCACATATATCAAAAGTCAGTGCATGTGTGTGCATATCTCAGCCCAAAAATAAAGGAGAGTCAGGAAGCTTCGTAGGGCAGGTGTCAATGACACTGTCCCAAAGAACCATGAAGGTATAACGGAACATACCTACGTATATACACACACACGAATCGCCTATGAGAATATCGAACTCTGAGCTAAAGGGTTGTTCGTTGAAAAAGGGTTTAGCCTGTCAGGTTAATCTTTCACTCAGTGCATACACTAACAGCAAGAAGAAGAATGCATAGGCAACCCTTTCAGTAAGGTATACATGTATATATATACAAATGCACACCATGTCGTCAGTTAAGGTGAAAGTGCACCCAGGGTGACACACACATAATGAAATCCTTTCGACAAAGGGAAAAACCGATTCTTCCAAGCATCTGTCAACCACCGCCAGTCCAAACACACTTTTGTGTCCCATTCATATTACAGCCTTTCGTGTCTCCTGCGTTCATAGCTGCACTTTCTTCGTCGCATTTTCTGCACCTTGAGAAAGCCTTGCACCGAGTACGAGCAATGGTTTACTGTACCTGCTGTTTAGGAAATTTTTCTTTCTCTCTCTCTCTCTCTGTCTTTTATTTTTCATTTTCCGTCTCTCGTTGGTGACGGCTGCAAGAAAATTCGTACAGATGCGGTGGTAAATTACCAAAATGGGCATATTGTTGGGGCAGGTCCAATGATTTTTCATGTGGGGGCTTTACAATGTAACGGACTAGTTAGGGTAATTTTTTTTTTTACGGTGGGTAAGGATAGAAAGTTTTCAGTGGAGGGGATTTGTCAACGGACTCTGCCATATTGAGATTATAATTTATGCGATAGTTTGTGGGGGCTAAAGTTGATGAAGTTACTGCAGTGGATTAAATTTGAGGCATTAAAATTAATTGAATTCTTCCATGTCAACAAAATTAATTGAATTTCATGATTAAAAAGTTAATCGAATTTGAAGTCAATAAAATTAATTGGATTTGAGGTCAATAATATTCATTAAATTTCGAGTCACTGAAATTGATGTTATTCCTTGATCCTAAAATTGATGAATAATTTCCTGAGATTGATCTAATTTCGAGTTACTAAACCCGATCAAATGTGAAGTCTCTATAATTGAATCAATTTTCAGTCATTTCAATTAAATTCGTCGAATTCAAGTCCCTAAAATTGTTTAAATTCAAAATAACAAAAATTGATATGCGTAAAAGTTATGAAAATTAATCAAATTTGAAGTCATTAAAATTTATCTTATTTTCACGAACTAAATTAAAAATCTAATCGCGAGTAATTATATTTTTTCCTAATTCCCAATTATTAATATTCATCCAATTTAAAGTCCCAACAATTGAATAGCATTTAAAAATTACATATGCACCAAAATGAAAAGGCTGATACAAAAATGTAATTAGGCTGATACAATATTGAGCTAAAAAATGGAGTCTTGAGATATGCACGCATGAGACGCGGCCAATGGATGCTTGTGTATTCTATATGAGTGCGATGCACGAATATCGAAGCGATTCGTTAGAACGCTCTCGCATTAACGAGGACGATAACGGGCCGGCAGGTGTATGAGCTCAAGAGTGCCGCGCTCTGCGCTGCCTCCTTCGGTCTTCGGTTTTACTCATTGCCCTCGCTCGACGTTCTTATTTCGCGTCACGAGCACCGCGAGACTTGGACTCTCATCTCTGGCCCGAATTTCCATTCTACGGCGAGTCCTCGAACGATATACGGGTCATTCAATACCAATTCGGCCACGCCGAATTTTCAAACTCCTGTAAAACTTCTGCATCTTACCTTTATTTATTATCCTCGCAATAAATGTAACAAAATGGTCCGAATTTCAAGGGTTCCATTTATGAGATAATTTTTTATATATATTTTTTTCCCTCGAACGATATCTCGTCAACACTAAATGGTATTCAACTTTTTTTTAACGACAAAAATACTTGTATTTTGACCCACTTATAAAATAAATTTCACAAAATTTTTTGGAAACGAGCTAAATTCGATTTTTTAAAACTTTTCTCATAGAGATATACGTTATAATTTTTTATAAAATATTATTATCCATATTTTACAGTATTGTGACGGTTTGAAAATTATAATGCTACATACCCAAAAGTCAAAATGTCTTGGAATATTTTTTTTGTGGGTTTGTATTGAATATAACAATTTTTTTTGTAGCGACGATCAATTTAGAATTTTTGTTATCAACCTAAATATTTTTTGTGCACTTCGTCAATTTTTCTACACGTTCCGCAAATGCCACTGTATGAGTGACAAATGTAAGAGCAAAATAGAGTGCGTTCCGAAGGGTGAAAAAAATAAAGTGAACGAAATAGTGACTCAAGTGACGGAGAATGCCCCGTATATGCTATAAATACATATTTCTCCATTTTTTTTAGTTCGTATCATTAGTTTTCACCCCTTAAAAAAATGTCCATTCGACATAAGCTGCATGTGAGGTAAGCACCCCAATATTTTTCACCCCTAAATACAAGCATCTTTCGCTACGTTTTTTACATCACAAATTCCTCGATCATTTACCGTTTCGTTTGCTGGGGTGATCACGAATTTCGATATGCAGAAGCTTAAGGCCCCCTTCAAAGTTTTGGCTACACTGTATCGCAGATAGTACAAAGTATTATATAGGTACAGTGCAGCAAGATCCGATTTATAACCCGATTTATAACCCCTGTTGATCCTGCCCTTTACCAACGAGGGTCCTACCCTTCCTTCCATCATTCCTAGGCTGAAAAAACTTTGTTCTTTTTTTTCCCTTCACTCTCTTCACAGTGTCATTCTCCACTTTTACTTTTTTTTGCGTCCAGGGTACAGTTATTGGCCCCTTAATTCGAGCCTGAATAAACATTCCGGTAATTTTTTTTTGTTCTATTTTATTTTTCGAAGGTTAACAATCGAAAGGATTCAATTTCTTTTTATCTTCAACATTCGTTCAGTGAGAGAAAATTATTTCATTGGAAGCAACTGAATTTTTTCGCAGCTGACTAATTGAGAGGAAAATTAATTTATGATTTTTATTTCTTGTTGAATTCCTTGATTGTTGTTTCACTTGTCTTGCTTCAGGATTGCTGCAAAATAGCTACATTACCATTATTCAAATTATAAAATGGGCAGATAACCGTCACCGAAATTAAAAAATGAGATTTCACATTTTTAGATTTTTTTAAAAGATATGCAACATTTTTGACATTTTTTTACTTCGTGAAAAGACGTTTTCATAAAGTTAAGGGTTAAAACTGCAGGGTTATAACCCTTTGAAAATTGGACAACCTCTCTAACGAAAATTCGCTTCCAAGTTGGCCAGTGACTGCGCCGTTGTCTGATATCAGTTCCCATTCCTTTACAGCAACTCTGTAACAAGAGAAAAAAGCTCCAAGTAATTTCCATCCGCATCTGCCCTCGGAAAACTCGAGAATATTACCAGACGGAGCGTAGAAAATCCGCTTGGTTACGTCGTGGCCTCTTTTTTGGTTCGGTGCTCCGACAGGGTTGGAAAAAAAAATACAAGGGCCCAAGAAAAAGAAGCAAACGCGACTTAAGGGGTTGAAAAAAATGGTTCGGGGTTCGACCCTCACCCTAATTTTTTTTCTGCCTCGCTCTCTGCCCTTTTTGGATGCAAAAAGGGACTCCGATGGATTTTATCAAAAACCGAAGGCTCGATTGATCGGAAAGTCAGATATTTCGATTGAAAAATCAGACGGATTCTGTCTGCTCATGTGCAAACGATCCTTAAATCTCTCTGGAGTTTGTGGGCCACTTTAACCTGCTTAAAGAACGTGGAAGCGTGGACCATTTTTGTGTGCTCTTGTTTTTCGAAACCGAGAAATCGAAGAGCCACACGCCACGTATAAAAAATACTGCATAGGGTGTGTTATATAGATTCGATTGCCTTTTATACACCCCACGAAGAAACGTAGAAGGGATCGTTTATAAAATAAAATGAAATAAAATGAAATAAAAATACTTAACATTTCGAAGAAGTAGATCTGATTTAATTATAAATAATAGAACTAAAATTAATTGATTTCCAAATCAATACAATAGATTGAAGTTTGCGTAATTGAAATCGGTCACAATTTGAATAACTGAAATAAATGAGAATAAAGTGACTATAATTCACCAAATTCCCAGGCACTAAAATCCTTGGAATTTCGAATCAAACACATTTATCTCTAAATACAATCACAAAATTATAGAAAAAATTGAACGAATCGCGAAAATGAAAAGGGCAATAAATTTGTATTATTTTTAACCACAAAATAATCAAGCATTTGCCGTAAATACTTTTCAATAGATAGGACATTTATATCTATATCATTTTTTTTCATTACCTTTTTGTTTTTAAACAATCCTTTTCTCAAATTAATCATCAGCCTGGAACATTATGTCTGGAATTTATTGATGATTTTATGAATTTATAATTAATTATGTCGGGAATTCTTTGATATCTTCCCCCTGAATAACGTGGAAGCATTTTTTTCTTTTTTTTCAAACCCGAAGAACCGAATAGTCAGGCGCCACGTATAAAATACATTGTATGGTGTATGTGTGTGTGTGCGTGTGCGTTATATATATTCGATTTCCTTTTATACGCCCGACGAAGGGATCTATAAAATGGAAGGGGTGAAAAGGAAATCGCTTGCTCGTAAGAAAAACCGAGGATTCGGCAGTTTCCTTTTATCGCAGGAATTCCTAGTCTGGTCGAAGCTCTTCAGGGTGGTTCTTCCGATCGAGGAAAGGGAAATGGACGGAGATTTATATCGGAAATTCGTGAGGATGCGTATAACGTCTACTGGTTTCCTCTGTGCCTCACGAATGTCGCCAGATAGACAATCTTTGGGAAAAACACGTTTTACTTTATCGCTGATGGTCTCGAGAGCATTTCTTCGGGTGCTTCTTTCACTTTTATTTCCGCAATTGCAGATGAAAGACAGACTGTAACAAAAATAAATTTAAAAAAAGCCTGTGCTTATTTATTAATTAATTTATTAATGCCTGATCAATTTCATCTAATGCAAGAATCTCTAATTATTGTATTTTGTTATTTTTTTCCTTCCAGAATTTTGTTTTGGAAATCACTGAGAAAGAAGTTGAATCAAGCATCACAATGAGTGTTTAATTTAAATCAATTTTTCTCCAATTCTCCCGTTAAATATTTGAATAATGACAATTTTTTTTTAAAGATTGACAAAATATGTTTATCGAAATATTTATTGGAGACAGTGAAAATGACTTTTCATCTCACGCCATTTTGGAGCTCTGTATGTCTTTACAAAATTGCCAAATTATAATACTTTTAAACTAAGGTTAAAATGTTAAAAAAAAAAGTGTCATCTACAGAATTTTTAATACATTTTTTAGAACCCCTTAACATACTTCCTCATGGTTTTGTAAGCCAAGTAGCTTTGTGAAAAGCGAAAAATAACAAGAAGTAATATCAAAATTATTTTTCTTCCCTCCAAAGTAAAAAAAGAAAAACATATTTTTGGTCAATAGAAGCCAGTTGTTGCGTCGTAGGTACGTAATAACGTCTGTAGGGCGAATTCAGGTATAGAGACGAAGGCAAAACGAGGATCCAGAGGAAGACAAGGCACAACAGCACATCCCAAGTGTATTTTGAGGATCGCGCAGATGCGATCGAAGGATTTCTCGAGGGCACCATTGACCGAAATATCTTTTCCTTCTCTCGATCCCTTCGCGCTTATTTCTTCCTACAATTCGGCCCTTCGTCTCGTCTCCTTTACTCCCTATTTTTTTTTCTTTTTTATTTGCGACAACGCGACGCGTTTCCCGAGGCTTTCAGCATACGAGACACGTGAAGCACGTTCAACGAATATTCTTAACGTACAGGCAAAAAAAAATATATAGATATATAGATATATATATGTATACAATTTTTGCGTGAGCGTTTATAATACTTCGAGGGGTTCCACCGCGATGGAAATTTAGTCCGAGGGGTCAAAAATCCTCGCGCAGATGCATTCGCATAATCGTCATAATCTTCAGGGTCTCTCGCTCTCTTCGAGACTCGCGCTACTCGTTTTCCCAGTTCTTTTCTCTCTTTTCTTCAGCATCTTGTGGATTCTCTGTTCGAAAGATCCGGACAAACAAGTTTAACCATTATTGCGACAGTTAGCTTTTTTCTTGACTTACGTCGTGTAATTTTTCATTTCTTTTACGAGCGTTGTGCTGAAAGAAAGAAAAAATGGAGATGCTGAAGAGGAGTTTTTCAATTTTCAGTGTACGATTTTTCGATAGATAATAAGCAATGAGAAATTATTTCTTGACGCAGAAAAAAAAGGTAAGAGAATTTGTGTGATGATTTTTTGTGCATTGAGAATTTTGTGAAAACTAATTGTCAGGGAATTTAGTATTTTCTTTTCGGAAAATATTTTTTGTTGCTATTATAACGTGAATCCTTGTCAGTTTTTTTTTTAATATGTTTTTCAGGATTTCTGCAATAAAAATGAGGTTGTCTTATGTACAATACATTTTGTTCATTTTAATTGCAGATCTTTAAATGGCTGTCCTAATTTAGGAAATTAATTTTGAGGGTGCACTCGTTTCCGAAAAATCCGGGCGAAGCCTGCGGGGATTTTTTCTTCGGACAACTTTTATGGATTTGTAAGGAGCTCGAAATTTGATATAAAAAATATTGAGCCTTGGAGAGGATGGGAACTTGAAAGGTCTGCTCCGGCTGTCGCTCCGACCTGAACGTGCAACATGTGGCTGAAAATCAGGATATTTTTTTCGGACACCAAGTTCCGGTGTCGTTAATTAAAAAAGTACGCGGCATGGATAATAGATTTTGAATGGGGTTGATCCCAAGGACGACAATATGTTCGTTAAGTCACTTTCGAATAGGAAATTTGATAAACGAGAATCGGAAATTTGATGAAAGTGAATCGATTTTTTAAATTTAATTATGAAAACATTAATATTTCAAAATAAATTCTTTACTGAAAAAAGTGACACCATTCTATTGAATGTCTATAAGAGATTTGTGTTTTTATTCAAATTTTAAGAATTATTAAATTTGTTATATTGAATTTAATGAAATAATAGATAAATTAACAAAAGTCGTAAATAAATGTACTCAGAGCGAATAAATGTCATTATTATTTTCTTTAAATTAACCAAAATTGCCGAAATTCTTTGTGGCCTGTTTTCGTAAGAGGCAAAAGACTACAAAAAGAAGACGAAGCGTAAGAAATCATGGTAAGGGAGAAGAGTAGACAGAGGGCGAAGATAGAACAGCTGCAAGACACCCCAAAAAGCATGAATCTTTTGAATCATGACCAGAGAGGTTCCTCTCTCTATCTCAGTGGTTCTTCTGCCCCACTCCCCCTTGGCCATTGGTGTCTCGGTCCAACCCCTGCTTTCCATCGGTCCGCATCTTTTCGTAACCAAGGATATGGATAAACGGCTAACGCGTTGTGCATGCACACGCAACGGTCGAAGACCGAGGACCTTAAGAACGAATAATGGAATAGGTCATGCCATGATCGGTTAGTAGGTACGTAGGACAACGAGGGCGACGTTTCGTAGGCTCCCCCACTATACACCGTTATTTTATACGCGTCATGGTGTGATTTTAGATTTTAAACTTTCTATGGTATATATGTATATATGTATACATATGTGTGTGGATATATATTTACAATTTTCTACTGTATATATATATATATATATTGTAAAGTAGAACGTTGTAAAAATTTATGGTTGTCTTTAAAAAAATATATGAATACATTTTTGATATATATTGTAAAGTAGAATATTGTAAAAATTGATAGTTGCCTTTTAAAAAAAATATGAATACATTTTTGATTATCCAGTTAGCATTTTAGGGCATCAAGGGACCGATTCGTCCAGAAATCAATTTGTTTCATTCGATGCGAAAAGTGCGGATTTACGCAGACTTCGCACCTTGTGAAATAAAATTTCGTACGATACTCGTGCGTTAAATATTATCATAAAAATTAATTCAATCAAAAATAAGCATAAATAACAAAGCGATTAATTGACGTTTTACAATGGCTCGATTTTACTCGAGAAATCGGGTGTGACCAAATCTTCCAATTTCCAACGGTGATTATGTATTGTAAATAAGTCAGGATTCGTTCATGTGGAGATCGTACATGACATCGGATTCGAATTGTCCAGGCTCAAGAGTCTCAAAGTACTAACATATGTTTTCCAAAATACATATTACAAACTTTAATCAAATCATGAAAAATTTGTATTTGTCTTTGAAAAAAAATGAATAAATTCTTGAGCATCCAGTTGGAATTTGACAAAAATCCGATTTGTCCAGAAATTCATGAGCGTGATCTACGAATCTTGAAATATCGGAAGACTTTTATGAAATCATAAAAATAAATCCAATTAAAAATGCGCATAAATGAGAGAGCCATTAATTGACGTTTCACAAAGGCTCGATTTCTCGAGAAATCTGGCGTGACCGAATCTTCCGATTTCCAACGGTGAATATATAAATAAGCCGGGGTACGTACATGTGTAGGTCGTACATCACGAATTCGAAACGTCGCGGGCTCTCGAGCGCGCTTACCAGACTTTTTACGAGGACCATAAGGTCCTACACTTGGACTTGAGAGGGAGAGAGGGGAGAGAAAAAAGATTTGGCGAGGAGCCGAAAAGCCAAGGCGGTTAAGGGCAGCCCGACAGCACCGAGATTCGGCGCGAGGGTCGCTGAGATACGCTGCTAGCCAACACTCCTCCTGCTGCTGCTGCTGCTGCTGTTGCTGCTGTTCCTGGTGCCGCGGCTATGCTACTTTGGCATGGGCTCCTTAAAACACCGTATAGCCATTCGCCCTCGGCGAAGAGCGACAGATTGCCTGCAGCCGTTGTGTCCGCTTTGCGACTGACTCTCTGCACCTCCTTCTGACCATATAAAGTGTATATATACATATATATATATATATAAAGTCACTACTACAATGTAATGTAGCTGGTCTCGGATTCTTTCTTGGTATGTGCCAGAAGGTGCCTATCGCTCGTACCTTCCTCCCTTCTTGCAACTCTTCTTTCGGCCTTGGTCGTATTTTTTTTTTGAGGGACAACAGCTTGAGAGGGATGAAGCAAAAGACAGAGAGGGAAGGAAAACAGTTGATTGTGATGATGAGGAGGAATTCTACCGAAAAATGGCAGAAGCAGAGAGCCATAAAAATTTCGTTTTTGTTTTGATAGATTTTTAAGAAAATCAATTTTTATAGGAAAGTAAATTAATGAAAAAAAAAATAGTGTAAAAATTAGAGGGTGGAATAGAGTACCTTTTTGCCTAATTTGCAATTCGTGTTAATATCAAATATTGATCTATGGAATAAATCTAAACCAACATTTGAATTTTTGTCAATTATTTTGCCAAAAAATGCCATTTTGCAGTAGAATAATTGTTACATCATATTTATTGGTAATTTGAATGATCCCTTGCACTAAACTGTTTTGAGAAGGGGAAAAATATGCATGTAGATGAAAAGGGAATGTTGAAAATTTGTAAAATGCCACTTTCCGCCCTCTTAAGAGGCTGTTGTCAAAAAGTCTTTTTGGTCTCGTGACATTTATTACGGGGATAGTGAGCTTATTTTGGTCGACGCTGTCATATGTCGCGGAAGTGTAACTGAGTGTCAAGGGCCGTGAAACAACCCTTTGGCCTCTCGTTATATATCCACATGCGACAAAAGGGGAGAAACCCGGAAGGACAGTTTGCCTCACGCGCCCGTCTGTTACGCACTTTCTATTTTTACATATAGCCGTTCATGAGGTTCACGCAGTGTTTCCACGTGCGTGTCGTAATAAGTCTTGTCGGCGGGCGAAAGAAACAACCGAAAGAAAAGATTGAGCTTCTTGAGTGTATCGTTTCAGAGGCTCCCTTTAGCACGCGCTCAAAAATAGATATAGGCCGGCGAGGAATTAGACAGTGATGGAGAGGATAAAGGGTGAAATGTCTCTCTACATGATAAAGAATTAAATTAACTCAAGGAAATGCAGAATGTGAAAGTTAAACAAAAAATTTAACACATGAAAATGGTTAAAAAATGAGATACTTTGTTGCTCTTGACTATCAAATTAAATACAGCTTTTTTGTTGATGGGGTAGAGAGTGAAATGTCTTTCTACATGTTGAAGAATTAAATTAACTCAAGAAAATGCGGAATGTGAAAGTTAAACAAAAAATTGAACACGTGAAGATGGTTAAAAAATGAGATACTTTGTTGCTCTTGACTATCAAATTAAATGCAGCTTTTTTGCTGATGGGGTAAAGAGTGAAATGTCTTTCTACATGATAAAGAATTAAATTAACTCAAGGAAATGCAGAATGTGAAAGTTAAGAAAAAATTGGACGCGTGAAGATGGTTAAAAAATGAGATAGTTTGTTCCTGTTGACTATAACATTAAATGCAGCTTTTTTACTAATGGGTAAAGAGTGAGATGTTTCTCTACGTGATAAAGAATCAAGTTAAGGATATAAATATAAAGTAGTATATTTTTGTTGCTTTTGATTATTAAACAAAATGCAGTTATTTCATTTTTTTTAATTGCTGGAGGTTTCGATAACCCTTAATGTGCCATTCGAAAAAGACCGATTTTTCGAAACATCCTTTTTTCATTTTTATTTATCGTTTTTCGAATATTTTGACGAATTATCTGCTCTTATTAAATTATTTTGTACTATTTCATCCGATATTATTAATTATTGGTATTTATATTTTAATTATATTTTAATTATTGGAAAATTTACACGCAATAATAACAGAAGCGGTATGTGTCGACTATCTCGATACAAAAGTGACGAATATTCCTAGATTCAACTGAAATTATTCCTTTTTTTAACGCCAAAGAGCATTAAAATGTTAATATACAAATATTACACAAATATATCACATATCGTACAACTCGACTTTCTCCCATATATAATCTCAGTTCCATCACATGCCGTCGACCAAAACGAAGTTGACCACAATTTCCATATAATTTACTAACCATATGCCACACTGCAATTCAACAAACGTCAGCCATTACGAATAATATACATTTTACAGTACGAATCAAAAGAAAAGGAAGAAAGGAGTGACTTTCACTCTCCACAGAAGTCGATTTAGTGAGCAAGAACTTCTCAAAAATAGCGCATGTGCGCCACAGCAGAAGAAGAAGAAGAAGACGAAGTGAAGGAGGAGGATGAGGTTTGAAGACGAAGAGGAAGACGAGCACGGGCATCTGTTGCATCGTGGCAACCACCACCACGACCAGGTGCTGCCCACCTTCCGTGCTGTCTTCCTTCGTCTTCCACATCGGGAGAGTGAAAAGGGACGAGGGAGAGAAAGCAAAGTGAGAGGGAGAAGCCGAAAAAAAGGAAACCTTCCTCGTGTACCACCCCTCCACAATATACTTGCTTTATTCCCGAGATTTCCACCATCTGCAGCCTGCACCAACAACCATCACTACTCGCTCCTCCTCCCAACGCTCCTTCCCTCAATTTTCTCTCCCTCTCCCTTTCTCCCCATCGCTAATCCCTCTCTCTTCGTCTCCTTGTAACTTGTACGCACTCACTGGCACTTGGAGAACGTCGGGCACCTTCTGCCGGGTCAGCACCTACCCCTGCATCAAAGCACCACCAAAACGCACCACGTGCTGCCTCCTCCCCTCGAACAATCTCCTTCCCCTCGATTTTTTAAGGCGAACTTTGTTTTTTTATCCTCTTCCCTTCTTCGTTATGCCCACCCGATGCCATTTCAAGCTTCTCCCTCTTCGATATGTCCAGAATTACCCCCCTTCCCTCCCCTTTTCTGTCGGAAAGCACCTCCTCACTCTGAATCCCTGTACGGACGGACCCAGTGTCGGAAGTCGACCAAGGAACAACCAGCAAGGGAAGCCGGACGATAGCAGGTGCGGATATCACGGATTTTTTGACGGCCAAAGGTCGATCCGATAAAATTGGAAATCGGGGATGATGGGGCGATTATTGCTTCTCCTTTTTTTTTTTCTTTGGAGGGGAATGTCGAGACAGATTTTTTGGGATTTGTTTACAAGATAGGGCAGAGCTGAGGAGGAGGAAGTAATAGCGAAAGGGGAAATCTCGACACGAAATATATTTTGATTGATTAATTATCGATTATTATGGAAATTTTGCATTATGCGTAGTTCAGAATTCAATCGATTCTAAATGGCATAAAATTTTAAACGCTCGACCAGCTTTTTGGAAAATTTTTACTCAAATCTTACTTTATGGTAAGCTATAGGTGAATTAAATTCTTTGTTGAATCAGAGAATAATAATAAATTCGTGGATGCTTTTTTATGAAGCACAATTTACAAAAGTTATAGCTCAAAATGACTTTTGTCGAAATTTTCAAAATCCTGTACACATACACACACAAACACGTTTGTGCAAAATATTTCTGGTGAATTGCATATTTCATAATAGAGTCTGCTGAAAATTTAAAAAAATGAATAATTATTAACCCAATTGCACAAAAATTGTTCTTCGAAGAAAACAATGAAAATTTGCAGTTGTTCTTGATTTTTTTCTTTTCTGTCCGGTGCAGTTTCTCATGGGGAACACTCGGTTGGGGTGCAGCTTCGAGGGAACACACCGGACGAAGGAAGGACGCACATGGTGCCTCTCCGCGTGTTTTCTGTGGCTCCGGGTACGGCCACTCTGCCTCGCATTCTTTCTTCGACACTGCACGCAGTGTATACCTGGTGCGGTTGTACAGGTATTCGGCTCCCATTGTGATTACGAGTCTCCAGTATTATAAAGCGAAATATGCAGATTTCCAACCGGTGTCGAGCGGAACCATTTGGACGACAATTTCGGACGTCGTATGGTCGACACCTGAGGACAGTTCAAATTTTCAGGAGCTCGGCTATCCCGTTGCAATTCGTCGTCCTTCCTCGACCGGCCATTGAGCCACGCCGAGCATTTGGGAAATTTCGAATTCAGTCGATTTGTTAAGCCTTCGGAACGATTTCGATTTATTTTATTTGCAGTGTGAACCTTGAAGAGAAACATGACGAAATACAGACATTTCGTCGTTGCAAATTCAATAAAAAAGTTGAGGAAAATAAATGAATCGGGGGTTAATTGATAACTATTTGTGCAATTATTGCAATGGATTTTTTAATGGGATTTTGTGAGGGCATGAAAAATTTCAAATTTTCGTCCAATAGAAAAATTCGAGAGTAGTTCGAAAAGAATGATGAATCACTAATCATTAATGATTATCAGCATTCTCGAAAAAGGGATTTTCTCAAAAAATTTTACACAGTGGTTGCCCAAAAATATTTTTGGCAATTAAATAAAAAATGTCCATTCACACGAAAATTATTATGATTTCTCATAAATGTGTGGCAAAAAGCTACAAATGATAATTTCATGTCTTGAAACTTTTTTTTTTAAATTTAATAACAATTGTTAAGAGAAAGTGTTTTTGCTTTTCATTGACCTTTTCATTGCCTGCCCCAAAAATTCAACTACCTATTAAATTCATTAAAAAAATCTATATAACCGCTTCAGCATTGCAACGAGAAACTATTCGCTTGTAGAGAAAATTATGCCAAGTGTTCACGTCACTGCACACGTTTCCATAATTCCCATAATTTATGAACGACTGTTGAGAATCCAGGAAAAATAAAGCGATTACAAAAGCATTCTCGAGTATGTAGAAAAATAAAAAATCTTCACGTAGACACAATGTTTACAGGCAAATGCATTTGTCGTGTCTTAAGGCCCTTTGAGTAAATTGTATGTTTTTTTTTGCTGCGGGCTCCCCTCCCTTAATCGACCGCGAACACAATTGAGAAATTATAGCACTTATTACAAGGGTTCCATTTACTTTTCACCGCGTGTCATTGTCGTCGTCTTATCGTTATTACTGTTATCGTTATTATTATTCTTGTTTCCATGTCTATGGGCTTCCCTGTTTCGTCTCTCGTCGTCTGAGCAACCTGTAATTATCTTCGGCTTTGACCTCGGCCCACTCGGTAATTGCACTCGCGGTAGCCGAGTGCAACGAAGAGGAGGTTACCTGTCGTGGGGCGACGACTGCTGGACGACCGTTTTATTTGCCCTCCACCGTCGAGCTGTTTTCTGATGGGCAGCCAAGTGCCCTGACCCTGAAGAGGAAGGGTCCACGTGCTGTCTATGCTCTTTTAACTCTTTCGTGAAGATGGCCACTAAATATGAAACTGGTTGATTGTGCAATAGGAAACTGTTTCAGTAGATATGATTCATTAATTTTATTATTTTTAACACTTGGTTATTTTTTGGGATTGCAGGTAATGTTTTAAATGGAATTTTGATAGTTAAAATAAAAGTTACAGGGTGTTGTTAATTTTAGCATTTTTTTTTTTTTGGGTTTTGGTAAATGATTATTTAAAGCTTGGAGATTTTTATTTTGATAGTCGGGTCTTTGAGGTTGCAGGTAATATGTAAAAGTGAAATTTTGATCATTAAAGGAAAAAGTAATAACGGGCCGTGTTAATGATATATTTTTTTTCTTTTTTTTTGTGAAATGGTAATTTGAAGCCCCGAACTTTTAATTTTGACGTTTAATTTGTTGAAGTTGCAAGTGATATTTGAATCGGAACTTTGAAAATTAAAAAACAAAGAATTAGTAACGCACGAAAATTTGTCGAAAATCTTGAAGTTGTTATAAAAAATTCCTCCAATGTAGCAAAGTTGCAGAAAATGATAAAAAATAAATATGATCTCCCAAAATTGAAAATACTGACTTTAGTGAAAATAAAAAGAACATTTAATGCAATGTCTTGTGTCTTTTCAAAAATCGAAATAAAAAATAACAAATGATAACGAGTATGAAGCGTTGAAAAAGTAAGTAGTTCCGCCCAAAATTGAAGATACATTAAATTCGGTTATAAATTTTAATGAACCGAAATTACGTTGCGATGAATTTGCACATTTGGAAGATCGAAAGGACATCTAATTTTCGTCTGGCGGCTACAGACACTTTATCGCTTCGACACGTATATTGTAAGCCGACGAGCCGGCTCGTGTGATCACGAAGCGCGAAAATTGAGTTGGCGGAACGGTTCGGGCGAACGAGCGAACGCGAACGAACGACCGTTCCCGATTTCGCCTCGTTAAGTCTCGCCGAAGCTGCGAGGCCTATCCTAAACTTGACGAGGATATTGTGGTTGTCCATCCTATCCATGGTGGCAAGTTGTATGATTAAAAAAAAAAAGATTTCCTTAAATTTATTGATAAAACTCTTATGGATTATTATGCCTACAAAATATTATTATAAATTTCGAAAGAATCACAATTACAACCGAAAACGATTTATACAAACAATTTTTTTTAAATCGTGTCTCATTTAAATGCCCTATAAAAAAAAATGAAATATATCTCAGGTACAATGAAATTGCAATTCCCACCCTCGAATAGCTATTTTCAAATATATATTAAACATTTTTAGAAAAAGGAAATTCAATTGTTTTTTCCAATAGTTTTTTACGCACACAATTTACCGCCTTGTAGAACTCATAATTTTGTTAAATATTTAAAAATGCACATGCAATAATACTGGAAAAATTTATCAGTAAAGTTGCAAGGTGTAAATTGATGAGACGATATTTCCAAATTTAAATTTTTCATTTCGGTTGATTACGAAAAGTGAGCAAGTTTGAAAAATAATAATTTGCATGCTAATAAGTCAACGCTGGTATAGCTATTAAAATAGTCTGTAAATTGAAAGATCGGTAACAAATCGATTTCTCGATGTGGTGAGAGGGAAAATTCCTAATACGCGATCCACCGAGCGATCTATCCATTCCATCGTCGCCCCATACTCTGATATACATATAGCCATATACTACTCAGCATACCGCACGGTGTTTCAACGGCGTTGGCCAGCCGAGACCCATACGGGGGCCCTAATTAAACGCGTTCCGCGCTCGCTGTGCGCTCACTTCGCCCCCTCATCCTCTCCATAGTTATTCGCGTTATAGTGCTTCACGTTATAAATAGCGAGAAATCGATTCCTTTCGGTAAACAAGAGCTATGCGCCCGAAGGTGGAGCCGGAGAAGATAGGCAGTCAGCCGCGTTATTCAGGGCGGATGTGCCAATGAATACCGATTTTTTCTTCGACTTTTTATTTCAACCTCTCGTTAATATAATTTTTTTATTATTTTTACAGTGCATCCTTCTTCGGTCCAATAATCGCAAGTCAGCATCGACGTTAACAGCAGTTACACGGTTAATGAAAATAGAAAAACGTGATTAATTAAGTCAGAAATTAAATTTATTATAAAATATAAATTTGTGTAAATAAAACTGGAAATCCAATTTTTTCAAAAGTCAAAGATTTTGCAGTTATTCGAAAATGAGGTTGAAGCAAATCTTAGTTAATTTCGGTGCATCATTTTTTGGCATATAACCGGAAGTCCGTCGCGATATTTATAGCGGATTTGTTTAAATTTGAAATTTATTGCTTCCTCAGTATTTATAATTTTTTAAAAATCTATCGTTCATGCGAAAAATATTGAAGCACAAATACAATAAATTATTTTCAAAAAAATATCTTCGTTGAAATAAAATTTGAAAATGAATTATTATTTTATTGAGAAACTTGAATAAAATTGAATGAATTATTGAATGAAATTATTGAATGAAAAATTTGAAAATGAATTATTATTTTATTGAGAAATTTGAATAAAATTGTGTTAAAGCAAGGAGCAATTAGCTGCGCAATAACGAGTTACGTTTGTTTCAATTTCATTTCCGAGATGAAAGGGAGGATTGCCACTCGGCAACAATATTCTCGACTTCAAACGAAATTCCCCTCGTTTGTCCACTTTTCCAAGTGCCCTCGGGTCGTCAATTAATTTGATTACAAAAAACCGTCGTAATTCCGACTGTTTCAATATGTACAAGCGATACATATTTTTTTCCTCCCTTGAAAATTGAGAAACTGTAAAACCGACGTAGTCGCAAAACGCAGTTTTAGTGCCAGACGTTCATCGGGCTTTTAGCTATCCCACGCTCGTTTCGAGGTTCAGCCCGAGAGGTTAAAAGGAATAACATTATCGCGGGGGCGTGGGAGAGCGGAAAACAAGAAGGAAAAAAAGGCGATAGAGAGGGAAAGGAAGTTTGGAGAGAGGCAAACGTATGAGGAGCGAGAGAGAGCAAATCTTCTCGCGAAGAATCACCGGCTCCGAACGGCAGCTGTGATCCTGGACAGCCCCGCGCTATCCACAACCCCTTCTTGTATCAATTTGATCGTTTTTGACATTTTTAATATTGCAGTTTATTTTTATAGGATGCGTGTAATTAATGGTATACGTTTTAACCTTTAATTTTTGCTTCCTCGTAAACTTTGGTTTCGTGAGAACATTTTTTCGGATCTTTTATGTAATTCAAAATTATCTGAGACACCGAGAAAAGTGGTTTACAATAATTGTTCGAATTTGTGTGTGTGTGTGTGTGTATGATAAAGGGCTTAAAATTCATTCTGCCATAACGTGTGCCAAACTCGACAGAATTAGCTTAAATTGTAAAGTTATATTGACTACCCGTCATTCTTCATTTGATATAAATTTCATCAAATTCATTTTACCCATTCTATTTTTATAAAATTTTGAAAAATTGTTATTAACACTCTAACAGGAAGAATTCAAAATTTTTAAGACGACCTGAAACTTCGGATGAAAAGTGAACACAATCATACGACCCTCAGTGTTAAATTTCGGCAAAATCGGTAAAGCGGTTCGAGTTTTATGGGGTTTTTAAATAAAAAGAATGAGGAAGCAATGTGCAAGCTTCCACCTTGTTTTTTTTTTTTCTACTAGAAATCCTTTCCCGATTCAGGCCCGAGAGGTTAAAAAGAATAACATTATAGGGAGGAGGAGTGGGGGGCGTGGGAGAGCACAGAGCAAGGAGGGAAAAAATGGCGATAGAAAAGGAGAGGAAGCTTGGAGGAAGGGAAAAGTATGAAGAGCGAGGGAGAAAAATCCTTCCTGCGAAGGATCACCGGCTCCGAACGGCAGCTGTGATCCTGGACAGCCCCCGCGGCAACCACAACCCCTTCTTGTTTCTTCCTTTCCTCCCACTGCTGCTTCCTTCCAGCAGGAAGAAGAAATCGTCCACTTTCTTTTCTCTTCATTTCGCCCCCCTCCCCCCCCAACCCTCTTACGACTACTACCCTCGTGTCTTAGGTTTTACGTATTTGGATGAATGTTCCCCAAGCAAGAAGCAGCAACCTTGCAGCATCAGTGAAAAAAGGGGTGGGAGGGCCGCGAAGAAATAAGGGAACAGCAGTAGGACGATCTGTTTGGATGCAGGAGCCCTTCTCTGATGCACCGGTCTGTCTCGGTGCAGCGTTAAGGTCGATCGAGATCTGCTGGCGATCGAGCCGCAAGGAGCCCAACGGCAGGTGGGTGGATCACTCGGCGGTCCAACTGGCTAAGATATACTCACTCGGCAACAGTGGGAAATATAGCTCTCGAAGATTGAGATGAGAACATCTTGGATTCGATGGCGAATGTGGAAGATTTTTTGGAATCGATGGACCGATTTTGTACCGAGAGAGAGAAATGTGAAATCGACAGATTTTGATGATTCCTGGATCCTAATATCAAAATATGTCCACCTTCTATAAAGCTTACTGCGCAGGAATCCAAACTCGATAAACGTACTGTCTCAATGACTAGTGATAAGACAATGTAAAATCCTAGAATTTTTAAAGAATAAATGGAAATAATTGTTGTGAACTAAAATGGACAGGTTTCGGTAAGGATGAAGAAAGAATCGGCTATCAGAGAAATATCAGGCAATCAAATAAGTGTTCCAATATTCAAAACGAATTCATTTTTTCCCCAGGTTGAAAATGTAAATTCAATCCGAAGTTGGAAATCGCATTGTCCAACAATCGTCCAATCATTGAATGCAAATCAATCTTACCAACTTCCTTTCCCATCAAGCGGCGAGAAAAAAAATCCCAATCATGTCCAAGATTTAGTTGCCGAAGTGTTGCAGGACAGCAGGTTCTTGAATCCGGCATTCCCCCATCCGAGTGCCCAGATGGGCAGGTGTTGTTTCGGAAGGGCAGGTTCGACAGACCAGGAAATTCAGGACTTCCTGCCCTTGGCCATATTGTCGATAAATCCAATACCCATGGCCGGCTACTTGTTTCATGGTTTCATCAACAAACAGAGCTATGTTCGCATGACGGAAATGGCAAGTCCCAGAGGAGAACGGGACGCGTAAACTTCCTCTAAAAAGTTGGAGAACATATCATGAGCAAAGAGAAGGAAACAGGAGAGAAAGAGGAAGGGAATAGGGAATGAGAGTACTACATTATTCTGTATATGCCTAGATTACTATATAAATATGTGCCATATATATGTATATATGTACACATGTGTGGTGGTCTTACTGGTCCGGATACGTTTACGAATGTATATGGCAGGACGAGAGTGAAGAGCATAGTATGAAGAGTCCGCTTCGAGTCAGGTAGTAAGGTGGGTTGTGCGTTTGGTCGGGTAGGTAGGTGCATATAGCTGTGGTACAAGCGTTTCTTGGCGCGTTCATAGCAGCGTGGGAAGGTCCGGCAGCTGAGAGCTTCGAGGCGAGCGATCGCGGGCCCCCGAAAAAGCAGGCGGCTGCTGCTGGTGCTCCCGCTGCCAGGTTATATTCCTGCTTCTGTTCCTGCGTCTCTTCTGCTTCCTCGCTGGGATCCGTGGGATCTCTCGCGCTTCGACCTCCGCCGAAAGTTCAGCAGGACCGCAAGGTTCGAGAAATATGCGTGAGAGGAGGAAGTATGGAAATGGAAAAAAAAGAGAAAAAGAAAAGAGGAACAACTGTCCGGAATTATGAGTGGAAAGTATATATAGATCGTGTGACGGGAGACGAATTGGGAAGGATGGCCTTTCAACTATATGGGGAATATGCAGGTGACATTCGTAACTGATGACTTCGCTGGAGTGTGAGAGTCTGGGAAGTTTCCTGATTCGGAGTGAAATGCCCTTTGGAGATGGTCGAAAGTGGTTGGGAGCGGAAGTATGTTGATTTGGGACGGATCTGCAGCTATTCATCCTTTCATGACCTGCCAGATTGGTTACAATATGGCGGTGATAATATAACGTCGATAACGAATCGAATTTGTTGTATTTTATGAATACTTTCCGGACAAGTCGAAGGGTAAGTTTAAGTTCAGTTACCACAGCTTCGATCAAATTAGGTTAAGACAGGTTAAGTTTAGCTCGGTTCGCTTCAGTTTGGTTAGGTAAAAGCGCACGAGCTAGAATGACTTGCTAGTTACCGATATTGCAACAATTTATTC
Source organism: Clistopyga incitator (assembly GCA_947507545.1). Classification (NCBI taxonomy): domain Eukaryota; kingdom Metazoa; phylum Arthropoda; class Insecta; order Hymenoptera; family Ichneumonidae; genus Clistopyga; species Clistopyga incitator. The sequence goes on along the minus strand of OX382180.1, from coordinate 7,763,322 downwards.
TAAAAATGAAAGAAATTCGCCACATTGTTTAATGGTCACCCAATAGGCCAAGCAGTCACCTTGAGGTACATATTACGTTTTATTCGCAGATTTGACCATAAAAAATCCAATCTAAAAAGGAATATCCACTAGGAGCAAATGGACCAAACGAATGATCATGTGCTACATGAAAAAAACCTTTCTAAGATGTGGGGCAACCTATGATGCAACTTCGGTTTCGTGAATGGAGGAAATCCAGCAGATAAATAATGACTGGTCATTCTATCGTCTCTTCCCCTCGAATCTAACACCTAAAGTCCTACAAAAGGTGCAAATGGGTGCTGTTTATACACCCAAATATTGACTCTGTTTATTTTTCCGTGAACATTCAACACGCCATGGACACAATGAATTGAATGAATTCGTCACGAGAGAAAGCCAGTGGCAAGCTGGAAGATCAGCTTGGACCCTCTAGCAGAATCCGTTTTTCGTCCCCGGTCACCGTAGGAGATACAAGAGCTTCTTTGCCAGGGAGAATATGATCAGAGGGTCCTGCGAGTCAACTGAAACTCGGAATTCTCCTGTAGTTGTCATATTTATTTACGTCCAAGCTGAGTCCTCCAGAAATCTCATAATGGAAGAAATATCTTAAGGGGCTTGAGGCGATTAATTCGTCACGGGAATAACAGGAGTCTCGACACTTCTGCAGGACAAATGCAAGGATTACGTCCTGGAGAACTGGATCATCACAAACATCCGGAGAAGTTGACGAAGGCCAGAATTTATCCTGAGCAAAAAAAGCTGAAGAAGAAGAAATTCGTGCGTGGCTTCCGTCTGTACGTAGTACGCACCTTAGGAGCTTACGTACAGGCAGTATTTACTACGGTGTGATCCACGGATGCAGCCTCGGCGACATCCTGTCCCCGAAATATTCAATGGCCAGAAAGAGAGACGGAGAAAAGAAACAGAGAGGGTCTCCAGCTCGGAGAGCCTCCTATTATTAATTGTTCGAGTTCCTGTTCAAACAGTGGGATTATAAAATCTGAGGTGGTCGAGCGAGGGGGAAGCACTAATCCTTCACTCACGTGTTGGGCTCTTTTTTACGTGCTCGCATGTATTTTCGTGTGTTTTTTGGTCTCAGCAGCGCTGTGAATAATTACTTTTAAGCTCACTCAATTTGTTTATCAATTCCACAAATAATTAGCAGACCACCGTTTTTGTTTTTTTTTTTTAATAAATTTTAATCTATAAGAAAAATTCCAATTTCCCCATTAGTCATTATTTTTCTTTTCATCGTATTTTTGAATTATTCCAACGATCATTTGCTTGTATTGAATAAAATTTAAGTACATTTTCGCACCAAAATGAAAAACATTCTATAATAATTATTCTCCAGTTCTTCATGGCATAAATAAGCACAGTAAATTCGACAATAATTGGGTGGTTACAACTTTGGATACAGGAAAATACAAGATTATTCAAGACGAAGAACGAATTGTGATCAGTGATGCTGAAAATAACCATTGTAATTGCATTGAAATCTTAATTTTCAAGTAGTGGAATGTTGCAAAAATTCTCTGAAATTTCATTGTATATACAAACAATGAATATTAATGTTGTTGATAAAAAAATATGTGTAGCGGAAAGGATATTTCAATAAAATTGTATAGTTCGGATGCGAAAGTGAAAGAGAGATGAAACGTAAACAAAACTGAGGTTAGCAACAGGAAGTTCTCTGGTTCTTCGTTCTGGGCCTTCTTCCTTCTTTTCTCAATACACATACCCCCTCCACGGGGCCCTACTCCTCGGGAGAATAACGCGAGGGCCTCTTCTTCGGGGGGCGTCGAGGCTCCGGCGAAAAGGCGCCTAACAAAAATAATAAAAAGTGCTTCCTTCCGTTGGATGGGTCGGTCGGTGCGGATCCTGCATCTGGTCCACTAGCCGCTGCTGCTGTTTGCGAGCCCCGCGGGCCTCGAACGATCGACCTGGCGCTCTCGATCCTCCCATCTCCTCTCCCGCCTCATCTTCGCGTATGTATATCAAATGAAACCGGAAAGATCCGGTATACGCTTAGTGGTATGTGTATTACGAACCCGGCAGCAGGGGTTGTAATTTTTAATGGTATGGGAGGCGACCCCGCAGGTATATTAGGAGGCGTGGATTAATTCGGGGCCCTCAGAACCTCTTTTTTCGCATCTTCAGGAAGATCCAGAGAATAGGCGAACAAAAAAAAAGGACCTGAATTTTTGACGCCTCTTCCATTGTCGAAAGCATTGTGAGTTTTTTCGTTCATTGATTACAGCGACTAATATATATATATAAAGTATTCCACACGATCTAGGTCCTTTAGGATCGATCACCTTTTAATTTTGCGTTCCCTCATGACCTCGCAGTGTCTCGCCCCTGAAATAATTCGAGTATCGCATCATCGATACCAGTTGTAAACTTTAATAGCGTTCAATTTTTCCGTACATTCGCAAGAAAACGTGTTCTTTTTTCTCTTTTTAAGTACTTATTTCGAAGGACAGTACTTTGTTTTTAAAATGTACGACTCTACACTGCAAATTCCGAACTGTCAATTCTATACCACAAACTCTACACTACAGACTCTAAACCCTCAACTCTACGTTATCAACACTACATGTGGGTTAATTGAACACATTCAAGACTCTACACAAGTAAAATTATACACAGCAAATTTCTGACGCTACACAGTGTTGCCGTGTAGAATTCCACTTGTTGCAGTTTCGCTAGTGTACAATATTTCCATGGTGAATTTTTACCCTACACAGCTTTACTCGTGTAGCGTTTTGCTATCTTCGGTAATCAATTTTTCAATACAAAAACAAAGTGGCCAATCACTGTACAAATCGCCGTAAATATTTAGCTGGGGCATATACACCATACGTTATGTATAGCTCATGCTCCTCGTGTACATATCTTGATACGAGGAAGCTCTTCGAGGGTCGTGCAAGGGGCAACACGTGTGCGTCGGTGGGAAGATGAGAAGGGAGGAGAAGGAGGACGAGGTGGAGGATGGCAAAGGGAATATATACAAGGGCCGTCGAAGAGAAGAGAAGAAGAGAAGGTGGTCGTGTTTCGGGCTCAATATAGCGGAAGCGAAGGTGGTCGGAACCTCCCGCTGTACGGGCCACTTCCGCCTCTCGCTTCTCTCGCTCCTCTCGTCCTTCTCCTCTCTCTCGAACCATTCTTTCCTTCCCGTTTCACGCAGCTTCAATATACAGCCACTTTTTTTTCTTTTCTCTCTCTCTCTCTCTCTCTCTCTCTCTCGGCTGGCGTGAGAGTGGCGCCGTGCCTATATTCCACACTATATGCATATGGACTTGTGCTTATAGTGGCCATACGAGGACATTCACCATCAGGACGAGAGTCCAGCAGCTTCTCCCTCTCTCTCTCTCCTTTGCTTCCGGGCCAGCATTGGAGATTTATTATTACACAGCTCAAAGTATGGAAAAGTACATATAGCACTTTCGGCAACGTACGCCCTCTCTGCAATTTGCCCCATTTTAGTATCGCCAACAATAATGAAAGGCAAATTTTTGTTGTAATTATATATAATTATTCGTGGATCTTTTTTGTTTTGGTCACTAACCAAAAAGGCTTTCATACAGCACGAGAGCTTCGCGACGTCATGTGTCCTTAACTCGAAACAACTTTTTCGCGAATTTGGTAAGTACACAGCGACGGGGAATGGCAAATTAGCGGCTCGTGCCGCTCGGCCAATAGCGAGACAGCGATCGAACGACGCACAGGTGAAACAAATCCTCCTCGATCAGTAAACGCTGAACAGATCCCGCTTTTCTTTATTTTCGATCGTTTTTTATCGCCCACTCGTTGCTACTTTGCCTTGTGTCATTTTTCGAGAGCTCATTCTAAAATGTAGGTTTTTGTGAAAAAAAATTTTTTTCGGTATGCAAAAAAAAATTAAATTTTATTACAATTGTTTTATCGATTTTTCTATACCAAATAACCGGCTTTTATTTTTGTATATATGAAAGAAAAAAAAAAATTCTCATTACTGAATGTCCCTTTTTGGATAATCAAAACAACTCGAAATGTGCACGTTTAATATTTCATGTAACCAAAAAAAATCTTATTATTTAACATAAAAAATATTTTCAAACTTACTATAGATTACGTAAAAGTAGCTACAGTGCGTTCCATGTCGAAGTTCGCCGACTTTTTTGAGTGGCCAACGACTGTGCCAAAACTCGAAAAAACGTACCACAGCACATAGAAAGTGCCCACAAATGTACTACAAGCCACGAGCACTCATATCTACCATAGCTACGAAAACCTCGTCCTATGTACACATATATATACCAAGGTATACGTAGGATTCCACTTCTCACAAGTGGGTCCCAAAAATAAAGGAGCCCGCTTCCTTCCTTCCTGTCGAGGCTCTTTTTTTCCCCCCACGTCGCTCAACCACTGCCACACGATACTCATTTGCAGTCCCACATATTTTTCTCTTCCTTTACGTTGTTTTTTCTTCCCTCTTTCCTTCTCGTAATTTTCCACCACGAATATCACAATGATTTCAAAGCTTCAACGCCGCCTTGTGTCGTTGTGGTAATGTGGCTTCCAGGCTTCATGAAAGAGAACAATAAAAATAATGATAATAAAGATGAAAAAATAAAAATAAAAACAATAAAAGAACCAAGAAGAACAACAACACCAAAAACCAAAACAAAAAAAAAAAACGAGATTTTTGGTTACCGAAGTATCGTAAGATTGGATTGTATCGTGCTACCAGAACTGCGGTCGGAAGCTACGACTTCGATGTTTGTTGTTGAGGAAGTAGAAGACCAGCAGCGCTGCAAGGCGAAGAGGCTGAAGAGGGAGGAAAGAGGAGGAGAAGAAGAAGAGAACTGAGAACGCGGTCGAGCGCTACGCGACACCTGCTGCGGCTGGGATTTATGTGTGGCAAGGGGGTTCGAGTTAATTAGGTATTGCGTCCACCGGCAACGACGCTACGGCAACGGCAATCGATATTAAGCGTTTCCCCCTCCCCCTTTCCTCCGTTTCTTCATCGTTCGCTTCCTCGCTTCTTCCTTGCGCCAGAAGTGTCGTCTCTCGCTCTCTCTCTCTCTCTCTCTCTTTCTGGCTCTCGAAACTTATCTTCGATATGCCAAGCATCTCTTGCCTCAACATTGATTGCATCCCAGATGAAGATGCGATAGAAGAGATAGATTTTTAATCTCGATTTCTCATTCTTCAGACATTTGAAAAAAAAATTCTTAGAGCCCGCTCGATTCGCTGGAGCGGAGCGGATTTTTCAAACCGGAAGATCGGTATTTTCAATAAGTCGAACGGGCGTTGTTTTACATTCATTGTGAAATAAAAAATTCTTTCCGTTCAGTTTTGAATATCATGTTGTGATTATGTTTAAGAATGTAACAACAATGTCAAATGGAAGTGATTACATCTTACGATACGATGGAAAAGATTGCTCGGATTTTTTGAAATCTGTCTTCCATTCTTTGAAGGGGATTAATACCTTTTTTTCAGCTGGAAAATCATTATCTTGTTTAGTAAAATTAGCAACAAGTTTTTTTTTTTTTTTCGTATGAAAAAATAATTTTCTGAAGTTCAGATTTTTGTTTTAATACATATACAATTACTAATAAAATTAACGACTAAATGTTTAAGACAAACTGAAAATTGTATTAGTATTATTTTGTCTACTTATTGTTATAATAAAAAATTTTTTAACTGATATCGAAAATAATGACATTGATAAAAACCGTAAATCTTTTCAGTAATTTCTTCAGTGGTTAACATATTGATGCGATCTTCAACTTGCACAATAGCCGCGGTTTATCGGAACGTCTTCTTTGAGTGAAAAGAAAAAAAATCTCCACGAAATATCCTTTCTATATCGGACTTCCGGTGGTGCGGCTTTGGCATTGATTCCTTTTATAACATATCAACAATACGTTCTTGGATTATATTGAAAACTCGTTGTACGTGACAAGCCGTTAAGTTGCAGGTGGTCGCTCTTCACTTTCACAAAATTTCTCAGTTTTCCTCTTTTTTTCGTTGAAAATCCCGTCGATATGCTTGGGACTTCCGGTCGCGTGGCATCGTCAGCTTCGTTGGCGGCCGCTAACACCGCAAGCACGTTCGGCCGTTTCAGTTCAAGCGACACCGCGACCTCTTCGCCTCCGAACGCACTCATCGTTAGAGTCTTTCTGTTTTTACCATAACAATAACTTGTGGGTTTGTCGCAGTCGGTAGCTTTCCGAGACGGTAGCATTGTCCGCTGTCGAACGTTTCCCACACGGGGCTTGTCGGTGTACGTGACACGAATTCGTCGGGCTAATGCAATCACCAATGGTCTCACGGTGCATCCGTGGTATTGCAACCGGATAAAAGTTCAATGAGTATTTTTTTTTTTTTGGTATCGCAATAATTTTTCTCTCTGTGGAAATCGTTAAGTTGATTTTAATGTCTTTTAATTGTAATATTAGGATCGGAAATGATTCTCTTGTTTGTGAGGTAACATGGGAGACATGTGTGAGTATCGCACGCGGATACTCTGAAACACACGCTTATGAGGCTCACTACGTCTTTGGAGTGTCGGTGTTCGTGAGAGTGTTTGGGAGAGTGTCTGTGAAAATTGCTGTGATAGTGTATGTGAGAGTGTCTGCCAAAGTGTCTATAAGAGTGTATGTGAGAGTGTTTGTGAGAGTGTTTGCGAGAATGTCTGGAAAAGTGTCTGTAAGAGTGTCTGTTGAAGTGTTTGTGAGAATGTCTGCGAAAGTGTCTGTAAAAGTGTCAGTGAGAATATCTGTTAGTGTTCGCGAGAGTGTCTGTAAGAGTGTATGTGCGAGTGTCTGTGAGAGCGTATGTAAGAGTGCTTGTAATAATCTCTCAATGTCTATGAGAGTATCGGTCAGCGTGTTAAAGTTTTCACCAGGCGAAACAATGTATTTTCATCATGCGTCAGTGGCTTGACATTTTTATCAGTTAATTGACAAATATCCTCGATACATTTTCATTCACATTCTGCAATTAAGATATTGGACATTTGGCCCATTTTCTAATTTTATGTTTATTATATTGACGAGCGATTTATTAATTTTTTTTCTGTCTCTGCTGGAGACATAATTCTGTCAGTATTTGTTATATGGGTGAGCAAGTTGCTCACGCCACGAAATTGACCGAAGCGAGAGAACCACGCGTCGCCTGGCCGAAAATGCACGCGGCGCGTATGCCGGAGGAGGCGAAGGAGAAGAACATGAGGCAAGGTGGTCATCGAGGACCTGTCGGAGACCGAGGCCCGAAAACACCTGACGAATGTCTCTCTGCTTCTGGTTTCTCGAAACGACGTCCGCGTGCATCGGCCACCGTCTCTCCGTATATATTATATAAAACTTTAAGCCGTTTACGCGTGTTACGAAGAAAACAATTCGGCGTACGACAATCGTGAAAAATACTTTCTTTTCGGCGCACTAATGCGGAATATGTGAGCGAAACTCTGTTAACTCGGCGCGGATCGGGGAAAAAAAAAACGCGTGCTGACTTTAATTGCTCTATCCACGCAAATGAATTTATTTATTTTCTTTGTAATTATTAAGTTTATTTTTTTATTCATTGGACGAAAAATTATTCATTCTCTTGAAAAAAAAAACTCAATTAAAGAATTGGAATTACCTCCGTAATATTAATTATTGAAAAAATGTTTTTGAAAAACGAAAAATACTACAGGGATTTTTTTTGCGGTACTCAATCCATTAACTGAAATAATAATAATTGTGGTAAAACAATCATGTTTCTAGAAAATCAGTGTGGAAAAAAATAGTTTTTTTTTTCAACACTGATAAAAAAAATACATAAAGAATTCATACAAAATTAATAAAAAATATGTACTTGGAAATGCCATTTGCTACAATCACTTTTAATTACACGATAATCATTAAAAATCAATATCCTCAATATCTTAATTAAAATCTCATCGTTCTAGATTTGCCCCTTATACAAATTTTATTTCGTGCTATCTAGCAGCTCTGATTTGCATCAATAAATGAATGCTAAATGAAGAGAAAAGGCGAAAAGTTGAGATGGTAAAAAATCGTTGGGATTACCTGAAGATCGACGAAAAGCGGGAAGTCAATTGTTCTCGGATTTTTATTCCATGAGTAAATTAATTTTTGTTTCTTTTCAAAAATTCTCAAAAAAAAAAAAAGATATAAAAAATGAGTGAATAATTGTATTCAGAAATACCATTTCTCAAAATTACTTTTAACCATACAATTATTATTAAAAATCAATATTGCCAATATCCTAATTAAAATCGGATCGTTCTAGATTACCCTCTTGTACAATTTTTATTTCACAAAGTAGCGCAACCTCGCAACTCTGATTTGCATCGAGGAGTGCAGGCGGAATGGAAGAGAAAAGGTGAAAAGTGAGATGGTAAAAAGGACTCAGGATTACCTGAAGATCGTCGAAAGGAGGGAAGGCATCTGGTCTCGGGTTTTCTTTCTGTGGCTGAGTTTCTCGAGCGAGACAGAGAGAGAGAAAAAAGGGGGGGCATGGAAAAAAAGGAGACGAGGCGAGTGTAAGAATATCCAGGTTCATCTTGAGTGCGACTGAGTCGAAAGAAGAAGCCTGCTGCAGCACTTTAGGCATCAGGCCATGCAGCAGCAGCAGCAGCAGCATCGAAGAAGAAGAAGAAGACGAAGAAGAAGAAGAAGTAGAAGAGGCTCGAACGGTCTGCAGATGAGGGGGAGAGCGAGAAGGAAAGAAAGGACCGAAGGAGGCCAACAGCAGCAGCCTGACTTTTGAGGATTTTCTTGGTGAGCGCCGCGCAGCCGGCCTTCTGCTGCTGTTCCTCGGATCATTGAAAATTAATAGCCTCTCTGCTCTCCTCGCCAGAAACTTGGCCCCGTGGCCCCCTCAAAAAGTATTTCTTCAACGGGTTAAAAAGATGACGTTCGAGTCTGAACGTTCTCTATGGCAAAAGTTTCTTTTTTGGGCGACGGTCCCTTTTCATCTGCCTGATGAAAAAGCGACTTTTTCAACGTCTATTTGCCGGTGCCCCTTTGTATTCTGCTTTCGATAACGAACGATGGTACAAAGGGGCACAAAATAGTCATTGAAAAAGTATAAATGTGTAAGTATAAACGTGGGCTCTTATTCGCGGTTTGGGAAGACTAAGGAGTTCACTTTCCTCAACATATTTTTATTTCGGCCAATTACAGTGTTTCAAAAACATTTAGCCTTCCGGTGAAAAGAACGGGAATTAGGGGGAAGCCTAAATTTTAGGGAACCACTTTGTTACTTGTGACAGTCAAATTTGTGGGCAATCTATTGACAGAGAAATTTTCAATATCTTTGGAGCAGTTTTGGTAAAGTAATGGGGACAAAAAAATTCTGAACACATATGAATGAATATGAAAAAAAATTGTAATGCATTTTGGTGGAAAGTATATGAATTTGTTCTTGATCCTATTTATTTTCTGATATTATATTGCACAGATATTTTGGGGCACAATTAATAGCCGCGATTAATTAGAGATAGAAAAAAATGTAGCTTTTAGGCAAAAAAACGTAAATTGAATTGCAATTTTTTATTGATACTTCGATTAAATGCAAAACATTTGTTTTTTTTTTCAACAGAAACAAAAATACTGGAAATAATGAAAGCAAAGATTTACGGGAGTGAGCTTTGCTATTTTGTGGGGTGAAATTTTTGATTATTCTAGGAATAATAATGAATAAAAATCACCATGGAAGAAAAGTAAGACATTGACGAAAAAGGGAATAGGGCATAGGTTCGACGGAAACAGCAGCTGCAACATCCGATACGTATCGACTACACTGCCGATGGTTATGGTGGTGATGGTGAAGTGCTGGTGCCCGGTAGGGTCACGAAAGATTATTATCGTTATATGTAGTATATCAGAGGGTTCGGGTCCCTTCGGAGATTTTCGGGGCCCGTCGGGCGCGTGGCACTCGTGCCTCTTTTCTCCCACCCGAGGATCACTTCTTCACATAATATTTCTTTGCGGAGTCTGTACTCATCGGAAGGGCCTTCCAAGCTTTCCTTTTTCTCCCTTTCTTGGATGCCTGGCAAAGCTGACAATCTTAAGGACCTTGCATTACTTATGTGTCATATATATATGTCTATTTTCAGTTTCGTTATTAAAAAAATGTACGAATATAAATATTAATAAAAGTTACCGGCAATGCACTTAATGAAATGGTAAGAATTTTATTTAAAAAATGATTAAATTATCAGAATCCAGTTGTTCGCTTAACGTGCCAACACCGCAAATTTTTGTTAGAAGTATATACGTTTTCTAGGATAGTCATTTTGGCATTTTAATTAAATTCGGGATTTATTAATCGCTATATGCAATTTGGTTCATTCATAAAACAAAACTTAAAGTTTGGTATAAAAAACCTTAAAAAAACTTAAATCGTGAAAATGAAGTTTTCTCCATGAAAAAGCAAAATAATTCACGTCCAACATTTATTGAAGCACTCAGTGACAATTCTGTGAGTAGAATCAGAGTGAAATAAATTTAAAACCTTGATATCCACTCGCCCTCGTCTCGCTTACGGATTTGCAGCATCCAAAGGACCAATAATCCATGAGATTACTTCAGGATTACTTACTCGACGATTGCAAGAGTGAATAAAAATACATGAAATACGATGCGAGAAAAATTCACGAGGGCCAATATAAACTCGTACTCGAATTTCTATCTGCGACGTGCCATTTTAAGGGTTCGTCGTTTCCCGCGCGTAAACTCCCTTTCGTATTCCGAATCACGTCGCGCTTTCGACAGACAGATATGTGAGTGTGTGTATACATGTATACACACGGATATATACCGTCTAGCATCGGATTTCGATGCAACACACGAAGCGAAAAATAATTTATCGTTTCTCCGATTCCCAAGCGAACGCGTGCTCGATCTTACAATAAAACCTATAAGTCAACGAACGCATTGACGCTCACGGAACGTACGCGCGCGCGTTACTATTCACTGAGAAAAAGCATCGGAGACGAGTTTGCTGGCGCCGTTGAAAACTTGCAGACTGAAAAAAAAAAAAAGTGGAAAGAAAAACAACGACTGAATAAATAGCAAAGTCGCGATTCTTATTCTCAGTTGGTAGTTAAATTTTATTAAAGGGAATTATTTTTTATTTGTATATGGTAATAATAAAAAGAACATAAAAGGATTCAAAGGTGGCAAAGTGAAAATTCGCACATTGCCTTCAATTTTTTTTAGTATGGTTTTCATGAGAATGAGAATTCTCTTTGAGAAAAAACACTGAGAAAAGAATTGCTGCAAAAAAATGAGCAGTTATTTCTGAAGTTAGTTTCATATTTGAATGAAATAGTTATTTTGTATAAAGATTGAAATTTGAAATTTTTCTCTGTGAATCTGGTAATTAAAAAAATTTGTCTTAGATAGATTTATATTGAATCTTCATTTGGTGTAAATTTAATGAAAATCGCTCGAGGCATTTAATTTTTATGAAATTTTTAAGATGCCTAAAATTTCCGAGCTCTGACTCGTTTTTTTTTTTTTTTTTTTTTTGTTATCGGGTCAAAATTTGTGATTAAAATTGAATAAAGTGATGAGAATTTTTCGAAAAAGAAAATTTCATAAAAAACAAAGATTTTTCTATGAGATGGAATGAAGAGGAAAGTAGTGTGAAAATTGGTTTCAGGTAACCAAGAGGTGAAAAAAAAAATCACTTCACATTCTTTATTTTTATTATTTTCTTTCTCTGCTGATTCCGGGTGTACGTTATCCGGTCCTAGAGAATTCCCAGGCTCGATCCGCCGCAGCCGAGAATTCTGTTGGCTTCTGTCTCACTTTTTTTTCGATCTGCTCTCTTTCCCTGTGTTAGTCCTGACTAAAGTGACTCGGAGTTAATCCTTCTCCGGTCTAACTCGTTGTTTACTTTCCCAGCTCTCTGGCTTTCCGGTCTCTCACTCGAAAGGATTTTATCACTGCATCAGACGAGCAAGCACTCTCGGAAACTATGAACAGCGTTTTCTGTCAAAAGGGTTTTACGAACTTGTCGTTTTTATGGTTTAAAAAGAAAATGTACTTCCTTTAAGAGCGAATAATCCATCCACTGAAAGAAAGGCTTTCACTGAACTTTAATTTAATAAATATCCAACATAATCGGTGCTCGTTGAATAACCAAATTTATCGACATTTAAAAAAAATCTACCTTATTCACTAAATATACCAATAAACCTCATCAGTAATCCACAAAACTTTGTTATTGGATAATACTTATATTGTGTAATTATGCACATACTTTATTTCCCCCGAACCCATTTTTTTTTTTTAATACTCGACGAAAAAATAAATCTCTCTCCGGGAGAAAGCAAAAATCGATCCACTGAAAGAAAGGCTTTCACTGAACTTTAATTTAATAAATATCCAACATAATCGGTGTTCGTTGAATAATCAAATTTATGGACATTTTTAAAAAATCTACCTTATTCACAAGATATACCAATAAACCTCATCAGTAATCCACAAAACTTTGTTATTGGATAATACTTTTATTGTGTAATTGTGCACATACTTCATTTCCCCCGAACCCATTTTTTTTAATAGTCGACAAAAAAATAAATCTCTCTCCAGGAGAAAGCAAAAATCGATCCACTGAAAAAAAGGCTTTCACTGAACTTTAATTTAATAAATATCCGACATAATCGGTGCTCGTTGAGTAATCAAATTTATGGACATTTTTAAAAAATCTACCTTATTCACAAGATATACCAATAAACCTCAGTAATCCACAAAACTTTGTTATTGGATAATACTTTTATTGTGTAATTATGCACACACTTTATTTCCCTCAAACCCATTTTTTTTAATAGTCGACGAAAAAAAAAATCTCTCTCCGGGAGAAAGCAAAAATCGATCCACTGAAAGAAAGGCTTTCACTGAACTTTAATTTAATAAATATCCAACATAATCGGTGCTCGTTGAATAACCAAATTTATCGACATTTAAAAAAAATCTACCTTATTCACAAGATATACCAATAAACCTCAGTAATCCACAAAACTTTGTTATTGGATAATACTTTTATTGTGTAATTATGCACATACTTTATTTCCCCCGAACCCATTTTTTTTTTTAATACTAGACGAAAAAATAAATCTCTCTCCGGGAGAAAGCAAAAATCGATCCATTGAAAGAAAGGCTTTCACTGAACTTTAATTTAATAAATATCCAACATAATCGGTGCTCATTGAGTAATCAAATTTATGGACATTTTTAAAAAATCTACCTTATTCGCAAGATATACCAATAAACCTCAGTAATCCACAAAACTTTGTTATTGGATAATACTTTTATTGTGTAATTATGCACACACTTTATTTCCCTCGAACCCATTTTTTTTTTTTTTAATAGTCGACGAAAAAATAAATCTCTCTCCGGGAGAAAGCAAAAATCGGAAGGCAATTTTCCACCTCTGCTATAATTAACATTACGCGTGCGGCGCGCCGAAATATAAGATCTGGAGGATAAGATTTAACTTTATGGGGACCATTGTCATCAGTTACTCATTATTAGGCAGGCTCTCTTCCTACAGTGACTCACTATCGGTAGCGTGTATAAATACGCCGTAAACACACGGAAGGGCAAATCGAGCCGATCGAGGCTCACGTTCATCGAGGAAGCGTTCACCCGCGCACGTGGCTTTCATCGTACAACATGAAAGCCCTTTGTGTCTCTTAATTACAATCGATTATGCCACAGTGTTTCGTCGTGATTCTCAAAAGCAGCCGAAGAGTCGAAGCGAAAGGAAGAGCAAGGCAAAAAGAAGAAGAAGAAGAAAAGAAGAAAGCTATCAACACAAACAAATGAGTCATTGAAGCGTGCCAAGATAAACGAAATGTTCTCTCTTTTTTCTTTTTTTCTTTTTTTTTGGCTTTTTACTTAACCCAAGTTTCCAAATATCATTGCAAGATCTATAGAAAATCTTTTGAATAAGCCCCACGTATTCCGGCGTGTCTTTTCATCGCTTAAGTAGCTGACACTGAAGCTCGAAAACGACAGAATACAGTGGCTGTTAGATCTGCTGGTAGATCTACAAGGAGAGACGCCAAATTTGAATGTGAATGCATTGCCACCGGATTCAGTTGGCGGTCCGACTAACAGGAGTGACAAATCACCGAGTAATGTCACACTCGCAGACAAGTTTCTCGTGTGTGACTCGGTGCCTTGTCCGCGGTTGGTCTACCGTGGAATAGTGCGTTATAGGAACGTCAGGTGGCGCTCTGTAATTTATCGTAAAATCGTTTACGGCTTTCGCCCACGCAAACCGAGGCTAGAATATGAAAAGTTATTCCAAGTAGTAATAATAGTGGGAATATGTATTGTTGCTGTTCAATCTCCCGTGAAATTCTATGTAACACTTTTTTTTTTTGATTCATTGAAAATTTCGTCAAAACTGTAGATATAACAATTATTGGGGGTTAATAATAATTCAATTATACGATGCAAACCGAGGCTGGAATATTTAAAGTCATTCACGGTAGTAATATTTATGGGAAGATATGTACATTGTTATTATTTTTTATTATTCGGTGAAATTCTGTAAAATACTTTGAAAAATTATTTAAAATTGTTGCAAGGCTAAAATATTCAAAGTTACTCACGGTAGTAATAATAGTGGGATTATGTATTTTTGCTATTTGATCTTCCGTGAAATTCTATGGGATACTTTTTTAAAAAATTAATAAAAAATGTTGTCGAAACTGTAGATACAATAATTATTGCGGGATAATAACTGTGAATTTAATTATACGATGCAAACCGAGGCTGGAATATGTAAAGTTACTCACGGTAGCAATAATTATAGGAACATATGTTCATTGTTATTATTTTTTATTATTCGGTGAAACGCTGTAAAATAATTTCAACAATTATTTAAAATTGTGTCGTCGTTTTTTTAAAAGCTGTAGATAATTATTGCAGGATAATGAGTAGGTGTTGAATCTATTCTACGATGCATAAAAACTTCCAACAAATGTATATCAATTTTTCCAGTTTTTTAATATCCTTCTAGATTCATTCCGAAATTTTGTGGTAGACTCAGTTATTCAAAGAATATATATATATATATATTAATCATGTTGCGAATCCTTCTACTGAAATAGGTTGTCAAATTCGAGATCTAAATATGCGACATGCTAATATTAATCACAAGCCTAAAAATACTGTATTACAGCATCAGATTTTATGCCTAAAGACTATCGACAAAAATCTATAAAAATCTGTATGAATTTTCCATTTTTTTAAACGCCAATATATTTTTCAATTTATTGAAAATTTTTGAAGATTATTATTATTATAAGAAAATTCACGTGTTTCAAGACTCAAGATCTGCACGTGTTCATCTATGGACTGTATAGAATAGCCTTCATGGCTGCAGGTTCTCTTCATATGCACGCATGCAATAACACTACGAGTATTAAGTGAACCGCGGGCTTCGTGTAAGCGGAGCAGGAGAAAGAGAAGGAGGCAGAAGCAGCCCTCGAGCACGGGGCAAGTACTTACCCACTGCGGCAGCAGGGCGAGCTCGTATGAATGAAACGCAAACGGGAAGCAGCGAGAGGAGAGGAGAGAAGAAGGGAACCCTCGCGACGGATTCACGTGTTGGTCGACCTCGGTCAAGAGAAATACGCTCGGCTTCTTTCAAGTACATATTCTCGCGTACTCATACTCGTCGATACCTTCACTACAAAGGTTCGCACACTCTGCGGGTACCATCTTACCGTTAAAAAGTCGTTTTACGTCTCTGCGTGGAACCGTAGCGTTTTCGAGTTGAATTTCGCGTCAGAGTCACTTATTAAAATATTTTCACCAGAATCGCACCTTCGAAATGAATGAAATTTATTTTTGTTATCAGAACACTTGAAAAATGTAATTTACGATTTTTTATTTTGTGCTATCGTTAAAAAAATGGTTTTTATGTCTTTACTTGAAGAATTAATGTCAAAGTTAAGGTTTAATTTTGTGTCGGAATGAATTAGTAGCATATTTTGCTTAAGATGTAAAAGTCGAACGGATCACATGAATTTTTTCATTTATTTTAGGAAGATTTGAAGAATAAAAACGGGATTTTTTTATTTTCGACTGTTGCAATAAAAGTGGTTTTTCTTTTCTTTGTGTTTGCGTGAAAGTCTAGAGATTTCAAGTTAAATTTTGTTGCGGAGTTCATTAACAGAACATTTTTCTTCAAACTGTAGCTTTGAAAAAGTTTGCGCGAATATTTTATATATATATTTTTATTATATTATATTTTTATATTTTTCCTTATGTTTTCTATGTAATGAGTTGTATCGAAAATTGGGCCAGTTTTCAAGCACTCCGATTGGTCGCCGATGACTTCGACGCAAAGCTAACTTCAGACTGTTACAATCGAGCATTTTCCGCGGTTGGGAAGTACAATACATTTTTCTTCCCGTAAAAAGGGTAAATTGCATATCGAAAGTCGATTTTATCGAAACACTGAAGCAGAAATTCTTTAAGGTAGAGTCAGAAATTCGAAAAACTTGCAAATATCATTTTTAACCACGAGAAAAGACAATTAAAAAAAGATGCCCCCTTTTTTAGCGAGCGAAACAAACGCGGCTGCCGGGGCATGTATATTAACACGCACACACGCACATAGAGGGAAGCACGAGCGAGTTGCAGTGTCGTGATAAGGTGTCACGCGCCCGGCGCTCGTACGACCAGCAAATAAAGGAAGCCTTTGTTGTTTTCGTTTGGTGGTTCATAACACGGTGGCGCTGTTGCTGTTGCGGCCGCGTGACGACTAAAGTAGACGAAGACAGTGCGTATACATACAGTGTATAAGTATTAAGTGTAAAGAAAGAAGGGTAGAAAAGTGTGGTGGATATTGCGACGTGCGTATATGTTATATACGCGGGCACGGGCGAGCGGTGTATGGTATACTTCCGGTCACGAGGTGGTTCAACAGGTCAGACCGACGGGGGAGCCAGATGGAACCACTTCCGGCCCGGCTTGCCGCGACTATGCTCTCCTCTCCTTCTCCTCGGCGCTTTTTTTCTTCACCCTCTGTTTTTGCTTTTCTCTCGCTCCTGCGCATATACGATTCCGCGTATGTGTCCCGCGCTATTTTACGCTTCGGCGAAGCGCTCGCGTCGGCCGATGTCTAGCGTATAGTGTATCGCGAATATATACGCAAATGCACACACGTGCTAGGCGCGAGCGCCTCAGGATTTCGAGCGTCGATCCATCATTATATACGTTTTTGTTCCTTCTCGTTGCGTGTCATTGTTGCATGTTACACATTTTTGTTTGTTTTTTTTTCGGTGGATTTCTGATCGCGTTGTAACTACTCATTACATTCGCTAACTCTTTTTTCAACTTCGTAGAATAAGTTGCATGCATTTTTGTTTTCGGGATTTTTTTTATGCATACGCAAATTAGTTTGAAATTTCGAGGAGAATTCATATTTGTCACTCACTCGGTAGAATCTATTGAAATTTTTTGTCCTATATGCAGTAATAGGTAATCTTCATTCTGCACATGATTTACATAAAGTTATTGAAGTTTTTATAGAATTTTCGAAAATTTTGAAAAATCTCCGTGGACCCCTTAACTCGAAAAAATTTTGAGCTCGCACTGAAACTTGATACGACAAATTGAACGAAGTGATGCGATCTTTGTTATCGAATTTGAGGAAAATCGATGAAGTAGCTTTCATACAATTTAGTTTGAAAAATCAATGAAAAATAAATCGAAAAAAAAAAAAGTTGAAAAAAATATTTGATTGCCAATGGAAAAATTATTTAACCGGAAGTATCGATTGAATCGATCTCTGAATTTGTTTAAAGTCGATTTTATACAACGTCTTGCATTATTTCGAGGATAAATAATGTATAGACGGAAAAAAAAGCAATTCGACGTAAAAGTAGCAAGTGGAAATGACAGGCGCCCAAATTGCTTAATGATTGGGAATTATAAGAACGTCGGGATGGTGTTTCGAGGCACGATAGGTTTGAGGGTAGCTTTAAGCACCTCGAGTTTTCCGTGATTGCCAAAACCACAGAACTTTTTCGAGGAGGATATCATTATTATTATTATCATTAGTATCGTTATTATTGAGACAGACGGACTGTTTCCGGGGCAAAGCGGCCGGTGCACAAATTTTCTGTGCCACCTGATGACTCCTCCACCTGCGACTCGCAGGTTATTGAAGTACAACGAATAGAAGAGAAAAAAACAGCGAAGATCTCACGTTTCTTAAGTATTGTTGCTTCTATTGTTCTTCCGATATTACCTGAAATTCAGCGGACGATAAAAGTATCTTTTCGTTACTCCTCGGAGACAATAAGTATCACCTTTCTGAGGAGACTATTCATTCTGCGCAAAAGTGTATAATCGAAATATCAATCAATAATAAGTGTCGAATGTAATCTCCGAAGAACTGTGGCATCGGGTGAAATTGCGTCGCAAGAATCGCACACAATTACACATATCATCAAGTGAGAATGCAGTGTGTCCCAGTTATTGACCGCTAAAACAAAATCCGCAGCTATAACGCTCTAACTCGAACAAATGTTCAGCTATCGGGTTAAAACTGCATAGAAAAATTGAACGAAGTGATACGAGGTTCGGTATTGAATTTGACCAAAATCGGTGACGCGGTTCGGATTTTATATAATTTTGGAATTAAAAAAAAAATTAAATTTCCCAAAATTTGATTCAGCGAGCACAAATTTTTAATGCAAACAAAAAATGTTATAATGGTAAATACTACATTTATTGTTTTTCTTTTTTTTTCATTATTTCTTAACGATTGGATTTTTTTAATTGAGGTTTCTATTAATGAATTTAAAACAAAACGAAAAAGATAGTAATAATAATAATAATATAATTGTCCAATAACTGTCAATAAAATCATATCAACTTGAATGTATTTTACCTCTATCTCGAATTATACGATATGAAGCATCATAGCATCATCAAAGTCGAAATGTCTCATTTATTGGAGCTCTGCACCTGACATTGTGAACAGGAGTGGGCAGAATGCGTTCTGCAATGGCCAATTCATCCAATCTGCGCCCTATTATAACACTCAGCTATAACTATAAGTTAAACTGACCAGCGTTGCACTCGGCGCTGCGTCAACGTCGTTGACCGAGATTTACGCGCTCGACCACTTTGTGGCGCCGACTTGACAGTGCCCGAAGCGCGAGCGGTCGGCCATTCGCAACACACGCGCTATTATAGCGCATCGTAATGTGCTGTACTATGTGTAGAGGTATCAAACGAATCGTCGATCGGCGTACAAAAGGGGATCGGTTGGGGTCCGGAGGGTTCACAGGAGGATCGACTTACACAGGCCATTCTGTGTCAATTTAACTAAATCCGCATTTTTTATGAAAAATCTTCGAATATTTTATATTTTATATTAAAAAAAGCGAGTTCAAGTAAAAATGTTGCTACAAAATTCTTTCGGCATTTTTTACTTCTGGCTAAAAGAAACTTTATCGTAGAATTTTTTAAATTTCAATTTTTATATCATGAAAAATGTACAGAGTCCGAATATGTAAGATTTTTTGTCGCTCAAAATAGTTGCAAAACCGAGAAGAAATGACACTTTTGAAAAATAAGCGTTCTTTAATTCTTACGTGCATTTTTCTCTAGAGAAATAAAAAAATTGAATGCGTCTTATAGAATTCCGAAGTGCATTGAATTTCTGAATAAATAGGTATTCATTTCATTTTAAAAAATTCGAATACTAATTAATTTAAATCAAGGGCAAATGCGTCAGATAAAAATTATGGCAATTCATAACTCTAACCAATTTCTGAATATTTTGTTCAAACGGAAATACACCTTTAATTTAGGTACGAAAATTGCTAGCCACTAATATAAAATGATTTTTTTTTGTTTCAGTTGAAATAACGTGGAATTACCCGTACGAATATTGCAGAGAGCTGTGGGAAGAGAGGAAAGAGACAGAGCGAGAGGGAAAAATGCAATTCGCGTCGGTGAACAATGCGGGGTCGATGCGTGCGCGAGACAGGTCCGAAGGCATTATGTCAGGCTCACGAGCAGAGCACAACAATGCGACCGTAATAATCTGTCACCCAGTGGCATGACACTGCCGTTAACGCACACGCATTCATACACACATATATATGTGTATGTGCGTTTGCACAACCCTCGTAATGCTTTCGCCCTTTGACTTATGTGTTCCTCTGTGTGTACGTACGTCGATCTGACTCTCAGTTTCTTTTTTAGACACCAAATGAACCCCTTACCCCTTTCAATGCGTCTCCCCACATTTTGTTCGCTCCACTCCCTGCGAAAAACGACGTCTAGTCGTAGCAAAAAAAAAAAAGGGGGTAAGGACACTGTAGACTTTTTTATTGAGGGACAATTTCGTGCCCTGAAATGACCCACAGCATTTTTATCTAAATGGTTTACAAATGGAGAACTTTTTGTCGCTGTCAGATGCAATGTGACATGGACATTTTTGCTCACCTGAGCTCGTGATTTGTTCGGATTTTGAAAATTCGGAGCTTTTTTACAATTACCAAAGTCTGAGATGTTGTTAAGATGATTTTGGACTTTGGTTTTGGGCTTAGGCGGAAGCGGAAGGCAGATGTACCAGTCGTTGACCGCCCGTCACAGATCTGCAACGAATTTCCCCCCACAAAAATTCGTCTGCACTCTCAGAAACAGTTTTAATAATGTTTTTTTTTTACTATTACAGTAAAATGTGATAAAGCAGCTTCAATTTGTAATGTATTGTGTAGGAAAAATACTCATAACACCTGTAAAAAAAAAATCTTATCGTCAAAAAGACCGAAAAAAAATTCACTTCAAGTTCACCCCTTAATTTCACCTCCTCCCCCTTGGTTACGTACTGCACAGTTTTTAGGTCTCCTATCGTCAATAACCACCCCACGTGGTACACTATTCATAAACGTGGTGTCCCTCTACGAGTAAATGACGTCAGACGTGGCCCAAGGGACGAAACGAAAAGCTCCCAATGGCCTCTCGATCACCGTTGAGACTGCCTCTCGTAATTCGGTGCACATGCACTATGCATTAAATACTGCTGACTATTTTATGTATATATATATATACATGTATATATAATGGGCTCTCAATAACCCCTACAATATTTTATAAGGGTGAAACGACTCGAAAAGGGGTTGTTCGGTGGGTAGTGCTGCAGGGATGCTGTGGTCCAGTTATTATCGTTTTAGTCAAGCCTGGCCAGTTCCTCCACTTTGTACATATCGCCATTGCCGGACTCTCCAATTTGTATCACAGACACAAATTATTGAGTAGCTTCGTCGTAATCCCCAAATCGCAATAAACCCTCGAGTCGATGTTCCTCGAAGGGCAAAGGGTTTGGTGGACCGTCCAGTGAGCCTAGAAGGGGTAAAAACCTCCCGCCGGACCAAACCGGACTAGTTTTCGCATTGTAATAGCAGAGGGCCATAAGCACAAAGGGCGATACAATACGAGTTGTAGTTTGTAACATTTTATCGCATGACGCAATTCATGTAAATTTTTATGAGACGTATGAAAAAAAGTAAAAATACAATTATTATGCGTGTGTGTGTGTATCTGCTTGTGTAAGTCTTTCTGTGAATGTCTATGTGAGTATCTGTGTGAATGTTATGCGTGAGTTTCTGCTTGAGTATCCGTGTGAATGCCGGTGTGTGTTTGCGGGAGTGCTTGTGTAAGTGTTCGCGTGAGTGTCTGTGAAAGTTTCTATGAGTCTCTGTATGAATGTCTGTATGAGTGCCTGTGTAAGTGTTTGTGTTTGTGTGAGCGTATCGGTTAGTGTCGGTACCATGAGAACACAAGTGTATTTTATGATAATGTATCTACCCCTTGAAGAATTTAAATGCATGACGATGTTTATGTAAATTTAATGAGCCGTACGAAAAAACCAAGTGTCCACCATCGAATGGTTCCTTCGACATTTTGGATACTTTGTAATATAATTAACAGCCATCTTGATCGTAATATAAATATCAGAGATGCGGATCTGCTGATAAATTTATATCGTTAATTTGAGTCTTAGTTCGGGGGCCAAAGTTTAACGAGTCCTCCGGCTGTCGCTACTTCAGGGTATTTTCGGCGAATACCGTGAGTTTCAGGTTCAAGATCGATGATTTGCATTTTTTATTACGCCTCGATTTTCGTGCGGAACGATGTCGCACCAAAATATCCGCAACCAAGTGTATATACAGATACATATATACATGCTTATGTATACACATATTCGACCGACCAAGAAGGGGAGAGGGCGACAACATTCGCGCATATTGCAGCAGGGCAACGTCGTTGAAACGTTCGCGCCGCTTACGCTGATGTAGGAAAGGAGAAACCGGAGGGCCACTCGCTCGTTGGCGCGCTCTCGGTTAACGTGACGTCACGCGGCGCGTGCCACGCAGGATCCGGGGATGGGGGTCGAGTTATCGTGACGACGCCACCGGTGGCCAGTCGGGAGTCCGATGCGCGTGTGTTCGTCGCCCCAGGGTTGACTATGACGCGGCGGCAAGGTAGTTGTACCAGTGGGTGACCGCCTACCAGCAGCGCGCAGCGCGAGCGATTTTAAATCTTTCAATGCGTGGCGCTGGTACCTCAGGGGAAACGATGAAGGGAGAAGCGATGGCTTAAATAAAACATTTTTGCCACTTAAAAAAAGATTTTTTTAATAACCTGCGGGTGTTGCATAAAAAAAAGGGCTTCCGTTGCCGATTTTTATTCCTCTGCACACTTTTATGAATGAAGAAGGTACTTCAAATGTTCTTAAATAATTCTCGGTTGTGAGGAATATTAATTCTTGTAAAATGAGGGTTGTGAATTCATGAATATTTTAGAGGGGGTATTTTAATGTTCTCATTAATATAGAGAATAATTTTGTCATGTTTAACCAAAGGATTTTATTTTTCAATTTCCTGGGTGTGTAAACAAAAAGGTAATTATTGCAAGCGATTCAGAATAGCTAGATGCTTTTTCTATCTTGCATAATAATTGTTTCTTAAGCACCGAGTATTACGTCATTTTTTAATGCAATACCGGCATCCACGGAAATGAAGTATTTATGATGGATATGAGTTTGGCAAACTGATTTTTCTATTGTTAATTGGCTATTTCAGTAAATTTGTGATTATCATTAGGTCAATTACTGGGACATCGTTCTCCTGTTTTTTTTTTTTTTCAATGCAATGTTTCTTTATGCTACGTTGTATATTTGGTAAATAATTGTTGTGACATTATTTTGCAAATAAAAATTATTGTCAATATGGTATTATTTTAGAATCAAGTAAAAAAAATTAATTTAAGTACTCAACTTTAAGGAGCATCAGCGTAGACTCGAAGAATTTAAGCGTTGCACCGAAACAGCAGGTGGCGCGTGTACTACATACTGTACTCCGGCATTCTACTTATTTTCAAGGGCGCCCCGATTCATAAACTCTAAGAATAATAATCCCCTTCTCATTACACTCGGCGAAGAGCCGGTCCACCACTGGTACATCCACATTACCCTACGCGTCTTTGCCTCTCATCGTCAATAGCACATAAAAAAAGCTAAAATATCTTCCCCAGATGCAAAACATGATTTTATTCTACAAGTTCAAAGTTTTAGATAAAAATTTAACGAGCCTAATTTTCTCCATTTCTTTGATTTCCGTAGTTTTTAATATAGATATTTTTCCGAATCTCTTGTTATCAATTTTTCAAGTAATTTTCCTATCAATTTAATAAGAAATTCGAGAAAAATAATGAAAATCGGACGATGCATTGAATAAAGAGTGTACATCTGCTTCGGCAAATCTGAAAAATTATTTTTAACAAAGGACTTGAAACTGCAGACAAAAATTTTATTGGTCTCGTTTTCCTTCGTGGTTTTTAAAAGAATTCTTTCGGAGCCACTCTTGCGAATTTAAAAAAATGTATTTTCCTATCAATACTTCGGAAAAACATGTTGTGCAATTTTCTCTATTTTCATAGCGTTGTCAATTCATTTTTCGTTCAAACAATTCTGTCAACATTTTTACATATTTATTTTCCTAGCAAAATATCAGGCGAACATTTTTTTTTTTAATACTGCAGATGAAATAAACAAAATTCCTCCGAATTTAATGGAATGCAAACACTCCACCGCCCATAATCCACAGTAGAGAAAAAAAACACAAATATTTTCGCCAGACACCAAACAAAATTTCATCGGAAAAGCTCTTCACATTCCTCCACATTTTTCAATAAACTCTCAAACCCTTTTTTAATCTATTCCATCAATTTTCCTACTGACGTACTTCATAATCCCCGTTGACCAATTTTCTCCAAATCCAATGGAATGTGAGCATCATCACCACACAATACGTAGTAACCCCCAAAATATTTTCGCCAGATGCAAAACATGATTTCGTCATCAATTTTTCAAACTTAAGACAAAATTTCACTTACAAAATTCGAAACTAAATAAAAATCCCCCCCCTCTTTTTCCAATAAATTCTCAAAAAACCCTTTACCATTTCATTCCATCAATTTTTCTACTAACACATTAAACAATTCCCTCGTCATCAACTCAACAAAATTCTTGCAAATCCAATGGAATGTGAGCACCATACCGTACCATACCCAGTACTCACCCCCCTCCCCCTCTCTTCGGCCCAAAATATTTTCGCCAGATGCAAAACATGATTTCGTCATCAATTCTTGAAACTTAAGACAAAATTTCACTTATAAAGTTCAAAACTAAATAAACCCCCCCCCCCCCCCCTCTTTTTCCAATAAATTCTCAAAAAACCCTTTTCCATTTCATTCCATCAATTTTCCTACTAACACATTAAACAATTCCCTCGTCATCAACCCAACAAAATTCTTGCAAATCGAATGGAATGTGAGCACCATACCGCACCATATCCAGTACCCCGCCCCCCTCCCCCTTGCCCCTCTCTCTTTGGCCCAAAATATTTTCGCCAGATGCAAAACATGATTTCGTCGTCGAGTCTTGAAACTCAAGACAAAATTTCGCGGGTCCATGGAGCAGTGGTCGGTGGATGGGTGTAGACACTGGAGCCTGCAGTGCCCAACAGTGCAACAGCCAACCACTATTACCATGCGTACGCTATGCTATATACTATGTAATGTGCGCTCGGCTCGTTCGCTCAGTGGCGTCGCAGTGGTGGGGGTGTTGGACGCGTGCAGCCGGCCTGCAGCTGCCTCCCCAGTGCTCTCCCCCCCGGCCCCTCCCCCCGCCCCGGCCGGCACCCGCCGTTCGCCCGGCGTGCCGCCGCCACCACCCTTCGCGCTCACGTTCGCCAGCAGCACAAGCAGCAGCAGCAGCGGCAGCAGCGGCAGCATAAGCGGCATACTGCTCCACGGCGTCCCCTCCACAGCTCAGCACCACGCGATTATAAGTAGGGGTGCTCGTGAGCCGCAACCTCCAGTCGAGGGTTGCACCTTGAGACGTACGCACGTATAAATCGTGCTCGTGTGCTTAAAACACGAAATATCGCACTAGAAGCCACGACTATAAATACGTATATATACACATATATATATTTTTCGAAATTTATTTATATTACGTTTATTATTATTATTTATTGTGCCTGTGGACCAATGAAAATCACGAGAACAACAATCATCATCGTCGTCGTCACAATTGGATTATACAGTGTGTGCGTGTTGTGAAATCAACAATATATTCGAAATAAGCGACAACACTCGAAAGTTCTCCCGCTAAAACACTCGAAAGACTTCGGGACCTTCGGTCGATAGTGAAAACTCCGGAGACCAAGTGTAAGGATTATAGGCTCCGCGACAAAGTGCCGGGAATCGACGTTGGGTGGCGCTAGCGCGAGCGCCAACGAGGAATAACGTTTTCAGGCAGAAATCTACCGAAGAGGGAACGTCTGTAGATATATATATATATATATATATATATACACACATATATATATATCGTTCGCTCGCCGGTTAACGAAAGAGAGACACGAAATTATACGTATATACGTTCGTTACTTACGTGTATACGTTTATCCACGCTTATAGCTATATAGGGAAGAGGGTGCTCCGGACATTAGCCGTTGATTCAGCGCCAGTTGAATCTCAGCGAGCGGGTGAGACCATCGCGCATCTTTGGACGACTACTTTAAACGTCCCTGACTTATCGAAAATACGGTACATCACGATTCGTTCCCTTCGGCGACAAGAGGAAAAGTGTCCGGCTTCACTCGGCACCAAGTTAACTCGAGTGTCTCCGTGTGCGCGCTTACGACTCGCTGTACTCGCCGCATCCCCACTCCTCGCCCATTGAAGAAACTGTGCGGGGGCTTCGCGGCGCACAGTAGGCACCAGAACGGCGAGAACAGAGAGGGAGCGAGAGAGAGACAGAGAAGAGGCAACTCGGAGAGTCGCCGTCGAGCTCTCCGTGAGCGAAGAGCCAGTCAGTGCGCTCGACTCGTCGTTTGCCGACTCGTCGGAGAGAGGACGGTGTTACGGTTTTAAATCGGTGCTGCGCTTCGTAGGAAAAAACAACACGTATATATATATATACACACACACAAACTATATATATATATAAATAATGCTGTCGCCCGTGACGCTTTCAAGTCGTGAATTTTCGTGCGGTGCGAACGAGCGATTTTGACAAATCTTTTTGATAAAAGAAGTTTTTCTTCTTTTTTTCTTTTTTTCGAAATCGAAAAAAATAAAATAAAAACATAAGAAGAAGAGAGAAAAAAGTAACAGCGTGACGCGTCCACTGGGATTATCAACAACGCGAAATATTAAGCGAGCGTCGATTAACGCGAGCAAGAGGATTTTGCCAACAGTTTGCCGGATTAATGGAATATAAAGTGTTTCTTTATTAGCTGAAGTGATTATTATTATTATTATTCAGTGCGGGATAAGCCGGTTTGTGAGCATTTTTTGTTGAGTTTCCGAGGAGATAAGTGATCACCAAGGTTTTTTTTGGTTTTCCGCGGGTTTAAGAGAGAGGAGACTCATTTTCCTCCTGAGGTTAATTGGTTCGGTTTTTACTTTTTTTATTTTACTTTTGTTGTTGTTGTTGTTGGGTTCTTCGTACGCCGAAAAGCTTAAGCCAATTGAGGGGCTATGCAGCGACGCGAATTCACGTCGAGGAGGTAACACCGCGCAACCCCCGCGGTTTTTCTCTCCAGTCTTAAAACCCCCCTCCCCCCCTCCCCCCAACGCCACACGCGTAACTCCTGTTACTTAGATCAGAGAGCGCGACGACAAAGTGCGTACGCCTCTCTACTACGTAACCGGCGCGTGTATGTAAACATCCGAGAACGGCTTAACACCACGGCTGAGCTTAAGCCCCCAAGTGTAACAACATGTGGACCGCGATACTCGTGTGGACCGCCGCCGTCGTGCTTCTACCATCGCCACGCGCTGTAAGTTTCAATATTTTCTCATATTTTTTGTTTACAAACACTTTTTGGGCTTTTGAGGATGAATTGCATTGGAAATTTTGAAAAGTATCGTGTCGATCACTCGGAAAGCTCTTTGCGGGGTGAAAATAGTCCGAAAATCGTTAAGTTTTGTGGAATGGGTTCGAGGATATCGAAATTTTGGGCGGAGTTGTTTGTGTGTACATTTTGGGTACTTGAGGTACAATTGCATTGAACATTTTCGAAAATATCTGGTGGATCATTCGGAATCACTTTGCGGGGTGGAAATAGTCCGAAAATCGTTAAGTTTTGTGGAATGGGTTCGAGGATACCGAAATTTTGGGTGGATTTGTTTGTGTGTACATTTTGGATACTTGAAGTTCAATTGCATTGAACATTTTCGAAAATATCCGGTGGATCATTCGGAAACACTTTGCGGGGTGGAAATAGTCCGAAAATCGTTAAGTTTTATGGAATGGGTTCGAGGATATCGTAATTTTAGTCGAATTTGCTTACGAATACATTTTGGGTACTTGAGGCTGAATTGCAATCGAAAATTAACGAAATTTGTTGTATGCATCTTTGAAAAGTAGTTTGCACGGCGAAAATAGTCCGACAATCGTCAAGTTTTGTGGGACAGTCTCGGAGATCCGAGCTTTTAGTCACGTTTATTTATTTCAAGTACACAACGATTGATTGCAAAAAAAATATGCGAAAGTCTCCTGTGGATTATTGGGAAGTACTTGGCGCCATGAAAATAGTCCAAGAATCGTAAAATAGCCTGGAATAATTTCGAAGATATGGAGACTATAATCGTGATGAAAATTAGCATGTCTAGTTGCAAAAAAAAAGAAAAACTTATTCTCAGTAAGCAAAAGTTCAAGTCAATGTAAAGTGGGTTCGAGATTGGACAAAAGTATCGAAATCGTAAATTCGAAAAGTGATGAAAAATTTCCGCGTGATAAACTGAATATATCCTCGAGGTCAATTCCAGCGAGACAACAAGTACTTTGAAGACTTTAAGCCGCGCTGAAAGACTCACAGACGTTCAGCGAATATAAACTCGTTAACCCAGCCATTTAATTCGCGCCGAGATTCGATCTGTCAGTCGAGACTAAACTAATTATCAACGTGGGGTTACGAAGTCTCTCGTCAGTCAGCATCGCATGTTTGGGTCGTGCCTTAGCGTGTACACACATTGATGGCTTTATTATTATCCCCGAAGCCGCGATTTTACCGAGAGCAAAAAAAGAACATTCAACTTTGACTCTCTGTTTCCGATTAATTAATGCGAATGTTTGTTCCGGAATCAAAGTCGCGTATTGCGTCCATTCTACCACGACAAAAGAAGCGGTAATTCGTAGCACGATGCTGACGATAAGAGCTGCGCTCTCTAGCAGAAGTGAGAAACATAGTATCATAGTATTACTAACAGTAAAAGCTGCGCCAGCGTAGCACAATTCGTTCGCTCGCGTTGCTGTGACACGCGAAAGCCACTAAACACACCACGAACAATGAATCGAAGAATTTTAGTGACCGAAAATTCCTTCCGATTAATCGATAAATTATCGCAGTATTTAAATGCCCATTTTCTCTTTTAGAAATACAAATGAAAATTGTCCAAATTTTTCTATTCAGACATTTACAAAATGTTGAAAATCATCGATTAGATGTTATTGTTGTTATCACCAAGTAAATATGGATTAAAAATGTAAGCGAAATTTAAATAATGTTGGTTTATCAATTTTGTTTTTTGGGTTTGTTGTTATTATTGAGGAATTTTTGTTGGGAAGAGAATTTTTGATGCAAAGATCGGTTTCTTCACGGGAGACGAGTCCCCTCTCTTTCTTTCTAACGTCCCGAAGGTTTCTTCTCGTTCTTCTTCATTTTCTTCTTCTTCTTCTTCTTCCTCTTCTTCCTCGTTGGCCAACGGGAGCCTCGAGAACAACGACGATTCACACAACACAAAGCTCTAAATCCGGAGGGCACTCTTTTAGAAGCGTCTAAGCTCGTCTTTTGTGTGTTTCAAGATCAGTGCACGCACTTCTTTTCAATATACACTTACCACGGGCGACGCATGCTCGCGCATAGTGTCCCACGTCTCGCTGCGTTCCTTCTCAGCGTCTTTGCAACGCGGCGACCGATATCGTCGCCCTCCGTGACCGCTACGCTAGACACCAACTCCTGAACCTGCTGAGATTCTCACACTATATTTCTTAGCGTCTGTCAAAAATAAATTCAATCCTCAGAGATCCTCGATTCACTATTATCCGCACCCATGCCATGATAAAAGTATATTAATACTAAAAATAATAATCAATTACCATTAACAAAAACATGCAAAATATTTCAAATAAAAATCTTGCAATACATTCGACAAAATTTTCGATAAAATATAAATCCAATTACAAGCTTAAATAAAATTATAACATACAAATTGATATTAATTAGAACAATAATCAGTGGTCAATAGTGATTATAAAAATTTCAATTTCAAGTTTATAAAAAAAAAATCATAAACGTTCGTTTGACACTAAAAAAGTACGTTATTGAAATTCACAAACAGGAAATGGCTTGAAATGAAAAAAAAAATGAAAAACTTAGCGATGAAAGTATAATTGACAGACACTTGTCAGTGACGTTGATGCTGGAGAAGACAGAGGGCGCGTACATCGCTGTAACGTTCCGCGAACGTTAAAGCTCGTCCCGAAAATCGCTTATGACGAAATAGCGGCGTCGGTCCATAAATAAGCGGGAGGCCATTGGTATCCAGGAATAGAACATGCCGCGCCAAAACTGTGAATTCTCCATCGAGTTACAACTATCTCCGTCTCCCTTTTCCCCTCCTTTATTCTTATTCGCCCTTCTTTCGTACTCTCTCGCCTTTTCTTTCTCTCGGCTTCGTTTCCCGCTATCGTCGCGGAGCCTCCCGAGCTTCTTAGGCCGCGCTGCTTCTGCTCTAGCGAACGCAAGAGCTTTTACGAGGTAACGGTGCGCCGCACCGCGTAAAGAGCCGCGTCTTCGATAAACGCTTTCTCTCTTTCTCTCTTAAACTTCTCGCGGCAAAGACGCTCGACCAAGACGCCGCCTTGTTTCTCTATGTACCCGCAACGTCTTCACCCTTCGTTACCCGCCCGGTTAATAATACTTTTTTAGCAGACACGGCTCTCCCTTCCCCTCCAGACACCGCTTCCCTTTCTCCCGATGCCCAACAACGAGCATCGCCGGTACGAGGAACTCTCGTGTTTATTTAACTCATCTTCCTGATGCCCTCGACGACCTCCAGTCAACCATTCGCACTGCAACTTCACTAATATCGATACAATAATATTACACAATCGCAATTTTGTATTATTTTGAAATGACGAAACCTAAAAATCGAGTATTTCTTTCATTCACCGATTTACATAAACTCGTTTATTTATATTGTTTATCCACCAATTGAATACACGACACAAAAGTCAATAATTGCAATTTTGTCTTACATTAGATTTGAAAAAAAAATATCATTATTTTGTATTGAAAAATAGATTATTGAAATTAGTGATAGTAATTTTCTTATAAATTGTTAACAGTTGAAGAAAATCGATGAAGTGGTGATTGAATGGGGACAAAATTATGATAGCGTTTTCAATTGAGCTTGTAATTTTGTTACAAATTATCGATAAGTCCCGTAAAATGGATGGCGAATCGGGGATGCTGGAATCGCGATGACATTACAGTCGCGCCTGATCGAACTTTGCGGTTTTTGCGGTTGTATAATAAGTTACGCGAGCACATGTGCGTTGTGAGGAAGGAATTTCGCTGCTACAATGTTTCGTTTGGCGTAGCGGTCGGGCGGCCGCGAGCCGACATCATTGACGAAGAGTAGAGCGCGCTCAGTGGGAAAGCCACGAGCGGGGGTCGAGGCCAAAAGTGCCGCTGGTTTGTTCTGTAGCGCGGTGTCAGGGAAAGGGACGTTGACGCGCTCTCCACGCGAGAACGCGACTGATTATTACTCACGCGCGCGAGTGTTCTCGCTAATTGGAACGGGCCAGGTGCTTCAGGAGAAACGCCTAACTTCTCGCTATAATATATATATATATATATATATAGGACGACTAATAACTCTGCCGTGTTTTCTCTCTTTCGTGTGAAACAAACGTTTTACTGCCGTTACGTTCAACAATCGCGTCTCTATTACGCACTCCGACATTCTCGAGTTATACAATTCTAATATTGCCATTGTCTTAACAACCTCTTGCTCTCTATCAATTTCTCCAAACTCTTACTTTTCACCTTCGCATATTTTCGAAATTTTGTACGCGGCTATTATGCATTTAGAATGTTGAAAAAGTTATTGATCACGTTCAATTCAAGTAATTTTCATTCGTCACAATTATTATTACCGTTTTTTGCATTTTGGAATAGGTAAATAATGAAATACGATAACTAACGGAAAGTTGGATGATAAAAATCATTGTTATTATTGTTCAAATCTCTGCTGTACCTTGAAAAATATATTTACCGGGGAAAAAAATGCGTTTTTGTGGAATAAAATTTGCTAGTGGCGAAAAGATGGGCCTTTGTGTCGCTGAGTCCTCTTGGCGCGTTGGCTTAATCGTATTAATTTATTTTTTCGAGGATTCTCCACCCCGCAGAGCTCGCGTGGCTTTGCGCACGTGTGCAAAAACAGACGAGGAGATATGTACTGTAGCGCACACGGTTTAGTACCACGTGCTGGCAACTCCCGGCTTGCGACAAGAAGAGAGGACTGCGACGACTCCCGTCGTGGAGATCGCAGCGCTTATTCGCTTCTAGCGTATAGAATGTCGCGTAGGGGTTCACGAATCTGGCGCGTCTGCCGCTTTCCTCCATGCTCCTTTTTCCCTCGTTTTTCGTCTCTAAGAGACAGAGGGAGGGAAAGAGAGTGGTCCAAGCACGAGGACACAAAATCTCCGAGCAGCAGGAGATAGTCGCAGACTCTCGAAATTGCCAACTCTTGCCGCACATCTGTCGCATCCTCGAATGTTAGCGACAGTCTGCGCTTGGATTATATGGACGAAAAAGGGGGGGCGCGAATGATACGATGACGAAATCGCGATGCAGGATCGTTCCTGCTCCTTCACCACGTGCAGAGCTTCCTTTTCAACGTTTTTGCCCCACACAAAACCGAATTGAGAATTAAGTCGCGAAGATACATATTTTTGAAAATTTAATTTATTTTGTTTGATTTTTGGGGATGAATTGGACATTTTTGCATGGTTAATTTACGAATTTTCTGGGATTCGTATTGATTTTATTGGATTTTTTATTGTCAATTTAATTGAATAATTTTGGTGCATATTTTGTTTATTTTTTTTTTTGTTTTTGAAATTGTGCAAATTATAAATAAAAATGTTTTGTATATTTGCAGGTAAGCGCGTCGGGTGTTTTCGAGCTGAGGCTAAAGTCATTCGTGAATGAGTACGGAAAGGACAGTCTGGGCAATTGTTGCTCGGGCAGTACCTCGCGTACCGGCGAATGTTCCGGGGTCTGCAAGACCCGATTCAGGGTATGCCTCAAGCAGTACCAAGTGAAAATCGACACGACGACACCGTGCACTTACGGCGACGTCGTCACGCCCGTGCTCGGCGAAAACGTCGTCAATCTCAGTCCCAATGTCGCTCTTCCGAGCTTCACGAATCCCATCAGATTCCCCTTCGATTTCACGTGGCCGGTAAGTACAATTTTTATCATTATTATTCATCCATTACCAGCAAACCAATTCAAACATCCACACATATTAATTACATCAAAATTAACCAATTTTCCTCGAAACCCAAATTCTCATTTTTTTTTTTTTTTTTTTCAATTATTTAAAAAATCCGTTTGCTTGTCAAATTAAATTATCAAAGAAGAAGAAAATAAAATTTTTATAAACAAATTTACGATTTAAACAAAAAATCATAATTAAATATATGTAATGTTGAAATTTGGATAATTGAATTACAATTATCGAGACAAATTGGGAGAGCGCGTGGCGTGGCGAAACAAAGAAGGAAGGAGACTGGAATTACGGCAGATGGTGCGAAGTGAGTGAGTGAATGAGAGAGCGACTAGCTTAGCAAAGCACTTGTCGGTCCCTCCTGCCGGTGCGGCACCACTACTGCTGCCCGGGCTGCTCGTATTCCCATCTCTCGATGACAGTGCTGCTGTTGGTGCTCTTCGGGTACGCGGCACATGCATCCCTGGCGTCAGTCAGAGACCTCGCTGCGCTCTTCTCCTGCCTTCGAGTGTCGAGTGAAGCTGAAGAGCAGTGCGATGGGCCGCTACGCGTTGCTGCTGCTTCTCCACTGGCAGATGGCTCGCTCTTTTGTCCAGGCGAGACAAACACACGCTCCCTTTCTCATCCCACCCAAAAATTCACCAATTTTTTTCCACTATTTTTCCACCAATAACGAAACAAAAGAAGAAAATTTTTTTAAATTGTCAATTTTTCTCACCACTTTTTTCACAGTTGCATTAATTACCGTTAACTAGAGAAATTCGAAAGACTTTTTTTCAACTTTCAGCCAAATTTTGATTAAATTTGAAAACAAGTTTCCGGGTGTTTATTCATTTATTTATTATTTATTCGTTAGCAGATTTCGGAATAACAATTTAATTTTCCCTCCCAAAATGTTCTGACCCATATGGTCCTCGATAATCCGCAGTTTCTCTTTCTTTCGCAATGGTCCGCTCGTTTAATTTGTCTGAACGTCGATGGATATTACGGCGGAGAGAAAAATACGTGGCCCTTACTGAGAAACCTCCGCGTTTCAAGGTACGACTTGAGATGTTAGAGAGAGAAAAAAAGCAAAAAAAAAAGACTTTTCCCAGAAGCGAGACGAAAGAGAGCACGACTAGACCATACCACATGGTCCTCCCGATCCCCGAGCGGAGCGTAGCCCTCCAATATCGTAACCATCGACTTTGAGAGACCGAGTGAGAGAGAGAAAGTGCAAAATAGTGTATCTTAAGGTCCCGGGCCACGCTGAGCCAGCAACCCAAGATTATAACAGAGGGATGCGTCCAGATTACTGCCTGCGTGGCTCTTCGACTCGAGATTTAAAACACCAAGTAAAAAAAAACAAAAAAAAAAGGTTCGGAAATAGGTTTCGAACAGGTTATCGTTGGGATAAACACGCCTATTGAGTGAATTGACCCTCTACCTTACAGACACACGCACGTGCACACCGATACACGCGCAAAGTATATCTTTTAATCTGCAGTAATAATACTATATAATCCAATTGTGTATTATGTGCGCGTAGAGCGTCTTCGTCTTGTTCGAGAGCCGAGCATCCGGATGGTGAAGGTCGCGCACGCCACGAGTGTGCGAATAAAGCGTCTTAGAAAGGCGTAGTAGGGATAAGACTCTTGTGTACGTGGATACGGAGAGTTTAAATTGCTCTATCGGTGGTAGAGAGGATTACGCTCGGGTACGACGTGCTGTCCGTCGTTAATTAAGAAAGCGAAAAGAGTCACTGCGGAGATACGAATGCGTGTACATTCACTGCCGTGCCACTGAATACCGCTGTGATATTATACGTAATAACCCCGACGTCGCAAATCCGAGGGACCATTCGCGACTCTAATTGGTTCGTACACTCGCGTTTCTATAATCTCTGGCCTTTGCTCTCCGCGCTGTTGAGATTCCTCGGGTTAATTAATGTGCTCAATTACAAATCTCAAATATAACCGCCTACAAATATTCACTTCAATAATAATTATAGCTTTTTATATCAGTGACATGATAAAACAAATTATTATTCACCGCATAAAAAACATATTTAGAAACTCTGGAATATTGAAACATAATTTTATTTAATAAAGAATTTATGAAAAATTATATACACCAAAGGGTTCAAGGTTAATAAATTCATCATTTTTGTAATCGCGAGTAAAATGTGCTTACGAAACTTTGAATTCGCTGCATACGACAAAATTAAGGGGGATTGAAAAAGTAATGTAATGCAAGGGAGTAAGATTAATCCATAATTTCGTTCTCGCGGATAGAATGAGGAAAAAATAGTCCGAATGTCGGCTATTGTTAATCAGCGGTGGAATGAGGCGAGTATAAATAGAGAGGGAGCGTGAGAGTGAAATAGAAGCTTGCTCCACCCCGGTAATTTATGCTAAACGTTTCGCGAAGAGTTGCGCATCGCTCGGCAGCCATTCATCCGTTCGCGACGTCGGCCTGTGTCTAGTATACGAGGGGAGTCCGAGGACTCTCCTCGTGCCTCTCTCTCTCTCTCTCTCATGCGTGCGAGTCTCTTTCCTCACCTCCGACGTCCTGCGCCTCGTGCGTTCTCCTCCTCCTCCTCCTCTTCTTCTTCTTCTTCTTCTTCTTCTCGTCTGGGACGCGAATCACGCAGGCTTTTTGGCCGTGGGACCCGAGAAAACCGAACGGCAGCACCAGCAGCTTCCTCCGTCTTGGCCACCTCCTGCGCTCTCAGCCTGTCTCACCTGCGCGCCTCACATACACGTATTCACATATATGTACATATGTGCATATACACACGACGTAACAGCTCACCCGGCTGTATATCTCTTCCGCCCCTCCCCGCCCCTCAATCTCTTTCTCTCTCGTACCACGAGCCTCTCGTTCGGTTCACGTGACGCACGTTTCGCGTTCCACGAGCGCTCCTCGACCGACGAATCGAGATTCGGACAAGAGCCCAAAGGATTTCGCCGCTTGCGAGTTCCGGTCGCGAAAAAATAAAATAAAAAATCGTCGGGATAAAAGCTTTCGAGAGAAAGAATTTTATTTGTTTTTTATTTTTTATAAAACATATATATATATATAATGTTTTTATATAATTAATGAATGTTTATGAAAGATTTTTTTGCTGCACTTTTGCTAATTTTTTATCAAAAGATTTCGAAATTTCGGTATCGGAAAAAAAAATGTAAAAAAAAATTTTGCATAACAATATATGTTTACATTTGTATGATTAATAAATGTTTGTAAAAGTTGAATTTATCATCTGCGCATTGAAAACTGATGTCTGTGCGACTTAGCCAACTTTTTTTTTTTTTTTTTTTTTTTCTTCAAGTTCAACGAAGAACAGTCGTGCTTTTCATTTTTTATCGTGAAGGGCAAACGTGTTTACGAATGTTTGTTCTTTTAATACTGTAGCAGTATGTCTGCAGTGTTGTATGTATATACGTATACGTTGTAAAATGGTGTGTAACTATGTGTTTACGAGTGTGGAGAGTTTGTTTCTATTCTCGAATCGAATCGAGTCGACGACGCGTGAATGGGATGTACGTATTAGCGCGGGGTTACTCGTTCTTTCTTTCTGTCTTTCTTTCGCCAACGTTTTAGGAGGGCCTCGCGCGCGCGAGCGGGCTGACGCTTCGTCCCTCGGGCAATCAACCAGTCGTCGCGTGGTGTTGTACGAGATCGGCTCGCCATGGGGAAGCCGTATACTATACATATACTCTGTAGAATCAACCACGTGAGAGCGAGGAAGGTAGCAGCAGCAGCTCGCTGCGCGAAAGAAAGCGAGAACTGGACCAATAATCGTGAAACGGGTTTGAACCCCGAGGGTCTCATCTCCGAACGAACGAGAGCAGGAAACCCACAATCCTCATACTTCCTATACGTTTCACCAGCCGAAAATAATATTTATTCATTATTTATTCAATTAGAATTTTTTTATTACGAATATTCCGGTTTTTCGAAATATTCGGATTTTTTAAATAATCGATTCTTCTGAAAATTCGGATTTTTCTAATAATCAACTCTTCTGAATATTTGTATTTTTTTTCAAATATTCAATTCTTCTGAATATTTGAAAAAAAAAATACAAATATTCAATTCTTTTGGATATTCGTATTTTTCAAATAACCAATTTTTGTTTTGAATATTTGAGGTTGAACGAATTCGTGCTGTGAACCGTAGGAAATGTTGTCGGGTGATGAAATTAAAAATAGAGTCAAGTTGGGTGGCGTACAAGAAGTAATAAGAAGAAGTGGCTCTTCCGCTCGATTGTGTTTACTTCGCAATATCTAGCGCTTGCGTTTGAGGTGGCTTTGCGGTATATAGCCGCAAACTCTACCGCGAACGACCCCACGACAACGACGACAGCTTTGATCTCCCGCAGATCTCGAGCAGTTCTTCCTCCTCTTCATCTGCTTCGTTCTTACAGCCTTCCTCAATTTATTTTCCTCTGCCCACACGCACACACATATATATATATATATATATATTCATTTCCGATGAAATAGGGAATTAAAATACTGATTCAAGCCTATTGTCTAGCTGTTCAACGACAGTGATGAACTATGACGTTATTGCAATGGGAACCTCGACGCAGTAGGAAGCGGAAATAGTGAATATAACGGCTGTCGCGAAGAGGGAACGCTCGGAGCGCCGGACCTCAGGGTGGGGGCTATGTAATCGAGAGAGTGAACCGGTGCGTTCGCATTCGTAGCATTTTCCTCCGCCCGGCGCAAGGAGACCACGATCACCGTCCGGTTTTAGCTCCGATACTTCCATCTTGAATTCACAGAAATCCAATGCACTTAAATCCCGAAAAAAAACTGCAACTTCCGCAATAAAAATACTTCTACTTATATTCCTGCTAAAAAAAAGATAAACGATTAAACTTTATTTATCGTCAAAAAATTCTAAATCATTTTCCTTCGCGTCAATAATTTTTTTCAAAAATTAACAAAACAAAAATTATTTCCAAATTTAAAGTTTCTCGATAAAAATGTTCCAAATTTGCCGACTAAACGAAATGAATTAATCCGTTGATGAAAAATTTACGAAAATAAGGAAATACGCGCCAGGAGAAAAATTATTACACAATCTATCCGCGTAATTGTAAATGCAAGGGAATAAAATTGAAAAATTAAAATAAAAAAATAAAAAACGGCAAATCTACGCGCAATTATAAAATACGTGTTGAGTGTGTGGCGGCGCACACGTGTTTCCCGGCAGCGAGTTAGACGTGAAGGTAGACGCGAGGTGAGCAGCCGCCGGTGCGCAGCCGGAGAGCGAAAGAACCCGAAGAAGAGGCACAAGAAGCGGCCGGCAAGGAGCAGAGAGAGAGCGAGCGAGAAGAGGAGGCGAGAGAAGGTGGAGGTATGCCTGCGCAGCCGTGGGAACCGACTGCCGAGCGGCGCTCAGTGCCTCTCTCTTTCTCCCGCATCCCCGGACTCGCTCTCGCGCTCGCTCGTACGTCCGCGCTCATTCTCTCCTTTTCCTTCCTTTTCATCATCCACACACCCTCCCCTGCCTCCTCCTCCTCCTCCTCCCCCCGCCGACAGTCTATACGCGTTATAGATATAGATATACCAAACATTTTATGTACCTATAGTATTTTTATCTCTCTTTGGCTCATCGCCTCGTCGAGCCACGTAGAGAGCAACAGAGAAAGCAATTTTACTCTCCAGCGCACTAACCAGACGAAGAGAGAAAGAGAGAGAGAGAGAGAGCTCAATGTACCATTCGCCGTCTTTATTTATCTTTCGCCTTTCCGAAACACACCCAACATTGTTACCGCTTGCGAATGCCGGTGCTTTTTCAGCTTTTTTACTCATATATATATCTGTATGTATATGGGAGTGTATATATGCGACTGTAGACTGTAGAAAAATATATAGTATACCGAGCGGCTCAATTCCAATCCACCGTAATAAATTAGCGGACGATCACGGTGGCATTTGTCTCCTTGGCAATTTATATCTCTCCACTTCTCCTCCTCTTCAGCTTCTCTCTCTCTCTCGCTCTCTGTCCCGGCTCTCGCAGGTAGAACGGCCGACGTGTGTGGAGGTTGCCGGGCTTGTGACTAGTGCGAGAACGCGTCCTTGCCGCGAGAAAAGGGCGGCCCTTGTGCTTCGGGCTTATTTCTATAGTTTTCTCCCTCTCTCTCTCTCTCTTCGCTTTATTTCTCGTATTCTTGGATCGCGGAGCTGCTCAATCTACACCTCTTTCTTTCTTTATCTCCTGAGGATTTTTCTCAGCCTCCGGGAGGATCCACGAGCGTGGAATCCGCAGGGCAGAGATCCATCAGCGAGATGCTCCGTTCGCTGCTGCTGCTGCTGCTGGTTGTTCTTACTTCTGCGTCTCTTGATCGCTTACCTGCTTCTGGGCGAATCCTTTCTCACTCGTTCGACTTCGTGCCTCGAGGCCAAACGCCACGTTTTTTTTTTTCTTCTTCTTCTTCTTCTTTGTACACCTCCGGGCTCTTATTCCTGCGAGGGAAAGGCTCTTTGCACGCGAGATACCCTCGCGGTTACCTCCACGAGAAAAATATATTCTCCCAGCTACCGAAATCTCGGAAAACATTATATACAATGCCAGCTGTGTTTAAGTTCCGAAGATATCACGGAAACTAAAATTACGGTCGAAGATGCCATGAAAAATTTGCAGGTCAAAATAATAACAACATTGTGAAATCTCAATTCTTTCGAACTCTTCGAATTTCATTATTTCCTACCACTTTTTTTTTTTTTTTCATTCAATTTTTCATAAACAGCTTGAAATAAATAAAATAAATTAATTATATAAATTACATTTTTTACGCTAATTATTTTTGTTTTTTCATAAAAAATTTAATAAAAATATAATTATGAAATATGAATAATAAAAATTGTTGGGAATTCCTGTTATTTTAATTTACCTGTTCACTTTTGACAGTGGATATGAATAAGCAGAGACATTCCAAAGCATACGTCGCAGTGTCGATTACACGTCGAGTGGGTTTGTTGTAAACGGGCGGTCACAGCGATCGTGTAATAATGCGGGGCGTCGATGCATCAGGAATCACCGGACGTAGTGGCCATTAGACACTGCGGCATAATATCCCGCATAGATAGTCGCTGGCTTTTCCCGTGTATATTATAATATAGGCGAGAGACCGCGACGCGGATATAAACATTTATTATTCAACGTACGTATAACGGGGTCGTGTGTGGACTCGACACCGAGCCTCGCCGTCGCCGGGACAAACGTACAGAGTATCTCGTGTGCGGCGTTAATAATTAAAAATAATTCCGGTCTCGCGGACACGCGCGCTTTAATTCCGATATAACGAGCGTATATGCACACGTGCAACGCTCAGCTAAATTATGATAACCCTGCGAGCAACAAACACGAGATAGTCTCCCTTTTTGTTGCTCAGTGTCGAGGAAAATTATAGTCTTTATCAGATCAACCTCGGCATTATAAATTATCATTATTTATCCACGCGTCAGGCAGTCCATTGATTTTTTGTGCCCTTCTGACACCGAGTTTCATCACTCCATTAAGTCGTGTCAATAATTAACGTCTTGTAATTACCAATCACTGGGAGCAAAATTATCCTTGCATTTGATTTTGTTATAAGATTTTTTTTTTACACTTTACTCATTTTAGTGCAAAAAAATTAGCGTTTATATTTTCTTGGGATTATAAATTATCAGGCACAAATTTTTTTTTTTCTTATACTGATTTTCTACAATTTATTAGGTTTAAATAAAATTATTTGTCAATATTTTTCATCGTTTTATTAAAATATTTTGACAAGACGAAAAAAAATGTTGAAAATTTAATTTAAATTCAGTTAAGCCCATATTAAAAAAATGACAGTGCTTACATGGGGTAATAAATAACGATTTATGTACTTGATAGATAATGCATTGATTTTCGTTTTACTTCTGGCACTGCTTTCCATTTCTTTCTGGCGCACAAGTGGCGAGCGAACGCATGCCTTAACAGTGGAAGCGTGCGTGTCTGGATGCCAGTGCACGCACGCACGCTTCCAGAGCAAAAGCATATGCTGACATGAAACGGGAAGGACAGAAAACGAGAACACGTGTCGAGCCGCACGCGTTCGCGTTTCCCGCAGACGCTGCCGCACGGCGAACCATTACGTACAGTGTATATACCGACGTCTGTGTTTCCCTCTCTTTTCTGTGCGTACAGACCACGATGACGGATGATTCGTGTCCGGTTGCGCGTCGTTATTGCGGAAGTCAACCCTTTGCACTCGCGGCGCGCTTATGAAGCCGCAACCCTTCGTCACGGAATTTTCTCTCTCTCTCTCTCTCTCTCTCGCTTCCAAACCGAGGGTCGACTACCCTCGCACACATTTCAACGGATTTTCCGGACCGGTGCACTAAACGCTTCCATCCACTTCATTTTTCATGGCCTCATTTTTTAAAATTCTATACATCTACTGGAATAATAATCATTAATACATACCACATTTATTTAATTAATTCAATAGAAATATTATTTGACTAGAAAAAAAAAATTATTTTACAGTAAATTGATAAAATATTTATTTAAAATAAATTGCCACACATTTTCGACTTGGGTTAATACCTTTTTTGTTTTGCTTTTAATGTTGAGTTTTTCGAAATTGTTATTTTTTATTATATGAATATTAGAGTATTTATTGTGATGAAATTTAGAAAAATTTGTGGAGCTTTGTTTTATTTATTTAATGGCTTTATATATATATATGTGCCCGTAGGTTCGCTCAGGTTGACCGCCAGGTGCTTCACGACTTTCGTGCTGCGCATTGGCCCGGTGTTGGACACACCGCGTGGCTCGACACTTTAATTCATAATTATTTACGTAATGCCCGTGTGTGCGTATGCACTAACGATCCGCTCGCGCGCTCCCCAATGACTTTGCAGCTGTCCCCGAGGGTCCACTTTTGCATACCAAAAAACTCGTCCCAAACAAAAAATCCTCAATCTTTATTTTTATTTAGTTTTTTTTTTAAACCGATAATATTGCCCGAAGGTGCAGTCTGAGCCGTTCGTGCAGCGCTGCACCGACTACCTGCAAGCCGTGCCACCCTATCTGCCATCGCTCGAGCTCCCCCTTAATTCGATTCATCTCACCAGCGATCGCGATCTGACATTGAAATTTTTAATTCCTCCACGTGCGTTGCAATTCGATTACCCCATAAAACACCACGCATGCTATAATATCTGTACCATAAAATATTTAAAAAATAATAATCCACATATTTTTCATAACTGCATTTTCGCAAATTTTCGTCCAATTAAATATCAATTCATATTCATAATTACATAATTAAAAAAAAACAAATTAATAAACTCACGATTATTTTCTAGTGAATTCCGAATAAATTTCTCTAGTACATTATTTTTCTTTGATTAAATAAATTAATATATATATATATGAATAAAATTAATAAATCAATTTTTTAAAAATCAAATTTATCCCCATTATGATTATAAAAATTAATAAATTTTTCGTTTTTTTTTTGCAGGGCACGTTCTCGCTGATTGTCGAGGCGTATCACGATGCGGACAACACGACGCATCAAGCAGCCGGTGAGTTGAAAAATTTTCCTTTTTTTTTTCCTTATCAATTTAGTTATCGGTCCACGCGCTCGGAGCTCTTGATAATCGTCTTCACTGGCACGGGACACGTTGCCAGTGCATTGCATCCTATCCATTAAGACCATGATACACGTGAAATTACTGTCTTAAGAAAGAGAGAGAGAGAGAGAAAAATGGTCTGCTCTCAATCCACTCTCATATATATATATATATATATATGTACAGTGCGGACCGCGTACGGTTGTACACGGGATGTACGGACCAGGGCATGTGCAAGCCAGCTGGGTGTGAGGCGATGCCTCGAGTCCGGCGAGCAGGCGACAGCCAAGAAGCCACTTCCGCCCTCAGGCTCTGTGCCCATATCGCGTCTATTCTGCTCTCTCGCTCTCGCCGCCCGCGCGACATTCACCAGATACTCCTTCGTCATGCAACGCGCCCTCGTCCTTCCTTTCATTCATCACTTCAGCCTTTTTACAGTCTCCCAAAGTTTACGCTAAAAGACACACCAAATATCCTGCTTTTCGTCACGAATCATTTTTATCTAAATTCGACATTCAATTGCATCATGAAACTTCGATCGAAAATAAAATCCTTCACTTGTGA
Organism: Clistopyga incitator; assembly: GCA_947507545.1. NCBI lineage: Eukaryota > Metazoa > Arthropoda > Insecta > Hymenoptera > Ichneumonidae > Clistopyga > Clistopyga incitator. Next base: position 7,719,968 of record OX382180.1, on the reverse strand, counting down.
GATTAAAAAACAAAATTATCCTTCAAATTGAACCTGTGTAATTTTTTTCTTTAATTCAATATTTTATTAAAAGTAATAACTTTTTTTTTACTTACATTTTTGAAAAATCATTCTTCAAATCTAAAGTGGGTTAAAGGAAAAATAAAATATTTGGGGTTCTGTATTTTTGAATAAAATGTTAAAACTACTGTTTGTTTATTTGTTTGTGGTTGAAAATTAAAAAATGAGACAGGCAAATTTTGCTTGAATCATTTTTTATCTCGCTTCACTTGGTTAATTTTTTTTTTTTTTGTATGAAAGAGTGGAAGTAATGCTGCCAATTGCAGAAGGTAGAGTTGGTGGTGGTTTGGTCGCTTGTATAGTGGCAGAAGGAAGCGGCGGAAACGGGACGACGAAGGAGCGAGG